>JAMJFZ010001868.1:0-600000 GCA_026225945.1 Cricetomys ansorgei | reverse complement strand
AGCAGTAGCTGAAAGCTTACATCTTGATCGACAAGCATGAGGCAGAGAGACAGAGACAGAGAGACAGAGACAGAGAAAGACAGACGGACAGACACTGGGAATGCCATAGGCTTTTGAAACCTCAAAGCTCACCTCCAGTGACACACCTCCTACTTTTTCCCAAGCAGCCGCCAGTTGTGAACAGAGTCTTCAAACATTTGAGCCTACGGGGGTCATTCTCATTCAGACCACCAAAGGCAGCCACCTTTGGTTTCCATGGAGTCATCTGATGTCATAAACTTTTAAAGCTCTGCCTGGACAAGGTGGATGCTGGTTTGCGAGCACTTGATTCAGTCTCCAAGGATCTGTGATTGCTAAAACAGTTCAACTCAGACAGAGTTTTATCTCTCAAAAGAGTCTATTAAGCCCTCCCCATGTTGGTCACCTGGGCTCAAAGTTAAGAGACTGGGGTGACAGTGTTTTATTTAAGGTCGCGATGATAGAGGCTACACATGGCCTTTTAAAGAGGCTACACAGCCTCTTCATTGTCTCTAATGCATATTACAAGGTGTGAGATGCAGTCAGTTTTAAAGCAATGGAATAGTAAATAGTAAGCATGTCCATGATAAAATAGTAAAGCAATAGAAACAGCTGTATAATAATAATAATAATAATAATAATAATAATAATAATAATAATAATAACAACAATAATAATAATATAGTAAAGCAATAGAAAGAGCTGTAGAATAATAATAGTAATAACAACAGCAATAACCAAATCTTAAAAACAAACATAAGTCTTCCTTCTATCTATCTGCACCATTAGCCCCAAATCATCTTTGTCCCCTCTAGAAAGGGACTGGGGTTATGAGTGTCTGCAGTCTTTCAGCATATCTGTGTGTATAGAACCCCCTTCCTCCTTTTGCTTAGTTGAGAGCACAGGTGATCGCTGGCCATTGGCTTCTGCGGAAGCTGATGGCTTGGGCTCTGTGGTTCCTGGCTGTTGAGCTATTCCTTTGCCTACAGGTAAGTGAGAGGAAGCCAGTTTTTACCTTTCTACCTTGACTGAGCCATGACTGGTCATACATGCTGGATACTTTTAAAAATCCATATGCAGTATGTCTTTTATTGTTGGAGATAGATCCTTACCAATACAGTTATGGCTATCATCTGGGAGTTTGGGGTTATCTATGTCAATGCTCTTTCTAAGCCTTTCTTCTATAGGTACCTTCTGTTCACAGAAGACCCCAAGACACATTTACTAGTCTTTTCTGGGTCAGAGGACCCGAGAGAGCAGAGGTTTCTGTTTTGTTGCCAACAAAGGAAGCCCATGCTGGGCCCTTCCCTGTAACTGACCATGAATTGCCACTCAGAGAGCTCATCTGTCCTCTGCTTTAGCCCTGATAGCCCCTTGACAAGTCATAGGAAAGAGGGGCCGTAACGCCTGCTCTGTTCATCATGGACTTTGCAGCATCAGAGACTCAGGAACTCTGGACCTAAAGACAGATAGCACTGGACAGGTAGCTAAAGGTGCATACTGCCAAGCCTGATGGCCTGAGTTCGATCCCTGTGACCCACATGGTGGAAGGAGAGAATTAACGCTCACATATTGTCCCCTGACTTCCTGAAGTTCATCCCGGTACATGTATACTCCCAAGTCCACCTACATAGATAAAATGTAATTAAGCAAGCAAACAAACAAACAAAAAACCTAATGAAAAAAATGACTAAGGAAAAAAAATCAGAAATCTGAAACACATTTAGTCCCAACAACGACTACAGATAAGAAACACTCACCTGTATATCCCAGGTGAGCTCTGTTTAAATGCATGGCTATACAGGTGCTGTGTTTTAAAAACACATAAATTTCTTGTTTCCTTTGAAGCTCCGAGAGGCCAGGCTAGATAGAACCTTATACCATCCTGAGTTACAGGCTGACTGAAGGCAGTCAGTTGCCCTCCAGCTCACATGACACATGGAAGCCATGGCTACACTACTTCACCTCACCAGAAAAAGGTGTTGCTGTTGAGTGGACCTCTACAGTAGCTCCGGAGAAGGTGAAGTCAGAAGTGTGCGGAGACTCTTAGGACTGTTTGGTCCTCATTTCTCCAGGCACAGAGCCACACTGGACGTCGGTGGCATTTCACACAGAGTAATTTCCTCTCTGGGTTTCCCTTTCCCTGTGAAAGGCTGGTGAATCTTAAGTGTCCAGTTCTCATCACTTGAGTTGCTACTAGCATATAACCCAATTCAGGGCAACCTTTAGACGTCCCAGAATGATCCAAACATCAGAAGGTAAGGCTCTGTTAAGGCCTGATTTCTCATGCACATTACTCAGAAAAGAAAGCAATAGAATTTGCAGGAACATTCACTAATGGATATGTTAGTTTTGTTCTTGTTGTTTTGTTTTAAGTATTTCAATTTTGAATAGAAAAAAAAAATCTATGAGCACTTTAATTTTTTCCTGAACTGATCTCTTCCTTACTATTGGTATTTAAAAGTTAAAGTTTTAATTATTTAAACCCTTCATCAAAATATTGAGTGTTGTGTGTTATTGAAAATTGGTAAACATGAAAAATGCTGGATTTAGGCTGGGCATGGTGGTGTATTACAGCACTCAGAAGGCAGAGACAGGTGGATTTCTGTGATTTCAAGGTTAGCCTGGTTTACATAGTGAGTTCCAGGCCAGCCAGGGATACACAGTGGGACACTGTCTAGAGAGAGAGAGAGAGAGACAGAGAAATAGAGACAGAGAGACAGAGGGAAAATGCCCAACTTTGTGGGGGTCAAGTCCAGCTCTAGTTCCCACGATGGGTTCCTCAGTCTCCACTAAGAAGGATAAACAACGTAAGCTATGACAAGTGAGCGCAGTACCTCAGTCTTCTATGGGACTGTTAGTTGGCAAGCTTAATGCCTTATGGTGCTTCTTTAATAGTAAATAAATAGTAAAATAAATAGTAAAATAAAGAAAGATAAAAACAATAAAATCAAAGAAAATATTAATAATAAAATTTAAAGGGCTCTTTTTATCTTTCTATTAACAAAGATGGATGTGAATATGAGCCTGACCATGTAACTCACATCCAAAAAGTCTGCTGAGATCAGAGAGGAAGGCCATTGTGAATAAGTAATTAACGTAGCAGGGTGAACATGGCAGAATGAGACCTCCCAGTCACGCTGGACATGTTCATGCATACGCTCAAGGAGGCATCGCCAGGAGAGGGCGTTGGATCCACTGGGACTGGAGTTACAGACAGGTGTGAGCCCCCAGGCGGATGCTGGGAATCAAACCTGGGACCTCTACAAGAGCAGCGAGTGCTCTTAGCTGCTGAGCCATCTCTCCGCTCCCAATAGTATGTTCTTAAACTCGGTTAACTTTTGTTAGTTCTTCATATTTCTGTGAACTGGCCTCTTCTCTCTTTTGTTCAGTGTTTATAGGCTAACGTGTGGCAGATGAGAGAATGCTTTGCTCTTTAACCTTGTGTAGGTTTCTTGGTATGCATGTTTCAGTGTACAATGACATCTTTAGAATTTCAGTCCTATCCTGGGCTATCTCAGTCTTCAGCAGAATAAAAGGGTATAAGGCATTAATTAGAGGAGGTATTTGGGACATAGAAAGCTACTTAATAAGTATGACTGGGGTCATTATTCTGCAGTTCACGATGTGACAGCACAGTTTTCCTGGAGAAGTGAAGCAGGGATCCCAGGCTGAGTGAGTATCTGCTGCTGTGGGAGCGTGTGCGAAGACAGACAGCCTTGTCTCTTTGGTTCTCAGACTCTAGTGGCTCTTGATAACGAGGTCCTTTGGCTGGGTGATACTCAAGTGTTCTTAGAGTAAGTTCTGGAAGGACTTGGGTGAAGGGATGATACGATGTCAGCTGAGGTGAGGAGGAATCACAGCTTTCTTGTGTTTTATACTCGGCCAGATCAGCATGTGGTGTGTTTCCCTTTTGCTACAGCTTTACCATTTGTTTTGTTTTCTCCTGCAGCAGTGACTTTCTTGAAGAGTTCTAAGAGACACCAGATGTGCAAGATATGAAGTTCCCTAGGGAATATTTTTATGTATTTTATACAGTTTCTATCATGAAGTCAATGGGCATGCGGATCAAACCCCAAAGGGACTATTTTTGCTGTGCTGAACACAGAGTTCAGTTTGCTTTGAAAGAAGTTTAGGACTTAAAAGTCTGATGAGAGTTTTAGTACAATTTATGAGACGGAAAGAGCTCACTTTTTCTGCACCTGTGGACCATCTCTAGCCACCACGATTCCCAGTTTCCCATTCCTGGCTGTTCTGCACACAAACGGCTCCTCTCCTGGAATCACAACGTCATGAGCAATGGAGCTGTTTACAGCCGGAGTGTGTAGGCTGGTGTGTTCACATTGTTACCGAAGCCACAGATTCCATTTTTATATTGGCTATAAGATCGTCATATACACAGTCGGGCTGTTACAGAAGACTCTTCCTGGCAAAAGGTTGTTGGTGCAAAAGGTCTAGTGAGTGCTCAGAAGTTGATCACCCAGAGACCTTGGAATCAGATGGAGCCCAGGCACTCTAGACTTTGAACTGCTGGACCAGGAACTCAGCATTGACTCCTGCTGCCATCAGGCACTCCTGTCCCTCCTCTGTCACTTAGGAAAATACAGAGACTATCCACCCCTGTTTTATTTAACTTAATCTAAGCAGTACTCATTAAGTCTATCTGAGTAAAAGGGAAAATGGCTTAAAGTCAGTTTTTAAAACTGTTTTGACAACCAGAGCCGAAACCTAAACACTCCTTCCTTATGCAGATGAGCCCCTGAGAAGCCCTGAGCCTGCTTTCTTCAGAGTCCTCTGTTCTATCTTGTATCTGAAAGTAAAGGCTTCCTAGGAGAATTGCAAGTTCGAGGTCAGCTTGGGCTATGGAGAGAGTTCAGGGGTAGCCTGGGAGACTGAGCCAGACCCTGTCTCAAAACACAGGTGAAAAGGACTTGCATACAGCTCAGTGGTAGAACACTTTCTTAGTCTTAAAGGCTCCCTTTCCTGTGGCCTCTTAGCTTTATTTTATAAAACACTCAGAAGTATACACAAACAGGGCTAGTGTTTGTGTAGGGGTGGAGTGGGCTGAGGCAAGCTCTACCCATCAATGGTGTGATGCCTTGAGTACTTCTTTTATTTCAAAGAGAAAGAGTGTTTTGTTTTTTTCCCCTCAATTTGACTCCACAAGAAGAAAAAAGAAAAAAAAAATTGGAGGTATTTTCTGTAGATATGCTTATTACTCCAGCGTATTTTCTGTAGATATAAGTACTTGATTCTGTTTTTGGCAACAAACTTAACTTAAAAAAAACAAAACAAAACAAAACATTTCATGTGAGTGGTAGATGTAGTTTGCCGTGAATCCACACTGGCAGCTGGTGTCTGGCTTATCTACAAAGCAGAGAAGCCGGTGTAGATGCTGGGTTCCCTGTGGTCCAGGAAGTAGAATGTGTGTTAATGGGAGTAAGATTTGTGCAGCTAAGCCAATGTTTTTACTTAAACAAGCAAAAAAAGGATACATTTTCCATTAAAAAAACCACAATGCCCTTTAAATGGTGATGGGTTAATATGTAAGATATTCTTCAGCTTGAATTATTTTTTAGTTTTATTCAATTTAGAACACTTTCTATAGCAATAAAACAAATAAGAATATGCAAGGATATTTAAAATTGTATTTATATACCAAGAGTACATTTTAAACATTTTTTTAATACTTGAGCAGTTGGGTGACTGGCTTCAGAGATGCCAAAAATTAAGCATTCGATACTTTCCACACATAAGCTTTGGACCGGTTTATACCATCTGGTGAGAATCCTGAGTGTTCCCAACACAGCTGATGTTTCTGGGTCCTGCCTTCCTCCTCCTCCCTCAGAAGGATGGGGATCCGAGATGAGCTCACTGTCCACAACACTAATGATGGGAAGCTTGGTGTAACGAATGAGTCAGCTGCCACCTCGATGTAAAAAAAAAAAATTGTAAAGGAAAATTTTCACTGTTTCCAGTGTCAAATGTATTTTTAACTGTCTGGTTTGTACTTTTTATGAATTTTGTACTACCAAAGCAGAGTTAAAAATAAAAGCAGTAAACTAGTGTACTTGAATGAGCTTTATCTTACAGGGTCGGCTTCTTAAGTCTTGGCATGTTGGGGGATCACTGGGCTGGTGCTCATTAGATCTCCTCTTTCATAGCACCTCAACCCCCAACTGTTTTTCTTAATTTGGGGATACTTTTGGACATAGGGAAGTAAATATAGTGTGGAGTTTGTGTGTACCCTTCCTGTTGCTGTCCTTAATGTTCATCGACATCTTCTGACACCATGGGTATGTGATCAGGACTAAGAAGTCATCATTGGCCCAGAACTTGGGGTCGGGGGGGGCTCCCCACTTTGCCCTGATTTTCCCCATTGCATTGGATTATTGCATCTTCTTAGACTGTTCACTAGTCTAGTTTCATGATCATGATACTTATAGTGAGCTGCTCAGCTCTATACAGTGTCCTTTGACTTGGGCTGGATAGCTGTTTCTCATGGGTAGACTGAGGTAGCATTGGGAAGGATGCTATCTGCGTGATGTTTTGTTCCCAGTGGTTCATGTCAGGGAACATGGAGTTGACATGTCATCTCATGATTTCCAATCAGGCATTCGGTTGACTTGTCCAGCAGGGTTTCACTATGATAAAGTTACTACTTTTGCCTCTAATAAAGAAGGGAGATACTTTGAGATTAGGCCAGTAACTTACCTGTGCTTAAGTTTTCACCTGATAGTTTTACCATCTACTGGAGTTGGCTTCCCCAGGACTCTCATCAACAGGTTAACAAGACTTCGGTGACTAAAGCAAGAGGAGGCTGGTTCAGGTCAGGAGGCTAGAGCTAAACCAATGTTTCTTCAGGGTTGGGTCTGTTGGGTGCTCCCAGGGAGGTAGGTAATGCCTCCTTCCTAACTGCAAGTGGTTGCTAGAAAGTTTTAAGAATTTCTTGGTTTCAGGCAGTGACACTGAAGATCTGTATCTTGATATGTCCTTCTGTGTGTCTGTCCTTTTCCTCCTTATAAGGCCATCTGCTCTGGGCTTAGGGCCCACTGGAATCCATCCTAAGAATTCATCTTAACTTGGTTACACTTGCAGAGATCCTGGTTCCAAGAAGGGTCACATGAGACCTACTCCAGGAGTTGGGATTTCAGTATCAAGATGGGTTTTTGGGGTGTAGGGTGGAGCAAAGGAGTATAGCTCCATTCCATAGGGACTTGTGCCTGTAATGAAAGCCCTTTCAGGTCGGTATCTTTGCCCTTTGCCCTTTTTTCTTCTTTCCTCCCCTCTCCCGTCCCTCCCTTTCTAACCCTTTATTACTTTGTGGCCCCAGGCTCTTTTTTATTTCCCTGCCCCTGTCTTAGAATCAACTCCTAGGGATACAGGCTGCGCTCATTGATATTGGGTGTCCCAGCTGCTCCCCTTCATATGGTAACCCATGTCTATGTACACATCTTTGTGTTTTTAGGTGTGAAGAGCCCACGTCCACATGATACCCTGACTCCAAACTTGCTCCATGGCATTCATTTTAACCTTCTGTTATTAAACTTTGTAGGAAATGTGACTCCTATTATATAATAATTTTATGTACTTGTTCAATGCAGGCACACATAGTTGAAAACTGCCCTGGGAGAGTCACCTTTGTCCCCATAAAAACTCAGAAACCTAGAGCATCAGGGAGATAACAGAAATTCCTCAGAATTTCATAGTCAAAAGGTCATTTCATAGCCAAAAGGGGTCACTTGGGGTGGCATGCTTTGTTTTTAATCATCCTTTTTGGGTATGCATGTGATGCAGATTAGGGGTGTCAAAAGACACTGTTTAGCTTCATGTTTGCCAGTGTTAGGAATGTGACAGATCATGGCCAGCCTGGATGCCCTGTCCTGCCCTGTACCTGAGCTCCTGGAGAATATATGGCTTCAAAGGGGGTATTGTTTCTGCATTCCCTTCTCCAATATGTCTTGCTGGCCAGCCTTGCGCCACCCAAAACTGACGGTGCAAAATTAGGGTTTAGGGGCTTAAGAGCAGGATGCCCACAAGTTGGAGCTTTGCAGTGAATGTTGACTTTGCAGTGAATGTTTGAATGTTTGTACATCCACCTTGCACAGAGCTGGCACTTTGTCTCACTCTGCTGGTTAGAGGTAGGAACTGCAGGGAGGATGGTCTGGCAACATCTTTCAGGCTGATTGCAGAATGAATAAACCTTTAAAAATAAAGGACATTGCTAACTATCTAATGAGAGTAAATGACGTTTTTTTTTCATGATTAATTTGTTTTACTGATCCTGTCAGTATATCCCATCAAATATGGACACCTGTGTCCCTGCAGGTGTTATATTGGATGGAAGCAGGAACGACTGTGTGTCGCTTTCTGGATGAAACCCCAGGCCCTAAATCCTGTCGTGGAAATTGTGTGACTATTGTAAGCAACTGGAACTCAGGTAGCCTGACCTTTGCTAAACAGTCGGGCCTTAGCTCTACCACCCGGCTGTGTGTCGGGAACCATGTTCTTATCTTCTTTGAGGCTCAGCATCTTTCTGTTCTCATAGTAGATTTATTTATTTACTTTTGTATATGTATGGGTGGTGTGTGTGTGTGTGTGTGTGATATGCCTGTGTGTTGTGCATTCCCACGTGTGTGGGCACAAGTATGTGCATGCATATGTTGATGTTGAGTGTCTTCAATAACTCTTCACTTCATTGGCTGAGGCAGGGTCTCTTGTTCATCCAGAGATCACTGATTTGACTAGTCCAGCTAGACAGCTTGCTGCAGGAATCCCCTCATGGATTTTTAAGGAGTGCAAAATGCCTGCAAAATCACGACACCTACCACAGTCTCCCTATCTACCCCCAGAGGGCACTACCCTTTTATTGGCTATTGGTACATTTTGTGCGGCTATAATAAAATATCTGGGGCTAAATACTTTGAAAGGCTAAAGGCTTACTTGGCCCCAAGTTTGGGAGGGTAAAAAGTTCAAGCTTTGCAGCCACATTTAGTGAAGCCCTTAATGTTCACTGTAGCTTGGCAGGTGCACCATCACCGTGGCAGGAGGGCGTGGGAGAGTGGTGAAGGAAGATGCAGAGAAGGGGCCACCCTCCAGGGCAGCCTTGCTGTATAACGGCCTGCTCTTAGGGTAACTACTGCAGCATCACAATAATTCCTCATTCTGTCTCAAGAGATCTGATACAGTTACATGAGAAAACAATAGTCTGTTCATGAGGGTGGAGCCCCCATCGCCTAACGATCTCTTAAGGTCCCACCAGCCCTCAACATGATTATATTGCAAATTCTTTTTGATTTTTTTTGGGGGTGGGTAGGGATAAACCCTAGCCAAACTACTAAACTTGGCAAATGGATCTGTGAGGGTCTGTCTATTGGCTAGCCACACCACAGCTTTGTCTAGAGTCTGGCTGAACCAGTAAGTTTCCTATTCTGAATTGAGCCACAGTTAGAGCTCATGGACCTCATAGAGAGCCTACGAGAAAAGAAGGGAGTAAAGAAGAGTAAAGAGTAAAAAGTATGGGAGAGAGGCTGAAGCCTGGAGCTAGAGTAAGAAGCCGGGGGTGAAAGGCAGAGTGTGTAGTGGGCCACTCAGGCTTCCTCAACCCTGCTCTTGGCCCTTTGCAGACTGATGGTTCCTCCTTTGGACTCAGCGTACCCTGTTCCTCTGCCCATAGCAGCTCAGGTGGACCCCTGGCCTAAAGAAGCCCCTCTCTGGGATGTTCACAAACTGAAGCTAAAGCCATGAGAGACCAACTGGTGTGAGGAATGGATGGGAGCTGGAAGGGAGCATGCAAGAGGGGAGACAGGAGTCTCAAGACTCAGCAGTCCCTGGGGTGTGGAGGGCCTTCTCAGTTTCACGAACATTTCAAGGAAGCATCTCTTTTGCCTTACATAGTATGAGCTCTTGTCATTTGCATCCATAAACAATAAACAAACAATAAACCCCAAATAGCTATGAAACGATTCATTGAAAACTCAGTAGAGTTGCCCGCTGAAAGGGAGATCAGTGAGGAGTCTCAGAGCCATAGCTTTCGAAGCCCCTGTAGTAAGTGCTGCAGCTGAGATGAGACTCCCAGCGCTGCCCTGGGTCCAGCTCCAGGAGTCCTGGTGATGCCCAGTTCTTGCAAACCGAACGACTCTCCCACCATCGCCTTAGCACAGTCCCTCTATGCTCTCCTTTGATTTAGTACAAGGCCCATTACTACAGATCTGGTTGAGCATCCAGATATGTTTGCCACCCCTCAGCCTCTTTGTAAAGATAACATCTCCTTTGTAGGATGTTTTTGAATATTACCTGAGCTTGGGTGTGTCACATATAGGGCCAGATGGAGTTGGTACTCAACTCGCCTGACCCCCCCAAACTAGGCAAAATCAGTTTCTCACTGTCTTTATTAAGTGGTGAGTTTAGCAGGTTGATGTTTCTTCCCAGTCACAATGTTCCCTCTTGAGGATGGATTGGGGACTTGAGAGCCTTCTGGTGTAGACCACATACCTTGTTTGAATGAATAATTGTCTTTCCTTGAGATGGAATGGACTCAGACATACAAGAGAAGGGACTAGTTGGACTTTTGTTTTATCACTAATAAGAGATGAGTATCTCAGAGGGGTAGGAAATAACTGGAGTTTTATTATTTCTGAGTTATTCTACCTGAGAAACCATAAGCAAAATGTCCTGGGAGTCATGATACTGTGCTCAAATTTCAGTATCCATGGGCTAGCTGATTATATATGGATATTTTAACATTGGCCAAATCAAACAAAAGCCACACTAAATTAAAACCAAACCAAATTTAAGCCCTCAGAGTAACCATCCAACCCTGTCAACCCTCTCAAGGTTTCTGTTGTGCATTAAATATTCATTTTAGTGTGTAAAATTTTATCTGGGGCAAGGAAGGATAAAGTAATGATCCATTTTTAAGAAATAAAACCACCTTATTTTTGAAGTAATTTTATATTTTTAACTGTATTTTTATTTAATGCACATTGTCATTTGACCTGCACGTATGTCTGTGTGACGGTGTCAGATCCCCTGTAACAGGAGTTAGAGACAGTTGTGAGCTGCCATGTGGGTGCTGGGAATTGAACCTGGGTCCTCTGGAAGAGCAGCCAGTGCTCTTAACTGCTGAACCATCTCTCCAGACCTAAAGGTCCATTTTAATGAGCTATTCTCTTCAAGGGCAAAAGTGACATAAAAGTGTAAGTGGGCATGAACCCCTATGTGTGCTTTAGCCAGTAAGGGATGAAATAAAGAAGAATGAAATATGTTCAAGATACGTGCCTCTGTATGGTATTTTTAATGTTAGGTGATAATTGATGATGTAGGCAGGAAAAGGTTTATCACTTTAGAGATTAATGTCATCAGAAATGGTTCAGGGAGCTTCAGCATATAGCAGTTGAAAACCTAGTTACTCAAAAAGATGTTGAATTTGCCTCATGAAAGTGAGTCAGGGCCAAATGACAGCTAATAGTGATGGTTTGCCTGGAGCTGGGTAGGTGATAAGCGCTCTCTGTGTCAGTGTGGTTCTTGGTGCAGAGAGAGGCCTGGCCATCACCTCTGCTTTACAGATGATGAGACTGTGGAAGTGAATCTCAACATGCACTGGCTGGGTTTGCTCACAGACACTATCGCTGAAGAGGATTGCAGTCAGTAATTCAATCAATAACCATCTAATTCAGCAAGTTACTTTGGAGTTGTGTCTATATAGTTATTTCATTTCGCTACAAATAAAAAAGCTATAAATAAATAAATAATCTATAGTTTAAGTATGACACCCATCTTTGCTAGTTTGTCACCTGGCTTACGGCTGCTGCCGTGAAAATCATTGCGCCCAGGTCTCAGGGCGCAACCTTTTGTTACTCTTCAGTCATCAACATTGAAGACAGGGAGAGCATCTCAGCTGGCCCCAGAGACCACAGACCAACTCTCTTGAACCTGAGAAACCCTCCTCAAATGTATGTCTAAGGCCCACTTGCATGCTTTTCTAATAGCTTTAGGAATATTTTGAAAGATGGAAAAGGATGAATAAAACCTGGAAATCAAATTTATTTTTTTCCGAGATTTTCTCTCTCTTCTCCCTCCCTCTTTCCTTCTTTTCTCAAACAGGAAGTCATATAAGCTCAGGCTGGCCTCAAGCTAGCTATGCTGTTGAGGATGACCTTGGATTTTCTTTAAGATTTAAGTTATTTGCGCCTGTGTGCATCTGTATGTGGGTGTGTGCATGTGTGAGTGCATTTGGACCTGCAGTAAAGACTCTTGTGAGCTGACGGGTGTTCGTACTGAAAACCAAACTTGGATCCTATAGAAGATCAGTACATGCAGACCTGACCTTGAATTTTGGCCTTTTTTCCTTAGCTTCTTGAGTGCTGGGATCGCAAGTATGCAACAGGCTGATTTTATTTGGTGCTTGGAATGGAACCAGAGCTTTGCCCATGTCAGGCAAACACTCTACCAAATGAGCTGTTTTTTTTTTTTTTTCCTTCACTTCTGTTTGTCCTTCCTTGCTTGTTTCCTTCCATTTTTTAAAGCTTTTTAAAAGTTTTTAGTCTTATTTATTTATTTATTTTAGTGCATTGGTGTTTTGCCTGCATGTATGTCTGTGTGAAGGTGTCAGATCTCCTGGAACTGGAGCTGCAGACCATTAGTGAGCTGCCACGTGAGTGCTGGGAATTGAACCTAGGTCTTTTGGAAGAATAGCTGGTGCTCTTAACCACTGCGCTATCTCTCCAGTCCTGCTTCCTTCCATTTTGAGACAACATTTCATTACCCAGGCTGGACTTGAACCTCTCAACCTTCCTGCCTCACACTCTTGAGAGCTGGGACTACAGATGTGTACCATCATGCCTTGTTGGTAAGTTATAATTTTATAACAAGAGATATTCATCATATTCTATTGCTTTCAAAGTGTCAAGATTCTCCTTTCTTTTTTCAGATGTGTTTTAACTTATGTTTGTGTATGTGTCTATGTGCCTGCTGTGTGCATGTATGTGCCTATGGAAGCTGGAAGCCAGACGTCAGAGTCAGATGCCCTTGAACTGGAATTACAGTGGTCCTGAGTGGCCTGATGTGGGTGCTGGGATGTAGGAACTTCCTCTGGAAGAATAGAAAGCACAAAGTAGCAAGGTTCTAACTAAGCACTCTAATTAGACTAGCCCAGCCCCCTCTAAAGTCTCCCCCATCTTAGTTTGGAATGTACTGTTTTGATAAGGGAAATGAGTGAAATTCTTTGCCTGTTTTCTAGCCTTTAGGTCACGTTTTAATCTAGTTTCATATTAACTATTCCCAAATGCCTAAAAGTGGCTCCCTGTTAGCTCCAGTGAAGAATAGTGGAAGGCAGCTGGCATTGTTGGCATGTATTTTCAAGTGTGCTTGTGTTTTGTCTGTAAGGCTCTCACACACAGATGCTGTATATTCTGTCAATATTAGCTCCATTTTATTTATTTACAGAGTGCTTTTATGTATGCTTGGTCTGTGTGAAAGCTAGGGTCTATCTATATTCCAGGGCTCTACATTCAGAGACTTGTGTGGTCTGGATGGAATGTATTTAATCCCAGTATTCAGAAAGCAATAGTAGTAAACATCTTTAATCACAGGATTCAGAAGGCAATGGTGCTCTACACCTTTAACCCTAAGAAAAACAGAGTGTAGACACAGAAGCAGGAAGTGGACCTCAGAAGGAGTCAGTCAGTGTCACACAGGAAGTGATGTCTGAGATGAGTCAGAGTGAAGGACAGTCCAAGTGACAAATCAGAGGACGAGTTAGCAGAGTGAGTCAGGACATGCCCAACTCAAGAAAGAGAAAGGCAGGCTCTCAGTTCAGAGTTCTAGAGGAGTCAGCACAGTTTACAGAGCCAGTTGCTGCTGAGTCAGTTACAGAGGCAGGGTGGAGCAGTGAGAGCTCGGGGAGAGACACAGAGACACAGCAGAGCTTAATAGAAGAAGTCAGTATCAGACTGGAAGAGGGAATTGAATCAGAAGAGTCAGAGTGGCTCAGTCAGCAGTAGGTCTTGGAAGGCTAAGGCCTTCTAGGTCCAGGCTTGCAGGTTAGATATTCTAGATTGTATGAAGGCTGAAGCCTTCCAGTTCAAGGCTTAAGGGGAGATTATATGGAAGCAGAAATGCTTCGGTACTAAGAACCAGTGAGTGAATTAGCTAAAGAATAAACTGTCCTCTGCCCTGAATCAATGGTAACATCTGGCATAAATGTGAGTTCATTTGGTCTTCTAAACCAGTGGTTTCCTAAGTAGGTGTCACAGGCCCCAGTGGTGTGGGAAGGAAATATTCAGCTCTGATATTTAATTATTGCTTCCTCTTACTATTGCTCTATGAAGTAGAATCCATATCAGAATAAGACATTTATTTATAACATGTCTATGCAGGGGTGAGTATTTGTTCTTGGTGGCCAGTGTGAGGTCAACAAAGTGGCTGCCATTGCTGCCACCTCAGTGTTGCTAGGCAAGGTTAGGGACCCGCCCACATCAACAATGTAAGATGCCAGGGACCCACTCGAGGCTTAGTGAGTCTCTTAGTTCTGAGGCCTAGAAATCTGTTTTCTTCCTTTACTTTTTCTTTTTTTTCTTTTTTTAAAGGCAAGCATCATGCATGCTTGAGGGTACACAAAATCTGGAGAATATCTGTTTTCAAGCCTAGAAAATAGGAACGGTCTCCACTTCAGAGACAAGAAGACTGAGGCTCAGAAAAAGGAAGAAATTTGAACCTATAGTTCATAGCAAGAGACACCAGGGACTCCAAGAGCAGTGTGTGCTGGGCAAGTGTCCTGGGGTCAGAACTTCTGGACACCTGAACACCATGATCCTTGGCTACAGCTTTTGGTAAGGAGCCAGCCTGAGGTAATTTCTTAACCATTTGGAATCAAGAGAAAGCTGGGTGGGAGGCTCTTTACAAGGGCATGCCTTCTGATTTTTCTTCAGGATTTTAAAGATTAAATTCAGGGTGATTAAAAACTGAGGTCACCAAATTTCCAACAGCTTGGCCTAAACAGTGGCTTTCTTAAGGTTTTGGATTCAGGTTAGGAGACCCATGCACCCTTCCTCAGCTCACCAGAAAGCCTAGTTCCAACAGAGCAGAGCAGTGTGGGGTAACTGCCTGCAGGAAGCCTGAGTCTGATTCACAAGTGCCCGTGCTCCTCCAGGCTGTAGACATGTATGTCACATGTATGTGGGACATGAGCCCACAGCATTGTTCAGCAATCTTAACTGATGTCTCCTTAAGCCGTGTGCAGAGTGTTTATTCTTTCATTCAGCACAGACTGAACTCAGTTATCGTGTGGTGCCTTTACCTGACCTTAGACCTTGGCCAATGGTCCCTGTTTGGTAGATGATTTTGTGGGAAGGACAGCAGATAGTTGACTTCAAGTGGCTTACTTTAATATGCAAGTGAGCTGACTTCAGTCAGAATCCTGGCTGACAACCAATGGTGGTGTTTTTCTTTCTTTTCTTTCTTTCTTTCTTTTTCTTTCTTTCTTTCTTTCTTTCTTTCTTTCTTTCTTTCTTTCTTTCTTTCTTTCTTTCTTTCTTTCTTTCTTTCTTTCTTTCTCTCTCTCTCTCTCTCTCTCTCTCTCTCTCTCTCTCTCTCTTTCTTTCTTTCATCTTCTTTCTTTCTTTTTTTTTTCCGAGACAGAGTTTCTCTTGTAACTCTGGCTGTTCTGGAACTCACTCTGTAGACCAGGCTGGCCTTGAACTCACAGAGATCCACCTGCCTCTGCCTCCCTAGTGCTGGGATTAAAGGCCTGAGTCACCACCGCCTGGCTCCAATGGTGTTTTTTGCAGAGGCTGGTGAGCTCCAGCAGACTGCACCCTATACTTGCTGGAATTTGACCCATGGGAGAAACTTAAACACTTAGTACATAAATAAACATGTAACCCCAATTCTTGCAGTCAGGAGGTGGAGGCTGGAGGATCAGCAGTTCAAAGCCAGCCTTAGTGGAGAGTCAATTTGAGTCAATTTGTCTCAAAAAGCCAAACATAAAATAAGAGCTTATTTTTACCGAATCAGGGAAAGCACTTACCACTTTTTTTTGTTTTTTACGTTTACACAAATGCCAGCTTTTGTGTGCTTGTCACCATCTCTGTAATATAATCTCTTTAAATGAATGCGTTTAATCGAGAGAAAAAGTAAAATAAAACCAGAGAGGGAGGATTTTCTTTTCCATCACAAAGACATGTGCAAGGTAAAGCCAGTCAACACCCCAGCATGGACGGGAGAGGGCTAGTGGACCCCATCCCTAGCTGAGCAGCTACTGGCAAGTGACGGCTGCTGGTAGAGTGATTTATCTTTCTGGGTGTGGCCACTTGAAAGTTGCCCATTCTCCAGTGGATGTCTCCACACCCGTGCACATGTAGGCAGCACTAACTGGATGCAGTGGGTTGTTTAGAAAATAAAAAGAAAAAAGAAAAGAATGCAAAGCTGGGAGGGGGACTACTGTGGGATTTGAGTGAGTGGAATAAAGGTTTGGCTGGACGTGTCCAAAATACATTGCAAGCAAGCTGGTGTGGTGGGACCTTTAATCCTAGCACTCAGAAAGCAAGAGGGGAGTTCAAGGCTAGCTTGGTCCACAGTGAGAGTTCCATAATAGCCAGGCCTCTTTGAGACAGAACCCTGTCTCAAAAAAGCAGGACAAACTATATGTATATCAGACATATATGAATTGTCAAAAATAAAAATTGTTCTTAAGAGAGAGAGACTTGTGCAAATAGGATCATCCTTGGTGAGAAGAAAGCTCAAGTTCAGGCTAGAGTAGAGATGGTCCCACCTGCTACAGGGTGTCAACGGTGACTAAGCCAGGCAATACTCCTGCATCTGGTGCTTGCTTGTGCACATATGCATGTGCTGTGTAGTAGAACTGCAGCTGAGTTCCCCAGGACTGACAGCTCCCTCAAGCTGAAAGGATATACAGAAAGAATGATGGGAGAGGCCCAAAGGGAGATGGGAGATGATAGGTGGCATCATTCACAGAGTGTGAACGAATGGGTATGTGCCATGCGAGACACTTAAATTCTTTTCATTCTCTTGAGGATCCACCTTGCCAACGATAACAATCTCCAAATATTTGCCTTGGCAACCAAGAAACGACAATTTCATACATAAGATAGTTTGGTTTCTACCAGTGAAAAGTTAAATGTAAGTCTTAGCTCAAGAAAACAGTATGTAATTTATAAGTAAATAATCTTGAGCTAGTGAGATGGCTCAGCCAGTAAAAGTGCTTGGTACCAATTCTGTTGATCAGAGTCTCATCTCTGGGCTCCATACAGTGGAAGGAGAGAACTGATTCCCACAAGTTGTCCTCTGATGTCCATATGCCCGAAACACACACACATGCGCACGCACTACCGTAAAAAACTGAAGTCAAAGTTGGGATTTAAGCAAGTTGTAAGTTCTGTGTGCTACAAGTATCTAAGGATGGCAGAGACCTGTGATGTCTGAGCCTGGTCTCCGTTGGTGCTTCACAGTGGGTGTGCTTGTGTTTTCAAAATGTCCCAACTGTTCCAAAGGGCTCCCCGTTTTGAGCATCACTTTTCTGATTAAGAGCCACCAAGAACACAGTCTCAAAGTTCTGACTCCCTCTGAGGTCCTCTGGTAAAGCCTGAGTATGTGGGTGAAGGTGAATAGGGCCTTGGTGCCAGGTGGTGGTGGCTCACTTCTTTAATCTCAGCACTGGGGAGGCAGAGGCAGGCTGATCTCTGTGAGTTCGAGGCCAGCCTGGTCTACAGAGTGAGTTCCAGGACAGCCAGAGTTATAACAGAGAAACTCCTCCAAAAAAAAAAAAAAAAGTTTGGAATCGTTAGCTAACTGTTAACCTTTTCAAAGCAGCTTTTTGCAAAAATGAATCCTTACAACTTGAAAGAGCTGTCAGTGCTGGGGAACTAGCAGCCGTTCTGAGAGTAACCTAATGTACATATGCAATGCGGGTAGGTGCTTCTGGGTCAGGGAAGCCTTCTCTTCACCAATTCCATCTTTACCCAGCTCCTGTCTGCCTGTCTGAATTTCTTTTTTGTGTCCATTTTAGAGTTGTGTTGGAAGTTGGGATGGCGGTAGCTGTCAAGACCTCCTGGACCAAAGGCATAAGGGTTTTCTGTGCCACACTCAATATCAGTACCATCCTTGGACCTCTCGAAAACAAGTTAGTTGTACCGTAGACTTTGGGTATGGGAGTTCTGATATGGAAGAGGTCAGAGGCTGCTTATCTCAAAATCAATGTTGATTCTCTCCTGTCCTCAGGAATTATATCCCAAATTGATTTGAGAGACTCAAGTACACAGCTTGATTGATGTTTTCTATTTTCTTTTCTGTCCAGTTAGATGTGGCCAAGTAATCAGATACTAACCAACCTGGTGGAAGTAGAAGGTTGGACTATACCACCTTAGCACAGAGGGAGTGCCATCTCTGGCCCTTCCTTTTCCATTAAGGCAACTGAATGTCTACCAGTTTAAACTGAAGGGAACACCAATGGTCATGGATACGGTCTAGGACTATCATATCCAGCTTTGCAACAAGACAGGGAGACATATGCTGTGATAGTTTAATGAGAACCAGGCATTTAATGACATAAACCACTCCAAAAATGGCTTTGCTGTTCCAAAACACTCATGAACTTGAAACTAAAACATTACACTAGTTTTAAGAAGTATTTTGGCCAGCCTCCCAAATCCAAAGGAGATTAAAAAATAATTGTGTAAAAAAGGTTAAGGTCAAGGTGTTTTCATAGCATAGCTGAGGACTAACCATTTGTTCACTGGTCACATCTGCTCTGCCCTGAAGGCCACTGAGATTAACCTGCTGTCCAACAAGTGGTTAGTTAGTAGTTCCCTGGGTGACTGTCCCTGAAGTTAAGCCATGCTCCAGCACACAGTAGGCACTTTAAGTGGATAGTTACCCTTTCTAGCTTGGGTGAAGTATTTGGCTCTCAAAAACAAGGTAAAGAAATACATTCAAATGGAATGGCTCATGTTTGTGTGCCCCTGGGATCAGGCGTGGGGATGTCTGGGCATTCTCATGCACATCTGGACAGATGTTCTGGGAAGAGCTTCCAGCAAGCAAGCTGCTTAACTTCTGTATTTGTTGTGGGCATGGGCGTGAAGGCCCACTCTTATTTTGATTCTAGCATTCTGAATGAGAATCCAGCTACACGGACGGAGGCTGTATACAAGGCATAGCATAGGGACTGGCAATGAGAAGAGAACAGATGTAAACAAGTGTTTCAGCTGGTCAGGCTGCCTGGGCATGCTGGCAGAGGGGTCAGCTCTGTGTTTCTGTCTGCTTAGCATGACTGCGGCTTCCTTGCCTTCCCTTGCCTGCCTGGCCTGCACCCAGCCCCTCCTCTACTCTGCCTCCTCTGCATCTTCTCCTGCAGTAGCGGCTTCTAATGCTGCGAGGGCTTCTGCCACCTCAGCGTCCTCATCTACCGAAGCCCCATCCCTGTCCCCACTGTAGGTGTGGGGGTCTTCTCGCTCATTTCCAGAATCACCCACAATCACTGGCAGAGGGTGAATGGGACCCTCCTCTTTAAAGTAGACGCTCAGAGCTTCTGTTGTCACCGCTTCATTCAGTGAGTCCCAGCTTCTGTTCGGGGAGAATGGCATGCTTAAACCCTGCTCGCTCATCCTGGGGTGAATTCCTGGCAAGGGCTCCACCTCAGAGTGGTTCTCAAAAAGACAATCCTTTTCTTCGGGGTTTGTACTGTCTACTGTGGGGATCCAGAGCTGGGGATAATCCGGGGCTGGTATGTGTAAGATGTGTTCTGCTACTGTCAAGGTCTCAGAAGGTGCTCTGCAGTCTCCATGTCCCACAATCTGGGTCCCTTCCAAGGTGGGCAGCATGCAACTCTGCTTCTTGTAGTCCTCTCCTTCAAGGAAGGGTTGAGCTGGGTGAGTGCTGTCTATGGCGCCTGTCCAGGGGCTGCTGGCCCAGGAACCACTGTCAACCTGGTGGGGCCTCAGACTCCTGACAGATTGCAGAGTGGCAGTGGGGCTGATACCATTGACAATACCATGCTTCTCCACACAGTGTCTCCCTTCTGAGTCCTCCTGAGGGAATGGTCCTTGGCGAGGTAGACCAGTTGTACTGCCTCTGCTTTCTGTCCTGGTCAGGCTCCCACCATGCACGGCATTCCTGGGCACCTCAACATCACTGTTCTTTGTGCCTTTGAGTTGGACAGTGTCATCCTCCTCCAACTTGCAGTTGTTTACTTCGTTGACAAAACCAGGAGAGGGCACTTGAACTGGATCAAAGAGATAGCTGGGGGTGAGAGGAGCAGGCATCAGTTCAGTTGACATTGGGACAGAGGAGCTGGGGAAGGAACTAGCTCTGTGATTCTTTCTAAAAGAGTAGATATACTTGGCTTAAAAATGGTAAGATACTGGAAAGAACTGAAGAGATTTAAAAGTAAGGGATAGGTGAATCATAAAGTGGTTTATAGAATTTTAAAATGAAAATAATTTTTAAAATGTATCTACTAGTAGGGAAATGAGGACTAAGTACCAATAGTACATTTCTCCAATGGAATATGATAGTCATTAAAATGATAAATATGAAGTCTATAGTAGGGTAAAGGAAACAATCATTGGGGGATTGGCTCCTGAACCCCCTTAGATAAATCTGTAGATGCTCAAATTCTCCATATGAAATTGTGGCATATTTGCATATGTACACCCTCTTTACACTTCAGGTCATTTCGAGATTCCCTATTCTACCTAAGGTAAGATAAAGTAAGTAAAGGTAAATGCCAAATAAATCATCCTCACCCTATAATCTTTAGGAACATCAAGAAGAAAGTCCAAATGTTCAACATAGACTTGGTTTCTTTCCTGACTATTTTAATCTGTGGTTGGTTGACTCTAGGCTGTAGAGTCCATGGATATAGAGAACTGATGCTGTAGATAATAAATACTTCTGAATAAAGCCCAGCGTCACATGTCTCTGATGGAGTTATGGTGTGTGTTTGGAATAAAATCAGAGGCTCCCAGTGCCTTCCCTACCCCACCCCCAGGAAGTCAGATCACCAGCTAAACAGCCAATCTGTTTTCCTTATGATTCACATCACTCACATTTTTATGAAATGTCATAAGACAGGTGACCGGACTCTTTATTGTCAATGACATCACTTCAAGAATTGTCTGTAATCTGAGGGATTCTGTGTTTGCTGTTCTTGTTGTTGTTTTTTTTCATTAAAGCCCTTGTGAGAAATGTAAATTTGACTGAAATGAAATTTGGCCTCAGGAGTAACGATATGTCTAGCAGTTTTGAGCAATGAGAGATTTTTTAAAAAATATCTTGACTACATGTTTTCTAAATGAAGTCAAATGGAGCCAAGTCTTCATGTCTTAGCAACGTAAGTCCAACCTGACTCTGGCTAAACAGAGACTGCGCAAGAAGTCATGATTTCATTGTATTACATTTTGAGCTGCTGTCACGTGTACTGTCTTTATGAACTTACTTTTTTCTATCACCCTTGTTGCTGCTTTAAAATCTATCAATGGACAAAACAGTGGATTTCATTATCACATTTTCATACCTGTTCATAATGGACCTTGATCATATCCACCCCCACCATCCTCTGGTGTCCCTGGCTTCACCCTCCTATTGGTCCTCCCACTGTTCTGAGAATCCCCCTTCTACTTTCACGTCTTATTTTATGGGCATGGTCTTAACAAGATTCCACAATGACTACAAATTTCCCTTGCGAGGTTCACTTTACCTTTGTATCATCTTACAGCACCTGCACCCCATCTGGATTAATTTTTTGTTACCATCTGGAAAAGAAAGAACAAGAGACAGAGAGAATGTCATGAGCCATATTAGTGAGAATCAAGTTTACGCTTCTTTCGTAGACACTCGAATTAAGAGTTGTAAGTTCTGGGTGAAGGACAGCACATGGATCATGGAGGATACTGGTTACCCAGCACCACCTCATGTCTCCAAAATCACAGACTCAAGAGTTCTCAAATTCTCTTTACAGTTGACTCACACAAATTCCTTTCTAGCCATTCAAGCTTTATAGAGGATACAGCACCACAGTGGCAGGAGGTGTAAGCATTCCTAGAGGACTGTTTGATACCTCCTCAGGTATTAAGATGGCAATAGTTTGGATCTAGAATGTCCATCAAAGGCCCATGTGTTGAAAGTTACTGGCAGGTTGTGGTCCTTTAGACAGTTGAGCTTAGTAGGTATAAGTTAGGTTATTAGGGGGTGTACCTTTTAGGAGAATATTGGGACCCAGTACCCTCCTTTGTTTTTCTGTTACTTTTCAGCTGCCATGAGGTGACCAAGTCTCTTCTATCACACAATCCAACTATGAAGAACTATACGGAAAGAGCCCCAAATACCAGAGAGAAATGACCATGGACTGAAACTTGCAGAACTTTGAACCAAAATGAACTTTCCCTTCTTAATTTGTTGATTAGCTCAGGTATTTAGTTACAGTAATGGAAAGCTTGCTTTCCATTAAGACAGCGAGTCTTAAAGATGGGTGACTATGTTTCCTGATTCAGCATTTTGGAGTGGTACAGTCTGAGCAGGATGCCATTACTAGCTTAGCCTGGGTAGTGTTCTCCCAATTTGCCTCCACAGTCAGGACAATCCCAGCCATGAGTAATGAGTTCCATTCTCTTGTAGGTCAATACCATGTCCCTGGAGCTTCCTTGTGAAGGTGGTGGAGTCATTTCCCACCTGCTCACTGTGCCCTCTGCCCCTTCCCAGCTGGATTTTCTCCACCACTTCCCTTTGAACAAAATCTTCTTTTCATGTAAAGCTGGCCACCCTGGCCTGCTGCATTCCTCACTGAATCTCAAATGCAGACACTGGAGGGTCTCTCAGTGCTTTTCTGTTTCTTATGTGGATACAGCCTTTCAGAAGACAAATAGACACCGGCGCCTTCAGCCTATTGCCTTTCTGTTAAGAGTTCATTTGGAGGAGAGATGCTTTGCCTGTGGCTGCCTTTTCACCCCCCTTCCTTCCTTCAGTCGTAGATCCCCCAGGATGGTGTTTTCTAAGCCTCAGCCAATAGGGAAAATGGCTGCAGCTGCTACGAAGTCCAGGTTAGTTGGTCAGTTACAGGGGATTTGATTTAATATGGTGATAAAATAATATCTAATACCCTATGTAGTAAGCGGAAAAGCTGCTTTCTAAAAGATATGCCCGATTCAATCCAGCAATACAGGAAGTGGATATCCGCTCAACTTCTCGGTTCCCAAGCACTGAATCCCTTGGATAATGATTTGCAGGCCCACTGGGCCAACCAGCCATCTCTCTTCATCTTCCCTCCTGATTATCTTTTATTTTTTTTTCTCAGCATTTGCTACTACTGGATATTTTGTTACGGATTCGTTTCTGACCCATCTTCGTGATGGAGTTAGCTTTTCATGCCTTATTTGTTTTTTGTTTTTGTTTTTAAAGAAACACATCTTGTACCCACAAAACATACAATCTAGTTGCCATGACACAGGCATCGGCAACATCAAGAAATAGCCGTTTCTGGAATAAGGACTAAATGGTACAGGTCTGTCAATCATGGCATCAACTGCGAAATATACACAGACCCAAGTACAGCAGCCCTGCAGAGAAAGAAGTGATGGGAATCTTAAGCAGCAGCACATGAACACACACACACACACACACACACACACACACACACACACACACTCTGGCTGGCTTTTAGGATTATGTTCCCCACTGCTTCACTTTCTTCTCATAACTCATAGATCAGAAGGATAAATAGATGAAAAAGTACCACACATATTTCTTCCCTCTTCCAACCCCTCCACCCCTCCCCTTCTTTCCCTCCCCATTTCAGAACCAGCTCTGAGATCCTGACCCTTCAATAACTTTGCTTACTTTGGAGTCTTGTTAAAAAAAAAAAAAAAATCCCGGCAGGAAGCTAACTAGTGAAGACAAAAGTTGAAGAAAAGGGGCTCAGAAATACTGGAGAAACAGAAGGGACAGACTGTAGGCAATCCTGTAACCGAAGCACCGTAAAATGTTATTGACATTTTAAAAGGTTAGCTTTTAGAGTTCTGGTTTGGCAGCTGGAAGGGAGGGGGACGAAAGCTAAGCAGGGAAGAGGAGGGACAGTTCTCAACAACTTCCTTGCTGGCTCCCAGTTCCCTAGAGGCTGCTTGGATCCTAGGGACCCCTCACCAGATGGAGCCTGAAAGCCTAGTCTCATCTGCTTGGCTCAGACCACAGAATAAGTTGCTTAGAAATGCAAGAACAGCTTATATCTAACATCAACCCCCCCAAGACACCGATTTCCCAAGGAGGGGTGGGTGGCAGACAGACAGACATAGATTGGGCAGGCTGGGGATTGAACAAAAGGCCTTCATCTGCTTATGTGTTTCCTGCAGTCTTCAGGATCCCCCCTCCTCTCCTAGGGGAAAACAGGGATCTACATTGCTGTCCTAAACCCTGCAATTACAGGGTATTTGAGCAGCCTTTCCGTCCTTAGGGTCAGTTTCTGGTCTGCTTCTCCTGGACTGCCTCCCTGAGGGTCTGCCTCTGGGCTTTGCTGCAGGCCCAGCCCCCATACCTGAGAGCCATGCTTTTGTGTCCGGTACCAGCCTCTCCGGTGGGACTTTTCCTGGTTCAGGTCCTGCCCTCTCTTTCCACTCTGTGATTTCCTTTCCTGGTGGCATTCCTTCTCTCAGCTGGCTCTAATGTCCAAGGTTGTGTGACCCGCAGGTGAAAAGGGTGGGGACCGATGTATTCACCCCGCCCCCGATACCTACATCTGCAATCATTCTTCCTTATACACATCAGATCAAGTCCAATCCATTCCTCGTGCTTAGATCAACATCCTATCCACTTTTTGCCTGGAACAAGGAACTGTCCGAGTAAAAGGGAAACATCCCTCCTCCAGCACGGTACATGGAAGTAGAAAAAGAATGAGCCCTTGAAAGCAGTCTGAGTTCTGAAGAAGTCCTTCCACTTTCTTCCTGCTTCTCTTTTAGAAGCAGCTGCCTGTGTTACAGTGGGAACCCTGGATGGCGAAAGGGAATCCACATGTGCTTTGTCTTTGGAGTGATATAAACAGCAACAGGGAAGCAAAGGGCACATCATTTGCAGCCAGGGTTTGGTTTACACAGGGGAAAAGCAAATACCATTAGGATGGCCGGGTCTGCCTACTGCTGGCGCCACCTGCTCCCGGACTCCCACACACTGCTTGACCCTGCCCCATGTTTCGTGTTGAAGTTAAACAGCCCTGTGTTCGAAGATGGTCATGGATGCATTAGTTAGTGGTAAAGTCTCCAGGCAGGAAAATCCTGTTTCACAATGGGAACAGGGTAGGGGGCGGTTGGGTTGAGGACACAGGGGAAGCTTGGAGTTTTGTAATAGAGAAATTGATAGCATTCATCAGGCTATCAAGGGGTAGAGCTGGTGTAAGGAGTGATTGCTCAGAGCCAGCTTATAGGGGTTCTACTGGTCAAGTCTGGAGTCATCAGACCATCAAAACAAGTAGGACTATCAAGGATTCTAGCTCTAGGAAAACGAGCAGCAAGACCACAGTGAGTTAGCAGATAAAGGAATGAGGCAGCTCTGTCATGCAAGTGGGGAAGCTAGCTAACATGGAGTAAGGGAACTAGAAATATCTCCATTTGTTACCCATTAGAGGAATAATGGATCTTAGTCAGACTTGCCTAGGAAACAAGAGGGGTCAGAAAGAATGAGAAGACCAGGTGACGGGGAGCAGGGCATGGAACTCTGTCTTCTGGACATGCCATAGCAACAGTACTCAGGAACTGACAGCAGCTGTGCTTCCCGCATAGGGTCTACACTATATGGAGGTAGGGGCCCGTCCTCAGGCTGGTCCTCCTCAGAGGGAAGCCCTCCTGCTCTGGTGTTAGTCATCTACCTCACACACTGTATGCGAATGCACAGAACACTTCATCCTCACTCGTCAGATGGAGGAATGGCAGGTGAGTGACAGGCGGGGACAATGGGGCTTTTGGTGTCTTGTGTTTTTGTTTTGTTTTGTAACAGAGTCTTGCTGTGTAGTCCTGTCTGGTCTGGAACTCACTATCTTCCTCCTTCCTCAGTCTCCTGGTGCTGGGATTACATGCATGCACCACCTTGGGATATCAGAATGGATGAGGCATCCCAACTGGGGTATTTTCGTTTTCATGTTCACCGTGTTCACACACGTTCACCACCCAGTGGTCCCACATCACAAGACAAGTGCATGGACTGAGAGGGATGGAAAGTCTGGGTTCCCTTCCCCCAGCCTGGGAAACACTCGGCTTCCTCCTCTGTGGTACACTCCAAAGCTTCAGTGACATACTGCTTCAAGGGTCCTGTGAAAGGAGACTTTAATGTCACTCCCAAGAAATGGTTTGGGTTTTTAGGAGGCCACTAGGATGCTTGCTCTCCACTGGGATATTTGCAAGAGAGCTGTAGTAAAATGAAACACTTACATTTTAACTCTGTTTTGAAAACTTGCTAATATTTAGAAAACAGAATCTATTTTCTAAATCTGATTTCCCAGAACCTGGCAGAGGGCAAAGTGCCAAATACTTAGGGAGCCCCTACTGGGTCGTGAGCTCCTGTCTCAAGAGGGGTGGTTGAAAATTATCAGCAGGTATGATCCTCTGTTTATAGAAGACATAAGAGAAACGGGCCCACCTGAAGAATGCTGACTCCATAGGTGAAGAGGAATTAGAGCAGTGGTTCTCAACCTTCCTAATGCTGTGACCCTTTAATACAGTTCCTCATGTTGTGGTGACCCCCCCCACCATAAAATTATTTTCATTGCTACTTCATAACTGTGATTTTTCTATGGTTATGCATTGTAATGTACATGTTTGACGTTTGTAATGTAATGTAAATGTTATGCAGATGGTCTTAGGCACACGGCATATACTTACATAGATACATATACATAAACAAAAATAAAATGGTGTTTGATGAGCCACTGGCAGATAAGCATTGTGCAGCATCTTCATTTCTTCTGCAATATACACCAAGCTCCTGGTATGTACCTGGGAAACAATGTATTGTGAGTGCTCCCTGGGAAAATTTATAGTGCCTCAGGCTCTTAGTCTCTCTCTTTGTGTCCTTCCCCCTCCCCACCCTGTGGTGTTGGAGGGTCACAGGGAGGTATTATGTAGGGTGGGATTATGTAGGTAAAAAGCGTGGAATGCTATCAAGTTTCTACAAATACTAAGACGATTCATCTCGCCACACTGGTAGTTTAATACACAAATAAGTGAACCACGTTAGGTCAGAGATGAGCTGCAGTTACATCTGCTCCACTTAGGAGCCCTGCAACTCCCAGCAACTTTCTTTATCTCCGAGAGTCACTGGTCTAGTCAGCCAACCAGGAAGAGTAATGGCTCTCACGCATCAGGGTTGCTATGGAAGTTCAATGATAGGGCAGTGGTTCCCAGCCTTCCTCATGCTGTGGTGACCTCCAGCCATTAAACTATTTTTGTTGTTACTTTGCTGCTTCATAACTGTATTTTTGCTATGTTATGAATCATAATGTAAATATCTGATAAGCAGATGGTCTTAAGTGACCCCCTGAGAAAGGGTCGTTCTACCCCCCAAAGGGGTCACAACCCACAGGCTGAGAACCACTGATGTATTTTCTATTGTGCCTGGGTACCACCAGTACTCCTGAATAAACACCGCAAGGGATGCAGAGGTGGTTCCAGGTGTTTGAGAGAGCTTGCTGTTCTTCCAGAGGATCCAGGTTTGCTTCCTACCACCTACATCAGGTGTCTCACAACTACCTGTAACTCTAGCGTAGGGAATCTAATGCCCTCTTCTGGCCTCTGCAGGTACCTACACTCATCTACATACCCTTCCCCCCCCCAGACATTTATATGTAATTAAAAATAAAATAAAATGTAATAAACACTGCAATTAACACACACATGCTTACTATGCATGCAGTGCTGGTTCAGGGCCTTTCTTGTTTTAATTCTTTTCCACTTTACAACAAGGCTTTCAAGTGGGAACAACTGCTATAAACGTTGGCGAGACAGTGTTGCCATTATTACAAAGTGGTTATTGCTTTAGTCAGGACCAATTTCTGTTACCTGTTGGCAGGCTCCAGCCTTCCTACACCTCCTGCCTAGCTTGCGCTCAGTAGCTTTTGCAAAATGGAATTTGCTTTTCTTGAACCTTCCAGCTGTGATTTCAGCTATTTACCACCAGATGGCAGCATATCACACACACCAGTGGTTATTAATAGCTTTAAGTTCAAGGAAGGCACACACTTGGAATAACAAGGTCTTGGAAGCACAAGGATTGCCGTACAATTAGTGCAGGTGCTTGCCACGGTAAGGTTTGCCAGCAAGGGACATGGTAAATATCCAGGCACATCTGTCACGTTGGTTCTAGTGGCCATGGTACAGTGGCTCTTGCTGCTCTGGCAATATTCCTTTGTCCATGGAGACCACGGTGGGGAAGGAAAAGGTTCTTACAACTCTGCACAGGTCCCCTTTTACACAAAACTCTCATGAAGAGTGGGGGAGTCTGGGGTTTTTCTCTGCCATCTACTTCTGTGACAGAGGCCGAGAGAGTATGTTCCTTCAAATCAGGAATCCACTCCTCTGATATTTATGTCACTCTACTGTCCCTAACAGCACCTCTTTATTACCCACGATAGCCAGCACTGTTGTCCTGGGTGGTTAAAGTTCAGCATGAGTTGAGTACAAACATTCAAATCACAGCAGGTGGAAACATCTGCCTGCTTTGATAGTCTGTGTCACCTCATTGTCTTATTTGGTTCTCAGCTCTTTCCATACCTGCGTAACCAAATGATCATATGCCACGATATGATTTCCTTGGTTTGAAAGGAGGTGTTCCTGTTCGCTTCTGGACCTTGCCTACTACAGCATCATTGTCAAAGGGAGATGGGACATATGATTAAATAATATGCAGCAATGGTCTGGGGTTCTGCAAGAACTAGTGTCATGCAGTGTGCATGCGCACTGGCTGTGTACCTTGTGTAGGGCAGGTCACAGGTGGAGCCAAGGGTGGTTATGGGGAACCTTAACGTTGTACTCATCTCCACTGACTATTCTTTCCTGTCTCATCCCAGTCTGCTTTCCCTGTAGTGTCACTGCAGGACAGGTCCCCCATCTCCTTCCAACCTCCTATGCCCCATTTAGTAGATGCTCTAAATTTGCCCCCGGAGAAAGTGTAAGGTACATACGACTTTCATACTATGCTCAGTGATCTTAGGGAATCCCCAAGATCACCAACAGGTGTGAGTGACATTAGTAAGTTTAGATGCCCCTTACACTTGTTGAGATGTAGAAGGCACTCTGCTATTGGTGCAGGTGTTGGGCGCCATTATTAGTGAGACTGGTTTTCAGTATGCTCAGGAAGGCCTCTGTGACACCTACAATTCTTAGAATGGGCAATACAAATTTCCCACAGCCTTGATGGATAGCTGTCCCTTGGTATCCATGGAGTATAGTTCTCAAACCCCTAGGTGCTCCAGTCCTTTCCACAAAATGGTGTAGTATTTACATATAATCCACATACATCCTCCCATATCCTTAATTCTTTAGGTGCTGGCCTTGCTGCTAGCATTTTCAGTACTCTCTAGATGATTTATAACGTCTAGTGCGGTATACAGCTATTACCCTGTATTGTGTGGGGAAGAATGAGCAAGTTTCCACACGATCACTACTGATGCAGCCATCAAAGGCATAACTACACAGTATGTGCCAATGGCCATGTAACCGTTTTTCCTAAAGACTTTCCATCATCAGCAGGTGGCAGAATCTGTAGATGCAGAACCCACAGACACAAAGAGCCAAGTGTGTCTGTTGAGGAAGTCATACAGAGAGCTCTGAAGAGAGAGTGGTTGAGCTCAGACAGAGAGCTCAGCTAGTCGCCACGTGACCTCATGTAACATCATGGACTTACATCAGTGGCATTAGACGGGGCCCCAAATTTCTGCTCCTTGGGAAGAACCTTGTTGCTTAGAAGAACCAAGAGATGATGGCATTTGAACTAAGGATGTTTAGAGAGATTCATGGTGGCACAGTGATCAAAGTCCAGCTTCATATGGAGGTGAGCCATGACCTCTTAGATGACCTTTCATCTTTGGGTCTCTAGACTTGCACACTTTAAAGAGTTTTCAGAGAAGTGTTTTCTTTTGGCAATTTAAAAAAATCTGAAACATAGACAAACACCCCTCTCCCACCACTTAGCAGTATAGTTCAAATAGGATTCTATGTCATACTTTTTAATTCTTATTTATTTTTTTAGAGACAGGGTCCCACTATGAAGTGGACACTGGCCCTGAACTCAGGACATTCCTGTTTTAGGTGCCCAAGTGCTAGTTTACAGATAAGTGCCACATGCCTGGCTTCTATTTAAGCCTCAAGCTCAGCATAACAAGTCACTGGCAGCATAATTTGCTTTGTTTGATCCACCAGAGATCTCCTTTTACTTCTAAGGCTATATCACCAGAAGAGCTGGTCAAAGTGCACATGAAATCATATAGGAGTTATGGTAAAACAAAGAGATTTGATCATTGTCTCTGGTTTCTGGCACAGAACTCCTAAAGCCCTAGAATTTCCTGAGTCCCAGTGGCATCTTGACAATTTACAAGGAGCCCTGCTGACCACACTTAAGTTTATGCTAGTGAGATGATTTAGGCCGGGTTCCCTGAATACCCTCAGGGTGTGACCTTCACAATAGACACTAAGTAGACCTTTCAGTTGGTTCAGTATCATCCACTGATATCTCTCTGCCTCTGTCTCTTTGTCTATCTCTCTGCCTCTCGGTCTGCCTCCCTCCCACTCCCTCTCCCCCACCTCCCCCCCTCTGTTGGTGGGGATGGTAGATATCGGAAACTAGAAAGAGATTGAACTCTGCAAGTCCCGCAGGCATTAAGATTTGCTGAAAAATGTATCAACGCCCCTGTGTAGTGTATAAACACTCCTGTGTAGTGTGTAAGCACCCTTGTGTAGTGTATAAATGCCCCTGTATAGGTTTAAACGCCCCTGCATAGTGTATAAACGCCCCTGCATAGTGTATAAATGCCCCTGCATAGTGTATAAATGCCCCTGCATAGTGTATAAATGCCCCTGCATAGTGTATAAACGCCTCTGCATAGTGTATAAATGCCCCTGTATAGGTTTAAACGCCCCTGCATAGTGTATAAACACCCCTGCATAGTGTATAAATGCCCCTGCGTAGTGTATAAATGCCCCACATAGCGTATAAATGCCCCTGCATAGTGTATAAATGCCCCTGCATAGTATAAAAGTGCCCCTATGTAGTGTATAAATGCCCATGTGTGCTGGGATGGTGGCACTCCTCAACTCCATAGGGCAGGAGTTTCTCCTCTTACCATCCTCTTAGATCTTGCCTTTGTTCCTCATCATCTGACTGCACATCTAATTCTTTAAGATAGCGCTTGTAACAAACCAGTAAATGTGACCCAATGATTTCTTTTAGTTCTATGAGCCATTCAAACAAAGTATTGAGTTCAAGGAGGGTGCCTTGAAAACTGATTTATAGCTGCTTGGCAACATGTTCAGGGTCCAGGTTTTAGTCAGCATGTGAAGTGGGAGCAGTCTTGTGGCTTTGGTCCTTAACTTGTAATAATGATGAACTACACCTCTGAACTGTAAGCAAGCCCCAGTTAAATGCTTTATTTTCTAAAAGTTGCTATGGTCGTAGTATCTGTTTGCAGAAATAGATCATGACTAAGACATCTGGCAAGGTGTGATTGGCAGGTGAGTTCTTGATATGTATTAGCTCTTGCCATGTTTGTGGTCATTCTGAGAATACCCCCAACTGCTGGGTGCTAAGTCACTTAGACACTGAATCAAAACAGGTAATGTTTCCATCACATCCCCCCTGGACCCACATGGGAATTGGGGTGTGTTTCTAACACCGGTTCTGCCTCATTTTGATAATCAGCTTTTTCTGGGCGACAGCAGAGACCACGGAGGATTCCTGAAGCATTTGGGAAAAGACAAGTCCTGAAAACAATGATGTTGTTTTAGAGGAATCCACATGGAGAGAAGCTTGGGTAACAGTCTTAAAGGCCACAATGATACAATGATACACGACCACATGCTTGGGATACACGAAGGGTAATTTCCAGAGTCGTATAGTGACTAGTATGGACCAAAGCATGTCTCTGGAATTAACTTGCTGAAGCTCTTATACAGTGTGATTGCATTTGAAGATAAGACTTTTTAGAAGTATGAGGTCATAAGGGTAGTGCCCTAATCCAATAGGATTGGAGGCTTTTCTGAGTGTTAAGGGGATGGGGAGAGAGAAAGCGAGCCCTTAGCTTCTATGAGCAGCTGCGTGAGGTCAGGATGAGCTGCTAGTCACGAGCCAGGAACAGAATAAGTTGACACCTCTGCACCACCATCGGGAGGTATGGAAGATCACATTTCTGTTGTCTCAGCTACCCACTCGATGGCATTTTGTTATGTCAGCTGGAGCTGATTAATATAGTACCCAAGCCCAAAAGAATCTTTGAGGTGAGACAACCAACCTACGCTTAATTGTATAAATGTGTTTATGGACCCAAGATGGAAACCTGATAAAAGAAAAAAAAATTATACTTCTGGGATGACCCTATGGGTTCAGTGTTTCTAAAATATTGTAAAAATAATTTTTGAATTGAAAAAAATGAATGTGGTCCAGAGGCCTGAGCATCTTCTGGGTGGAAGATACTCTGTCAGTATGGGACACAGAGGGAGATCTCTGCTGCTTATCAAAGGACCCATGGCCCGGCCATGCAGTCGCTATTTCCTGCGCACCTGGGTACTGAACTTGATACCAGGGGTCTAAGGAGTTTATAGTCTACCAAAAGAGAAAAGTATATAAATCAATGATCAACCAGGTCATTGCACATGCCTGCAATTTGAGCATGCCCAAGGTTGAGTCAGGAAGATGAACCTATGAGTTTGAGGCTAACTTGGGCTACATAGTAAGTTCTGGGCTCACCTGGAGTAAGACCCCCCACTCTCTCACAAACCCCCTCCCCTCAAAAAACCCCAAACCTAAAAGTACAAAAACCAGAAAAATAACCATAAGAAACCTCTTAGATGACTAATACAGTTTTATAAGCACTAGACTGAAATATATCATAGAATAGGATATATAGGCTCCCTGGATACCTCAGGAAGATTAGAAAGCCTCAGGGAAGATTTGGCAGGAGGTAGAACTGATGAATCTTCAGAACACACTCCATGGGGAATGCAGTAGAGAAGTAGCAATCCATCCACCCTTCCTTCCTTCCTTCCTTCCTTCCTTCCTTCCTTCCTTCCTTCCTTCCTTCCTTCTTTCCTTCCTTCCTTCTTTCCCTCCCTCCCTCCTTCCCTCCCTCTCTCCCTTTCTCTGATCCTTTGAGACAGTCTTGTTATATATCCCTGTCTAGCCTCAAGCTCATGCCAATTCCCCTGCCTTAGCTTCTCACGTGCCGGGATTACAGACACATGCCACCAGGCCTGGCTCTCCCTTAGACCCATTCCTCTTGCCGTGGCCATTTCTTATGCTGGTTCTAAGGCACGATCGTCTCTTTGTTACCCAGATTACCGCACTATTTCTGAGTCTGTCTCTTCATCTGTTCAATGTCTCCTTCCAGCACATTAGCCACATAGAAGCTGTAAGATCGTTTCAGATCACAAATCTGAACAGTTACTATCACTGCCCCATCTAAAACCTTCCCAGAGATGCCCATTGCCTCAGGACATTTAATACCATGAGATAATGAAGATGATGGTGAAAGCACTACATTTACATATTACTTCTTATGTACCAGCTGCTAATCGACATTGCATGGGCATGGCTATTCTCATCCTCATTTCTTGTGGTCCACGTTTTTGAATGTTGTTCACTTGATAAAATTTATCAATAACTCAAACATCAGTTATTGATAAAATTTATCAATAACACCAAACACCACGATGCTGTGTGGCAGTCACACGTAGTCATGTACAGAGCAGCAAAAATGACATCGATTGCTTCTAGCTGAGCTCACACGAGGTAATTTTCTGCCTCCTTGGTTGAATTACTGTTCCATATAAGGGCATTCTCTACAGTTCATTTCGTGTTCCAGTTTTGTTTGTTTCACTGTTTAAAGCTCCCAAGCACAGTGCCAAGGTGCTGTCCTGTGGTGCTAAGTTAGAGAAGGCTGTGGTGTGTTTCACAGAGGAAATGGGATGCAACAGATGCGTTTCACGCAGGAGTGAGCGGCAGTGCTGCCAGCCTCAAATTAGCCTTCAAATAAGGTGTCTTGGAAGAGAAATGTACAACAAGGCTGTGTGTATGGGAGCTGCTGAAAACATGACTGGAGGCTGATGGGAACCTTGGAGCAGTGGTTTGGAATCCACCGAGGCTGTGTTTGCAGCAACTACAGAGAAGGAACGTAATGGAGGTGAACTGTGAGCACTGACTCTAATGACTCACGGCAAGCTACTTGCAAGCTCCTCACTGCAAGCTTTATGGAGTAAACAACATCCACAGACACCTACAACCCTCCAGTGCACCGCGGCTTGATTCTTGTCCTGGCCATACTGCTCTTTTCAAATCTTCCCTGATCTTATCATTGGCTTTTTTCTTAGCTTTTTCATCTCACCTCCCAGTTTAGAGTCTTATTATCACATCTGCATATGACCTTTCCCAGTGCATTTTTAGCACACCTTTATTGATTATTAGATGAGAGTCTGGAAGCTGCAGAGTCTAATGCAGCTAGCACAGCAGTTCTCAACCTGTGGGTTGTGACCCTTTTGGGGGTTGAACAACCCTTTCATAGGAGTTGCCTAAGACCATGTGCATATCAGGTATTCACATTATGCTTCATAACAGTAGCAAAATTACAGTTATGAAGTAGCAAAAAAATAATTTTATGGTTGGGGGTCACCACAACATGAGGAACTGTATTAAAGGGTTGTAGCATTAGGAAGGTTGAAAACCACTGAGCTAGAGAGAAATAAACAAACAGAACTAGTGACACAATACCTTTGAGCATGAGAAATCTGTCGTGCTAAGAGATGGTGGCCTGACCTCGTTATTTAGAACCAGCAATTGATAGAATGGTCCAGGATGTAGCCATGAAAGGAGATTGAGATATGGATGATCTGAGGTTCCTGGGGTGCAGAGAGGACGACGCACTTGGGCCCACAGTATTGAATGAAGCAGAGCGGCTAGGAGGTCCTCACACCATCACTGTAGCAGGTAGGGTAGCCAGGCAGATGGCATGAGTCTGAAAGGATGAAAAGGCTCTGCAGAGATGGGACAGTATGATGGCCTGGAACTTGCCAGAAGGAACAAGGATAATGACTCTAACACTGCTGAGAAACATGGAGTAACAATAGGCTGGAGCCAACATTTAGGAGAAGGTACCACAAGGGAGCCGGGGAGGAGAGTCAGAAATAAAAGAAAAAAAAATGTGATAGGTAGTTTGGGTTTTCATCTCTGTGACAAATACCCAAGAGATGATCTAAAAGGAGGAAAAGATTTGCTGTGGATCAGCTTCAGAACCTGAGCCCAAGGTTGGCTGTTCTGTTCTGCGCCTGAGGCAAGGCAGACAGACTATCATGGCTGTGGAAGCATGTGCCAAAAAGCAGCTAGGAGCAGGGAGAGTCAGGAAGGTGCCATTGCAAGACAGAGCCCCCAGGGACATGCCCCCAGAGACCTACTTCCTTCTGCTAGGACTTTCTTACTAACACATCCAAGACCTCCCAAAATACCACACCCAACTGGGTACCAAGTCTTCAACACACGAGCCTCAGGGACACATTTCATAGTCAAACCACAACAGAGGGACTATAACTGATACTCTGGGGTCACCTGAGGATTGGGAATTGTGGGTAGGTTCGATTCAGGGATCTGGGATGAGGCCTGATAAGATGCATTTCTGACAAGTTCATAGAGGGCTGAGGCTCCAGTCCTGGGATGACACTTTGAAAGCCAGTGTGCTGGGGGTGGGAACATCACTGGAGATGCCCCAACTCCCTTGGGAAACTGGAGATTTTTTTCAGTGAGAGTGTTTGTTTGGTTTGTTGTCCAGTGAGAGTGTTTGTTTTAATTCTCTTCCCAATAATAAAAGCGAAAGCATAATCACAAGGAGCTGGAGAGGCAAGCAAGATGGCTCAGCGGGTAAGTGCACCATTGCAAAGACCAAGGATCTGAGTTCAAGGACCAGTTCAAGCCTCACGTGGTGGAAGAATAGAACTCGTTCCCACAAGTTGTCTTTTGATTTCCATATAGGCGCACGGGCAAACACATATGCAAAATACAGCGAAAACAAGAAACTTTAAAGCAAGGATAACAACAAGAGAACCCACAAAAAACTTAAAGCAAATAAATCACATAATTGAACTGAAACCTAAATGAGCCAGAAAGAGACAGATGTTGGGATCTGTCCTGCCTACTCACTTCAATATAAACAGGTAACAAAAGAGAATCTCTAACCTGACTAATTGAACATTTAATGGAAAATGGAAAGAACAGACCACCCCACAACGCAGAAAATGGAAAATGCCAGCTTACCTACTGGGGAGCTTGTCCATCAGGCTGCTCTGGGTGTTTAACTTCTCTTCCTGCAACAACAAAGCGGAAAACTGAGGGATGCCCGTTGCCTTATTCTCTCAACGGGACTAGATCGGGAAGATGACAGAAGACAGCATTTCCCGAGGGGCACTGGGCGGTGATGTTGCCATGAGGTTTCTAGCCAGGAACAGTAGCCCAGGCAGGCAAGAGGTCTGAGGTTTGTTAGGCCTGACTTGGCAGCCCAGCTCCCAGCACTTAGCAATCAATTAACAATTAACTAACATCTCAGTGTTCCCATTTATGAAATGAGATTGTAATGAGATTTAAGTGGCATAACATGTAAACTGTTCATCACACACAGGACATGCTGGACCTGTTAACGCTATCTACTAGATCTGAAGGTCTGAATGCTTGTGTTCCCTTCAGAATTCAGATGGTGAAGCAAGCCCCAGCGTCATGGTAAAAAAAGGTGGGGACTTGGAAGGGAAGTAAGTGGGTCATGAGCTCCTCAGGTGCTCCTGTGACCCTTCACCAGGCAAGATTACAATGAAAAGATGGCCATTTAGGACACAGGAACTTAGCAGAAAGCAGTAGGTTAGGGCTTTCATATTAGACTTTCCAATCTCCAGAATTGTGAGAGAGATGTTTCTGTTGTTTATAAACCACCCAGTCTATGGCATTTTGTTATATTGTAGCTTGAACATATTAACATATTTGTGGGTAGTGCTAATAAACACTGCACGCAATATTGTCTCCCTTCTGATGGGCAAAGGTTCAACTAAGAAAGTATGGAAGGAAACAAGGCCAGGGAGAGAGAGAAAGAGAGAGAGGGAGATGAGTTAAATGAATTTGCTCCTTACAGACATATCAAGCAATGCTACATAATTTAGAAAATATCTCTGCAGAGAAATGTTCAGATTTTTACTTCTCTGTTTAGTAGAATACTTCACTATATACAGATGCATGTTCAAGACATGCTTTTATCCTACTCCCATGTAACTAATGAGATAATGAACTCCAACTTACCATATAATACCAGATGGTTACACGTAGCGCGACACTTGGAAGAAGTGCTATTTTGGTTTCTTTAAAAATGCAAAATGGCATTTGGTCTAGGTTTATGTTCCCATCCCAGGTGTGGTGGATGATTATGAGTTTGATTTGGAATGCTTGATGCAGGTGGCTATAATTTGGTTTTTTGGCACATACAGCTTGTTCTTGGGATTGCATGCTGCTTGGGTTTGTGGGAATTTTTGCTTAGAGTATTAAAGGTCTGAAGCCCTGACAGCCAGGGTGGGTGTTGGTCGGTGGATCATTGGTTGGTTTGTCCTTCCTTAGTGTGTTGATTCTTGCAGAGAAGAACGTTGATTGGAGAGATTGGGTTTGCGGATAGCGAGCTGAGATGCTAGTCTGACTCACTGTCAGCTAGTCCTCTCCAAGTTTAGGACAGCCTGAACTGTGAAAATTCCTACCTTTCTCTCTTTCCCCATCAAGGCTGTCTGGAAATTTCTTTCTATCCTTCCTTTCTCTTTCCCTAAATTGAGGGTGAAAGCTTGTAGTATATATACTACTATAGTTACAGGTATCCAGTGTTTCAATCTCACATTCTGTGAGCCACATCTTTTCACTCAGTATCTATTTTTATACTCAATAGTTCCCTAAAAATGGAAAGCATGAATTGAATAGCCCTAAATCCTATTGTTCTTAGTTTTTACTACAGTACTAATTCTTTATCATGAGTATCATGAGAACATATTACTTGTAAGAATAGCATGAGTAAGGAAAAGTGCATGCATTCAGGGAGCTACCCACCTATATGGGGAGAACAAGGAGACAAGAAAGCTTATACATGACTCAAATGGCATGTAGTACATAAATAACAGTGGGCATATCTTGGAGCGGCTCGGCACTGGGACACTGTACCACTGGGTAGCTCTGAGATGCTGACAGCGCCTGAGTCAGGCAGATGGGAAACTAGTGATGGCCAGTTATGACAGGAAGGCCTTTAGGCAGGGGGAGAAAGACAAAGAGGAAGCAAGGGCTGCTGTTTACTTAGCCAACAAAGAATTCTGAACTACTGCTTTGTGCCAAGGCACCAGGAAGCTGTGGTAAATGCTGTTTGGCTTGCCCTATAGAGTGACAGCCTCCTGTGAGGTGGAATGAATATTCTGGATTCTTGATGTTCAAAGAGCAAATCCGTGAGGAGCCTGGAGGGTCCAGGAGTTTACTTGGAGGTCTGCAACACTCCAAGAAGAAAGACTGGAAAAGGGAAGGCACTTCTTCATGGATGGAGTGGAAGGTTTGAGGCAAAAGAGACAGGAGTAGTGGGGATGTTTGAGAGAGGTCGAACAGCGAGAGGCCAGTGCTGAGGAACACTGCCTTATCTCCTGGTGTGGTATCTCAGAAAAATCCACGTTGTCATACAATTGCTTTTTAAAAAGATACTAGACTGTCTGCTGGAGGCTATCAGTGCCCACATGTGTACAGTGAGGGGTTACTAAGCCAAGCAGGTGCTAAGGACTGAAAGCATGAAACGTCAATAGGACAGTCTCTGTGACCCACCATAGAGCATGTCACACGGTGGATAGACAGATATTACAACCAGAGGCAGAGCTTCATCGGAAATGGCTGGCTGCAGGAGGTTAGAGTGACCCCATCTGGGTGAAGGATGGACTATGTGAGGGAACAGTGCTCAAACTACAAGGGCTGGAGAGATGCCTTAGTAGTTAAGAGTGCTTGCTGCTCTTCCAGAAGACCTGAGTTGGGCTCCCACCACTCACATGGGGTATCTCACTATCGCCTGTATCTCTGGCTCTTGGTGATCTGCCTGATGCCCTCTGCTGGCTTCCATGGGCATCCCCACACTCGTGGCATATACGTGCACACCACTCGTGTGAATAACAAATTAAAAAATGGTTTTGAACCAGGACTCACTCCGTACCTGGGCGGGGCCAGTCTTGTAAGGCGCCGCTCTTACCAAGCCACTCCCAGGCAGGGAGCCTTGGGGGGCTCTGTGCAGCCCGTTAAGTCATTACTCTGCCTTCGAGTAACTCTCCATTATGCAGTGCTCATGGCTGTCCCCACTTATCTCTGAAACTCTATCTAATTCTATTTCCAGTCAGCCTGGTGTTTTCACTGTTTCAGCCCCGCCCATGATTCCCCGTTTCCAAGCCTTTACGTGTATTATTTCCTCCAGGGCCTCTTTGCCCATCAATACTTTGAAAAAGTCCCTTTATACTTCAAGACATGACGCTTACAGTCAAAACAGTAATAAATCAGCAGGAGAATAAATAAACATGAGACCCAGTGATGTAATGCAGATTATCGGCAAAGGGTTGTCAACCTTACGGAAGGTCCTGGAGCTATACAGTCCAATATGGTAACTGCTGGCCACGTGTGATTATTTTAATTTAAGTTACTGAGAATTAAATACAGCTAGATGCTTAGTTTCCCAGTGGCACTACCCAACCGTATTGTATGTGCCCCGAAACTGTGTGTGGGTAGATGCTACCATACTGGCCGGGACAGAAAACACTGAACATTCTACTGGTTAGAGGTCCTTTGGATTTTTTTCCCCAGCACATTGTAGGACATTAAACCCTCAGAGGCATCATGCCCCGGTGTGCTGGTAAACAGTTTTGTATTGCTTGTTGTTTTGCCAGCCCATGGAGCAGAGTCTGTACTTTGTGTGCTGTTTAGTTCTTGAGTACAGAAGGGGTATTTCTCACTTTTCCCGACACTGCTGGACTCCCCGTGAATGCCGGGGACAAATGCGGCCAGTGGTTCAAAGTTTGCACATCTTTGAAAAAGGCACTTTTATTTGGAAAGACAGAGCCAGGCCTACGGTCAGAAAGTTCTGAATTGGAATCTTAGCTTCACCACTTATGAGCTGTGTGTTCTGGAGCAGATCTCTCAAAACCTCTCTGTGCCATTGCTCCTTCAGGTGAGGGATATGGGCAATTCGGGCACGTGATAAGGTGCAGAGATGGAAACTGCCATTCCCGTTGCTGCTTCTTGGTGGCATGCAATGCAGAGGTTGGTCTACAGGAGCCCCTCTCACGGAACAGGGGTGGCACTCCTTACCTCTCCTGCACACACTACCCAATTTTCTGGCTTTTTGTTAGTGTTTATCACGACCCCAGAGCTCAAGTACTTGTAACAGGAAGGGGAATTGCTGCTTAAAGAAGGGTGAAGGACAAGGTGCTAACATTTACTAAAGGTCCAGACAGGCCACACTCATGCATACTCATCCCAGAAACTCTCTCAAGAGGTTTGGGTGGAGTGGGTGGGGGGGCTTTGGAGCTGCTGTGTGGAGAAGGTTTGTGGATGGTGGAAAGGAAGCTGGGCAGGATGCAAATTTAGAAGATGGGCTCAGGTAGGATGGGGAGGGCTCTTGAATGCCAGACTACAAGACAGGCAGTCTATAACTGGTGGCACCATGCTGGCTTCCCTGGTGAGCACTGACCATGGTGAACTGAGCCACTCAATTGTAGATGGGTTTTTGCCTCAGTTTGTATCACAAAGTGGACGGTCTCTTTCTATAACTTTCTGTTCTTTTCATGAGCAAGAAACTGATTTCTTTCCAAAAGGCATTACATTCTGAACATGATAAGCCTGAGTTGGCACCAACACTTTTCCTTGTAACTGGCAAACATATTCAGATTGGGCTTCTGTTTTCCTTTGATGGGCTCCCACCCCCAACCCTAAGTAAGGTCAATATCTGAACAGAAAGAAAAGATCGCACGCAGGGCTCCTTTCTCCTAACAAGCTCTGCAAGCTTTGCAACATCTTCCTTGGATACGGTTCAGCTGGGGGCCTTCCCTGTTTTCTAAGAGGAATTCCTGGTCCTCACAGAGGGGCCTTTGTTGTACGGGGTTATGAGAAGCTAACCGCTTGCTCTGCACAAGGAACTATCTTTTCACTGTGCTAAGTCATGATCAAAGAGGACCGTGAGTGAAAGCATGAGAACGAAAGTGGTGATTTACATCTAGGACTGCCACAGTGTTAAAAAGGACCCTGTTCCTAGAGCGAAGCCCAGTTATCTCAGCACGGAGCGTGACTTCCCCTCATCTGCTAAAGGGTTTCATTTTGTAAGATCTATTTATTTTTAATTTGTGTGTACGAGTGTCTTCCTGCATGTGTGTTTCTGCACCCCAAGCTGCAATGCTTGAAGAAGCTATAAGAGGGAGTCAGATCCCCTGGAACTGGAGTAAGAGATGGTTATAAGCTATCATGTGGCTGGGAAACAAATCCAGGTCCTCTGTGAGAGCAGCAAGGACTCTTAACTGCTGAGCCATTTCTGAGGATTTTAAAAGTTTAGTCCTTAGTATTTGTATAATTGGATTTTCTGTCTTTTTTCTTCATGTGTCCATGTGGGTGGTGTGAGTGTGTGTTTATTTGGGTATGCATGTGTATAAGTGTATGTGTCTGTACACGTGAATGTGGAGGCTGGAGGTTTATGTCAGTGTCTTCTACCGTTCTCCACTTCTCTCTGAAACAGGGTCTCTTGTTGCTGAGCTTCCTGATTGGCTAGGCTGGCCAGCCCCAGCCCCAGGCCCAGCCCCAGCCCACCACACCAGGGTTTTCTACCTCCTCATTACCTTGGCTTCCTCCAGTGTGTTACACATATATATATCTGCTTTGTTCACACCTCTGTTTTGTTCACAAATATCTCAGATCTTGTCAAAGTCTTAAAGAATTTGTTTAAGTTACATGACAATATCCTGCTTCAAAAAAACAAAAATAGTATTTCTGTATACTTATACATATATTATAACCAATATACACATAAAACAAATACACACACACACACACACACTCAAATATACAAAATAAGCACACAAAGTTTGGGGGAAAGCAGAAAGAAAAAACACTCAGTTTTCTCCACATGACATGTTAGCTGCTTTTTGTGAAGCTATGACCAAAATACCCAGTAGAACAAGTGTAGAGAAGAAGACTTTGTTTTGGCTCACAGTTTCAGGACTTTCAATCCCTGGATGCTTGATCGAGAGTGTCGTGTTGGTAGATGCATATGGCAGAGGCTGACCTACTCGTAATGGACAGAAAGCAGAGAGCGGGGAAGGTATAACCTTCAAAGACACCTCCCCTGTGATCCATTTCTTCCGACTAGACCCTACCTCCTGAAATTTCCAGAATCTCTCAAAATAGGGCCATCAACTGGGAGGACCAGGCATTTAACACTTGAGCATGTAGGGGAGGGATTTCATATTCAAATCATAACATATGGTCTTATTGCATATCCTTGCAGGTCAATTTTGTATAATGTAAAAGCAATTTCATGTCCTACCTCACCATTCAATGTGGTACCTTTGTCCTTTTCTGTGACAATGTATGATGGCTATAATGAATGTTTTAAGCAGCTACAAACTATTCCAAGGGCAACTCCCAGCCAGTTCATTAACGAGTCTTCTCTAGAGTCTGACATTTTTGAAACTTTCAATTTTTGGTAAGGTCCTTCCACCTTTCAAGTTCAAAGTCTATCAATACTATAACACATTTGATGTGTGTCCATTCTCCCCTCCCTTCCCCTAGACATGAGAGTAGAAAAGCTATCTGGGAAGAGGAAGAGGATTCCTGGGAATGGGAGCAGGACAAGGGGGGACAAGGGAGGGTAAGGGTGTGTGTGTGTGTGTGTGTGTGTGTGTGTGTGTGTGAATATGAAGTACATTATTTATATGTATGGAAATGTCATAATAAAACTGCTTATGCATAATTAATATATGATAATAAAACATTAAAACTTTCCAATTCTGTATGGATCAACTATTTCATCTGAGATGCCATGCAGGGAGGAACACAAAAACAAACAAAAATCCCCAATTGCTTCCCCAATGCCCCACAACAGCAAAATCACAAGAGAACAAAACTTCGCTGAAGTTGCCTTTTAGCATCCTTTTTGATGAATTAGGTAAAAATGGTTGCCCTAATAAAGAGTCTGACATAATCTGAATATTTAAAACCTGAAAAAACGTCTGCCTGATCACTAGTAGGAAAATGTGCACAGTAAGTATTCTCTGCTCAGTCTAGCAAGCTAGCTACTTTTCTAAGGGAACCAAGAGCTTTGTATGCAAGGTTTGTCTCCATTAGAAGCCTGCTCATCCTTGAATCAAATACAACTTGCTCAGGTATTATTTTTATCCCTTCCTCGTAAGAATTCAACTCCCACGAAAGGCAAGCAATTTCCCAGAAAATATTGCATGAATTCCTGCTGTTTATCTCTCCACTCATCTCCTCTCCTCCCCACCCCATCCTCTCCCCTTTTCCCCATCTCCATCCCTCTCTTTCATTTAAGAACAAACACTAGATTTTCATAAGTACAAACTGGGAAGGAGGAAAACTCTCAAAATTCTGCCAGTCATAGACATTTGCTTATTTCTAAAGGAGAAGCAACCAAATAGCCCCACCTTCTGCAGTGTGGAATGTGATACGGAAACAGTTTGTGGGAGCCATTCAAAATGAATAAAAGTAGGCAAGTAACTCAGCATATGAAAATAGGTATAGCAACCCGCAGATCACAAGGGCACCTTTAGAGAGTGGCTCAGGGTGGAAGCAAACCAAATCTAGGAACTAATAAGCCTTTATTTTTAATTCACTCTAAGTAAATACAGGCCAGCTAAAATGACTACATTTTAATCCTTAATGTTTTCATAGCTGGACACACTAATTTGTGAAGTGTATCAGTTTACTACTCTTCATGGGAAAATCCTACTCCCTAAGCCAGAGACAGCTGGAAATGGATGCTCTAATCTGCATTTTAGGGGGTGCCTGTACACACTGCGGCAAAACACGAGACCTCTCTCCAACCTGCTTTTGGAGTGTTTGTAAATTTCTCGACAGTATTCACTCTCAATGGAGGGAGCATATAGAAAATTCCTTACCAGACACAGCCAACATATTCTTTTTTGTTTGTTTTTGTTTACCAATTGGATCAAAAGTCATGCTGCTATTTCAACTGAATTTAAAGCAATATTATTGAAAGGGTTTTCGCTCTGTGGTTTAGGCAGGTGCAGTTTGCAAAGCAATTACACTTTACAAGCAGTGCTGTGTTGGCAAATGTTTAACAACTGGTTGGACAGAAAAACAAAGATATTTACTATAAATAAGAAGCACAAAGAATATAGCACACAGATACTAATAAACACACTTCTACAGAATAACCAGGCTGGGGTTATGCTCAGGGCAAGAGTACTTACTATGCAAGAATGAGGACCTAAGTCTAGATCCCCAGCACACACGTATGAAGTCACCAGGCATGGCCACGTGTGACCTCCCCCACATGTGTACACACACATGTGCCACACACACACAAATTTATTTATTCTTCAAAGAGTGACCGGGAGGGGTTCTGTCATACTTTCCTACCTACAGTCAACCCACGGCCACAACTGATAAAGTAGGTGTCCTTCTGACATGAATGCTGGTTGGTGTTTCCATTTAGCAGTTTAGAATAAAGAGAATTAGTGGGCCACAGGCAGAAACTTCACTTGTTTGTTGATAATATGAACCCATCTTTGTCAAGTCAGATCATTTTTGAAAATTAGAAGAAAAATTTCCTCATGCAACCTTTTGGTGTTTTCTCTAGGTATGGCAATAGATTCAATCTGCTCTCAAGTTTAGTTTAAAATAATGTTTCCTTCATTACATTCCTAATCACAGATGAGCAGCAGCAGCAACAGCAACAAATCAAGCCCTGATTTGCAGCGATTGCCGATTTTCCTGGTCTAAATGTTCCTGGGGTGGCTGATTTTAAGCTTGTTGCCTTGAGGCCCTAAACTCGAAGTTTGAAGGCCACGCGGAGCATCCCACTCTGAAGGGCTGCCCCCTACAGGCTCAACAGACACAAAACCTTTAATAGAAAATTAGGTAAAACGTTTCAGAAATGATGAGTTTTCAGCTTACGTTAACTTTATTTTTTTAATATAATTTATTTAATTCTACTTTAATTCAATTGTGCTACTAAAATCTCAACAAGTTGTTGAAATTCCAGAACCCCACAGCCAGTCCTAGCTAGCACTGGCTTTCTGGGTTTTGTGCTTGAAGGGCAAAAGCACTTCCCAGGCGATTTTCCCTCAGCCTCAGGCCACTAACCTCCCATTAACTGTGAACTTAAGGCCAGACTTCCCCTGCTGTGAGTTAATCAGTCTCAAGAGGTAGGATGTTCCCAGGAGAAGGTTAGTGAAAGCAGAGGGGGAAAGCAACTCTGGGTCATGTGACCTTGAGGAGGTACTCGGTTGCCTTTCCTGGGCCATTGGGAGAGTACAGTACCTGGGACAGCTATAAGGATTGGGAGAGATGTATGCAAAGATTGTGAAACAGTGCCTCAGAGGTAGCCATGCCCAGTAGCTAAACACTCTGTATTGAGACCACACAAAAGAAATATAAGATGCTGGTCGCACATGGGTCAGTTGGGGAACTACTCTCCCTCCACCAAGAGTCACAGCTTTAGATGTGCTTCACTGATGAGTTGGAAGAAAACCCGGTACATGAAGTTCTCACACCCGGGTCACAGGATCAGTGTTGTCATCTCTTTCCCCGGAAGTGACTATACGCAGGGAGTTTCTGTACAGGCCCGAAGGCTAACATCCCAGGATCAATATTTTATGTAGGGATCGAGGGATGTCCAGTAGAAGCTGCAAGTTTAGAAGACTCAGGTGCAGGATTGGAGAGGTGGCTCAGAGGTTAACAGCACAAACCTCTGTGACTTCAGTCTGAGATATCCGACTCCCTCTTCTGACCACGTGGTGAACGTACATACACCGGGCACACAGGAATGCATACTTTTTTTTTTTGTAAATTTTTAAAAATAGAAGGTTCAGTTGCTTTCTGTGTAGTCAGCACAATCAACAGGGATCTAAATTAGATAAAAGAACTGAAGACTGACCACGTGGTGAACGTACATACAACACAGGAATGCATACAAATAGAAGTTGTTGCATATGCACAATCATTCTTGATGACTGAAGACTTTCTGCAACTTTCAAAAGTATACTGTGTTGCATATATCATTAATGTGAGGATTGAAGACCTTTTTTTGATCATTCTTATTTCTATATCTTTTGTGGCGCATGTTGAAAGAATAAGAACAACAGTAACAAACAATACTCTATACAAAAACTCTACACTTGCTGTGTCTGAGAATGTGTGGAGCATATATGCCAGGGGTAAATGCCCAATGGGCTCATTGTAGACAGCATACGTGTTCTTTCTCCTTTAAATCAACTCAGGGTTAACTGGAGAGTTATAGACGAAATACGATGAAGAGGGCAGCCTCTCCTGTAGAATCATGCATTGGAAGCAAAGAGCTGGTGCCATTTTCCTTTTCTAGAACACAGCCTGTTCTTTTAAGAATAAAAAAAAAAAAAACCAAAACGAACGAAGGAGCTCACTTATGGTTGTTACTAACCAAACTGAAGCTCGAGGAAATGAGAGATTCTAAGTCCTCGCTTGCCCTTTACTTTATCTACATTTATGGATTTTATTCAGGGACGCACAGGATTCATCGATAAGTCACAGGCAGTCTGGAAATTATAGACGCTTCAAGCGCAAAAGGATTAAAAGAGCCACCAGGAGTCCACCTGCAATAGTCTCTCATCATGACGGTCACACTATAAAGGAGTTGATTAAATGGTAACTCAGATATCCACTGACTGTTGTGAACGGAAGGATGGCAGAAGTGGCTTTTCATTTATGAAATTAAAGTCCTATACTAGTTGGGAAGTTCAGTTTAGGAAATGGATACTACTCGTGGGATTCAGGGATGCAGGTTGCTTTTCTGGCCTAAGAACCTGGATTAAGAATATAGTGGATCCACACCTACAGCCCATCGGTGTGTGGTGGAGGCTGCATTCCTGGTCCTGTGACCTGCCAGTAGATGACAAGGTCTGATACCAGGTGCCGCGTGCTGAGAGTAATAGAATCTTCTGTCTGGAATATTGTCAGGCTGACTTAAATACAGACAGTGACCCATATATACACATCTGTGGATTCAACTCACTGGAAACCAGAGTCCCCTGCTCCAATTTTGCCTGTACTAAACAGGTATAGATTTTCTTTTTCTTGGCGCCCTTTAAACAAACATATTCTAACAATTACTCCCATAGCACTTATACTGTATTAGGTATTACAAGGGACCAAGAGACGATGGCTTAGTATATGGGAAGGTGTTCATAGGTTACATGCAAATGCCATTTTATATAAGGGACTCAAACACCCCTTTTGGTATGCACAGGGCTTACAAATCCAATCCTGCGCACATAGGAAGAAAGACTGCATCTTCTCTGCCAGACCATGGTCGGAGAACTTAGAACAATAAAGACCGGAAACTTCTGGTTTACTCAGCCAAGTGTCAACAACCACACAGCTATTCAGTCAAGGCCTAGAATGTATTACACATTGCGATAGGGTTTTAGAGCATTGAAAAATCAAAGTAAATTGCATGAAGCACACATAACTGCAGTAATGGGGAAGCTGAGGTTAATGAGAGGCTCTCATACTCCAACAGAGCCCTGGCTGGGATGTGGTAAACATCACTCAGAACAGTTTTCCCCTACACATATTTCCAATCTATGTCACCAGCAAGCAAGCCCAAGCGCTGCTCTTGGTTGCTTCTGAATTCAAATCAAAGTGTGGGATTAGACTTATCCGGAAGTTATTTCTGATTAAGATGAATCTTCAACAAAATGGTTATTAAAAAACCTTTATTTCTTGTATAAAATGTATTATTGTATTTTTATGCCCATGATTTCCCATTTGACTCTTATTCACATCAAAAACCTGGATGTTTTCAGGAACTCACAGAGGTATCTTATTAAAATGTAGATGTATCAGGTGCAGAGGTGGCATAAAATTCTGCTTTTCAGCAAACTCTCAAGAGATCCCCATGCAGTCCAGAAAAGTAAGGATTTAAAATATGTTTTAGCACGAGGTGCTTGCTTAGTGCTCTGGTCACAAGGAACTAACTCTCCACAGTCAAAAGATGTTCTCCATGTGGGCAAGTACAAAACAAATAAAATTACTACATTGTTTTTACTGTTACTTGGTTATGGAGACAGACATTGGTAACTTTAAAACAAGACATTTATTTTTGTTAAAAATTATAGAAGAATCGTAATTTATATTAATGGTTTCACTTTGGTCTTAGCCACCGATGCAAGGTTTTGACACAGTTGAAAAGAGATTGCCAAATCATGCTCTGAAGAATACCAGAAAACAAGAATTCATAGCTCATTTGCATGAATATCTTATTTTAACCTTTGTATTTCATTTCAGTGAGACTCGTGGTTACAATTAAAGTACTTTACAAGGTATTCTTTGACCAGTGCTTCAATTTTACAGCCAAACAGAACAGTATTTTTCAAACTGAGGATGGGGAGCCGAAGTTGTATTTTACTTACAGTTTAGCAAATAACAATCAGCCTTAAAAGAAAAGGTAAATTAGGACATATGAGAATCTTGTTGCTTGTGTTTGTGGTATGCCACGAAGATGGGGGTAATCTTGCTCAGTTCAGTTCAGGGTAGGAGAGTGTGGCAAACTGTACTTTCTACGGATGCCCCAAATGATTTCTGTTCCATGTGTTCTCACAAAGTAACCTCAATGCTTTGTCCACTGGTGGGTGAGGTCTTTGTCTCCTTCCACAAACTTGGGGGTCCTTTTTAAAGTGCTCGGGCCAATAAGATGACTATCTCTATGTGAGTCTCTTGCTGCCTAGGTGGCTCCGAAGTTAAAGAGACTTATATCTGGAGGTTGGAATTAGGAGAAAGGTGTGCCATAAGAGTTGAGTTCTGCTAAGGGACATTTCCCAGGTTTCAGATGGCTGTGTCCTCATACTGGTGTGGGAGGGAGGAAAGGGGGAGAGCAATGAAAGCTGCAAGTGCTCTCTTGGAAATCACGGACAGTAAGGGCTCTGATAGCATCTGGTAACATTCAACATTCATGACCTGATCGCCTCTCAAAGGCCCTGCTTTCTAGTCCCTCATCACACAGTTAGGAGTTCAATCATTTTGGAGGGAAGACCAAAATGTTCAGTCCACAACACTGGAAAATGAGACAGGAAATGCTTCCTGAAGGCAGGTCATAAAAATGTCTTGTTTTTTTTTTCTTCTACATTCCTTCTTAGAAACTAGAGACTTCCTGGAAAGCATGTGGCTCACAGCCCTAACTGACACCTCTCATGGCTAGCACAAGACCATCACCAGAGTGACAGCATCACACAAAGTCCTCCAGTCCCACCACAGGGTGCAGCAGTCCAACCTGGACTATAGACACTTGAGCAATTTTGCTCTAATTAAACATCTTTTAAAGTAGTTTATTCTAGAGCAATGGAACTCAAAACAGATAATTAAAATAAATTTTAAGTTTTTAATTACAAATATTAAAATCATATTTATTTAGTGTGTGTGTACGTGTGTGTTGTATACATACAAGTCACAGCACACATGTGGAAGTCAGAGGATAACTAGAAGTAGTAAGGTCTCTTTTTCCCACTGTGTGGGCTCCAGGTACTGGAGACTCAGGTCATCAGATGTGTCGGCAAGTGACTTAATCCTCTGAGTCATGTTGCCAGTCCATAGAATGTACAAGTAGAAAAGATTGCTTCCAGTTTAGACACGGGTGTGTACTTACAGTGGTAATGTGAATGTGTACTTACTGTGTGGGTCTCAGTCAGAGTCCCAGGATTATTGGGAGAAACACAGGGTAAGATGATTCAAGGGCCCCCATCTATGTCTGATAGATACAGCAGCAAAATAAATTCAGATATCTCGAGTCCGAGAATTTTGTGAATTGTGTGTTTTCCCTCAGAAGCTATGCTGAAATTTCACCGCCGCTGTGACGATATTAGGGGCAGGACCAGGCTTGTGCGTGAGGCCAGGGCTGTTATGAAAGTTTAGCCCCCATCTTTACTACGTCACATGTTTGCCATGGGATGCTCGATCCAGAAGACTGCTAGATGCCACTCTCTCGATACTGGATTCCCCAGTTTCAAGAACAGGATCTTAGTAATTTCCTGTTCATGAGAAGTTATTTAATCTGTGGTGTTCTGCTAGAGCAGCACAAAAAAATAGATGGGACCAGAAAACTGGAGCAGGGAGTGATGTTAATATAACAAACAGGGGAAAATGCAAAAGCAGCTTCGGAACAGGGTGACGGGTAGAGGCTGGAGGAAGTCAAAGGATCGGCCCGGGGAACCCTAGACTTCTGTAGATGGAGCATGAAGGGTATGCTGGCGCAGGGAAGGCCTGGGGCTACGTAGAGACGGCTTGAGTGACTGTGGTGAGCATGCTGGCAGGATTGAGACTGGAAAGGGACACTCCGATGAGATCTGAGATGGAAATGAGGAAGGCCCTGGAAACTGGAGCATCCTTGTTATACTGTGGCAAAGAAACTGGCTGAACTGTGTCAAGCCCCAGGCCTCCGGTGGAAGCAGAACTCAGCGTGATGGCGGCACATGCCAGCATGGACACGTTCAAGGGTCTGTGTGGTTTCTTTTAACCGCATGCGGGAGAGGAAACTATTTTGAGATGAAATTTATCATTCGAAGGAAACTAGAATGTTGAGATTTGAGGGAAAATGAAAACGCTTGTTCGGGAGAGGAGAACCAAGGATGTGGCCTTGGCACCAATTGAGAAAGAAATTACTGTTGGCAGAAAAAAGCCAGAGGCTGATCCTCCAGAGCTGCAGGAAACACCTGAAGGCACATCAGAGACTCCTGTGCTAGGGCTAGGGCTAGGGCTAGGGCTAGTCATCACAGGTAGAGGATGAAACAGGAAGAGAGGCCTTAAACACCGGAGCCATGATGTCTCAAGCCTCTGCTTTTTGTACTTGGATGCAGCACTCTTCAGCTGCCCTGGCAGTGTCTCAAGCCAGGCCACTTGAAGCCTTACATCCTGCTCTGGAAAGCACAGGGTCGTGAGCTCTGGGGGCATGCTCATGGTGCACAGATAGCACTGCAGAGTATGGCTTCTTTCACCTTGTTTTCAAAGGGTGTACTGAACAGCCTGAGGATCCTGGCAGAGACATCTTACTATAGCGTGCTGCTTACTGGGCTGTGGCTGTCCCAGTCACAGAGTTCAGGAAGGCAGTGTGTGGGTGGAGTGTAGCAATGCCATGGTAGGCGGAGCTGCATGGCTTGGGGAGGGGCAACCTCTGCCCCTGTGTCTGGCAGGGGAGACACCAAGTTAAAGGTTATTCTCAAACCTTAAGATTCAGTATAATTTCCTGTCCTCTCTTCTTCCTCCCTCCTCCCCACCCCATTCTTGTTACTCCATTATTTGTCCAAATTCTTCCCTTCGGAAATGTCAACGTCCATCCTACATCTTTGCCACCTCTGCAGTTTGACAGCCCAGACCTGCTTTGATTACACCGACTCATAACTTTTGGAGTTTGCCTCAAACATCTAACTCACATCTAACTCAAAGAGACTATGGACTTCAGAGTTGATGCTAGGACCAGGTAAGGTGTACTGAGATGGAGTGAACATATTTTGCATAAGAGAAGAATATGTGTTTTAGGGTCAGAGGCTGATTGCCATGGCCTGAGTCTGTCTCCTTTAAAATTCATGATGAAACTTAACTGCCATTCTAACAGTTAATGTTAGAATGTAGCTAATGTTATTAGCCACAACATTAAAGATGTGACTGAATGACTGCTCTGCCCTTATAAATTGGATTTCAATGATCGCCACATCTAGCCCCATGTGTTCCTTCTTTGTCTTTCTGCTTTCTGTCAACAGATGGAGAGAAAAGAACCATTCCCATTAGACACCAGATATAATCTTCTTGATATTAGACTTTCAATACCTCAAAAGTGTAAGTCAGTAAGTTTGAACTAATTCTAATTTTCTCTCAGTGTTCTCTCACAGCACAGAACAAACAGAAACATCATATTTAGTAGGACGTGTTGACTGCTGTCTGCTTTAACACCACTGTATGATCAGTAGCTTCTCAGCTCTGAAGGGGTGTCCGGTGGACCTACATCTCCCCAGCCTTCTTAGTCGGCAGATATGGGTAAACACTACATTTTCTTCAAGAATCTGTCCTTCTATTGTCTCCATGTTTTCTGGCCCTACCATTGTAATAAAATGGCATGAAGTTAAGCTATGCTCTCAGTATCTAAATTTAACAACTGGTACTTAATTCTCTCTGACTTATTATGCACTGAATATTTGTGACCCCTTCATGGATATACTGCAACATTAGTCCCCAGTATGGCTTTACTTAGAGGTATACTGTTAATTGAAGTAAGAAAGGTTAAATGAGGCCATAAGGATGAGGCCCTCACCTAATTTGGATTCGTGTCTTATGAACCAGAGTGCTTGTACCATGGAAAGACCATATGAAGACAGCAAGAACGGGCCATCTGGAGGCTCAGAAAAAAGTCTTCCTCAGAGACCAAAACCTACTAGAACTGTAATCTTGGACTTCCCAGCTTCTGGAAATGTAAGAAAACAAAACAAAACAAAAACAAAAACCAAACTTTCTGTATGTTAAGTCAGGCAATCTGTGGTGTTCTGTTACAGCGAGCGGCCCAAGCAGACAAGAAAAGCTCCTTGACATCTTTTAGCAACTGAGAGCAGCTAAGGAGAGACAGATTTGAAATCGGGTGTTAGCACCGGCAAGTAAACAGTTAGCCAAAGGAGTTTAATCTCTTTTTAGTGTTTCTGTGGAATTAACCGAAAGGTCCCCACTAAATACTGTGCCATCATCAACATCTCTAAGACCATATAGAGCACCCTGGCAGAGATGTCCGCACCACTTCCCAACATGCATGCTTTCACTTCCTCATTTCCCTCTGCTTCCTCTTCTAAATAAAACCTGGGCTTCCTGACCTGCTGTGAGTGGCTATCAGTACTTCTATTAATGAGACCAAGGACCTGGATAGAAAAGGGTCTGATTTCTTTGGTCACCTTCTTCTACAATAGGAAGGGACTTGACTTTCAGTGTCTTAATGACAGAAAAAATATGAGTGGCATGCAATGGTATGTCCTAATCAAACTATATTGCCTGGGTTCACCTAGAACTACACAGAATTCTCTTTCTCAAAATGCCAACCACACCCTACTGAGAAAACAACAGAAAAAAAGGTGTCTGTGCACCAGATAACAAATACAGTATTCACTTCATTTATACCCACAAGTGAATTACTGTTTTCTGACAATTATTCATTTATTTAATTTATTTTTCAAGCAGGGTTTCTCTGTTGTAACTCTGGCTGTCCTGGAACTCACTCTGTAGATCACGCTGGCCTCAAACTCAGAGGGATCCACCTGCCTCTGCTTCCTGAGTGCTAGGGATTAAAGGCGTGTTCCACCATTCCCCGGCTATTGACAATAATTTTTAAAGTCACATATTGAGTGCCTTTAAGTTACCGCTAATTAGAACAAATGGCTACGTATTCTTGAACCCTTGCATGGATGTACGTTGACAAATACCACCCTAATTTGTTATTTATACCATCCTAATTTGTTATTTATTTTTCTTATTTTAATGTGTATTGGTAGAACACCAAGTAAATGCAGTGGACTGAACGTGTTAATCAATCTCAGCCTCCTATATTTTAGTGTGTGTATATACATATATACACTCTGTTGGCTAATTTTTCCCTTTTTCATTAAGTACCTAGGGAAATTGTTTAAAAGACAGAAAGACCGATTTTCCTCACGGTTTCTGAGATTTGCAGTCAGGGTTGCCCGACTCTGCTGTTTCTGCTTTTGGAGTGAGGCAGGTCTGCTGGAGGAACAGTGCTGCAGCTGAGGGGGCAGGCAAGAAGCAAAAGCTAAGAAGGAGTGTGGACAGGCAGGTTTCCAGGATGTGACAGTAACTTCCTTCCTTCAACCGTGCCCCAATGTTCTAGTTTTCTACTACTGCCCAATAGACCAACATATAATTAGTTGTCACATTGTTCATTTGTTCCTTAGGTCCCCTCAGGATGCAGATACCTTTTTATGATCTGATCCACCAGCTGGGGACAACCTTTTGGGGGATACTTCATGTCCAAATGATAGCATGCATGCTCACACACTCTTTGTCTGCCTGCCTGTCAGTCTGTTTCTTTCAATAGGCCTGGGGAGGTGACAAGATTATTTCTGGAAAACAGAAGCAGGTGGGTAAGTAGCCACTTGGCGGACCTTAGAAGACTGAACTAGATCTAGGAGATTCTCAAAGGCTCTGGAATTAGTACTTGCCTCATGTAGGGGTGGGCTCCAAATGCAGAAGGTTGAATTGTGTTTAAGAGCAGTAGACACATTTCTGTTTCCCCTCCTGTAAGCCACTGGTGACTATACTTCCCCCATCCCAGCAGATGTCTGGAAATTTATCTTACGGCAAAGGGCTAATCCAGACAGCCAGGTCTGATACTGTTTTCTCTTACTACGACAGTACCTGGAAGAAACTTTGTTTATTGATATTTTTTGACATGCTAGGTAGTCATCCTACCCTTGGACTTTATCTCTTCCACTTTATCATTATTATTATTACTGTTAAGATAGGCTGTCACAAAGTTGCCCGTGAGTGCTGCTTCAGCACTGGGATAGACATTGGGAGAGAAATTATCTTTTTTATTTTTTTTTTTAGATTTATTTATTTAATGTATATGAGCAATCTGCATGTATGCCTACATACCAGAAGAGGGCATCCGATCCCATTATACATGGTTGTGAGCCACCATGTGGTTGCTGGGATTTGAACTCAGGACCTCTGGAAGAGCAGTCAGTGCTTTCAACTGCTGAGGCATCTCTCCAGCCCCAGGAAACTGTCTTCAAACAGAAAGCGTTTACTTCGGCTCTTGGTTTAACTTCACCATTGGCTGGCTCTGTTGCTTTGGGCTTAAGATGAGGCAGAATTTAACAGCATCAGGAATGTGTAATGGGGAGGGAGGCTGCTCTCATCTCATGGTAGCCAGGGAGATAAAGAGATAGAGAGAAAGGGTCTGGGGACAAGATAGGCTATTTGAAGGTATACCCCTCTGAACTGATCTTTTAATCAGCTCCATCTCCAATAGCCATTCAGATGCAAGCCCCTTACTGGACTCATCTACCGTGGAGGTTCCCGCCTTCATGAGGAGACTTCCTCTGAATGGTGCCGCCAGCTAGAAACCAAGTCTTTAACACAAAAGCTATTGGAATGTTTTGTATCCAACTCATAACAGGAAGATTAAGCCAATGCAAGCATGCAGCACAGTGATTCCTCTGTCTTCTTACTACCCAGGCCTCCCAGACATGGTAGTCAGGCTCTCAGACTCCAGGGCAGACCAGTGAATCTCAGAAGTTCTAATGCTGAGACCCTTTAATACAGTTCCTCATGTTGTGGTGACCTCCGACCATAAACTTATTTTCATACTTTATAACTGTAATTCTGCTGCTGTTACGAATCGTAAAATGTAAATCTCTGATGTGCAGATGGTCTTAGATGACTCCTGTGAAAGGGTCATTCCACCCTCAGAGGAGGTGCGACCAACAGGTTGAGAACTGCTGCTCTGGGCAAAAGTATGAAGAGCTTTCTTAGCAGATCTGGCTGACCCAGGAAGAAAACTCCAAAAATACTGACACACTATGTGTTTGACATCCAGCGTAGCCAGGTCATTTCAGCAAAAATCACTGTGGATTAATCATGACTCCAGAGCAGACACATTCATAGCTCCTAAAACATTCACAGTGACTCACAGTCACTCTAGCAACTAAGTGGAAAGGCAAGATGCTTCATCCCTAGATGCCTGGGATCTTTTTTTTAAACTAATTTTTTTTCTAAAAGATTTATTTTTATTTTATGTGAATGAGTGTTTTACATACATGTATGTCTGTGTTCCATGCACATGCCGGATTCTTGCAAAAACCACAAGAGGTCACTAGATCCCCTGGAACTGGGGTTACACACAACTGCGAGACACTACACAGGTGCTAGGAATTGAACCCAGGTCCGCTGGAAGAGCCACAAGTGCTCTTAACCTCTGAGTCCTCTCTAGTTCCTGGGTTCTTAATTTTTACTTACACATACTTTTTCTTATGAAGATACTAGCAGATGTAGTTTACAATAAAGGAAAAGAAACAAGCATCAGTCCATCCAGCCTGTTAACCCGTGATGGGAAGCCAAGAAGAAAAACAATAGTTCAGGATATACCCCATCTTACAACATCACTCACAGTCCTAAAGTGCCAATAGTGTAGACTGAAACCAAGTTGTAACTGCATGGCGTGGATGAGAGATGGCATGGACAGAGAGCTTAAAAAGGACGTCCTTACCTTCCACAGGGGACGGTGGGTGGACGGTGCCCCAGAGCCAGACAACCAGCAGGCAGAAGTTCTTACTGCACAACAATGTACTGGAACTAAGCACCAGGCAAGGAGTTTGGGGAACGGAATAGGCATCAGAGAGCTGGCTACTTTCTTAAGACACACTTGAGGGCCAGTAAGGTGGCTCAGCAGGTAAAGGTACTTGGCACCAAGCCTGAAGACCTGAGTTCAATCCCTGGCACACACACATGGTGCAAAGAAAGAACTGATTCTCTCAAGTTGGTGCGCACAGGTACACCACAGTACACTTGTGCACGCATGAATAAATACATAGATGTAATGTTTTTGTTTTTTTTTAAAGAGGCATTGTACAATCTAAGTGATTCTTTTTTTACCTTAAGATACGGAGCATACAGCTATAGAAAACACAGTGTGTTCTAGTATATACCCTAGTATGTAACTGGCCAAATTCTTCAGACATGATTTCAAGTGTAATAGTATAGCGACGAATCAAAATGAAGGCCTTGGAGATTAGGGAGATAGCTCAGTTGGTAAAATGCCTTTTGCCTTTACAGGCAAAAGGGTCTGAGCTTGATCTACAGAACCCATGTGAAAAAGCCATGAGTGATGTGCACTGTAACGCCAGCTCCGAGGCTGAGACAGGCAGCATCCCGGTGCTCCCGACTCTCGGGCAGTGAGAGAGCTTGTTTCAACAACAGCAGCATCTGAAGGTGCATGGTGCCTGAGGGCTGACACTAGAGGTTGTCTTCTGGCTTCCATGTACACATACATGCGTACCATACACACAGGCATACATATGAACATAGGTCTTATTAAAGCAGAATCTGTGATTCTAGTAAATATTTTTTGGGGTGTTCTCTTTCCTTTTTCATAAATGAAGCGACCAGAACTAAGTACTTCCTCATGTCCCTTGACACCTGTTTCTTCTGTTTTTTGTGTATGTGACTGTCTTTTTGAACACGAACACATAAAAATCTGATACCAGAGACAATTCCTGAATTGTGTTGTTGGTTAAACCTGAGTGTCTATTAAAGCCGCAACTCTAGTCTAGCATCTCGTGATGTGTGAAGAAACACCTCAGTCTGCATTTCCGGCTGCCTTTGACCACGAGAGAGGAGATGCAGGAAAAGACCGAAGTTCCATGCTGCTTAGACTCTGGCCTGTGATGTAAGCAATGCTGAGCCTGAAAGTTAATAATTAGCCCTCTCTTGAGTAAAGGTCTGGCTTGGAAAGCTGGTAGGCAGACGAAGAAAAGAAAGTACCACAAATGCTGGCAGGGGTCTTCAGGAAGCCATGGTGACTCTTTGGTAGCAGGAGCCAAGACCCCACAGTGCTGGGACATAAGGACAAACTGGCCTCATGAACTCCAGTGCTGGAGTGGGGTGGGTGGGGGTAGGACAGGAGCTCTGAATGAAAGATGAAAATGGGGATTTTTTTCCCAGTTCAGGCTATTATTTACAACCTTTGTGATTTGGGTGGGTCAGCTAGCCAGTCTATGCGTAGTGCTCCTTGCCCATCAACTGAAGGTAATTCATTTCATGTGTTTATGACAATAATGCGTCAATTCCTACAGAACATTGAAATGGGAGTTTTGCTATAAATTTCCTAAAAATAGAAAAACAGCCCACAGTTTGATTCACAGGGGCCTAGAGTTGCTTCTCGGCGTTTTCTCTCTCCCTCTCTGCCATCTTTTCTTTTACAAGTTATGCAACTCAGTGTTGAGGATCCTAGCACAACTACAAGGAGAAGATTCCCATGGCAAATTCAGTGCATCTCAGAAAGGTCAAGGGACATACTGTGCGGAGTATCGTGGTTCCGTTGGGTGCGACTTCCAGATGCATTTGTTTGCACTGACATTTTGGATCTGACGCTAACACTTGTCTTCGTGTGCCAGCTTTAACTGGCACTCTGGGCTTAGTGGAAAAATCATGCTGGTGCCGAGTCAAGGAGAGCAACTGTTGGCTTAGAGACACGCTTTCATCCACAGGACTTCAACAATGTCTGGCGCCCCGAGAAGGTGTCCAGTACATGTTCAAATGAAAATGCGAAAGAAATTGGTGTCACTTTTACAAACTCTATGACCATGTCTCATGGAGACTCACATAATTTCTTCCTCACATTCCTCTCATTTATAGGGAATGATTCATAGTTAAATCGCTATATCACATGTGTGATCTGCATTTGAAAAATAATAAGACAATAAGGCCTATTATCTTGGGAACTCAGTATTCCAAAGTGGTGAGTTCTTTCCCTCTAGAAATGTCTCAAATTCTAGGACAAGGACAGAACAATGATATCAAACAAACACTTTTGACCTCCAAACAACATGAGCTCATAAAATATGTCCAAATCTAGTGCAGGAGAATGGGCTTTCTAATAGATGACTTTTATTTATTTCGTTGCGATGAAAACACATACTGTAAGATCTCGCCTCTTAACAAACTTTATGTGCTCAACACAATATTGTCAGTATAGTCATAATGCATTTCCTTATCTTATAAAAGGTTTATTTAATTTTTATTTGTATGTACGTCTGATGCCTGTTTGTACATGTGTGAGTCAGGTATCCATGGAGGTCAGAAGCAGGTGTTGGATCCCCTGGAGTTGTCAGCTGCCAGACATGGGTATTGGGAAGCGAACTCAGGTCTGCAAGAGCAGTGTGCTCTTAAGGGCTAAGCCGTCTCTCCAGCTCTGCCTTTACCTTTCTTGCATAACTAAGACTTTATATTGGATGAGCACTGCCTTGCTCCCCTAGTCCCTTACCCCTGGTTCTCCCCACTCTTTCTGTATCTGTGAGTTTTGCTATCTCATGTAAGAGGAAACACGCGACCTTTAATATTCCTTATTTTACTTAGCGTGCCTTCTGTGGTTAACCCACACCATCACAAATGGCAGGACTCCCTTCTTAGGCTGCACACACTGTGTCTTCCTTATCTGTTCCTCCACTGATGCTAACAGAGAGCAAAGGTTTATTTTGTCTCTTGGTTTCAAAAGTGTCAGCTTGCCTGGCAGGTAAGACATGGCAAAGAAGAGCTGCTTGTATCATGGTGTCCTGGGAGCAGAGAGGGGACAAGGACAAGATATAGCTCCAAAAGACATGCCCAGTGATTTGGTTCCTTCAAAAATTCTCTGGAACCTCCCAAAATAGTGCTAACAGCTTCTAACATAAAAGCCTGTGGGAGGTATTTCACATCCAAGCAATGACATTCTAAATCTTTAACAACACTTACTACTGCTTCTCTTTTTGATATTACCATCTTAAAGGTATGAGGTGACATCTTATTGAATAATTTATTGATTGATTGATTTTTAGACAGGGTCATGCTGTGCAACATTGGTTGGCCTGCTATTTGAAATGTCACTCGGGCTAATCTTGAACTTGTGGCAATCCTCCTGCCTTAGCCTCCTGGGTGGTGGCATTACAGTCATGTGGCATGAAATGCCAATTTCATTCTGGGTTTGATTTGAATTTCTCTGATCATTTCTGGTGTTAAGAACATTCCTATATTCCTGTTTCTCACTGTGTGTGTGTAATATATATATATATATATATATATATATATATATATATATATATATATATATATATTGGGAAAAGGTCTACTCAAGTGCTTCACTCATTTAAAAATCAAAGTATTTGTTTTTTGCTGTTGAACATTCCTTGTATATTTTGGATATTGCCCTGTGGTTACACATATGCCTGCTAGTGTTTACTCCCATCTCACAGACTCTCTTTTCATTTTGTTGTTTGCTTTGCTATGAAGAAACTTAAGGCTAGTATAGCTCCACTGTTTTGGTTTTTATTGTTCATGTTCAGGTTGTTTGATTGTGTTAATAGATCGTCGACAGCTGGAGGAAAGGGAGAGGCTCAAGAGAGGTGAAAGAAATGTAATAATCACTTGTGGTAGTGTATTGGCTGGCAGAAGGGGACAGAAAAAGACTGGTGGACCTTATCCAGTGTATGAGTGAGTTCCATGTCCTCATCTACTTCTACTTCTCCACCCCTACTCAGGTCTGAACCATTGCATACAATCTAAGAAGATGGGGGTGTGGAGGTAGATGCTTTGATGTTTCTGGCTGGCAAGTTCTGTGAAAACATACTGGGTTTTTGTTTTATGGATGTCAAGAAACAGAAAGCAAGACATTGTTCTGCATATGTAATGCCATCAGGCATGGCTTGACCATGGGGTTATACTATTTGTGTCTTCTGCAAGGTAATCCCAGCTCTGACAATGCTCATGAAACCAAGAACACCAGTGACCATTCTAGCCCCTTTCTCTTCTGATTAGGTAAGAGGAGGCACTTCTCTTAGACTCTGAGGATTAGAGGATATTGTTAATTGCTAGCAAGCTTGCTATTTCAGACCTCCTAAGGATGTTACATATATTCATTGCATTAGTTAAGTTTCATTTTGGTTGAAATAGCTAAAATAATTTCTTTTCTTTTTGTAAGTAGACCCTAACAGTGAAGGACATAGATTCTTCCTTTTGTGTATATACATATACATGTCACAGAATGGTTGTAGAGGTCAAAGGACAATCTCAGGTGTTAGGATTGCCTTACATCTTGTATAGAACAGGGTTTGTTGCTGCATATACCAGACTAGCTCGCCCTAAAGGTTCCAGGGACTCCTTTGTCTTTACCTCCTATCTCCCTGTAGGAGAAATGGAATTAGAGACAATTGTGCTCTGGGGATTCACACTCAGGTCTTCATGTTTGCATGGAAAGCACTTTACCCCTGGGTCTTCTCTTCATCTCCAATGGCATATATTTTTGGAGCCAGAGTTTGAAAGGAAGAAAGATTCGGTATCACTATCAATAACGCTAATAACAATAATAATTATTATTGGTGTTCGTATGTCCTCAGATATATAAGTTTTTATTTGGAATTATAACAAAGTGCCCAAGAAATTCATGTGTAGAATTTAGAGTCACTGAACTAAAATGAGGAAAAGTCATTATCTCCATTTTCAGTAAGGCTAACTAAATTTAGCATTTTCTTCTATTTTGAGAGCATGTATAAAAATTACATCATCATCAAAAGTTCCTGAGACTTCCTGCAGTAGAAATAACATATTTTATATGACACTATAGTTGCAGCACATCTAAAATATTGTTTATGCTCATAATAACTATTCTGAATGTGAATGGATTTGCAGGTTGCTTCTCCAAGAAAATCTGAGCCCATCAGGCCAGAGGATGCAAGGTACAGAGCGATGCTGTGCACCAGCAATTTGGTTTATACACATTTCCACAAGAAGAAATAAAGGCATATCTACATAAAGACTTGCACAAGGTTATTACAAGCAAATTGATTCATAACGGCCCCAAACTGGAAATACACCAAATGTCCATCAACAGTATTAAACATGGCATCACAGTCACGCAACAAAATGTGACTGAACAATAAATAAAACAACCACTACCAATGCATGTAGCAACACGATGAAACTCTAAAGGATGCTGAGTAAAAGAAGCCTCCCCCACACAAGAACATACCACATGATTCAATTCTATAAGGATAAGTTTAAAACATCAGAAAAGTTGCTGACTTCATGGGGAAGGAGACAAGAACAGACTGTGGGGGTTGGCTGAAATTCAATTCCTGTAGCCCACAGAAAATAAAGCTTTGAATATTGATGTAATTCCAGAACTGGGGAAGAGAGACAGGTGAATCCCCGAGGTTCATTAGCCAGCCAGCTGAGCCTACTTGAGGTATCAGGTCTGTGAGAGACTCTGCCTCCAAAGAAGGTGGATTTTGACACAAGAACAGCAATTGGGATTGCTCTCTAGCTTCCACATGCACAGAAACCCCACGTACACATACACCCAATACAGATTCATATTCATATTCATATTCATTCTCATTCTCATTCTCTCTCTCTCTCTCTCTCTCTCTCTCACACACACACACGCACACACGCACACACACACAAACACAGATGTTGATCCAGGTTAAAAATGCTGTTTATTCTTTGGCTAATTCAATTCCCGGTCCTAGTTCTGGAGCCCTAGAACATTTCAGCCTCCATACAATCGAATCTTCAAGCTGCTAGCCTGGACCTAGAAGGCTTCCTCCTCAGCCTCCATACAAGCTAGAACATTAAAGCCTCTGAGACTTTCTGCTGACTTTCTGCTGAGCCATTCTGACTAGCTTCTTCTGAACTCAGAGATGTATTGAACTGTTCTGGATAGCTGATTCAACTCACTCACTGTGCTGTTCTGGCTCAAACTCTTCTCCAAGATATTGGTTTAAGTTGACCTTCTCAGCCAGATTACTGTTTCTGACAGAACTCTTCTGACTCTTACTGACTCTCTGTGACTCTCTTACTGTCTCAGACTGAACTGCTCTGCTCGGCTTCAAACTGTCTCACTCTTCCCATCTGATACTGACTTCTTCTGCTGAACTGCCTCTGTGTCTCTTTTCATACTGCCTCTGTTGCTTATCCTCCATGATTACCCATTATGTGCTCTCTGAGCTGAGAGCCCACATTTTTATCTTGAGAGTTGGACATGTCCTCACTTTGAATTACTTTTGCTAACTCTTCTTCTGATTTGTCACTTTGCCTGCTCTTCATTCTGACTCATCTCAGAAATCATTTCCTGTCTGACACTGACTTCTTCTGAGCTCTGCTTCTGTCTCCCAAATGGAATTAAAGTGCTGGGATTAAAGGCATGCACCACCACTGCCTTCTCAATATTGGGATTAAAGGTTTGTACTACATTCTTCTTTCTACATTCCATCCAGACCACACAGGAGTTTGAATGTGATCTTTTCATATAGACCCTTGGATTTGATCCATTCCTAGCTATCACACAGGCCTTTCAATGTGGTCCTTTCCCAGAGCAGCCATGTTGGTTGGATTAAATGATTAAATATTCATCTACACAGACACAGACACAGACACAGACACACACACACACACACACACACACACACACGCATGTGCGCGAAGTCTAGCTGGCAGGTGTGAACCATATTTAATTCTTTCAACTATTCTATTGCTTGGAAATGTTTGTAATGAAAAAGAGTGTATTGAGTTAATCTTTTTTTTTTTTCCTTTTGAAGCATTCCAATAACCTTTATGCAAAGAAAGGTACTTCAAAGCATGCAAAGTATTTCTTAAGAATCTTGCACTGTTTCAAATACACAGGTCTCCATGTCATACATAGTATTTCCATCTCAGTGGTAACCATCACTCACTCCCACTGCAGACTATACCATGTCTTGGACTGTGTCAGCACCACACTGTTTACTTTATGCATGTTGTCATGCAAAGAAAGCAAAGGCTCTCACTTCTCTTTAACAGAAAGCTCAGGCTGTGTTACAGCTGCCAGACTTCCAGAGAGCCAAGAACTAGAATGAACTGGTGTCCTAGAGGAAGATCATGTCTCTAGTGGTATTTTAATAGGCTGCATCACTCAAATATGCTATGAAGGTATGAGGATTCATGTGTGTGCTAGTAAATATATTCTTACATGTGTTTTTCTGCCTGTTTGCATATATGCATATATGCATGTCTGTGTGCATGTATCTGTATCTACATGTATATGTATCATATGTATGTGTATTGTATGTATATCTGTGTTATGTATATGTGTGTGTGCATATATATGTTTCTATGCGACTATGAGTATGTTTGTATGTGTGTGTCAGCTTGTCTCTCTGTGTGTATGCCTCGGTGACTGTATGTATATATGTATATTTGTGCATGCTTGTCTGTGTGTCTGTGTGCATTTGTGTATCTATGTGTGTCTACATGGATGTGTGTGTGTGTGTGTGTGTGTGTGTGTGTGTGTGTGTATTAGGGAGAATGACATGAAGCTGAAGAAGGAAAATATATTTTAGAAAGAAGATATACATACTATAGAAGTCATAAAAGGAACAGTAGCTTTATACAAATTCCACAGAAGCTTTCTCCTTTTCCTTTTTCAGCCTTTCTTACGATGTTTGATCAATATGATACCGTGACCTGGCACAGGGGTGTGACAAAGAATGTCCAAGTGTGGCACGTTTTGCTCTTTTGTGGCTTTCCTTTCTCAATAAACCTTTGACAAAGTATAGGTGTTTGTGAGGCTGGGCTGTTCTTGTTGGTCGAGGTGTCCCTTGCTCAGCAGAATGATTAAACATCTGAATGTCAATAAATCAGGGGTTTCAGTGCAGCTTTCTGCACTCCAGTTCCCTGAAGGCTGCTTGGTGGCATGCCTGGGATTGGTTTGGTTTTGTGTGAAACTAGTGAGTAAACAATGTAATTAGGAGTCTGCAGAGGGGGCGGGGTGGCAGCTGCGGACATCCTAAAAGCGCCAGGGGCTCTGTACCTGAACTAAATACTGATAAAACAAAACGTGCTAAAGCAGCAGAAACTGGATTTGAACCGGAGATCTCAGAAGCTACGATGGCAGTACTAGGAAGGATGAGTTCTGTAAATATTCTCCTGTATTTTCTTGTCCCTCAGTATCTGAGGGGAAGGTCCCTGGACATCTGGTGACAGTAGAATCCATGATTACTCCACACCTTTGATACGGTGAAGTATTTGGATAGAATGTGTGTGTATGTGAATGGCTGTGCTAGTACTCACACTCAGGGGCATGAACAAGGTAAACATTAAATAGACAGATTGCTATACTTTATTGCTTAGAATAACGACAAGGAAAAGGTGTCTTTAAATGTCTCATACAGACATCATTCTGTTTTGAATGTTCTCAATCCTATGTTGGTTGACTCTAGGAATGAGCGATCATAAATGTGGAGAGCTGATGGAACCGGAAGGAAAGGCAATTAGCTCCTCCCAAATGAAGACATTTATTTCTGCTTAATGAGTCTGTGTTTTATCTAGAAAGACCACAGTTCAAATCTGGTTCATACAGCATCTACCTACTGGCTGTTTCCAGGACAAGCCTGATGGCACAAGACTGGCTCCAGGAACCTCCATGGGGTTCCTCATGAACCTCAAGATCAGTGAAGTGAATTCCCTGTGATCTTCTTATGACAGAAACATGACTTCTCCTACAGCTCATGGGTACAAGCTATGCTTTTTTTTTTTTTTTGGTCATGTTCAAACAGGACAATGGGATATTCTCATAAATCTAGCAGTATCCAAACTCTAAAAGTCAGAAGACAGACTCTTAAATATGATAGGCTTTAGAAGAAGAAAACAAAACAAAACCCAACCCTCTTATTCTTTTTTTTTTTTTTTACCATAACCAGGGAGTTTTTCTTGGCTTGTGACTCAATGGCGTGATGACATTTAAAGGTGTGGCTGAAACTAGAAATATACAAGACCTAGAGATACATTTGGGGCCCGTAGAGAATGGAAAATATAAAACTGTGGCTGTCAATTTAATCCAGCATTGTATGTATAAAGACACATAAGACATGCTTGTATTAAGCCGAAAGACTTCAGCATAGAGTCTGGTGTGCCATCGTCCAGCCCCAACTCTCCTCTGGTCCTGGCAGTTTATTCTTATCTCAAAAGCCCTTCCTTGCTTTCTCTTAAAAGTCTATTTGCATGATCAAAGAGATACAATGGTTTTACTCTTCCAAAACCTTTGGTCACTGGGGCATGTGCACATTTATAGTAGGGTGACCTCCAGCGCAAAAGGGGCTAGGCCATACCTGTCTGAGCTATGTCTACGGTTATAGTGGGGTAACTATAGGACAATAGTAGATACCAAGCCAAGTCTGATGCTGCCTCCAGCCTGGAATAGTGGAGTACCCAAGTGACCAGTTTATCAGCAACTCTGTTTACACTGAGCTAAGAGTAAGCAGCTTTTATTTACTTTAGAAAGCAGGCTTTTTTAGCTATAGAATTCACACATCCTGCTAGGCTTCAATACAATGATTATCTTACAAAATACTGGGGTGCACACAGAGTTCAGTGCATGTACTATCTGGAGATATGTTCAAATATACCATAACATAAAATAGCATGCAACATAAAATAGCTATACCTTGGGTGAGTTTTATGACTGATTGGTATAGTAACTAGATATTGTGTCTCTAGTTCATAGAAGTCACCTTTATCACCACTGTCTCTTCAGGTGGCAGAAGGAACCTGCTAGCCCTCTGGGTTTCTTCTTTTGGGCAAGGTTACCAATTCTATTGAGGGCTCGTCCAGTGACAGAATCCCCTCCTGGAGGCACCCACCCTGCACCCACCATCACTGCAGGGGTTAGGTTTTCAACCTGAATCTGCAGAACCCTTCCCTTTAGGATCTGAAGGATAATGTGGAAGCATTCTCTTTTCCACTCCTAGCGCCGTCTTTGTTATCCAGGTCTGGGGTTGGGAGTAATGTTGGCAGGTTGTTTTTATTCTCGTAGGCATATATGCACAAAGAATAAAGACACTGTAGGATGGCTCTGCCTTGCACAGAACATCGGACTCTGAATGTGGGGTGTGGTGTGGACAGTCAGTAACAGTACCTGTTGCAGGTAGGTTTCTGTCTCTGGGGTTCTTAGACTTGCTACCAGTCTAATCTAATTCCTTGGGAGTGTGACTTATTGTCCCTGGAACTCAGGCTGTAATTCATTCCCCTGGTAAGCTGTTAAGTAATCCACTATGGTGTTTACACCTTTGGGAGGTGATTAGAGGTAGATAAGGTCACCAGATGGAGTCCCATGATTGAATATAATTAACATTATAAGAAGAGAGAAAAAGATCGGAGACTCTGGATGGACCCTACCCTCCCTCAACTATGTCTTCTGCCTCTCATCATGTGTTGTGTGATATATAGTACCTTTACTTAAAAGATATTGCCAGATGCAGACCCTCATCCTTGAGCTGTGGCCCAAATTAAATGTTTTTTTAAAAAAGAAAATAATACAGCCTTTATATTTTCATAAGCATGAGTACAAATATCAGAAGTGACTATTAAAAACTAGTATTATTGATTGTTTACCATGAATATGGCTAATTACATTGCCCCTAAGCATTAAACTTCTTTTTTTTTTTTTTAATAGCTTACCAAATCTGTTACTATGTTATCAGCAATGTCAGCAATAGAAAACTGGCCAATACACTTAGCACATGACTACATTTGGAGACAGGACCTTTATAGAGGTGAGGAAGGTAAAACAGGGTGGCTAGGGTATCCAATCTGATGTCCTGCATAAGGAGAGCAGGACACAGACCAAGGGACAGCCATGTAATGAAGCGGTGAGAAGGTGGTTGTTTGCAAGCCCAAGAAGGAGGCCGCTAGGAACTCCTAGCCTCCAAACATGCAAGGACAGAAGGATCTTGAGTCTGTGCCATTCTGCTATGGCAGCCCTTGGAGATTTAACAAGGGGGTTTAAGGAATGTGAACAATGTTTGGTGTTGCTCATAAGCTTAGGTTGACTCTGACTTGCCTCAGGTGTGTCTCCAGGAAGTGAGTCTCTGTTACCACAAAAAAAAAGGAGGATTCCAGGTTCAAATAAGCTCGAGGAACACTGGATTAGACAGTAAACCTGTCTCTGTTGGAAGATTTCCCAGTGTCCTTAATATGTGCACGCAATATGCACACATAGGTATCATTAGTGAGAGTCACCCAAGCTGTCATCTGCTGAACCACCTTGGTCCATAACCTACGTCTGTCATCTACTGCAAGCTCCTGGAAATCTTTTCTAATGTTTAGGGAAAAAAAATTCTTTTTATTTGTGTATTTTTTGTGCGTGGGTGTGAAAGTCAGAGGACAGTCTCTGAGAGTCAGATCGCTTTCTACCATGTAGGTCTGGGGTACCCAAATGATCTCAAGTCATCAGTGCCTTTACCTGCTACGCCATCTCTCGTCCTAAATGTGGTTTGAATTTGCTCACTTTCCTATCTATACCCCTTTGAAAGCTGCATTACACTAAGAATGTCTGACGCTTTTATTTTCTAGGTATGTCTTCAATTAGTTCACTTCTTTCTATTGAGCTGCCGTGAAGTCCTGGACACACACCCCTTGCTTAGTGTGTGGCAGAGTTTTTCTGATGTTTCTGTTCCTCCCTCAGACTGTGTATTATCTAATCAATTTCTCACAGCACAGGTATCTCTTTTCCAAGCACAGGTATGATTATGTCAGATCTCTGCTTGAGGAAAATATTTCAGTAGCTTCCCACTCTCCTAATAGGGGAAGAGACGATTCCTACCCATGTCTCCACGCTTACCATGAACTATTTTCCGCTGGGCTCCAGTTTCATGCATCTTCTTTCAGACCCACAGTGTTTTGATTCTTCCTACCACGGGGCTGTACTCTTTTCCTGGTTAACTCCTACTAGCTTCCTCAGGGTTTCCTTACTTTACTTCCTTATTAGGTCAAATCCTGATTCACATTGCATTGAAAATGTACATTTTTGCATTATTATTCAGTTAGCCTTTTAGAGGTGAACTTTCCAGCCATTCTAGACAAAACTCCTCCAAGGTTGTAGGCCATCTTTTTGAGAGACAATCTATTCTAAGAATTCATAGCTTTGGACCAGGAAAGAGGTACCTGAAGCACAGTGTGTGTATATAATACACATTATTATTTTTTTTACAAAGAAAGAATGTGAACAGGATCAAACAGGAAAGGATGGAAATCTTTAGAGACAGTTGTTTATTATAGTTATCCTATGAAATAACCCACCTCTCAAAGTAAATATGAAAAGGATATGATGTTGGGTCTAAGCTCTAGAAATATCCTTGGGCTTTTGGCTCTTAAACAAAAACAAACAAGAAATTTGAAAGTTTTCAGCCCACAGAGGACTTGAAAGACAATGAACAGCTGTACATCTTTAACCGACCTGTGAATGTTTGTTCTGTCGTGCTCTGAGATACCTGCCCCAGAGGCCTGCTTTGCTGTGGATGATACAGTTCTGACCATAGCATCAGAAAGCCCAAAGATGGAATAATTAGCTCTCCAATGCCCAGATTTCAAGAAGGAAGCCCAGCCACCTATGTTGTCAAGCAACAAACCTAGATGCATTTGAGGTTGAACCTGAAGTCAGGTACTGTGTACTGTGTGGGATGAAAGCATCTGTAGAATGTGCTTTTAAAGATCTATAACCACAGATAAAAAGGTTATTCCTCTGAATGAAGGAATAATCAGTGATAAAGTTAAGTAATAAAGTTTGAATTGGGAGGCAGGATCAGCTAGAGACAATTCATAAGATGAGATTTCTTCTTATTCTTTGTTATACACATGGGTTCCCGATAGCTAACAGTGGGTGTTCTCAATTAGTTTCCTTGATAAAAAGGCCACATGGAGAAAGTAACTATACATAGCAAATTAGAAATCAGCATTTCTGTTTTGAATAAACAAAAGTGGAAAGGGTTCTTAGAGTTACACCTTTTTTTTTTTTTTTTTTTTTTAAAGTTCCTTATGGGGACAATCTACAGCAAGGGAACACATTTGTCCTTTAAAGGTCAATCTTAGTTTGGTGAACTTAAGCCAAGAAACCAGTCTATTTATTTCCCTTCACAAAGAATAGGCTCCTCTTCCGCTGACTCAGCAGGACAGACATATTTGAAGCGCTGCTTTGACAGACTGTGAGTCCTAGTGACCGAGCTCCTAGCTAGAGAAATTGGAACTAGATAATAAGAAAAAGACCATGGGAAGAAAATTCCATGTCAATGGTGGGTTAGGGTGGGGAGGCCACTGAGGGTGCTGAAGAAAATGTGTGTGTGTGTGTGTAGGTGCTTTTAAAAGAGAGACTGGATGAAGATGGTGCCCAGGCCTTTAATCCCAGCACTTGGGAGGCAGACGCCAGCCTACTCTACATAGCAAGTTCCAGGTAAACTAGGGCTAGACCCTGACTGAAAAAACAAGTTTTAAAAACCCCCAGAGCATTTACTCAGTTTGGAGATTATCAAACCTACATAAGAAAGGATCTGAAGAAAGCCAAGAGTTTCAGGTGTCGGGGCTCATTTCAGAGATGGCTCTGGAAAGAAGCAGTTCATGTGTGCAGTGGGCATGAGAACCTGATTCCCTGAGCCCCAAGTCCCAAATGAGATTTTCTTCTACCTTGGTATGAACCAGGGAGGGATATGCTCTCAGATCCGAGGATCGTTATTTGTGTCTGTTAATTCACGCTTCAAATTTATGCTTTCCTTTTTCCTGATGAGTACATATGAGTTTTGTGCTTAGGAGAAAAAAACCCAAAACTAAAAATCAAAGTTGTTTTCACACTGCGTGAAACTGTGTGCTGATTCTAAGGCTAGGGAGAGATCCTTAAACAAAAGCTTCTGGGAGGTCGAAGCCCCAGGATCTGGGGCATGACTGGAATGGAGTAAGTAAACTGATTAAAAGTTTTTGGCCTAACTGAAGAACAATTAAGCTTAGAAGCTGACTGGAGTTACCTAAAAAGCCTACGGCTTAGATTTTAATGGTTGTATGGGAATGTAACTCTCATAGTGCCACACTGTTTGCATAATCCACTTTCGATTATTCAGTTTCACAAACACCACCATAATCAATTTTAGAACTCAACATCCCCCTCCCCCCACCTTCTCTTGTGAAAGGTGGGGTATAATGCAATCCAAAGTGGCTTGGAACGCCCTATGTAGTTGAGGGGGATCTTCCTGCCTCTGTCTCCAGAGTGCTGGCATCACAGGTGTGCACCACCATGCCCACTTTATGTGCTGAGGATTGAAGCCAGTTCCACCAGGACCGCCAGGGCCTCTTGCACGCAGGCAAGCGCTCAACCAGCTGAACTACAAACCCAGCCCTAGAACATTTTCTTCACTTCCCAAAGGATTTCAACCTTCAGTGCCAATCATCAGCTCCCAAGCCCTCTATTCTCTATTCTTATATAATCACCAATCTAAGACAGAATCACACAACATGCTTTTCGTGTCGAGTGTTTTTCACTTAGCATGATGCTTGCAAGGTTTGTCCATGGTGTCACGGGTATCAGTATTTTGTTCCCTTTTATAATTTATATTCTACAGCACAGTCATGTGGACATTTCAGGTATCTAGTAATCAGCCAGTGAACAATGCTGCTATGAACGTTTGTGTACAAAGTTGTTGGATTTTGTGTGTGTGTGTATATAGGTTCCTATTTTTCTTAGGTATGCACCTGGACAGAGAATTGATAGATAATATAATAATTCCGTTTTTAAGTGGCTGTTCTCCATTGTGGGTAAGCTTTTTTGCACTCCTATCGGCTGCGTTGGAGGGTCCCTATTTTTCCCTTTCTGCATCAACACTCATTATTGCCATTGTTTTACTTAGAGCCTTCCTAATGAGTGGCTCTCATGAGGTAGCAGGTATCATTATTTGTTTTAAATTGCTTTTTTAATTCTAGAAGCCATAGGCATGCACTGATGCCCACTTTCTAGCCCATCAGCCACTCTGCCTATGTGTCTGCATAGCACAATTTTTATTTTTTTTTCTTCTTCAGCATCCATGCCTCTACCTTTTGGGACAAGGTCTCAAAGTATACCGTGTATATCCCAGGCTGACTCCGTGGACCAGGTGGCCTCCAACTCATGAAGATCAATTTGCCTCTGCCTCCAAAGTGCTGGATTAACGGCATGTGCCAGCTTTCAGTACAATTCTTATTCCCATTTCACAGACTAAGAAAATGATGTTCAAAGGTTTGGAAGCTCTAGAGCTGAGATATGAACCCAGGAAGGGACTAAAAGCCATGTTTCAGTGACATCTGCCTACATGCACACATGAGACAGTGAAAGGAACCAATTTTGGAATTCATCATGTGTAATTGTATGCATGTTTTTGTGTGTGGGTGTATACATGCATGGAGACCAGAAGACAAGCTCAGGTATCACATCTCAGGAGCTGTATACCTTGCCTCTTGAGATGTCATCCCTCACTGACTTGGGGCTTGTTGATTAGGCTAGGCTTGTTGGATAGCAATCTTCAGGAATCTACCAGTCTCTGCCTGCAGCATCAAGATTTTCTGTGCGCCACCATGCCTGGGTTTTTACATGGGTTCTGAGATTGAACTCAGGTCCCTGTGCTTGCACAGAAAGCACTGTATTGACTGAGCTATACTTACCCACACTCCCAAATTTGTAAATGAATCAGGCCCGAGCTGCTGATGGGATGGAGCTTTTATGTGATATCATCCAGGAATTATGTTATCTGTTGAGAGATGAAGGAACGGGAACCATGTCTGTGACCATGGAGAAGCTGAAAAGGAGACCTGAGATGAAGCAGTCCATCTCCGCTTTGTGGTTCCAGTAGATGGTTTCCATTCCCCTTAGGAAATGCAAACATTTACTGACCTAGGTTTATGGTGACAAATTGAATGGGAGTCCGCTAAACTTCTTTGCCTTTTGGTCCTGGCACTTGTGAAAGCAAAGTGAGTTCCTCTTGAGAACAGTCACTTTATTTGCTTTGGGGGTGATTTTCCATCTCATGTAAAACGGTGCCTTTCTTTTTGGCTCTGTAGTTAAGGAAAGACTATTTTGCAATAATAAAACCATTTTGAACTTTGGCAACAGTCACCGGCAATTCTGGAAATCATGCATGCTCAAGTTAAACCTTAGTAAAAGTCTCTACCTTCTGGAATCCTTTTCAGAAACCTTGTCACAGCAATGTATCTACACTAAAATCTTAGATCTCGCAGGGCTCGTTCCAACTTGTGCATGACCCAGTTAAATAACTGCTCTTTTCAGTAACTAATTCACAAGTGATCCTGGAATGGTATATTTTTATACATAACTTCCTAACTACAAAAATTCTTCCCACATAAAGTCTCTAAGACATAAGTGAGTTTGAAGGTGACATGGTTAATTCAGAAACTAGATGCATATATCACAATGATCATTATTCTAAAATGTTTGTTTTGAGCAAAGGATTCTTGTTATCGCAATCTTTTGCTTGAACTTGGCAACCCAAATCGAAAGGCTCTTTCTCCGGGTGGGTGGAGAAGTGGGTGGGTAGGCTTTGATAAGATACCAGCTCTAGTTTTCCTACTTTCATTAATTTTTGAGCTGGGCTTGTAGTACTCAACAGGAAAAAAAAGGGACCATTGTTTTATGAACTGTACAAAGGAGACGGAAGGAGGAAATGTTACAATGATTTCTCAACTTTTTCTTGAAAGACACTCTTGTGGTCGTACTTCCTCTAAGGCCACATTTCTGTGACCAGTTCAACTGAAACACAGCCTTCTAGGGTTAGAGAAGAATTCTTCCCTAGACACCAGTCAGTAAATCAGGAGAGTTAGTAAGTGAGGGTATTGATTTTTAAAATGATGGAGACTTGGAGGTTTGCTCTGTGTTAGAATGCAAAGTAAGGATTTCTATATCAGGAAGTGAAAAAAATCGATGTTTTTTTTCTGTTTAATTTCTGAGTTTCTAAAGATATCTTGCTCTTCAGAGGGGCATCAGTAGTACCTCTGCCATAAGATAATCATCAGCCAGAGGAGACCCGACCTACCATGACAGCATCTCCTCTGAGGCGAGGCCAGAACACAAACTAAGGATGGCACCACACAGGTGTGACTTTGTTCTATCACCAGTTTGGTCTTCTTGAACAGCTGGCTTGACTTCCCATGAAATCAATGTACAAATACTCATTCCCACTCAAGTGTCTGGCACTTTGTGGTTCTCACATATTAGCAACTTCAGCTTTCTGGACAAAGGCAACTTTAGCCACTACCAACATAACATAGGACTTCCACTTATTCTAAAACACACATTCATGTCATCTACTTCATTTGAGCTTTATTTTCATTGGCTGAGTTTTTGAGTACTGGCTGTTGTTAGGTAATAAGAGCTGAGGAGTGAAAGCTACAGAGTCCTGGTCTTTGCCTCTGGTCCAAAAACAAAACAAACAAACAAAAACACTTGAAGAGGTCATCCACAGAAACAAAACCAGGAAGAGCACAGCAGCTACAATGGATTCAGTTTCAGGTGAGTTTATTTTGATAGGGTCTGGGATCTGTAGATAGGTCTACCTTGAAAGCAGCCAATGTGAATGATTTATGGCTGTGGGGAGCACTGGGCCACAGAGAAGTATTTGGGGTTGCATGCATAAGATCTATGTGAGCGCATACTGCCACAGGCGGGTTAGGGTACTAGAAAATCGGAAAGAACCATGGGGTTCGGGACCCAACCCACATTGGAGTACACCAAATACTACGAAGTAGGAAGTAGTAGCCCCTTAGGCCTCCTAAAGATATTATTTGTAGTTACTTACAAATTTTTATTGTTAAGACAGTGCCTCACTCAAACTCGGGGTCTGCCTTCCTTCACCTCCCAAGTGCTGGGTTTACTGGCATGCACCACTGTGTTCCATCAGGGCTCTACCAACCCTTATGAGAATCATCATTCAACAACAGACATTTCACAGTCTATTTACAAGCAGGTATGGGAGTGCAGGACTGTAACTGCAGCACTCGGATGACTGAGTGAGGCAGACTGGGTTCGAGACCAGCTTCGGCTGTATAGAAAGTAAGACTCCATCAACTCTGTACTCACCAAATGATGTTTGTTTTTCCTTTCAATTATTTCAGATATTTGGCCAATAAGCAGTCCCTTCCTCTGTTCTTACTTTACAAAAGACTCAAACTCATGAATCTTCCATGTTCTTAAACATTTTAACATAGTTTTGAACAGTAAAATTATGTCGACATTTCCATTTTAAAAATTTAAAGTCTAAATCAGTGACTCAATGACTGATTTTTAAATTTTACTTATAAGCTTAATTATAATTGTAAATTATAGTTCACAAGGCTGGACTAAATCATATTAATTAACACAATACCTTAAGTATTATGAATACTTAAAATATTTAAAGACCATGAGCTTAGCTAAAAGCATATTTTGTGTTTTATTTAATTCATCAAATTTATACTTTATGGTGAAAACTATCGAATATGGAAAATTTTTGCTTTTTCAATCGGTGTTACTTTCTTAAGTACATTTTCTCAGAGTAATCAGGGAGTTGGAATTCAGTTTCACATATACTCAGTTGAACAGGGCCCTGCCACTTAAAAAAAAAAAGTTCTACTATTTGCACCTACATCCCTAAGATTGGCCAATTCTTCTCCTTTTCAATTTTGCAAACTTCCACAAGTCGCCTGGCCAACTGACCCAAATCAATGAATCCAGTCGCTATAAACACCACTCTAAAGTCTTTTACACTTTGTCCTCAGTCATAGCCCTGTATTGGTCTTTATGATGAAAACCTCAGTGTGTAATTTGATAACTGGTGATTGAGACGTCATGGAAGGGCCAAGGGTGTGAGCTAAAATAACCATAATGGAAGTCAAAGGGAAGAGAGGATTTCACAGAAGGCGTCATTAGAATTTGTGACTGAGATATATCAGAGAAGTTCATAGGGTACGGGTTGAAGTATGACCATTAGATATGCTCACTGAAAATACTAGGGCACAGTGTGGGGAACTGAGTTAGCAGGCATCCAGATAGTATGAGTGAATGACAGCTGGTGGTGGTGCAAGCCTTTAATCCCAGCACTCAGGAGGCAGAGGCAGGCTGATCTCTGTGAGTTCGAGTCCAGCTGGTCTACAGAGTGAGTTCCAGGACAGCCAGAGTTATAACAGAGAACAATGGATGGGGTGTGGGGATGCAGAGTAGGAAGGGCAGTTTTTCAGCAGCACCAGACCTGGGGCTCATACATGACAGGCAAGTGCTCTATGACTGAGTCACAGACTCAGCTCTTAATTTTGGTTTTTAATAAGGACACAACATCTGTTTGAGCTCAAGACAGTTTCCACACCTGGCCTTGCGTCTCCTGGCAGCTGCTAGCTTCTGGGAGAGCAGGAAGCAGTTTTTTCTAAGAGTGTAGTCTCTGGTAAGTCTACTACATCCCAGTAGAAAACTACACACCACCAAAGAATATTTAGGTAGCACAAACTGCTCTTAAAGGATGGGGGGGGGAGAGAGAGAGAGAGAGAGAGAGAGAGAGAGAGGAGAAGAAGAAGAAGAAAGAGGAGGAGGAGGAGGAGGAGGAAGAAGAGGAGAAGGACAAGGTTGGGTCAGGAAGTTGGGGAGGAGTGGAGAGAAGGGGATGAATATGATCAAAACACTATGAAACTTTCAAAGAACTAATAAGACAAAAGTATAATTAAGCAAGAGAAACAAGTGAAGAGGCAGTGAAAACATTCAGAGTTAGGGATCGTGGTCATTCTGCATTCTATTTTCATTTTTAAAAAGGTGTAAGTGCCTTCAAGAGGACAGATCTGGGTGAAAATGCTGACACCTCCTGAAAAAGTCACCCCCAGCAAGAGGACAGTGCATAGCAATCACTGATCAGAGAAGAAACCCTGATTCTCATTGAAAACAAACCAAAACCAACCAACCAACCAAACAAACAAAACAGGCCAAAGGCTCTGGTAGGTACCAGAACGGTCCCTGGCATCTCTCACTAGACAGGGCTTCTTGGTCTCCATTGCTTTTCAAAATTTAAATATTTCTAGTCAGTTTTCTCCACTCTATCCATGCTCAAGGTTTCCTCATTCTTCAGCTTTGAGCATATGGGTCTCTGAGAAGTTCTGTCTCTCCTCCTTCCTGGCACACAGTGACCCCTAAGGGCTCTAATAACCTCTTTCATCTTTCACTCCTTGTAGCACAATTTGCACTACATATTGAGGGTGACTCAAAGTTCTCTATCCCAGGAGGTTGTATTAGCCCAATGAGGAATACATAGACTCTGTATCTGGGTCAGCAGAGCAAAAGGCCTAGGTAGCTAGTGCCCAGGAAAGGGAAGTCTGCATTCCTGCACTGTTAACTCAAAATAACCAGGAGGCCAATAGCCCAAGGCTGTGTTTACACTTTCAGTTCCTACAGAGCAGCCTACAACAGGAGTAGGAAAACAAAAGAAATAATTTTTAGGAGTATATTTTTTATAACACATAACTGAATTTCATCCAATCAGAGAAAGCCAACTAATCAGATCACTGTCCCAGCATTATTTCGGTACATCTTTTTTATTTCAATCAATAAATCCTCACCACCAAACTGGGGATGTAGCTCAGTTGGTAGGGCGTTTGCTAGTAAATGGCCATATTATGAATTTATGCCAGTCTGAGCTACTGGTGTAAACGGGCATGAGATTCTGATGCAAAAACCAAACCAAACCAACAAGAGTAAGAACAAAAGTCTCACTGCTCATCTTCTGGCTCTAAGTGTAGCCCATTTCACTGCTCGTTCTTTGCTCCCAATGGACTTTGGTCAAATGATATTTTCTAAAATTTTACGTTTAAGAATGTTAAGTACATGTATGGAGGAAGGGTATTCAAGAACTTTATTTGTTCATTGAAATTCTACATTTGTGGGGATAAATCCACCATCGGGTTTCAGGAGGGCCAGCATGCATTCAAAAACATGCAAAATAGAAAAAAATGTTCAATAGCCTGTTTGCTAAGTAAATAAGGGTCTCTCATGAGTTGGAATTTTATTTTGTTTTTCCTAAGAAAAAGAAACACGCTTTGGCCCACCCACTCTGAACAATTTAGAGATATTTTCTAAACATTAAAAATGCCTATTTAGACAGGCGCATCCAGATTTTCCAAACTGTTTTTTTAATGAAATATTAGGGTTCATTCAAACTTTCATAACTGCTGTCTACGGAAAGCAGTGATCCGTGGACTAAGGTAGTTTTGGTATGATTTATAACTACGAAATCCAGCATTTGACTCCTGCAAATTGATGCCATTAAAGGCGTCCAGGCGATCTTCTCTTAAACATGACCCTCAGGTATAAGGGAGCAAAATCTTTTTTTGGAGCAAAATCTTCTTCATTTGCAAGCGTTTAAAATAAACTCAAAGCACCAGTGAATTTGTTGTCACCTTTTTAGAGAGAAAGAGTGCAATTTGCAAGCAGATGAAGATTTAGTATCGTCCAGTAGGCAAATATTTTTCCGTGTGCCACCCAAAGCAAACAAATGAAACAGAAGCTTCAAGGACAATTATAAAATGTCTTCAAATTTAAAGGTACAGCACTCTCTTCCCTCCAGCTTCCTCTGCACTTTCACTAGAAAGATCGATTTCTTGATCTGCCCCAGCCGAGACTAGCAAGAGAGCAGTGCTTTCCTTTATGTTGTGGGCAACTGCCTCCCCTGACTCTTCCGTTTCCTTACTCTCAAACCAATATGAAACAGTTAAAAAAGATGGACAGAAAGCACGTTTATTGATTATGGATATTAAGAAATACAAGGAAGTCCACATGGTCAATGTACAGACACGTTGCCTTTCATGGAGACTGCATTTTTAAAATTTTTTAAGTTTCTTTTTGTGTGCTTTTTGTATGTGTGTACAGGTGCATTCCTGTGTGCACACCAGAGGCCAGAGGTCAGAGAGTTGGGAGTCCTCCTCTATCCCTTCCACCTTGTTATTTGAGGTAGGCTCTCTCACTGACCCTGGGGCTTGATATTTGGTTAGACTCAAGGGCTAGTAAGCTCCTGGGAACCACCTATGTCTACACACCCCAGGACTGGGATTATAGATGTATTGCTGTACTAACCTTCATATGAGTGCTGGGATCAAAACTCAAATCCTCATGCCTGTGAAGTGAACACTTTGCCCACTGAGTAATTCCTCAGCTGTGGTTTTTTTTTTTTTTTTTGGTTTTTTGAGACAGGGTTTCTCTGCTGTAACTCTGGCTGTCCTAGAACTCGCTCTGTAGACCAGGCTGGCTTTGAACTCACAGCGATCCGCCTGCCTCTGACTGGGATTAAAGGTGTGTGCCACCACCACCCAGGTGGAAATTTCAATTTCTAATGGAATATCCTTGTCGACAATTAAAATATTCCAATGATGCTTAGCCATAGACAATTTGTTTCCTAAAATGGCACAGCTATGTCATAAAAATGCTTGGAAGGTCTAATGTGTTTGGGAGAGAATACGGTCACTCATTTTTTTGCTAAGTCAGGTGATGGGTCTATGCTGACAGGAAATGGCAAGTTACAGACAGCTACCGTCTTGAAATTTTAGGGCAGACTGATTCAAATAATGCATTCCGTTGTCCATATGACATGTGTTCCGTTGTATGAGAAAATTCAGTAATCATATTAAGAATTCCTCATGGTCTGACAGGCCACTGCTCTGTTTGGGGACACTGAAAAGAACAAGCAACATCGCTTTTTAAGAATACTTTTACAGGTGCCCACACACAGGACACCTGGCCTGGGTGCTACATACATTAAGTGAATAAGCGATCATACCAACTTTCCTGCTAATGCCTCTGGGCCTAATAACTTCGCCATCTTGGAATCCTCTACTGCTGTTCAGAATTTTCTGACTCCAAGAGTTGCTGAGTTGCATGCAGTTCAAGTCACTCTTTCCTGTTCTGCTTGTGACGAAGAGTTACACTCTCCTGTCATTCTCCCCTAAACCACACAGCCTAGATGTGAGGTTATTCAGGAAGCATTCAGTAACTTTACTGAGAACAAGGTTTCTGCATTTGTAAAAAGAGCAATCAGCTTATTAAAAGGCAAATTTGTAAATGGCAGAGGGGAAGGTATATTAAAATACCAGTTTACCCAACTTGTAGTCTTGTAGATTACACTCCTTGTTCTTATATCTCTCCAACTTTGTGGTGTGTTGCATGGGTTTCTATATTAAGTACCAAAATATTGCAGCCCACAGCTCACACAAGATTATCAATAGCAGAAACAAAAAACCAATTTAAAAGGGTTTAAACTAAAATTCATATACAATTGTGTACACCAGTGGGCATTCAGTCTAGAGACTCCAGCAGATGGCAATATTAAAAAAAAATGGAAATATTTAGGCTATGGAAAATGTGCACTTGAAATAAATTAACACAACACTGGAAACAAGCTCAGCGAATTTGCAAAGTGGGAGCAGCAAGCACAAGAGTTTCCGAAAGACAGTGGCTCATTTAGGTGATGAACGCCAGATGCCAAGTGGAACCGAACAGAGACAAAGTGCTCTGATTAGCTTCAGGGGAGGGAGGAGAAGAGCTGGGCCCTAGAGGTGAGAGAGCAAGCACAACCTTACTGACCTGGCAATGTCCCAATCCTTACCCTCCCCCAGCTAAGGGCTGCTCTCTAATGAGGTGGCCCTAGCTGCTGTCTGGGAGGAGCTCCCGGTCTGTAGATGGTAACCTAGCAGCACCCACTTGGGGTGTCAGTATGAGGACTGACACTCTGGAACACAGTTGCAGACCACAGCTGGGCAAGTTGGACTGCATTTCTGTTAGTTAAACGCTAAGTTCTGAAGGACATTCTGAAAAGGAGGAGACCAGCAAACAGATACAGGAGGTCCCTGAGATTATTAAAAGTGTGTCTCAAGCCGCAATGCCGTTTCCTCTAGGAAGTTTATTGTATATGTTGCAGGGGGAGTGCACCTACCTATGGATGGACACACATTTACATCCAAAGTCCATTTCCCTTTCCCCAGGTAACTAATTAGGAGCGTGTCCCGAACTAATTCTTGTGCATCTGAATGCAAGCCAGGTGGAATCTTTCTTTTTCCTGAATAGTAGTCTTCCCTCCTGACCCCAAAGCCTTGCTAAAAGTCTGTTGCTCTAACGAGCATCTTACACTGTGTTAAACATTATATTGACTCCTAGCTTGAGCTCATCGTTTTCTGGAGGCGAAAACAAGTTAATTTACTTGACAGTCCAATAAAAGCCAAGTTATTCCCAGATACTGGAGATTCTGAGAGAGGACTGAGCTCACAGTAGGAAGAATTAGCATCACCTGGTCTTGTCTTCTGGGTTCTAGTACTGAGTCTGGGCTTCCGTGCGGCTAGCCAAAGCATTAACTTGACTGAGCCTCAGTTTCCTGTCTTTGAATTGGGGGATATTGAACAAAATGATCTGGACAGCACTGTGAGGACTGAACATTCTAGAATGAATGAGATCTGAGTTCTGAAGAGAGCACAGTCATTTTGGGATAGAGTGACAAAGGTTTCCACAGCAGAAGCGGCAGAGCAGGCTCATTTTCTGTTGAGTCTATGTTCTGATTATTAACGACCAGTAAGAGTTGCAGAGTCCAGAGTGCAGAACTGGCTCATGGAGATCGTGAAGGTTCCTGTGACCTCCACTGTTATCTGTTTGGAATTTATTCTTCCTGATATTTTTGTTAAGTGATTGCATAATCATTCATTTATTAAAATGAAAGTATTTGTTTTCGATAAACTCCAAATTTCTAATTTACACTTGGATTTGTTTGTGTATGTGTGTGTGTGTGTGTAATTGTCACTCCTAAACTATCAACAAAGGTGTTTGGTGTTCTGAGTGGAAAAAAAAGAATTCAAATATTCTAAAATTCAAGACTACATCTTGGACCTCTTCCGCCATGCTACTTACCACACGGACACCAACTGTTTTTAGTCAGTGCAGAGTATCACATGGCACCTAAAACTTTTATTTAACTGATACTGATTTATTTACTGATGGCATGACTGTTTGTTTTTGAACACAACAAGACTCTCTGTATATGTAGGTCCTATACCATGACACCTTCTCTTTTGCTTTTTGTTTTCAATCAGTGGCCACGCCCTGTAATCTCACTTTACACGGCAGGAGTCCACCCACTTCTTGCTTCTATTCATCTAGAAAGTCAACAGCACCTCTTATGTGTGCACAGAGGCCAGGGGACAACCACAAGTGTCTATCCTCAGGTGCCATCTACCTACTTTTTGAGACACGGTCTCTTGCTGGTGTGGAACGCACCAAGTAAGCTAGACTGGCTTAACCAATGAGTCCCAGGGATCTGGTCTGTCTCTACCCCCTCATCACTGGGATAACAAGTGCACACCACCACATCCTCCCGCTTTCAAAGTGGGTTATGAGACTTGAACTCATGCCCTTGTGCACGTAAGACAGGCTCTTTGCCAATCGGGCCATCACATCAATTTCACCAATGTCTCACAAGATGTCTTCTCTCCCTAAGGCCTGCCTTCTTGTTTCTTATACTGCAGCTAGCAGCATATCCTAGCAAACCTCTGTTTACAACCTTGACAGTTTCTCACTGACCAACACTGTCTTATCATCCAGAATGTGCTTTGAGATAACCCGGCACAGGCAATCTGGGATTTCAGGGTGTGTTTGCAGCCTGTGCTTTAGGATGGAGATGAAATTACATCCTCTAGAGATGGCTAGGAAGAATGTTATCAGAAGGCTCAACCCAGGGTGGCTTGTAGGGTTTGTTCACTGCTTTATCTCCAATCAGCACAAAAGACTTTCTGAATTAGAAACGGATATGAGCAGTTTGGTTTTGGTGAGGTGAGTGTGGTCTGGTTGGCAGCACTGGAACTGCTCCCACACCTTCACTGTGGTGACGGGGGAGGCTGTGTCCTTCCCGGCAGCTCTCAGTGCTTACTTGTGAAAAATGCCTCCGTGAGAGTGAGTCTCTGGTTCAAAGAACTCTTGTTGCTTAGAGTCTTAGGTGAGCTCAACCCCTCATCCAAAAGGGGTCCCATTTGCCTACAGCGAGCCAGTAGAAAAACCATGAAGGCAAGAGGACTTCCTGAGTGCCCAGAACAGGAAGCATGTCTGTTCATTCCTGCTCATGCTCCATGTTGGAATGCAAGGCTCAGTTGAACCTAAGACCAACTGTTGAGGCTGGGAGAATGAGATCTTGCCCACCCCTAAAGGTCAGAGGTTTCAATGTCCACCAAGAACAGCTATAAACTCTGAAAGCCTGGATTGTCTGAGCTCAGTTTATAGCACTTGTCCTACAAGGCCAAGCTCCCCGTGTGCTGTCGATGTTTCCCAGAAACAACCTGCCTGCGGCCTCTGAACACATTCTTTGCTCTCTTGCCTCTGGAGCTCCTTGGCTAGTAAGATCCCATTCATTCTTCGACTTCTATTCATCAGCCCCTTCCTCAGAGTCCCTGCCTCTCCTCAGAGATCTCACTCTGTCCCTTTCGGTGGCTTTCCTCCCTCAGGTTGTCATTCTAGTATGGAGCACTGTATGTTTGCATGGTTATGGATCGATCTTGTCTCCTATGAGACCATCTGGGTCCCATGTTAATCACCTTTATATTCCCAACACGTGGCATAGGGCTTGCTCAATTAAAAATAATTTAGACTATGTCTATGTTTTACTCAGTAATATAAGCAAAATAACCAAAATAGTTAAGCAAACAAAAACAAAAAACTCAAACCATTTTAATAAACATTTTATAAACATTCACCAACTCAGAATGTACTCTCCACAGTCAGAATAAAATGATATTATTTTTAAAAACCCAACCAAACTAAAACATGAAGAATATATAAAACACCAAAATTGTGACCATGTCCCTCCTTTCAAATGCAATAAATGCCAACTTATTGTGAAAAGCCTTCAGGGAAATGAGGATCAAGAGAAGGTCACTCTACTGAGCTCTTGAGCTTCCCATGTAGCCATTTTCTTCCATCTCAATACTTAACCACAGCCAACACAGCAGGAAAGTCAGGCTGACTTTCTCAAGGAACCTCTTTCCTTCCTCTCACTAGAGCCTTGGTACCCATACAGGTACAAACATGGAGTCATTCCTAGGAGCATTTAAAACTATCCTCGGACAAATATTTGAGTAGGAAATTTCACGATAAGGAAATATATGATGTTAGAAACACAGGGAAGTACCCCCTCATTCGAGTCTGAAAGTTCCTGCTATTTCATGGCGTGGCTTTGTAAAGAGGTAAAAGTGCGGTGAGCCGAGACTCTTCAAGCCCGACGGCTCTTCCATTCTCCCCTTCCATCCTGGACTCAAAGTGCTGCTCTGGTCTAAATGCCTTGTAGAATTCCAGGAAACTGACGTCGCAAAAGCTAAGGGCCAGATACATCAAGCATTGCCTTGTGCACACTTTGTTAGGAAGACAGCCCTCTCAGGAAGTAGTCAGTGTCTGATGGTATACAGATTAGGAGACCGGAATTCTGGGCCATCAGGTAAAATTCCTGAAGTCCCTTAAAACAAACAGCTGCGATGGACCTTCAGTTCAGTCTCTTCTGAGACAGCCAGCCCTGATTCAGTGAGTCACATGCACATGCTCCTCTGAGACTTAATTTAAGCAAGAATGAAGGTAGAACAAATACTAAGTGACCAAAGAAAATGGAACCGCACCCCCCTCCCCAGTTTCTTTCCAAGAGCTCACATAAGTGAGGGGTTGATGAGCACATGCAGACAGGAGTGAGTAGAGGGAGTTGAAGGGAGCAACACACCCATCATGCCCTGTGTGGACGTGATTAAGATGGTTCCCAATGTGCGTGTCCTGCTGAGACACATCTGCCTTCGGTGGTCTTGCAAAGTGCTCTAGTGGCAAATTCACCAGCTTTTGTTTGTTTTTGCTCTATCTGGGTCACATTGAGGGGTTGAAGGATTTCAATTTTGGTAATTTCACCTTCCAAAGCTACTTAGCTTGCTTTCTTTCTTTCTTTCTTTCTTTCTTTCTTTCTTTCTTTCTTTCTTTCTTTCTTTCTTTCTTTCTTTCTCTCTCTCTCTCTCTCTCTCTCTCTCTCTCTCTCTTTCTTTCCTTCTTTCTTTCTTTTTTTTATTGCACAAAATTAACACTCCTTTTGCCTATTAGATCCTGGAATGGAGGCAGGGTGTTATTAAAAAAAAAAAAAAACAAAACCTTCTAGCTCGATCCACTCCAGTGAGCTGTGACTTCACTACCTTCCTGTCCTAGGTGCAGCTCCTCAGAGCCACGGCTTAGGTCTTGGCTTCGGCATCAGGAAACACTGGCCTTTCCCCTCAGTGAACAGCAAGCATCTCACAAGGCAAAAACCTGACCTCAGCATGGGCCTGGGAATCAGGCCTCCACTGGTGGCCTGGGGTGGGCTCAGCCCGGGCTGGGACAGATCCCTGAAGCTTTTATTACATCCACACCTAGAACACTTGGCTCCCTTCACCAAAACCAAATCCTAGCGCTGACCGTAAAACCTGCCCTGTCAAGTCTAAAGGAGAACAGAGATAAATTGCATTCTGTGAACCAAATCTTGACTGTCTGGTCAATTATTTCTGTTTTATGATTCTCTTTAGAAGTGACTAGAGCATTAAATGCACTTTGTGACATGCCAGGTGGCTAGCAAACCAGGATTCAAATTCAGGTCACCTTAGCTTTAAAGGTGAGTTCTCTCAGCCACCTTCCCTTGCTCATCGGTGGTGGGAAAACCAACAGGAAGCCACTCCAGGATGGGACTGCTCTGAAATACCTGTCAGGTCACAATAGTCCTAGGATTAGAGACCTGAGTTTTAGCCTCAGGCTTGGGCATCTCCTTGAATCTTTCCCTTAACACTTTTGGGCTTTTTATTACCTACAAGAGAAGGATTAGAGCCCCTGAAGACCCTTTCTAGTCACCTGTGGACATTCATGAAGCATCTGTTTAGTTACATAAGACAGACTTAAAGGGTCAGGCATAGTGCCGCAGGTTTTTAATCCTAACACTTAGGAGGCATAGGCAGGGTGGACCTCTGTGAGTTCCAGCCCACCCAGATCTACATTATGAGTTTCAGGTCAGCCAGGGGATACACAGTGAGACCCTCTCTCAAGTAGAAAAAAAAAATAAAAAGAAATAAACAAACAAAATGAAACAAGACTTAAAAACACAGACCATGTGAGGAAATTTGAGATAATAATAGAAGCTATTCTTTTAAACTCTGTAATGCCCTGGCTCTCCATATTTCTTCTCTACCAACTGCTTTGATGATGCAGGCATCCGATTTCTCTTGAATAGAGTCTTAGTGCTTCAATCGTGTATGTGCACATAAAATATAAATGAAAACATATGTTTTTAAATGATGCAGTCATGTCTGATTGTTTGCTTTTGACACATAAGCACTCTCAAAGCTTTTTAGCACAGTACTGTGATCTGTGAGATACTGCAGTGCCTTTCACTGTGGCAGAACGCAGAGGCAGTGTTGTTTGGTAGTTTCAAGTCAGGTCTAGGATCCAAGGTTGATTCTACCACTCGCCAGCTGTGCCTAACGCTAACAACCCTTCTTCCCTGTAAAGTAGGCATTCTGCCTTAACTACAAGCAGTAGAAGTTAGAAGAGTTATGTAAAATGCGGAGCTGATAGGGCAGGCTTTGAAAATGACCACAGTTGACCACCTCTCTTTGAATCCATGTGGCTTATTTAAAAAAAAAAAAAAGTGACTCTGTAGTTCCTCCAACTCAGAAGTGGGGTCTATTTCTCTGTCTCCTGAATCAGAAGTGGTCCCCCGACTTGCTTTTAAAGTACACTTATAGAAAAAAGAGAGCTGAATCAGCTGAGCCTAGGCCTCAACGGGCCTTGCTTCTATTCTTTTTCTTGACACATATGAGACAACAGGTAGACAGTTTGGGAAGCACCGAAGTCAGGCTCAGCTGCTGCCCAGGTGACTCAGTTGCTAGTCAGCTAAGACTCAGAGGCAGTACCACCTTGGTGAGTACAGATACATGGAAGACCTTGGACAAGACTCACCCAGCAGAACCCAGCCCAAACTGCTGACCCACAGGATCATCAACTCAGCCAACAGTGGCTATTTTAGGCCATTATGCTTGTTACAAACATGTGTTAATAACTCTTGGGTCATTTGTTACACAGCAACACATAACTAATCCTGCATATACAAATATTTTTTCAATAAACAGAGGCTAATTATATTTTAGGGCAAAGGTTAATTGAGAATGAAATTTCTGTATGCTAACCTGCTAGGTAGTCAGTAGCAGGGAAAACTAAGAACCAAGACTAAGATTTCGGACCTAGCAGGCAGTCATATGAACGTCTATATCGTTTCACAAACTCTTTGTTCTAGCTTCCTTTTTCTTCATCCATAAATTATTTAGAACAAGTGAGTCTTGAATTCTTTTTCAAAATAAGTATTTTCAAAAAATATTTATTTACTAAAACATAGTTTTGAACTCAACTAATAATAATATTTAATATTATTTTTACTAGTTTAATCACAGGCAAACATCCCCGTATTTCTTTGCTGGCTCACCGTGGGTTGTGAGTAAAATATTTTCCTGTTATCATAATAACCATAAATTAAATCACTCAGGTAAAATCTTGTGGACTATGAACTCAAACAGCCAAGTTCAGCAGGGATCAGAGAAGAGTCTATGTTGTACAATGACAATGATTTACAGGTGAAAATCAACTCTGACTTCATTTCTAGGTTGCAGTACATGTCTGGGAGAAGCGAGATTGTCAGCAATCTAGTCATTAAACAAGAAGAATACTGTTCGATAGTTCTTGCCAAATCTTTGCATTTACTACGCATGGATGACCAACTGAGGTACTCAGCTATTAGATAGCTATTAGCTATTAGCTATTTTCTGTAGCAATCTTCTCTGGGGCTAATGAATAGTGAATTAAAAAAAATATTAAAATACACACAATACACATTGCATACAGCTGGGAGTCAATTACTAAGATTCGCCCCCTCCCCATTATGAAGTGGTTTTCACAGACCATTAATACTCCTTCAAACACAGTCTTGCGACACACAGCAGGCCATGTTCAGGCTAACTCAGGGATTAAACAATCCACAGTCAGAAGACATTTATTACAGCAGGAACTTAAGGCACATCAGAAAGCGAATACACGGGACAAGAGTTTATCTTCATTTTGCCTTAATGCTTCAAAGTCTACGCAACAAAGCATAAGTTGCCAAAAATGTGAACATCATTATCTTACTCTTTTATGAAAACCCTTTTGTCTGCTTTGGAAACAAGTTACATGAGGCGTGTACTACTTGACAGGAGGGGCGTGGCTTATGTTTAACCTGGTTGGGGGGGACTAACTTGGAAATGGCATGTAAACTATTATCGAAGACCACAGTCACTAAAATTTTCTTACAGTTAAGACTGTCAGAGCTGTGGCTTCCCTAAATATCCTTTGAATTGATTCACTTCTCTTTCTCCCGCTCTGTATAATTGTGTAGTAGCTGCCTTCAGCCATGTTTATAGACTCCCTATTCCATCTTTCTCCCTGCAGCCAGAGAAAACTTTCTAGAACAGATATGTGCCTTGCTTCAAACCCTTCATACGTTTCTCCCAAGAATCTTGAGGCTGACACAGTCTGGGTCCCTAGCACCCTGACAACTGCTTGGGATCAGTGAGACACTTATGGTGGTCTCTAAGGCCAGGTCAGAATTCATTTGATTGTAGAAAGTCACTTGTGTACTGAATAGAGTTCAGTGCTCATGGTAAAATGTCAGACATCACATTTCTCTGACCTTAGTTAACATTCATTGCAGCTGAGTGGTGTTGAGGCCCCAGACTTCAAGGTTCCTGGCAACGCTGAACCATAGTTTATGGTATTTAACTATCAGCTTCAGAATGCATATTCACAGCTTAACGTTTTAAGTATATTTTAAGACAGGGTCATTTTGATGGTCTACAATATTTCTGAAGATTCTAGTTTCTGTGGGACCATCTATAGGGAGTCTGTCTGCAGCTCGACAATCATTCTATTGATCAAATTTAGAAATGAAATGAAATAGGTGTTCTTTAAGCACCTGAAAGAGCCTGTGATTCAGGGTCACCGGGAAATTGTGTAACCAGGAACATGGGAGACACCGTTTAGAGATAGGAAACTAGCTACAAGGAGGTTAGTGGTCAGTTAGTAGAAAACCAGAGTCCCCTCCAAGAAACACAGGCAATGGGCTCCTGGGGCACCTCCACCAGGCAGTTTTGGAAGGAAAGCAGTCTGCACCTGCTTTGCTCTTGGGCTGAGACTGGCTCCTGACTACAGCTTAGAGAACATAGTTTTCAGACTCTAAGAAGAGCTGGATCAGAAGTCAGAGGATCTTTCCACGTTTAGGAACTACAACATGCCTGAGTGATTGGTTTTTGTTTCGTTTTGAGTTCTAGGTGTTTATCATTAGACATTGTTAGATAATCAAAATCTTCACTGACACTGTCTCTGGGGACATGAAATAAACATTCCTTTGTAAAATAAGTGAAGTAGCAGGATCAAAAGATGGGCATAGCCAGTGAGCAGGAGAAAGGAACCACAAGCCATCTTCCTGTATCTGTCACCTCTGTTTCTCCTCAGTGAGCCTTGGAGATGGCTGTTTACTGAGTCTTCACACTTTGGAGAAACCCAAACAACCTAAAACTCTCTCAATGATGGACATCCCAAATTGTTGTTACAATGATTTGCCCTGGGGCAATGGTTTTTATGGAAGCAGCTAGCAGGTTAGTAAGGTGGTCCTTAGATTGAGAGGGCTATTGTGTCCTTCTTAAAACAGTATTAACGGGAAAATTATACGGCAAGAAAAAACAACAAAAAACAAAAAAAGAAAAGAAAAAACCCAGCCAATACAGACTACCCACCACCCTTAAAACAACTTCCATTTCCTTTTCATTCACCTTTCTTTTCTTCAGCGGTTTTTCTTCACCATAACTAAGTTAAAACCACCTGACATATATCCACGAGCCACCACCAACAATCGCATAAACAGGTGTGAGGCAGGCAGACAACAAACACCCTTTCTTTAATTTGAAGAGTCTCCTGGAACACCCACTTCGTCTACATTCATCACACAAACGACTGTACCACGATGGAAAATGAAGCGTTCTGAGTCACTGGAGGTGGGCTTATTTTGTTTTGCTTTTAAGGTTAATTACAGTTCTGGGAGGGGGAAAGCCCCACTGATATCTGCCCTGGTATTACTAGAAAATTCTTCATCGGTAATTTTATGAAAATCTCTTTAGGACTGTCCCGGCGATTGACCCAGGTGACAGACCTGGGAGATACTTGTCTAATAAACATTTACAGCATGCCACCATTTAATCGTTTGCTTCTGGCGCCCACTCTCCCTGTCTCAGGCCCTCGCGGAGCACCGCAGTCCCTCCACGCACCCTCCTCATCATCCCCATAGACCCAATCCCAGAATCCAAGGGCATTTCAAAGAAAGGGCAGGGGACGCTCGAACCTCCTTCACGTTTTATTAAAAACAAACAAACAAACAAACAAAAAATCTTCAGATACTTAAATATGGTGAACCCGGACACAGGCAGATGGGAAAATCCCTTGCAATTTGTCCAGTTTAAGTTCCCAGGCGCTGCTGAGAGTTCATGAATTGGGGTTTTAAAAACACCATCTCACACACCCAGCGCGGACGCCTTTAGTTTGGGAACCGGTTCCGTGTCGTCCGCCCCGTTGCCTCTCCTCCCGCGCCCGGGTTGAACTCCGCGACTTCCCCCGAAGTCACCAAACCACGGTTCGCCTCTCCTCGCTTCTTCCCCGAGTCGGCCCAGGAGACGCGCAACCAAGTAGAGAGAACGACAGAGCAGCGGAGCGGGGACTCCCGCCCGGGACCAGCCCTCCTCCTCCCCGCGCAGCCCGGCGCGGGCCCGGACGCCCCTTACCTGCGACGGGGAGGCGGCTCCAGGGTCGCGGCGCCCATGGCTTCGCGGGTCTCGGGCGTCCGCGCTGGGACACGCGAGTGGGGCAGCGCCGCCCGGAGCCCGCCGCGCTGCAGCCACCGGCGCGCCGCGGTCATTGGGCCGGCGCGTCACGTGGGCGGGCGACAGCCGAGCCTCCAGCCACGCGTAACCCTTTACCTGCGCCCGGGCGTGCGTGCGCAGGCTGCGGGGACAACGGGAGGACGAGCCACGGTTCAGGCTTGGGTGAGGGGGTCAGCGGGCCAGCCCGAATTCGTCGCCGGCTCGCGGGCGCACTGCGTGTCGTCCGCCCGATGGCCAGACAAACTGCGCGGACGCCGCTGCGACGGACTCCCCCGGGGGCTTACAAGCTCGCTGGCGTCTTAAAGGGCGCCGTGGGAAGGAGTGAAAGAATCCCAGTTCCAGACCCTTGAGGTGTCAGGATGTGAGACGCTCCATCCAGCACACCTAAGATGGGCGGAGAACCGGTGGCTCAAGCCTGAAATTCGGTTTAAAGTTTGGGTCTTCTAACCACCTGGCCCCGAGACTGTGGAACTTGCCGGGAAAGTGAGTTGAGCAACGGCGCCATCTAGCTTACTCGCTTTCCTCCCCGCGTTCCAAAGTTTGCATTGAGAGAGGATTCAACGTTTCAGCTGGGGAAGGGACTTGGACCTAGGACCCCGGTTTTTCAGTGTCTGCTTTCGAGATGCCCGCAGCCTTCCCAGGCATTTACCACGCTCTGTGGGAGAACACTCAATATTTTCCGGTTCTTTCTCGTGCTATTTAAAATAGCTGTGCACTTTTAAATGGTAGATTTGAGAGGGAAATTAGATGTTGTTAAGTGTCGTTTATTGATTTGAAAGGGTAAAAAAAAATTCTTGTCACAATAAATTATTCGCAGATTCAATTTCCAGTCTTGTCAGAAATTTACATGGGATACTTGGTCCACTTATATGTGAATTAGGTTATTCTAATAAAAAAAAGACTTTAGAATTTATCTTGGGTTTAAGAGTCAATGGGGAGAAACCTTTGAGGTTCATCTCAGCTATAAAGAGATGAGGGATAGAAACTTGATAATGTCTTTAGTTTTCTTTTAAATTGTGGATTTTGAGTCTTCTTGAAAGTGCTTGTTTTGTTGGGAAGTACATACGAAGTTTCACCTGAAGCTTTCCAATGCTGCCGTGTTTAAATTTATCTTTTTTGGTGGGAATATGGGAATTCTCAGATCAAAGGTGTGTGTGTGTGTGTGTGTGTGTGAAGACATCTGGGAAGGTTCTCCTGCCTCCTGTCTCACCTGGGAATTTGTGAGCAGCACTAGTACTTCACCATCCTCTTTCCCTGCTCCAGCCACAAGGGGAAGTGGTGTGGCCCCGTACATGTACACAGAGAACTCATTTCCTTTCTATTTTCTTGTTGAGTCTGAAATCCCAGAAGGCAAGAGCTATTTTATTTACTGCTGTATTCCTGGTGCAATGTGCGGTTAGGTAAACATTTGCTGACTGAATTCATCAACTATTTTTTTTATACTGGAGAAAAAGGAAAAAAAAAAAAAAAAACCAACAACTCGGGCATTTCTAGTAACTTCCACCGAGCTTTAAGAAACTAGCTCTCATCTGCAAGTTAGTAAATACCTTAGAAGTTACTGTCATCTAGTGACTACTGGGCACTGAATTCTTTATTTTAATATGCTTCAAGAAAGCTAATAAAGATGCTGGTGGTATACTAGAATTACGTCCCTGGCCTTTATTTCTAAGCTTTCTCTCATGTAAATGTGAAGTAGTAATAGTACCAAGTTCACAAGGCTTTGTGTAGATGGCATGGCTTTGTGCCTAGAAAGTGCACCTTTGGTACACGGTAAGTTTGAATAATTCCTGGTACTCGAGGTACTCTACTTCTGGCCAACGACAGTGGCAAAAAATCAGCAGCACTCAGATCTAAGTAGCTCATCTTTTATTCATACAAACCATACATACACAAGACTGTATATTGTTTGAAGACAGAAATAATTTTCTAGTGTAACAACTCTGTAACAAAATTTAACTAAATGTAACATTTATGAAAATATAAATCTCTGATTGGGCAATTCATCCCAACAATACAAAGTTTACATAAAAACATTCAATATGAGCTATCAGTTGCAAACATGGTAGGAAAAATCATTCAAGTCACTTGTAATACTCTATTGGCTTTACACAGAACACTCACACACTACATTTAATCCATCTAGGCATTTAATTCTTAGAAATGTATGGCATGGAGGTTCAACTGATACAACAGGAATGGGAATATGTTGGCCGACGAGCTAAAAAGTACGGACTCCAGATGACTGGTATATATAGATCTTAGCCCTCCCTGGGCTTCCACCTACTGGCTGGTAGATAAACTAGGAGGAACACACTGAAAAAAGTGTTTCACCATAGAGTAGGTGTTAATATCTGAATGACACCTTTGAACGCTTACATGTTGAATCCTTTCACCAGTGAAATGCAACTGACTTGGATTCCCTATGGGTTTAGAGCACTGTCTTTCTCCCACTTTGTCAGCGATAAAGATGTCACCGCTGTAATGTTTTTCTCATATTACTACTCCCTGGCATCCCCACCAGGTTACAGGGTGAAGCAGAACCCATCGCCTCCTTTATTTTGCGGTCCACAGAAACAATACACCGATGACATTAAAGATCAGGCTACAGGTGCGTGATGAGTTCACAGGAGAGCTGGGACAAAAATAAGCTGGCTCCTTGCTCGTTGCTCTGATTTAATTAACTTCCACTTGCAAAGAAAATCAAACCAACCACCACTACTGACCCCCTTGAAAAAATTCTCTCAGGACATGTCACATGGAGGCATAGAAGGAAGAAAATCATTTTCACTTTCTGAGATAGATTTTCCTTCAAATCGGTGAAGTCATGTTTTTTAAAAAATATACCATTTCACAATTTCTGCTTTGAAATGGTAAGACTAGGAAAGTCCTCAGTCTGGAAGTGGGACAGATAAAGAAGCATACATACAGGGTGTAGAAGTAAGAAAGTGATTACAAATAGGGATGATAAGAACCTTTGGACATCCTTAAGATATATGGAATATTTTAGCACAGAGACAGGCATATTCAGTTTGTCCCAGAGTATTTGGTCATTTATCTGCATTTTACACAGGAGAGAGAAGGAATGAGAGTAAGGCAATGTCATCAGTATTTCAGAGATTGCGTGTTAAAAAGCTTGCTTTCTATTAAGAGATACTGCAGGGGTCTGGGAAATAAGGTAGGCTTCCCAACAACTGACTGAAGAGTACAGATTTATGTTAGTACAATGAAAGAAATGAACAGGTGCTTTGACCATAAGTGTAATGCCCTTTCAATAATTCTTTACACTCAGCACAAATATGATCTCAAGAAAAGGTGTGAAAAGATTGTAGTTTCTTATTAAGTGGGTTCTTTTGCAATCCAAGAAAGAAACAGTTTAAAAATTATATATTCCATTACACTGAAACCCTTGCATGCAGTTGTGAGTGTATTTTAATGAAGACTGACTCTCCATGTTCAGTAGCCCTATAAGAGTGGTAGTTAGGTCTTGTCCCAGTCTGTTCACCATCTCACATTTTATGTGTTGTCTTGGGAAACTGGATCGCATCTGGACATCTTTCTTACACGATTTTGCACCGTTAGACTTCTTGTGTGCAGACTAGGTTTACACAGTTGTCAGGATTGAGAAAGATTAAGAGATAAAGAGAGATTAAGGCTGCATTTTGCTGTCACACCACCATTCAGAACCCAACAGTTCTCTTCCATCATGATTTCAACTGGCTTCTGTAGAACTAATTATAGTCCAACTGGTCTACCTATAAGTCTAGCTTCTCTCATCTGAATCAATGCAGTGAATTGTGCTGATTCTTACTACACAGTAAATTTTAAAAGATTTCCTCCTCTTCTAGGTGAAATGACCATTTCACTATTTTTTCTAGAACTTTTCTAATACATTGGACAAAAAGATGGCACCCAAATCTAGTTTCATAGCTCTGTTCATTTCATGAGGATGTTAGTAAACTGAGAACTGCAGCATCTTTTCTGCTTGTAGGAAATGAACAGCTTATCATTTGTGATGCAGAAGATGCACTTTGCTTTTTTCTGTTGTATGTGGATTGTGTATTTCAGTTGAGCAGGATAAACATCGTGTCAGTTATCTGGTGTGTAGCTGTGACTCCGGGATTCTAGGGCAGCACACACCCGGTCATAACAAGAGTTGTGTTTCTTGGAGGGTGTTGCCTCGTTGGACTCTGAGGAGTCACTCACGGTGATGGGGCTGTCTCTTGCAAAGACCTCAGTGGACTCTCTCCATAAGCAGTCCACAGATACTTTAAAGGAGTACCTGTGTGACTTCGGCCTGGATGTCTGTGTCGCATTGTTGAAAATCTGCCTACTATTTGAAGTGGCAATTTTGATTTTCAGTGCAGCGTCTACACGGTCCACTACCGTGTATATTCCTATACTCCCATCATCAAAGCCGACAATGATGTTCAGGTGTCTCTGAGAGAGTGCAAGAAAAGTTGGTGTTTTGTAAAGGGAACAAGCACCGATGTTTTTGCCATCAGCCAGTCTCATTACAATTAAGCTAGATATGGCATCATTTTCCTCTTCCTCCTCCCCATTCCTGAAACAAATATATACCAGGTAGCGACCATCTCGAGAGAGTCTCTGCCTCCAGATGACCCCAGAGGCGTGAACCACCCGCAATTTTCCACTGTGTAAATCTAGCACATTGATACTTTCATCTCCCCGGGATATAATGCCTAACTTCCCGTTGGGAGAAATTTCAAAGTCCTCCAGATTTTTCAAGAAATTGCTTGGAAGCTGCACACGACGACAGATCACTTCATCGGTCAGACTCCAGATGTTTACAGTCTCAGCAGATGTGATAAACACGATGATGTCAGGACAGTCGGGGATCAACTTAAAATTCACAATGGTGATCCCATCTTCGCAGCAGAATTTCTTAGTGATACTTCCTGTCCAGAGACTGACTGCCAGCACTTTGCTTTTTGTCATTCCTACCACGAAGGTGTTTGCAGAGGTAATAAAGGCGTTTTGCAAAGTGGTCAGGATGTTGCAGACCCTGTGGCCTGTGGCCAGTCTCCAAACCCTGGAGGCATTTTCCTCACAGAGAGAGACCACAAACTGGTCATTATGTGTGATCAGCAGCTGAGATATTCTCTGCCCATTAATTCGGAAGAGATTTTCCCCACTGCTGGTGTGCCAGACATACTGGCTGCTTTTGTCATCTGATGTCACCATTATGTCTCCAGCCGATGTTAACACGCAGTGTTCAACTATTCCTTCGTGCTTAAATACTGCTTCAATGAATCCACTGCTGAAGTTCCATTTATGAACGCAATCAGAGCCATCAAGAGAGTAAATAATTTCCCCTCTGGCAGGCAAAACCAGACTCTGGATGGGCTTTCCAGTTTTATCTATGTTGGACATAGCTGTGATTATATCTACATCCCAAATGGAAAGAACACCACTAGTTGATAAAGACAGTAGCATATTGTGGTGACTTGATTTTACCAGCTTAACTATGGTACCTGAGATCTCTGGCAAGCTCGCCATGCACTGTCCTGTGTCCCGCCTCCAGAAGAACACTGCTGGGGTATTCTCCATGGTTGCAATGATACAGTCTCCATTTTTAGACAGCACAGCAGATATAAATCGTTCATTGTGTTTGGCTCTGAACTTTTCAGCTACCTTCCACATGCCAGTGTCTAGGAGCTCAATACTTAGAGCTTTACAGATCAGAATTGCACTTTGGTCCTCCGAAAGTTCAATGCTCACCACCTCACTGTCTTCCTTTCGGCAGTCAAAGTCGTCAGTCAGCTGTGGGTTAGATATGTCCTCTGTATTCCAAACAGAGAGGCTTCCCTCACTGTCTACCATGACCATCTCTTGAGCTGTGTCCAAGATGAGAAGAAACTTTACAAAGCCACCTGAAAATTCTGATGTCACTGTGCATAACTTTTCTCCACTCCCTAAGTGGAAGATGGTGGTATTGTTGAGGTACTGGCCACAGAAAGCATACACCCCGTCCAGAGAGCATTGGATACAGGTTACCTCATACCAGCAATGGAACTGGTAAAGTGGCCATCCATAAAGCAGATCAATGACAGTGACATCTTTGCTGGCCTCCAGCCACGCAAGGGCATGATTGACAGAAAGTGTAAATCCATTAATGTAGGTGGAGCTACTTCCATGCTTGGTCCCTTTGATTTCTACCTCAGATAGGAGACAGGAATTGGCATTGTCATAAATCAGCAGGGTGTTGTTTGTTGTGGCAACCACAAGGTACTTCTCGTCACTAGTGAGCTTCATACCCAGGATAACAGACTGGGCTGTCGTGATTTGCCTGAGTAACTGGCGAGTTTCTACATCCCATGTGCTGATGGAACCATTTTCTAAAGCTGTGAGAACAGTGCTGGGGTTGCAGGTGGGCAGAATCTCTGTGACATGCAGGTGACTGGATGCTAAGGGGAGACGCTCGGGGCTGTATGTCACGTCCATGGACGAATGAAGAGGAACAATGGAGCAGTATTTAGGTCCGTCTTTGTCACATTCTAAAAGGAGGTGTCTAAGTTTGGGCAGAGAACTCACAACAGGCAGCAACCTTTGCTGAAGCTCTGCTGAAAGGGAGCCTGGGAATGCAATGACCTTGTTTCTGATGCCCCGGAGTGTGCTGGCCAGGAACTTGAGCTCCTTTTCTTGAGAGTAGTTGTAAGCCAGTTCTATGTCCGCAAGCACTTTGTCAAATTGGCCAATTTTGATCATGGTATAAAGCCAGCTGAAGTTCATGATGATTCCATAAAGCAGGTCATCTGTTTTTCCACACCTTGTCAGGTGATACAAGAGCTCAGACATTTTCCTGTGATTGACAAAAAAGATGTCAGGCTCTAGCGGGTTACACTGGAAAACCCAGGGCTGGTCAGGGGCCTGCCTGTCAAAGGACGCTTGTTCCATGAAGTGCTTTTCTTCCTCAAGCAGGCTTCTGTTCTCTAAGTCGAGGCAGCCATTCAAGTAGGAGTCTTCTAGGCAGAAAGCTTTCCTCCTGCCTCCTGACCACACTCCTAGAAAATAATCTGCCAGGATCATGTGCATCTCACGAAGGCTGCTGTCCTCCTGCAGATAAAGCTTCTGAGCTATGAGATGCAGGTGTCGGTTGGCCCAGACTAAGAGTGTGACATTCTTCACGTGTCTTTCTATCAAGTATCCATTGAGACCCTCCTTGAGCCTTGCGATGTACAGGTAAGGTACTCTCAGAGGATTGCTGGGTCTGCTGTTCTCATTGAGTTCATTCATAACGCTGTTGTCTAGAGCTAGCACATCCTCCAGTTCCATTTCACTCAAACCCATTTTGGCCATGGTGATGTAACCCAGAGCCCTGGAGACCAGTTTCTGACCACACTTCTTCTCCAAGGACCAGAATAGCTGCTCTATACTTTCATGGACAGTCACACAGAGGGAGGATTCATCAACATCCTTGTGAGATCTCCAATGTCTCACCTCCCTGAAAGTCAGGTTCACAAACATAGGCAGCGTGCACTTTGAGAATGCATTGTTTACATAAATCTGCTGGCCTGATGTGACCTTTCTTTTGACCCTCAGCAGCTGGTGTTTGAGGACCTGACTGCACATCTTTCTGTCCCGGGGAATCAGCTCAATGTAGTTGTCTTCTTCATGGATAAGGCACCGTAGTTTCTGTAGGATTCCATGCTTGTTGGGCAGTGTGGAAAGGACAATCCGCACAAACCGGGGAAGGTGGGCAGGTAGCCACCAGAGCTTCCTAGCATCATCACTCTCTGAGAGCTGCTCTAGGGCATCAAATATTATCACCAGAGGTCTCTGCAGTGAAGACTCATTCAACAGGTTTATAAATAAGTCACAAAGGTCATGAATCTTCTTAGGATAGCTTTGGACCAGACACCGGTAGTTGACTGCCAGTTGTTCACAAACACTTAGAAGGAGTGTCCTCAGGTCAATACTCATGTCTGTCGTCCCTAGAAATCTCACAATGACAACCGGGTCAGAGTCTGGCCCTGTGTCTTCATGCAGCCAGCCATAAGCCTAAAACATACAAGCAGAGTTTAGAAGAGTGATGTGTCTTTAGACAGTCATGACCAATGAGGTCCCCCTCTAATGCTCAGACTAACACCAGCCATACAGAAAGAAGCCCTGATCCAAGAAATGCGCAAACCATCTGTGAAGGCGAATGTGCTGGCCACAGAGTTCATGTGCGGATCTGCAGGAGGGAATCACAGGCAAGGAAACAGTACTTCTTAACCATAAGGAAATATTTGCTCAAATTCTGAAAACTATTGAGCATCCAATAGCCATAGATCTGAATACATAGTATGATAATTTTTTCATCTAAATCCCTAATTTTTGGTAGTTGTTAGCCACGTGTATACTTAGTGTTTGTTTCATGTCTAATTTAAGTAGTGATTTATAAATTACATTGAGTGAGTAAACGTTTTCATTAATTGAGAATCTATAATTCCAATCATGGCTGACCAATTTCTAGCTCATTAGAATGCAATAAAATCGTCACCATCAATATTATACTGAATAGACTCTTTTGTAACTGAGAGGTATTTTGGTGATGCTACAGGGTTATCATTGTAACTAATATTTCCACCATAAAATTTATATAATTTGAGATTATAGAGATGACTACTCTTGGTTTCCAGCACCTAGATTAGTTGGCTCACAATCACGTGAAACTCCAGCTCTAGGAGGCTGATACCCTCTTCTAGCCTCTGAGGGTACTTGCTCTCAGGTTCACATACCCCCACACAGACCGATGCACAATATACATAACTAAGAATAAAAAAATAAATCTTTAAAAAATCTACATAGTACTGATTAGGGCAGCTAATTGCCGTGCTTTCTAATATCCCACTATGTAGACAGGTAGTCATCATTTCACACGAGCTCTCTGAAGGGCACATGGATTGGCAGTGATGTTTAATAGAAGGGGAACCTGGAGCTCAGGCTAGGTCGCTATCTTGCTTCAAGTCCAGTGCTTATTAGAAGCAAAATTGGAGTGGAAGCCATATCTGACGTTGATTCTACGTGCCCTTCCCTCATACTCTCTTCCTCCTTCTCTCCCTCCCTTTCTTCCTTGTAGAGTTACACATAGCAACCAGTGAAATTTAGTGTTTTTTTCTGGTAAAAAGGAAAAATTGAGAAAAAAATATGACCAAAGTGCAAAACAGTCCTCAGAAGAGTATTTTTAGGGCTATAAAGCTTTCCAGCCATTCTATTACCAACGATACTCTTTAGAAGTTAAGGGATTTGTCTATAAATTCAATTACTTATTGTATATTTTTTTTCTATAAATTAGGAAGCTTGGATAGTTGAGATAGTTCAGGTTAAGAAAAAAGTAAGATTTAAGATCTTTGAATGTCAGTTTGATAAAAAGCATAGCATAAGGAGCTTCTTGCTACTTAGTTTTGTCGTTCGGAAGCTGGTTTTAGGGACAACGGTAATGCCATGCACCATCTGTCTATTGGTGGCTAATCAGAACCCAAACATGGTCTGTTTGACCCAACATTGATTGCTCATGGGCTGGGGCTGCTCATGTGGTGTCTGCGGAGACTGCCCTATAATTATGAGCTGAGTTTCACAGGAGACAAGCATAAGAAGCCTGTTGGAAACAAGGACACAAGACAGTGAAAGTTGTTGCTGACAGATGGCGAGCCATTCCCTAAGAGAGACAAGCTGGTGAAAAGGGGCAAAGAAACTGTTAAGCAGAACTCTGAACTATGAGTATCCAGATACACTCAACCGAACCAGATCTCCAGAAGAAGAGCTCAGCCATTGCCCAAGATCAACGTTGCATGCAATAATCCTGAAATTTGAAGATACATATATCAAACTAGTCAAACCAGAGCTTCAAGTCAGTCAGTCTCCTCCCCTGCCGTCTCTCTCCCTCTCTCCCTCTCTCCCTCTCTCCCTCTCTGCCTCTCTCCCTCTCAATTTATTTTGATAGGTCATGGTGCCTAAGTTCTGGCCTCTACTTCACATGGTGCTTCACTAAAGAAATAGTGACATCTTTTAACACAAGGATGGAAAGTAGCTGAACCTAATGTACTAAAACACAGCTAATTCGGGTAAGATTGTCACCTGTATAAATTTGCTTTGGTGCCAAATGTCTACAACAGGTGCAATACAGCCAATCCTGTTTTCATACTCATGATAACCAATTTGCTATGGTATAGCATATGACAGACTGCAGGAATATTCAAAGAGTTAGAGAAGGCTCTGCTAGGCAGTGTACAAAAGAATGATATGACAGTTCTGGGTGATCTTCAGACTAACAGAAGCTGTTCCACTTTAATGCCAAGTGTAACAGAAATTAAAGTGAATCTAGTTTAGAACAGTTTAGGCTGACTTGGCAAGATAATAGATATTACATTTCAAAATGAGGTCACAGATCCTCATGTTGGGATAGAAATGGAGATTCTGAAGTCACTTTAGTAATAACACACATTCAGCCTGGAAAAGGGGCCTGGAGGGGGTGGGTCAAGAAACAAATTGAAGATGTAGGCACTATAGGTCTCATCTCTCACCCCCTCATCCTCAGAGGAGAAGGCAGAACAATGCCCATTCTTACTTCTAGCCAGAGGAAGTAGAGACTTCTGAAGATGCTGTGAAGTCAGTGGACCTGGTCATCTGGTACCTGATGACATCTGAGAGTCAGGAGGCTGAGTGACAGGCCAGCTAATAGCTATGATGGAAGAGTGAAACAGCCATTGTTCTGAGCTGGATCTGTGAGTCTAGGGTTCTGAGGGCCAAAGAGTACCTGAGTTTTTCCCATGAACCCACTGTGAGGCACAGAGAAGAGGGAGATGGTGAGGTTTGCTACTTCTCTTGCTCCAGGGCCCGCCTAAGGAATTTGCTGGGTTGTGGAGATGATCTTAACCAAAACACTCTGGACATTTGTTATTGGATGGTTAGAAAGTGAGAAAATGAGCAAGAAAAAGATGCACTGCCCTGCATTTAGGGGGCCATGGTGAGAGATGATCAGTTAGTACAGGGTTGGGGGTGCAGGAGGAGAAGAAGCTTCTGGAAATGGTGGGAAGGACTCAGAAGAGATGGTGGACACCCTTTAGTGCTTGTTAAAAGAAAAATTCAGTGCTCCCTTTACCGCAGCATTGGTCATGTAAGAACTTCCTGGTTACGTTACTTTTCATATATATCCCTTAAACTACAACTCAGTGGGGATTACAAATATGGTTGGGGCTAGGAAAGGAGGTAGAAAAGAGTGCTATGTCAATAAAGATGTCCATGTTCCCATACCCACAGTGGGGGTCTTGACTACAGTAGGCCTCAGAAGAAAGAGAAAACTACAGAGCAAAGGTGTTAATTATCACCTTAGACTAGACATGCTTATTGTTGAACTAAGACTGATTTAGTGACTAGAGCAACTAGAAGGCTAGTCTTTGCCTGACAGGGATGAGAAGAATTTTGAAGAATTGGTTCCTCTTTTTCATCCAAATGAGGTGGATGAGCAGGAAGAGTGAGTGACCAAAGAGTTTTTTATAGTTGTGTCCTATACATCTTGGCCTCACAGCACAGCTGTTACAACCAACAAAAACCAATCACAAAAGCCAATCACCATTCCAAAAAGTTTAGCTTTAATCAGATTACAAACACAGAAAATGAAAAGTTGAATGTTATTATTTTCCCCAAAGAAAAAATATTTCTACAAACCTAGAAAGGAAAGAGTAGATTTTTACCTTTTTTGCTACTTCAGCTAGCAGTAGAGTCTTCCCGGTGCATGGCCCACCATACACAACGAGAGGGTTGATGTGCCCGGTCTTGCTTGGAAGGATGTATTTATGCAAGATGTTTAGTGATTCGCATTTGTATTCATAGAAGGAGGCATATGTTTTACATAGTGAGGAGTGCTGAAGGATTTCATCATACAGTGTATCAGTCTCTGTGTCAAAATTCTGCTGTACTGTTGCCTGAATTATGTCAATCATATCCTCGTAAAATTGCTTACCAAGGCCTTCTATGTAATGATTTTCTATCTCTTGGGAATAGCCCAGTTTCATGTCACAGTGAGTGACAGATGTGTATACTCTCAGATTAGAGGATGCAACGATAGTAGGAATGAATTCATCCCTGAGTTTTATCAGCTTCTCTTGAGCTTCTGGGTCACGGATGATTCTCGGCTCTGTTCCAGTTATGTCCATGTATTTTCCCATCTCTGGGATTTTCACAAAGCGCTCAATGTTAGCAATCTTCCTGATGTAGCACACACACTTCTTCAGGAACGCTGGAGTTTGTTTGCCTAGAGCAAAGTCAAACTCATCCTCGATAGCTGGAAGAAGATAAGACAAAGGTTCATTGCCTTGAATGTAGGAGCCACATGCCAACATGTAGCTCTTAGTTACTTTGGGAGAGGTAATTGTGCTTATAATTTGCAATGAGCAACCTGTGGAATGATTTCTTAAGTTCATATCTGTCTTTTCCTAATCAGGTAAAATCCAGAAGAACAGATTTTCACAATATAGTCTGCTTCTCTCCCAATGGGAAGAAGTTGAACACCAGCCTGATAAAGCAAGCACGACAAGCTCATAGTAATGTTTTTAAGTTTTAAATTTAATTTTCCCCTCCAACTTCAGCCTCTTCAAAAGTAGAAGCAGCGGGGTCCACATGGGGCCAGGAAACATGGAGACAGCTAGGTAATGTAGCTAGGCTCCTGGTTCCTTGCCAGGGCATCCTTTACAAAGTGCTGTAATTGGTTTCTTTGAGGCATATTGTAATCTAGACAGATGTGCTAAAGTAGAAATGAAATAGCACATCTTAAAATATATTCTGAATATTGATCAATCTTAGCAATTCATGCTACTGCTCAATTCCATGGTCTCAGGAAGGTAGAGAAAATGACTTAGTGTAGGACATCATTTCTACTGAACTAAACCACACACGATTATAGTACATAGAGATGCACAGAAGTAAGTATGCATTGTAAGTCCCACCCCTCCTCCCTCCCTCCCTTTCTCCCTCTCTCCTTTCTTCCCATCCTTTCTTTCATCCTGCCCTTGTTAGATTTTTTTTTAATGAATTAGACACAAGCCAGGGTCATCTGAGATGAGGAACTTCAATGGAGGAAATGCCTCCATCCAGCTGGCCTGCAAACAAGTCTGTGAAGGCATATTCTGTTTCATGATTGATGTGTGGGGTCCCAGCCCACTATGAGTGGTGCCACCCTTGAGTAGGAGGTACTAAGTGGTATACGATACCAGGCTGAGAGGCCTGGGGAGTGAGCCAGGAAGCAGCACTCCTTCACAACCTCTGCATCAGTTCCTGCCTCCAGGTTCCTTCCTTGAGCTCCTTACTTGACTTTCCTCTGTGATGAGCTGTTACCAGGAAGTGTAAGACGAAATACACCCTTTGTTCCCCATATTGCCTTTGTTCATGGTCTTTATCACAGCACTACAAACCAAACAACCCCCTCTATTTCCCATTTTCCCTGTCTCCCCTCCCTTCCTCAATTCTTTCTTTCTTCCTTATAGAAATCCTTACTCATAAACTGACCTTTCTTGAGCAACTAGTATGCACTATACATCCTGCTAGTTGTGTTCAGTACAGGTTGAGAGAATGCAGGAAATATCATGAGAAAAAGCCAGCATGGATGGCCAGATACCCAATGTGTGCTCCCCATTCTCAAGTTTGTATGCTGGAACCCAACTCTAGAAGATAGCTGGAAGTAGGATCTTTCAGTTCTCTGTCAGGAAGAGCATGGTATAATGAGAACAAACAGTCTTCTATCCCACTGGGGATCGGGGTACACTTTCTTATGGGGGAGAGTACACTATTCAGATGGAAGCTGACAGAAGCATGTTGGGACAAGGGTCTGAAGGCTGAGTTGGCCATAGATTTAAATGAAATTCAGTGTGCTGGCCACAACTCCCACCTCCCACATCAATTAAAATACAGAACACATACACACACACACACACACACACACACACACACACACACACACACACACACACACACACACACGGAAGGGGGAGAGAGAGTCTATAACTACCAAGAAAGTTGAGAGCTTTTTTTCTGAATGATGGCTTTTTTTTTTTTTTTGAATTCTTGTGATAACATTGTTTTTCCCTACAATGACAGCAATTGGTCAAAACTTTTGACTTTAGCAAAAACAGATAAGCTTATAGCCACAGGAGTTCAGTGGACTGTGGCATGAGCATCACTGCATCTTACAAGTGTTTGGCTTAGCCACGTTGGCCAAGGAAGTGGGCTACTACGCTCATACAACATATGTCCAACTTTCTTTCGTAAAAGGTAGATAAGAGAAAATGTGAGGAGCCTGGACACCAGAGGCTGCCGAGGAAGCATCCTCTGGTCCAGTTGTCTCCCGGCCACCTGTGTAAACTGTGGGTGAGCACATTGGATTGACTATTATACACTAACATGATTGGGAAGAAAAAGGAAATAACCCACTTGTGCTATCTACATACAGTGTATCATCGATACCCAGAGATATACACTGTCACTTTGATTTCCAGAGAAGAACTCACTGTAACTGTCTGATATTACCACCCAGTCTGTGGAAAGAAAGTGCTCATTAGGAATTTTTGAGCATGAGAGGGGACGCAGATAAACCACGGAGGAAAAATCCATCTGTCTAAACTTGGCTTAGGGGAGGAATGAAGGCTGTGCACAGTGTGCCTGCAATGGAATACATGAACCTGAATACATGATCAACGGGACACGAAGCCCAGTCTTCATATCTTGGAAGCAGTGTTCACCTTCATGATTTGGAGGGAACCTGTGTTTATAATTCTTGCTGTAGCTTAGATCTGGATCTGGAATACCCTCAAATGCTATGTGTTAAAGGTGTGTTCCCTTGAGTCCATTATTGGGAGTTGGCTGAACCTTTATGGTATGTGGGGTCCAGTGGAAGGTCTCAGGTTATCGGGGTATGTCTTGAAAGGGACTTCTGGGACCTTAGGCTCTTACTGTTTCTCCTTTTCATTACTCACTACGAGATGAATGGTTTCACTATAATCTACTACTGCGGTGTGTGGTCTCACCACAGGCACAAAGGAAATGGAGCCAATTGATTAATCATGGCTTGGAGGCTCCAAAATGGGGACAAAAATAAGCAGTTCTCTCATCTCTGCATTTGTGATAGCAAGAGAAAGCTGGATAATAGAATTTCTGATATTTGTGCATACATATTCCCAACTTTCCCCTTTCCTTACTGGACGCTGCTTTCGCCTTCTGTTTCGGCACTTGATTCAGCGGACCTCACTTTCATAGATCACTGTGGTCAGTGAAGGTAAATTAGGAACAAAATCCCAGCCATGTTTCTGTTTTTCAGTCTCACTATCTAGCCCAGGGTGGCCTTGAACTCACAATCTTCCTGTTTCAGTCTCCTGAGTAGTGGGATCATAGCTGTGTACCACCAAGATAGTTCTCTAGAATGGAGACCTTGAAAAGGTGTTTTTCATTAAGGTGCTTGAATGCTGGAGCTGTTTGATTATAAACAAGAGGGTGACTTCCTCCACCTGTTGTCTTTCACGTCAAAAACAGAAAAATTTCCTCGGGGCACTTGTTCTAATCTAGTATGTTTTAAAGAATAGAGCTGGTTTGTTCTTTTAAAAAGTGAAGAGCCAGAGCCTGGCTAATACATTTAGTTTAGTGGCTTCTCCCCTCCCCTTCCCTCCCCTCTCCTCCCTTCCCCTCTCCTTCTCTCCCTTCCCCTCCCCTGTCCTCCCCTCTCCTTTCCTTTGTTTCTTCTTTTTGAGATAAGTTCTCATTACTATAAGGTCCTAGCTATTGAGAAACTCACTATATAGACTGAGCTGGGCTTAAACTCACAGAGATACACCAGACCCTGACTCCTGAGGATTCAGATTAAAGGAGTGAATCACCAAACCCACCGAGGTTAATATTTTTTAAGAAAACTTAAAATAATATCAAACTTCCTGATGGCTTCCTTCTAGGATTCACCAAAATGATTTATAGCTTTAAAAAAAGTACTTTAAATATATGCATTCAGTGATTGAGGGTCAGTGCTTTTGGGGTTTTTACTTTTTTTTTTTCCAAGACAGGGTTTCTCTGTGCAGCTCTGTCTGCCTTGTAATTCACTCTATAGACCAGGCTGGTCTAGAACTCACAGAGATCTATTTGCCTATGCCTTCCAAGTGCTGGGATTAAAGGCATGTACCACCACTACCTGTTCTTTGGGTTTTTACAAATAATTTTTGTTCTATAACCATAAAAGCTTCATGACACTGTCACACATTGGAATGTGGTATGGAAACTCTGTGTTCCCAGGCCACAGCATTCAAAATAGCAGTCTGAAAATTCAATTACTATTGCTTCTCCTCAATTCTTTATCATGAACTTTGAAAATAAATTCTAGTCCACATATCTGATGACTTTTACCCAGAGGTGGTTGTTTTCTAGAAACTGACTGATTTACTCCCTCAGCTCTGGGGTTTCCTATTATTTTTGACAATGAAGTTTCCTCTGCCCATCTGTGGAAGCTACAAATTGGACTGCAATCAGAAGCTGGAGTATATATGTGTGTGTGTGTGTTCATGTGCGTATGCGTATGTGTGCTATTTTAATATAAAATTAAGTCCTGGCACTTTTTTTATAGCTCCATACCCTCCTCCCTAGCTTCTCATGTCACCTGCTGTAGACCATAAGGTTCTTCATATGCCTTGTGCTCACCTTCATAATCCTGTCATCAGCCCCCAAACTGACTTTCTTGCTGTTCATAGAAGTTCCCAGAATAAAGTATTGCCTATGTTGAACATTTAAAAATAGCTGATTGATGGATCAGAATGTTGTGATTGTGGAGAACTGGAAATGTTTCAGATCTGGAGCCAAATCTTAGCTAACATTTATGACCACAAATAGCCATTTATTGCCTATCCCTGCATTGATCAAACATCTTTTTCACTATCAGGGAAAAATCTTTCCTTGGAATGTACATACAATCAGACCCTTAGATTCCAGTGACTTACAGGCTAAGAATATTGTCAGATAGCATCTGCTGCCTATAGCAGGGAATCCCTGCTGTGCCACAGCTCACCTATCTGATGTTTCTACCAATATATTTGAAAATGCCTTGATTTATGGCTTTCTTTTTTTTTTTCTGTAACTATAAACCTTCAGGAAACTACTACCATGTTATACATGGTATTTGTAGTAACCTGAACCTGTGTTCCCAGGGCATGGTCATACTTGGCTTCAGAATAAACCCCTATTCCCTTGACTGAGAGCTGAGCTTGTGCACTGACAGTCAGCAAGCAGCCCCTTCCCTCTAGGGGATTCTAACCAGTTAGTCCCACTGCCTGGGGTGCTCCACCTTAGACAGTCATGGTACAGCAATCTGTGATTTCTTTCACCTTCCATCTCACAAATCAGCTCCTCAGCCCACTTTATCTAAACAAAATCCCCAGCATCCCTCCGCAGTCACTACTTTCTATAACTATGCTTTATTCAAGCTACTTGATTTCTGAAAAGACCTCTTGCTCATTTATTACTTGACAATCATTTCTTTGCCTCACTGAAATCAGTTTCCAGGGGAGCAGAGACTTCCCTTCTCCGTTGCTGTCTCCCCATGAGTATGGTTCACAGTTGACCAAGATAGATCCAAACACATTTGCTGGGAGTCAGAGAGAGAGAATGAATGGCTCAGCTGAGAAACAATGGCAGAGTCTTGGCTATTATACCCAGACAACTCTGAACTTCCTTTAAAATCACATTTGCTAGAGAAGAATCACATTTACTTAGCTTGAGGAAGCTCAGTAAAGGCTTTCCTGTAAGTTAACACTTGTCTTTCTGGGATGGGGGAGCATTTATAAAATTAAATTTGCCCCACACCAAATATGATTAAATTTACAGAATCCTAAGAGAGAGGCTGTGATCATTTCCAGTTTCTATCTGTTCCTTAGTTTACTGAGACACATGAAAATTACCTGAGAACAGGTACCTCTTAGCCTGGCTGTGCTTCATTTTACCCTGTTCATGTAGCAGTTTGACGGCAGCTTTAAATATTGTTTTGATTTCATCTGATATTTCTTGCCATGGCTTCTCATTTTCAGCATTGGAAGAAAGCTGTGTCTAGGGGAAGGTAAAAGTTGGAAGTTAGTCTCAAAATCATGGATGATAAACCAGTATTTAAGAGCAAAATTGGTATATGCCAACACTAGTGGAGTTGGTCTCCACAATGTCTCACTGCATCCTCTTCTCTCCAATAACCCTGAAGTGAGAAATCATCTCCATATTATATGTGAACTTTCCCAGGTTACATGAAAGCATGACCTGGACAGTGTTTGCTGGGCTTAGCTACTGCTCCTATTAGTTATTTATGTTCCGGGAGTTAGACCCCATTAATCCCGGCAATGTTGGGAGGTGAGATCTAATAGTCACGGTGAGTGCCATCCTTGGGAGATACTAATGTCATTCTCACTAGACCTCAGGTATCTATCAAGAGAGTGGGTTCTTATAGAAAGGGCCAGCCCGGGCTCTGAAGCTTTCCGGTTTCTTGTCTTCATCACGTGGTTTCTTCTGTATGAGCTCCTCCCATGAGGATATACTCAAGAGGACCCTTATCAGAGGCTGAGGAGATGGAGGTGACTGCCTTGGACTTTCAAAGCTCCAAATTGTGAGCTAAAGGGAATTTCTTTTGCTTAGAAAGTAGGCTGGCTTTTATATATTTTGTTACAGTAACAGCAAATAGGACTAAGACAGGTCTTATTATTTTTCAGTTTTCCCTCTTGCATTTTTGTTCAACTGTCATAACAACAAAATCTTTATAATGTCCTCTGAAGAAAAAAGAAAGTTAAAGGGGGGGGGTGTTTGTATGTCTTTATTTGTCTTTATATGTCTTTAATTGTTATGCTTCATTTCTTTTTGTGATTAGCTAAGAAAGAAAATGCAAGGACTGTTTAACAAAAATTACGTATATAGTCTTGAAACATTTATAAAGTCTTATACATACATTCATTTGTCCAACAACAACATGAATGATTTATGCATAAATAGCTTTGGATGTTTTGAAGATGATTTACATTTATCTGGAGGATCATAGAAATAAATGGAGACAAAGCAAACAAATAGTCACATAGGAGTCATTGTCCCCAGACCACTGCGTGAAACAGCTCCTTGTGGTTTTACCTTCTATGTTACCTACATTTACTCCTGTATTTCAACCCTGGGATGCTTTGAGTTCACTCTAATAATCCCATCTAGAAGAGCATCATTGTTATAGATAATTATGTTAATTAATGGCAGTGTGTATGTGGGGAAATCAATGACTTTGACACAATTTCATTGGCATGAAGAAGATATCAGAAAGACAAGTACACAGGTCTGAAGACCCTTCGCTAACCTACCACTCTTCTCCTCTGGGTACCAGCTATATCAAGGTTGCTATTTTTGCAAGACATATGGATAGCAGTCTTTTAAAATTCTTCATTTAAAGGAACAAACAGACCCACTCTGCCCCTCTTTTCACTTCACTTAGTTTTAAAGGACATATAATAGACACACTTAGGGGGTCAAACTGGACAGGAGAAGATAGTGAGGTATAAACCACTATTTACTCTATGATTTACTCTATGATTCTACACAAGCTACAAGAACATAAACTGTAGGAAATGTTAAAGGAGAATTATCAAAAATGTACTAGAAATGTACAACAAATAATACATAAAAATATTGAAGCATATTTTTAAGAATCCATAAAACAAACACACAAACAACAACAAAAACCAAACACACACAACACTTTCATAAAATAAAAAAAAATACAACTGTTGAATTTGGAAATCAGAATATTGACAGAGTAGAACAGCTGAAGAAAATATCAGTGAGCTGGAGTAGAGCCCTGAAGTACTCTTCTGGAAAACAACATGGAGAGGGGAGAAAACTGAAACTGCAAGGGAGAATTGAGATACCAAGACAGACTGAGACTGTTGAATGGAAATCTGACTGAAGAACCAAAAGGGAAATATGAAGTGCTCTAGTTTGCTTCCTGTTGCTATGATAAATACCATGACAAAAAGCAATTGGAGGGGTATTTAGTTTATGCTTCCAGTTTACAATCCATCATTGAGGGAAACTAAGGCAGAAGTTCAAGCAGGAACTGAAGGAGAAATCATGGAGGAATGTTACTTACTAGCTTTCTCCCGGGCTAATGCGCAGCTAACTTTCCTATATAGCCTGGGATCATTTTCCTAGGATGGTACCGCCCACAGTGGGCTGGGCCCTCGCGCATCAACTACCGATGAAATCAATGCTCCACAGACAAGCACACGGGCCAGTCGGGTTGAGGAACTTATTTCAGTTGAGATTTCCTTCTTTCCAGGTGACGTTAGGTTGTACTAAGCTGACGATAACAGCTAACGAGGACAAGAGTGAAAGGAGCTAGCATTTGATAAGCTAATAGTAGAATAATTTGGAGAGTTCATGGGATATGTGAATTTATAGATTCTGGGCATGACATACGCCAATCAGAGCAAACTGAACCGTAATGCTTTTAGATGACAGACTTTTGTTACTATCATTTTCAACAGAGACTCCAGAGAGAAGGAAAATCACCCTAGAGGGAAAGTCAGAGAAGGCTGACTTACTGAGTTCTTGTTGTTTCTTGGCACCTGCAGCCTGGGTCTGAGGTAATACGCAGCTGGCACAGAGTTCTCATCTCGGCAATACCAATCTTCCAGTAACTTCGTCTCTAATTTTGCCTCTACAGCAGCATCCAAAATCATTTCGAACTCTGAAGCTTCGACTTCTCCAGGGATTCGAATGTTCCCATACTTTTCACCTAAAAGTCCCTATGTATCAACAAGAAAGTTCGTTTTATATCCAGGGCGTGAGGCTACTCAACAAATATTAATAAGCAACGCACATTCATCACAATGAATACTTGATTTCATAAATAAGGTTAGATCAACTATAATTATGGTAAGTTACTCAATATATTGGGACATTAGTTTTCATATTCTGTTGGAGAGATGAAAAATTTGAAAGTATGACAGCAAATCTTTCAAAGTTTATATATATATGTAATAGTGTTCTACTCTGAGACTTGTTTGTGACAAAAGAAAAAAAAAAAAGCTGAACCTTGCAAAATTCCAAACACACAAAGCCTCCAACACAGGAATTACTCTGCTGAGAATGATGGTATGACTTTCAATCCCAGATCCACACAGCTAGTGAGGGCAGAGGGCAAGGCTGCTGGCTACAGTGCTCCTACTAGTCTCACTGAAACAATTCAAATGTACACAGAAAGCATTGCCCCCTATTAAACCAGCCAAAAAAATCTTCACAGAAAGACAAGCAAAAAAAAAAAAAAAAGTGCTTACTGCCGCATAAAGGCAAGACAATAAATAACCACTCGTGCAAATGGACAGGCCACTGTTTCCCTAAACTGCAAGACTTGCCCATCAGACTAGAGAGTGGTCAATTCTATGAGTCAGTTCTCAGTGTTTGCTCCGAAGCTAACCAGCCTTAGAGTCACCCAGAATACTGGTTAAGATGGAAATTCCTAGGTCTTTTCTCAGACTGAAAAACATTGCAGGGGAACATGGGAGAAGTCCAGGAATTTTGCATTTTATTATTATTTTTCTTAAAGCAAAGCTAGAGTCTATTAAGGAAAGATTAATGTAGATTTACATTTAAGCATAAACAGTGAGCAAGGGAGAGAGCCATCGAGACGAAGGACAGGAGTGTACACCGTGGAGTAGGTGCAGGCTTCTCAAGATAGCCAGTTCAGAACTCTCATTTTAAAGTGAGGTTTCAAGTGACTCTCAGTTTCAAGAAGCCGTGCTTGTGTACACTGTGGGTATTAATAGCCCTATGAATGATGTTTGGCAGATACTGAGGAAGAAGAGCTGGGAACAGAATGGATCATTACAAAGATCGAAATCTATTTAAAAATAATTGTTTCTTTGAGTGGAGCACCTGGCACCAAACACTATAGTTATTTGATCAATACCGTAAGGCTAAATGCTCCATAAAGATGACTAAAGGAAAATTTCCTTATTTAATTCAAATAATAAGCATATATTGGGCGCCAACTACATAATGGTAACTTAGAACTTTATAGAAGTAGAAGCAGGCAGGATAGGTCTGAAGCTTCTTATTGGATTGTTCTGCCCCAGTCCTTTTCACCAATTGATTCTTCCTTCAGGCGGAATGCTCCTTAATCATGAGTTGGTTATTTTTCAGGAATCCAAGAAAAAAATTCTACTTTTGCCTTCTCTGTTATTTGAGAGACAGCAAAAATATTTGCTGGTGCATTTTTGAGGAAGACCAATTGGGTTCTTTGCACTTGTAGGTCTAATGCAGCATACAGGTTGTTTGTAAGGCGCAGGTATTTATCAGAGATAGAGTTAAATGTAGAGAGTTTCAGCCTAGGACAGTTGCCAAGTCTAACTTGTGATCAATAGATCAGAGCAGGGTGAGGAAGCCTTGCAGGAAGACTCTATATGGTAAGATGGAGTCCCACTGAGTCCATTCCTTGACTAAGCAGACATGGAAAATACCCATGAATGACTCTGGAGTGGCTGCAGATACTGTGAACAGAAGTCAGCCTCTCTGCTCACTGTCTCCTTCAACCATGGAAAGAGAAACAGATTTTCTGCATCCCAACTACCTGCAACATCAAGCTTGCTCAGTCTAGGTAAACACTTGCTGAAGAATTGAGGGACTTGAGGCCAGTTTGCGTTTTTATTAGCAGTGAATGTGCCTGGAACCTGAGACAGAACAAATGCACAGAAACAAAATATTTTTAAATCTTTCACTGACTTGTTTAAGCAGTCTGTCCATATACAGAGAAGTATAAACACAGTAGCATAAACATAAGCATGTAGAACTCCATAATCACCCCTCTCTCCCACCTCAACAGATGTGGAATTTGTCATTGGTTCATTACTAAACACTGAAGGTGATTTATATAAGTTAGGTAGAAAGCGAGGATTATGGTTACTCAAATATAATCTAGAGAGTTATGAACAAAGGAAAGTGTAAGAAAAAATTGAACACTTTTAGGTGTAATTTTGGGACAAGCAATTATAGTGAAAGAAACACACCTTGGTGCTTTGACACTCGTTGGATGTGGTGATTAGACAATACTATAATGTAAGTTTGTGCATTGCTTGTGTGCCTGGTTGTTGGTGATGTTGGAAGAGTCTGACTCTTTCAGTCTAATTGCTGAATCATCACTCCAGCCCCCTAAAATGGCTCCTTTTATGCTCTGTGAATCTCATCACAGGTGAAAAAAAAGAAATGCTCCCTGAATATTGAGCTCTTTCAAACTCTGAGCTTCAATGCATAGAGGCTCTGCTTTTCCCCTTTCTTTTCTTCTGTATCTGCTGGTCTGGATGTAGCTATGCCATTGTTTTCAAAGGCTTAGAGATAACATTTTCTTTCCTCTCCATTGATTTTTTATGTTCCATTGGGTAAATATTGATTTCCCCTCCCCCTAGCTCTGTATATATAGTTAGCTTTGTCTGGGCTTTTGAATTTTTGGGTTTGGGCCTGGTGTGAGGTATGCAGTTTTTACTGTAACAGACAGTAAAGACTGAGTATCCTCGAAGGGTCTGATGAATGGTGTGTCTGGAAACAGACACATTATGGGGCTATGGGTTTCATACTTTATAGGGAGGTGGGGTAGTAGGTTTTCCCTGTTCATGAGCCATCACTCACAGGAGTAGCAGGAATGGAGAAGAGAGGCATCTACCCTATCCTTACCTCTGTGCTGGCAGAGACACGTGCTCTGTAAATGCCCTGTTCTCTGACTCAATCATCACTGGTAAGACAAACCCACTCTCCATAAGCTTCTCTTTTTCTATTAGGATAAAATTTCCCACTTCAAGTATGATTCTCCCTTCTGTGAAGTTTCATTAGAACTCAGGCCTGCAATCTAGGGGAAGTTTCTGTAAAGGATTCCCAGGGTTCATGGACCTCCAGTCATTTGCCCCAGTCCACTTCTCTGGGAAGACGCAGTAGCACCAATTCTTGCACAGGAACTTTTAATTTAATAACCCCATTCTTTCTACGTATCCAGCTTTAGGCATGCTCTCCCTTCACAGTCTATGGGGTTTATGGCCTTGGGTTTTAAAAAAATATTTATTTTTGAAATATCAGTACTCTGTCTGCATGTACACCTGTACGCCAGAAGAGAGCATCCGATGCCATTATAGATGGTTGTGAGTCATCATATGGTTGCTGGGAATTGAACTCAGAACCTTTGGAAGAAAAGCCAGTGCTTTTATCCACTGAGCCATCTCTCCAGTCCCTGGGTTTTCTTTCAATAGAATATATCATGCTGGGACAATGTGGTTATGGTAAATTCTCTGGCATGTATAACTAATGTTTATTATTAGTGCTCTCCCGTGGAGTGGGACCAACCAAAGCTTCCCAGAGTCAACTTCTTAATTTAATGTTCTGAAAGACAGGGAAATTAAGAAGTATCTATATAACAATTCAAATTTCTGATAAAAAATAAGATTCAGAAGAAGTTCAGCTTACTCAAACTTTTTAAAATTATCATATGTTCCAAGAAGAAAAAGTAAGTGGATGGTTAATTTTATGTGTCAGTTTCACTGGATCTCAAGCAGCCTTGATATCTAGCTAAGCACTACTCCTGGGTGTGTATGGAAGGGTGGGTCTGGACAAGACTGACACTGGAATCAATACACTGATGAAAATAGAGCGTCTTCTACTAACTGGGTATGCATCACCTGGTCCTTTGAGGAACTGAAGAGAACAGAATGGCAGAAGAGGAGTTTGTTCTCCTTGTCTCACTGCTGAACTGAGACAATGACTTTTTCTTGCCCTTGGACTAAGTCCTAAACCACTGATTCTCCTGGATCTCAGGACTTCAGATTTGGGCAAGAATCATGTCACCCACTTTCCTGAACTTCAAACTCACAGGTGGAAGCTGTGAGACTTCTTAGCTTCCATAATTATAGGATCCAATTCTTAATAAATCAGAGAGAGAGAGAGAGAGAGAGAGAGAGAGAGAGGTAGGTAGACACTTAATTCTGTTTCTCTGGAGAACTGTGACTAGTACAGGGGTTGTGGGAAAGTGGTGATGGACTAGGAAGTGATGACAAGTGGCTAAAATTAATTACAAACTATAAATTGTGTCCACATTAAAGACAATCTAAATGCAAGATTGTATAAAGATGAAATTGTCATCACTGTCTCAGTTACTTTTCTGCTGCTATGCTAAACACACGATTAAAGCAACTTATAAAAGAAAACATTTAATTTGAGCCTTATGGGTTTAAGAAAGTTAAGGCCTGTGACCATCATGGAGGGGAGCATGGCAGCAGACAGACAGGCACGGCGCTGGAGAAGAAGCTGAGAGTGTGTGCCTTTTGACACAACCACTAAGCAGAGAAAGCCAACTGGGAATAGTATGGGCTTTTGAAACCCGAAAGCCCATTCTTAGTTTCATACTATTTCCAACAAGGCCACCTCCCCCTAATCCTTCCTGAACAGGGACCAACTATTCAAACTATGGCCAGTGGAGGTCACTCTCATTCAGGCCACCACAGGCACCAATTGATGTAAAGAAAATATCTTGAAAGTTGTCCGTATCTCTACTATTAGAGATCTATTCTTTTTATTTGATTCATTTTTAATTATGTGCATGCATGTGTGTCTGTATGGAGTATGTGCATGTGAATGCAGGTGTCAACAGAGGTCAGAGGTCAGATCCCCTGGCACTGTTGTGAGCTGCCTGACATGGATGCTGGGTACCAAACTTGGGTTCTCTGCAAGGGCAGTACAAGCTCTTAATGACGGAGCCATATCTCCAGTTCCCTAGAGATACACGTTTCATATGCAGAGGTATATTATGTTTTCTTATCGATGTGGCAAAATGCCTGACAAAAGCTATTTAAAGGAGGGTTTATTTGGCTTGTAGTTTGAGGACATAGTCATCGTGGCAGGCAGGTTGTAGCAGTGAGAATGGCTCTGACTATGGGGACAGGAGTTGGGGCACTTGGTCACATTGTGTTCAGCCAGGAACTAGAAAGAGTTGTGTGCTGGTACTCAGCTCATTTTTTCCCTGTTCCTTTTCCATTTGTTTTAGAGGCCCAGCCCATGGGATGGTAATACCCACATTTAGGTTAGGTCTTAATTCCTCAGTAAAAAAACCTCTTTGGAAACCCTCTTATAGGCATGCCCAGAGGATTTTCTTTTAAATACGGACAGACTGGCAATGAAGATTAACTGTGTCAAGAATGGATGGCACTGGATATATTTAGTACGTGAATTTATGTACTTTTCATTTCAACGTATTCAGTTACTCAGATAATTGATAATTCATGATGGGCTTGATAGTTACAATGACTAGATATTTGAGTCACTGTCTATAGTAAAACAACTCATTTCTCACAAATTATACATAATGAGCCTATGACTTCTCACACTACAATATAATTCCCTGAAGCAGGAATATAGAAACAAAGGCATTCTCTCACACTTGTCATGAGTGACACAGGCATAAAGCACACAATGGAGTGGAAAGCATCAACGTCAGATGAAGCAAGTTTGATAATTGTCGTGTGATCAGAGTGAAGTTAAAGACAAAATGATTCGCCAACACATTTGACAGAGCAGAATGATTAAACTGATGGTTCAATAAAGTTTTTCGACAGCTAACAATTCTTAGCTTCCTCAGAGTCACGTGATAGCCTTCTTTCTTGAAACTGACAATCCATCATCTGATTATGATTATTAAATGTGCGTACTTCAACCCACTGCTGAGCAACTTCTATCAGTAATGATTCTGCCATGTCTTGCTTATCGCAAGGTGCAGGCATTCTGTGGGAATTCTTCATTACTTGGAAAGTGCTCAAAACAGCCCTTACTGTTCTTACTCTTAAGAACATCAGAACGAGGGCCTCACAGAACCACGTGAGGGGGAGCCACCACAGAGATCACAGCATCACAGTACAGACCACAACCCTATCACTAGCCATTAAGAACTGCAGAATGTATAACAATGACTTAAATCCCAAAGTCTAGAAAAAGGAAGTCAATATGAACAAGGAGCCAAGCCAAGGATGTCGAGCGGTGGTGGGGATAGCTCTTGGGATCTATCAGAAGTGAAGTCTCTGTGTGTATTCAAGTGCACCCAGGAAACAGCTAGGAATGTGGGCATGTGGGTGAGACGAGGAATCTGGTTAGAAAAGTAGTCTCGGAACCCAGGAAGCATTCACTCAATAAATATTTTCTGAAGGTGCAATTTACCTTGGAGATGACCAATAGCAGTTTTCTCAACCAGAGCAGCAAACTCTCAGGGCCTTCTTTAGTCCCTGGCACACCGGGCAGTTGGCCATGCTAACAAGACTGCCATGATCCCTCTCCTTTTGCATATAAATACGTGTATAGATTAGAGTCTAAGGTTGTGTCAGGAGGATAGCAGCATGGATGCAGGGCCCAGAGCTAGTAATTTCTATGGTAGCCACAGAGGAAGAGTGGAATGATCTCATAGGAGACATGAGATGAGAGACTAATACTGAAAAAAATTGAGGCAGAACAGTAATAAAGAAATAGAAAAATGGGTCTGTGCTGTGCTGTAAATAGGTCATTCGTGTGAGCAACACAAAATTCCAGTGAACAGAAAAAATAATAATGGTCACCTCGATTCACAGTCACAGCACTGCAAATGAAAGCAGTGGTAAGATAGGATCTTTTTGCTGATCAAGTCTACTGAGGAACATAATGAGAATACCTAGAGGTTTCCAGGCAACAGAGAAGGGAGTGCTCGAGGAGACAGTACTAATAAAAACGGCCATAGCCACCTTGAGCATGTAATTTGGCAGGCACTATACCTTTCTACTTTTAGAAATTTGCCTTATTGCTGGCATACAGATTGTGTCTAAGAAAGGTAGATGATTTTTAGTTTATATCTTGGCTTTACTCTATGAGAGTTTTGGTTTACTACTCATGGTATAAGTGAGAAAACTAGGAGTAAATTGCTCACTCAATTGTGAGTGATTTTTAATCATTTTTAATCTATGAGTATAATTACAACTCACAGAATTTGTGGGACAGAATTTTGCAGTTTTCTAATTTCTAGTAAATGAAACAATAAAGAAACAAAATAAAGAACAAAAGAACAATAAAACAAAGAACAAAACAATTGAGTGAACATATTGATTGTGTCTCCACAGACCAGTTTGATAATTCAACATCTTGTTGCATTTTCAAACAATTTTTTTAAGTAAAAAAAAAAAAATCAAGCGAAAATTTCTGTTGGAAACAGGATCTCCGTGATGGCTTTATTTTAATCCTTTACTTGATACACCATAGATTCACCTAGGAAGAGTGTCTCAGTGAGGAATTTTTTTATATCAGGTCAGCCTGTGGGCATATCTGTTGGGCACTGTCTTGATTCTGTGAGTGGAAACCTGCCCATTGTGGGTGTAACCATACCCTAGGAGGAGGATCCTGAACTGTAAAAAAGTCAAGAAAGTGACCAGAGCATAAGCAGGTGTGTATTAATTTGTTCCTCTTTGGTTCTTGAATCCAGATGCAATGCAACAACTGTCTTGAACTCCTGATACTATGACTTCCCACAAGTAGAAATCTGACTTGTGAGTGAAAATAAGCCATTTATTTCCTAAGTTGCTTTTTGTTGAGATATATAAAATAAACAGCAGTCTCAAGTAGCTTAGGTTAGCCTTGAATTCACAATGTAGCTAAAGATGACCTTCACCACCTGAGTATTGGGGTTATAGATGTGGATCACTGCCCTATTTATATGGTGCTAGGGATCAAATCTAAAGCCTCATACATGCTAGAGGCAAGGACTCTTCCAACTGAGCTACATCTCCAGCTCATACTTGATAAATATTTAGATATTTCCAAGTTCACTTTTGTTTGTATAAATAATATCATACTAATTACCCCTTCATTAAACAAGCAGTTAAGAAGGGTATCCCATCGGAAGAAGTGACATCAATTATTCGGTTTATTTATTTATTTTGAGATAAAGTCTCACTATGTAGCCTTGGCTGATTTGAAACTCACTATATCGACCATATTCATAAGTCTCAAATTCATAGAGATCTGTCTGCCTCTGCCTCATGAGTACTTGGATTAAAGGCATGAGCTACCATGCCCAGATGACCTCGAGCTTCAAAAGTTGTATACTATATCCTGGTTTCTAATTCCATATGTATTAACATAGACTTCTCTGCCCATGTAGCCTGGCTTGTCCAGATGGCAAGGTCCCTTTCCCAGCTCAGTTACCAGGTACCACATCTTCTCAATTCAGACTCCTGGTACCACATCTGGCCCACAGCAGGCTCTGGCTTCTCATCCTGCTGCCTTGAAGGGTCAGCCCTATTTAGCATTTGTAAGCATCCTTTTAATAGGTCTGTGTGTAGAGGTGTTGTGGGGCCCTATCGCTACTTTAAAGCCATACAAAAAGCTGGATTGACCAAGCATGACACTGGCTCATAGTTCCCAGAGCAATTTCTTCTTTGCAACTAGATATGGAATGAACTCGTCTGGAGGGAAAAGCTTATCAGGGTTTTTTTTGCTGGCATGGGGATAACTGGCTTATTAAGTATTGACTGTCTTAGCAATGACAAGTTGTGTTATAAACAGGTGTTCTCAACTACATTTAGGGCTCATGAAAGCCTGCTGCAATGACAAGTGTTCCCTTTAGTATATGCCTAATATTTAATTGGAATTTCACAACTCTAAGTTCTGGATGTTGAGTATCTTACGCCTATTAATAAAGTAGCAAATCATTTACCCGCTATCACTGGCTTGCCACACAAGGAGGATATGAATTATGGAAATATTATGGAAATGCTCGTGTATCACACTGAGATCTCTAAGGATCAGCAGCTGGTAAAGCATGGAGCCAGCTGCAGAACTGGATCCTGTAATTCCAAAGTTTTTGTTCTTTCATACCAGCTCTCTTCTAGGGAGATTTCTAGATAGCTCACGTATCACTTCAGGCACTCTGGGAACTCTTAAATGAATTTTTTTTTAAAAGCCAAACTGTCTTTTATGTTGATACTTGCATAGTTTCTCTTAAGTAGAAGACACTGGGGATAGTTCATTTCTCACAAACAAGGTGGCACCGACAGTGGTTAAAGCAAAAGCTCTCTACTGGGTGTCCTTAGGCAAGTTGGTTAATCTCTCCACAACCCAGAACCTTCAGCTGCAATGCCCTGATTGCAACAGAGTCAGGCTGAGGGTCCTCACATGGATCAGCAACATTAATACAATTAAGAGACTCAGAAAAGAGATTGACACGCAAATGCCCTGTGGGGCCTGACTCTTTTTTTTATTATTATTGATGAATTAGTCAATAATTTATTATTGTCTAATATGTTGATTTGATTCTTTTGTACATTGTTTTTGTTCTGTAAACGTTAAGCTGTGAGCTGTCACCTTCCTGCTCTCATTGTGCTCACTTCTAGCAATCATCTATTGCAAGAACAAACGGACTGAGAACCTCGACAACATACCAAGCTGTTATGGAGCTGGAGGCCGATCATGAATGATACCCGATAAGGTGAGATTCACGGCTTTAGCGTAGTTACCTCTAGAGTGTAGAGGTAATTTTATTTTTGTTTATTCTAGATGTGGGGCTTTTGTTTTTCATGTGGGTTCTGAGGATTCGAACTCAGGTTGTGACACTTGTGCAGGAAGCACTCGGTCAGTGACCCCATCTCCTTTGTCCCAAGCATTATTAATTAACTAATTAAGTAATTAATTGTGTTTTGAAGGGCTGACCAGGGCTGCTTAGAAAGTTGATTTTCAGATGATAATGTTATTGTGTACAAAGTCAGGGAGTTGGCTGGGGAGATGGCTTGGTTCCTACAGAGCTTCCTGCAAAAGGATAAGGACTTGAGTTCAGTTCCCAGAACTTATGGGAAAGCTGGGAGTGTGCCAGCAAGATGGTTCCCCTAGCAAAGTTCTAGTCTGGTTCACCCAATGCCAGGACTATGTGACTTGCTAAAACACACTTCAGCATAAACTTTTAACTTTAAGACATGCTTAATGCTATCGTATTGTTACGCTCAGCAACACCAAGTCTCATCGCTTAATCAAATACCACAATCAGTTCATATTTAGATTTCACCAGATCTTCTAAAAATTTTGCTTCGAGACCCAGGGCAAGACCACATATTATACCTGGTTTTCATAACCTCTTGTGTTCACTGCTTTTGGTCCCCTACTCTCCCTCTCATGTTAGCTAGAGAAGTGGATTGTCTTGCAGACCATCGTGAGGACCAGCAGCACTGGTGTCTCTTGGGGATTGTTTTGTGGAAATGCACATTTTCTCTGTGCAGTCCTCCTGAGGCAGAAACTCTAGGGCCTTGTAATTTCTGTTTAACAATCTCCCAGCATCCCTAAGTTGGGTACCATGGTCTGTCTAGGCTTTTCTGCATAGATCTGGCTGATCCTATTTTCACCTATCCTCTTCAGTTCACACCCAGGGATTGATAGCCTTGAATCTATTCAGGTTCAGGTTGGTTTTCTACCTCCCCCTCCCCCTGGGCCTTATAATGTTAAGCAAGATATTTACTACTGATCTACCCCCACAGCCCTCTTTTTACTTCTGTTTTCTTTGAGGCTGGATGTCATTTAGTTATCTAGGCTAGCCTTGAACTCAACTCAATCCCAGATAAGCCTTGAAATTGCAAGCCTCCTGCTTCAGCCTCCCAAGTAGTAGGTAATCTGTGCCACTGGACCTGGCGAGGCTAAATTTTGCTGAGGTTGTATTTTCCCATTGTGTTAACTTAGAAACACATATGTGCTTCTGACCCAGGCTTAGTTATATTGAGAATGACGAATGCTGGAAGCTCTGGCTGTGGGCCTGCTTTCCCAACGGTCTCACCATTACTGATGACATTGTCAGAACTCACTGTTTTCTTTGGGCTGGTAGATAATTTTCTACTAATATTCATTCTACACTCATGAATCATTTTCAAGCTTTATTTATTTATTTATTTTTGGTTTTCCTATGGCTTATATTTGGTAACAAGACAACTACCATGATGTATTTACAGTATAAGGACAGCATGCAAATTTATAAAATTTAGAGAGCTTTTAGCAACTATTGGGATGAACTCAGAAATCACTTGTTTAATTAGTGAAGAAATCAAGATTGAATTTAGAACCTGCATTCTGGTTCTGAATCAGTTAGTTTACCCATGTGTTCTGTCAAGTGAGTCTGTTCAGTACAGCTCCATTTGTTGTGTCTCTCAACACCGTACTCCATTTATGATGGCATAACTATAATGCATTCCTACCAACCTGACACTGATGCTAAATTATTCTGAGTTGAAGGCTGTCAGAACACTGTGGCCTTTAGTAGACCTGACTCTATAATCCCTTTTGACCCAGACCTACAGAACGGAATGCATTTGGTATTGTGTCCCTGTTCATGCACATACTCAAACATACAAATATATACATAGGAGAAAGAAAATTTTTGGTCCCTCCCAGTTTCTCCAAGTGATTAAATATGTTCTCTGTTTTGTTCTGTTCGATCCTATTTCATAAAAATTTCAATGTAAGTGGGAGACATTTCACAGGATCCCATCCATAGATGAAGAGCTATGAACAAGTAACAATTACTGAAAGAGGGAGACTTAGTTTTCCCCATGGATGGTCATCCTAATTGGTTATTTAATAGCAAGTGGTCAGTCCTAGACACAAATGTGCAGCTAACACTAAACATACTCAGCAGGTTGTATTTATATATGTATTTATTAATATGTATAGATGACAATAATGGTTAAAGAAGAAGAAGCAATGAGTTTGTGAGGGAGGGGGGGCAAGGAAAGGGTAAATTGGAGGACAGAGAGGGTGAAAACTATGTAATTTTACTTTAATTAAATAATAAAGATTCTGGTGGTGAGCCGGTAGGCTAGAATAATTTCTTGATCCACTATTAGACTGCAAAACGAACTGGTCTTTGCTCAATAAAAAGGATTTCATGTTCAAAAATGTCTAATCCTTCAAAGGAAAACTTCTCTTACAGAGATCTACAGTCACTCCCCTAAGATTGCTGCTCCTTTTACAATTTTGTTTGCTGCAGGCAAGTGGCCCTCTGATCCCAGCCACACAGTTAACTTGACTGGGAGGGAGTGATGTGATCAAAGTATGAGCTCATGCAGGTAGAGGGCCATTGATTTGAGCTAGAGGCCCCTACAAGGCTTCACACTGTGGGTAGGATGTCATACATTTATTTGTGAATAATTCTAGTTACCCACAGGGATGCAAGTTTTGTGGGAAAGAAGAGAGGCACATAGGCAAGCAGCCACAGGGAGACAAAGAATGTGCTAGAGTCAGTTAGGTATCATACTGTCTTTGGGGAAGAGAAGGAAGGGTGGGGAAGGAAGCAAAACTTGAAGGAGCCCTCCTGGAAGAAAAGTATTTAAATGAGCCCATTGTGAGGTTGGGCATGGAGATGAACCTTTTAGGTGAAGTCAGTAGCCTAGCAAAGCTTCACAGCTGAGAAGTAGGAGGTGCCTTTAATAGGCAGCTAGAAACCTGGCAAGATGTCAAGAGACTTTTTATTTTTCTCAGCAAATCATAGCATTGCTCAAGGCTAAGGTGGTATCCTTGGCGAGTTCTGTGCTTTCCCTTCCACTAAGACTGTCAGCAAAGCAGGCTAAATGGAAGGGAAGGGATTTCCTCCAGTGAAGAGGAGGAGGAGAATAGTAGATGGTGGGCACTTCTTCCATTCCTCAATAAAGAGGGGAAGCAGCCCACAGGTTGGTGTGGTTTGAGCATGGTGTGTCTTCACTAAAACTCATGCTGAACTATAGTTCCCAATGTAATAGCACTGAGAGGTGGAGGAGACTCCAAGAGGTGTTTGGATTATGAGGGAAACCACTCCTAAAAGAGGAATGTCTGATGATTGTTTGGAAGCCAGCTAATGAGAGCACAGACCACTGACTCCTGCAGGTTCCTGTCATGGAAGGCTTATATGATCACAGTTTTAAGCATAAACTATAGGAAACAGAATAACAACAACAACAACAACAAAATAAAGCTATTGTATTGAGGGAAAGGCATACTTTTTTCTAATTCTCATTTCAAGAAATGCAAACTGAGATTAAAATATATATACAGTCCACTGTGTTTATAATGCATTAATTTAACAAAGAAAAACACTTAGTGGGGACTTCTTTGAAATCTCATTTGTCAAAAACAAGTGCACAAAGAAATTAGTTGAAGTGCTTGAGAATTTTAGCTGGCTTTCTAAATCCTGGCAAGCATCAGAAATGACCACTGAAACCAAGACGACCCTTCCAAGTGAATTGATGATGATGGGGAATTCTTTACCATTTGAAGGAGGAAATAAATGCCTCCGCTCCAATTTTCTGACTATGGATGGGCAATTCCTTCCCACTGCCGTTTGGTTAACAGCCAAAAGGAAATGGAAAATTCTGTACTGACTGAACCTGATGCCCCAAAACACAACGCAGAAAGGTAATTTCTCTTCATTTTCCGACAAGAAGGACCACCAGAGAAATTGAGCTATTAGCTCTGAGCTTCTTCATTACTTAAGGTGTACAGGACAGACAGCAAAATGTTTGAAGGCAAACACCAGGAGTATTAGAAAAGATGGGAGGCAAACCAATAAAGGGATTCATGAGAAGCAATTGGCCCATATGTGTCTGTTTTGATTCAGTCTCCAAGGTTTCATGCTTTGAGATGGTTGAGGATATAGATTTTACATCATCCTTAGTTTCAGTGACCAACTACCTGCTGATTTAGAAGGCAGGAGGGACTGAAAATTAAGTGTCCTGAAGCTGGAGACAGGCATGCTCAAAGTAGCACCTGTTTCAGCATCTCTGGCAGAGCTGTTCCCAACCCTGAACTCCAGGCCCTAGCCCAAGGCATTTGGTTTTGTAGCTTGAGGGTAGATCAGGGCTTCTCCACTTCTAAACAAGGAAAGTTCTAGTCCTAATCGAGAGTATGAAGCATAGACAATAGTGAAAGACTAAGGGGGTTACATGTGCTCTCAGTGAGTGCTGTCTGAGTGACAGCAGAGGAAATCTGGAGTTAAGCATTATAGATTTAAGTTTCTGTTTGGGGAGGACAGAGTGGGGATGTGGTCATGTGGCTGTACAGAACGCTTCTGGTTTCATCTTGTGAGTGGTTACCCTCAAGCAATTCTTTTGACATGTTCATAAAGTTCTGTGTTCAGCTACTCCAGGTGTGGATAAGCAGATGTTTGTGATGGATGTTATCCACTGACAGCTGGAGTATGAAACATGTTACTACTCCAGAATGGATCAGAAATCATCGCCTATCAAGAGCAGGCAGGACCGGAGGCAGAGTCCTGAAGTCAGCAAGGCGGTCTCTTTAAAGTAAGGGACAAGAGGAATATTTGGTCATTGAGTTTAATGATGGATTTTTTTTTTAAAAAATAGGGAATCTCTCAAAGGCATGTCTAATTTAAAAATTGTTAATGAATGCAGGTCTTTAGAAAAGCAAAAAACATTAATTGTTTAAAAACATATTTATATTTCTTACAACAATGTAGTTACCTGAGCTGGGCCCGAATATCTAGCACTATCCCCGGCCAATCAAGGAATGAGGAGGGCTCATGAGACTCTTGCCTTCCATTGTATGCCCACTACAGGAGCCACCAGGCTCCATTGTCATACTGACAACCCTGGTGTGCCTCAGTGGGTCACAGAAACAAAAAAGATTATACATGGGGGAGGGGGAGAGATTGATTTGCAGAGAGGGGAAATGACAGGGATGAGTGGGAGGTGGGGATGGGAGTGGTTAGTATGTATTATACACGTGTAAAATTGTTTAAAAACAAATTTAATTAATAAAAATATATTTAAATTGATAGAGTCATTTGAAATAAAAAGAAAAGTGACATTAAGGAGTGAATGGCCGACTGGATCCCGGTCTTCTCCCACACTGTTTCCTGGAATCAAGAACAGCCAAGGATGCTTAATCAAATGGCTCCACAGCTTCAGTCTCCCGTGAAATAAAAATGTGCTGACGCTGCCTGCGTGGGCACTCTTTATTTGAGCATTTCCTCAGTGGGCTGGGTGGGAAGCTTATAAAGTCAAAACTTTCCCATTGACTTCCAAACATGGGCATCTACATTGTTTCTAAACCTGCAACTGAAACACACACCATCTTTTAAAATATGAAACAAATTCCTTTCACAGTTTAGCCAATGTCCACTATGAAGTGCTAAGCTTTCTTTTTATCGTGTGATAAGATATAGTTAATTTACTAGCTTTTCTTTGTCCTGACTCCCAGGACACCCTGAGTTAAACTTTCTGCTTCAGTGTGAGCATTTTTCTTGAATGCATTTTGAAGACTCAGAGACAGTTGTTTGCCTTCAGCATCATATGGCTTAGCTACTAAGCTTTTATCTATTTTAGTGTTATTTAGCTAGTTAGTAAAAAAAAAAAATCTGAAAAATATAGAACAGGTTATGAAGATAGAGTCCTAAGCAGGATGCTCTTTTGGGAGGGTGATATGTCATGGTAAAGAACATGGGCTTTGAAACCAAACTGTTAGAATGTGAAGCCTGTCCACAGTGGCTGAGTGGCCCTGGCTGAGACCCAGTCTCTCTTGGTGCCAGGTCTTACCAGTAGTGGCTTTGGTAACTCACTAGTCTTTTAAGGCTTATGAGGATTACTAAGTACTTTGAATGGAGTGGTCTGAACTATGCCTTGCTCATAGCAAACATTTAGTAAACGTGAACTGTTTTAATTAGAAACAGTAGTGATGAAATCGTGCCATTCACTCAATTACAGAATTAAATTTAGGAGTGTTTCCATCGCAGGCTGGGCTTTTGGGCAATGTGAGGACTGTTTTCAATTTGGAATTCATTGGGAGGATATGCTTCCACCAAATAGACATTGGCAATGAGGACCTTCTATGACCATAGTATAGCTGCTGAGCAGCCCATAGGCAGTGGGCAAGACAGCAACAGAAGATGCGGTATGGCAGTGGGGCAGAGACCGTTCCCAGGGTAACTGGTTGCTAGGGACAAGCATTTGGCAAAGCATGCTGGAGAAACACAATTTCTTTGAGCAACAGTTAATGAAAGTACTTTGTACTTACAGTGAGCCTCAAACAGTGTGAGAGACTGCAAATGTTGGGGAATTAATAAAGAGGGGTCTGAAGTCTCTCCCTAAAATCAGCTCTTTTACTCCTGTGCCCACACTGTAGGCTTAGGTGACACCAGAGGAAACCTGGCACTGAACGTGGAAGATTTAATTTCCAGTTCGGGGAGGGCAGCTCGAAGACTGCTTTCACAATCAGATGGATAGAGTGTGTGACTGTATAAAATTCTTCTGCTTTCTATGGCTTGTCACCCTGGGGCAGATCTGATTTATTCATCAAGTTCTGGGTTGGAGAAACACTCCAGGTACTGATAATCGGATATTGTCCATGATGGATGGAATCCGCTGACTGCCTGAGGTAAACAACAGTGCCTGCACTGAGCAAAACAAGTCTCTGGAAGAGCTCCTGTGATACGCTCACCAGGGCTGCAATTCTCAAGGTTTCTCCAAGAAACAAATGGAATATGTACATTCATGAACCTAAAAATCTTTAAAAAAAAAAAAAAAAAAAAAAACTTGGCCAACGTGATTATGGACTTCGCAGCATGCAGAGTCGAAGGGTGAGTGGGCAGGCTGGGGCTCCAAGGGGAGGAGCTGGTTTGCTCAGAAGGTAACTGAAGGCAGAATTCCCTTATCCTTGGAGACCTCCGTCTTTTTGTCTCCTAAGGCTGACTCAGTTGATGCATGCGGCTTACATTATGGAGGATAATTTGTGGAACTCGAAGTCTCTTAACTTAAATGTTACCTGTGTCTGAACAAGTCCCCACAGTGATGGCTGGGCTACTGTTTAAGCAAATATTTGGGAACTTTGTTCAGGACTTAGAGAGAGAGAGAGAGAGAGAGAGAGAGAGAGAGAGAGAGAGAGAGAGAGAGACTGACTGAGGTCTTGAGCTTGCTATGACCTGGCCAGTGTGATATGTAAAACTCAACGAGGACTCTGTGATATATCAGAATTTTGCTGTGACCCAAAGCAAGGGAACTTGGACTTTGCAACATGGTGCAGGGGCTGCCCTGAATAAAACCTGCATATCCTGCTCTCTACACTGTGGTCTCCATCTCTTCACCTCCATCCAGCTTAACAGGAGATGAGACCTTTGAAAGGGACTTTGGTGGGGGACCTGGAGGAGTTTCTTTGCTTTCTTCTTTTCCCAAGTTGAATGGTTTTCTCCTACCCAGCCTACAGCTCCACTGAAGGAGAGACCTCCTGTGGAAACTAGGGGGAGGCTTCACTACTTAGTGTGCTAAAGAATTCAGAGAATCCTCTCCATTGAATGCAGGCCGGTGTGTGTGTGTGTGTGTGTGTGTGTGTGTGTGTGTAGACGACTCGGAGGCTGCCCGGGTCGGGTGGGGTGGTGGTGGGTGGTGGAAAGGTGAAACAGATTTCTGTAGAGACCAAGATGTAGCCCTAGGAGTTCTAGAATGTTTGTAACTCTAGAGACCCTGTGAAGACAGCAGCCTGAGGACAGCTCCCACCTGGAAAGTCTTGATGAGCACAGCACACTCAACAACTATGTGATAAGGGACTGGGGAGTGTGAGCTTCCCATGGGCTTAAGTATTCAGTATTCAGACAAACTGTTCTGACAAATAGCCCATCCCTAAGCATTTTTTTTTAAAGCTTAAGGACAATTTTATTAGAGTTTAGAAGAAAAATCCCATGGCAGGCAAGCTGTAAATCTTGACAGCTGTCCGGAGAAGGGAGATGATAGAAAAAGCGAAGAGAAAAAGCCCTGTCATTTGAGTTAAGCAGGAAAGGAGATCAGTTACATAGCAGACAGTCAGACACATGGTGGGGGATGGAGAATACTTAACAGAAAGCTTGAAAAAGCCACAAGAGCCAGAGAAAGCATGTTTAGGACTAGGGAAGGATTGTAGAGCTCCCCCATATAATGGTCAAATGCTGTACCTCTGAGCCCTAGCTCTAGCCCTCCGTTTCCAGCTGTCTTGATGGAACTTCCTCTAAAAAGGATGCCTGCCAGAGCTGGGGGATTTTACCAGTAAATGGAAATGAGGTGAAGAGCAGGGGTAGAGGAGTAGAACAGAGGTACTGGGAGGTCCAGCGGCCCCTTGTGGTGGGCATCCCTGACGTTGGCTCTTTTCTTCCCGAGAGATCCTCGCTTTCCTGAGAGATCTCTACTTCCCTGTGAGATATAAAGAGCCAATACAGTGTTCAGGTCCTGACCTATCCGAGAGATCCCTTAGCTACTGCCTGTTTCGTTTAAAAAGCCCATGAGTCACCGTGTTTTTTTAAGTGGTTGACCCTGGCATGCCAGAATGTGCTCAGTGACAATAAATTGCTTTGTATGGCCATACTTGCTGTCTACTCGAGCTATTTTGGGGACCTAACAGTATAAGTCCTAATTAAGATGATAGAGAATGTCACCTGTGTCAAATGGAGACTTCCACTGAGGGCCTCCTTACAATGAGCTCCAGGGAAGATATGATGGAGTACATGGTGGCAGGTGGTTGGCTAAATTTCTCTCAAGTGTCTGCTCCTTTTCCTCCATTTTCCTTTCCCTTTGAATGATCTGAAGGACCCAGAAACAGCATTGAGGGCCAGCAGCCTAGCCTAAGAATTAACCAGGCCCATTGACTAGCGAAGATCTGAGAGCCTGAGCACAGGAGAGACAGACTTCCATCTGGATATGGAAGTATTAGCTTGATTTAGATGTGCCTGGACTTTCCGATACTTAGAAGCAAGTGATGTCAGGCTTTCCCTTAAGGAGATGCCAGGTGGGGAAGCAACCCAGTGAAGTACGTTTATAGGTAATGATGCAAACCCATCCCATTCCTTATGTGTGTCCTCAGCTGAGTTGCCTTCCTCAGTGTGCTGGTTTTACAGATTGAAAAAGAGAGTTCCCTTTGAGCTCCGTATGTGCAGCTACCACCCTGACAGTCATGTATGAACTCTATCCCTGTCCACAAAATCCAGGAAAAAGAGGAAGAATCCAGAAAGAATTAAACTAAAGGCTCTACTGGAGAACCACAAGCCACTCCATTCAATGTTTAGAGAAACTAAGCAAACCAGGGCAGACATAACTTCGCCAGATCCATACTTACTTCCCTATTGTGATTGTGCTGAGGATTAGCTTTCAGATAAGGGAAGGAGAAAAATAAATTTGTGATGATTGCAGAACATTTAATACCAGTGCACTGACTAGTATACAGCCTGATGTTAATTACATGAGAGACTTTTGCCCCTCTCATAGTATCCTAATTTGTGAATATTCTTAATAAATAGTTAAATGCCTACTCTGCCACAGAGATATCTTATCAGCTTACATGTATCAATAATTGATTTTTGTGTCTAGCATCTGTATTGAGCCTGCCAGCTCTTAAGTAATTTAACTATTTCCTTTGCAATGTTTTGGCTATCTCAATTGAGACTTCTTGTTTAATCATATGGAAATAAGGCACTGGAATTGGTAAGGAAGATATTTGTAAAGGTGAGGTGGCGCCATGCACTTGCTCAAGTAGCATACTGTCAAAGGACAGACAGACTGCAAAGGATTCCGCAATAGCATGGTGCACTTTTCTCCCTCCATGGCACATTTATTTTATTTTGCTTTTCATCAGAGGATGGTTGAAAGGAATAATACTCATGTTTGAAGGACTATTCTTTTAATAGTTCTTTCTCAAGGTAATGAATTTACTATCAAATGTGGCAAATATTCTGTCTGCCTAAAGAGCAAAGGAATCACATTAGCTTAAAGTAGCCCCAGGCGTGGATCTGACCTTTATTGAGAAATAAGGCCTGACAGGGGAGCCAGATGTTGGCAAAGAAGAAAGCTGCAGAAGGAGCACGGCTCACAACGTCCTGGATGTGTTAGGAGCTGTGAAGAGTGCGGACAAAGGGAAGCAAGGAAGCCAGCACCCCCAGACCCAAGCCAGCGGAGTGCTAGCTGCTTTCCAGAATCCAGTCTTTTAGAAAAGTTTGAAAGAGAGACTAAAACCCAACGGCCCCCATTAAGAGGCCCCGAGGCCCCTCTCTCTTCTGTGGGACTCACAATCACTTTTCATCTTTATATGTACTGCTGTTGTCTTCTCTGGGACTTCTCCAGTTATACCTCTATTGAGAGATTTTTCTCTGTTGTTTCACAAAGTTCAGATTTTTTTTTTCTTATGACAATATAGAGTCCAGGAAATGGCAGAAGACTTTGTTTTAAAAAAATAAAGATGACTGAAATTTCCTGGAGAACATATTCCAAAATTTTGCTTCATAGCTGACAGTTTCTATTGTAGAATTTCTGATAGAGAAATGTCATGTCAAAAGCCCAGTGCAGTGATGGTTATTCATGGCACGAAAGACAGTTTCCTTTGAATCCCATCTTACATGATTATGATCAAGGTCAAAGTTATTTTCCCGGGATGTTTGCTACTACCCTGAAGTGGTCCTTTTGGTTCTGTGGGCCACAACCCATGGTTCCAGAAGGGGACATCAGCGTCCACTCATTCCTGGCTGGTCCATTAGCTGTTTGCTTGAGGATGGCTGGGGATACTTTCATGACAGAGTGAGGTTAGGAGGATTTGGATGAGTCCACAGGTTCACAGCCAGCCTGGGGCAAAAAGGAAACTGGCTTGGTCCTTAGAGATTCTGTAAGAGTGAGACTAGCTGTGTAGTTTTAAGACTAGAAATAGCTAGGCATAATGGGGTGCACACCTTTAATCCCAGCACTTGGGAGACAGGGGGCTGATCCGTATGAGTTTAAGGCCAGCCTGGAGTACATATTGACACTCTGCCTGGAAAACAGCAGCAATAGCAAAGCAACAACAAGAACAACAAGAACAACGGCAACAACAGAGCAAAAAAGGAGACTAGAAGAGTATCAGGATGCTTTGCCAAGAAGTCTTTTGTCCCGTACAGCTTTCCTTATGGATACATGCGGCTTGGTCTTCTGGGAACTTAGCTTAGGTGATAAAGGAGAGTGTTGGCAGTTGGAATTGGCAGTTGGTGGGATGGTTTGAAAGATGCTAGTTCAGTTCAGCTAGTTCTCTCTGCAGTTCCTGCTACCCAAGCTAAGGACAGCCAAAAAGGACAGTGAGTTTCTCTTTCTTTCACTCTATCTTTAAAGGTTGCCTGCAAGACCGGTGAAGATTTCTCTCTTTCCTTTCTATCTTTTTAGACTAGAGGGTAAAAAAGGCACAGTGGGAATAGGTTACAAGTTAGGAATCAGTTACAAATAGGAATCTGTCACAGTAGCAGTTGGGGCAAGAGCACAGGTTTTCAGTTACAAGAGGTGGCAGCTGGGCCTGGTGGGGACAGTGAGACAACAACAGTGAATAAGCTGCCAGCTGCTCAGGTGCTTGCTGGGCATCCTAGAGTGCAAAGCTCTGTGAGAGCAATTACTGTGAAAGCTCAGCTCAAGCTATACAGAGTGGAGGCACCACAGTTCAGAGGAACAGCCCTGGCTGTCCCTGCTCCTTCCCATCACCTGGCTCAACCACCGGATCTGAATGTTCAAGGCAGTTTTAATGGCTTCTACCCATGATTCTCAATGGGGAAAGGGGAACTCTGTCTTCCAGAAGACATTTTCAATTGTCACAACCCATGATGGTAGGGTGGAGGGGCTGTCATTGGACCCCAACGAGGACAAGAGATGCTGGCAGTCTTTCTGTGGGGCACAGCACAGTCTCCCCCCAACAAAGAGCATCCAGCTTAGGAGGTGAACAGAGCTGAGGGTGTGAAACTCTGATCTTGGTTCTCTGCTTAAAGCAAATCTGTGCTCTAGTTTTTAGCTTCTATGGGAATTTATCAGGCCTGTGTGACACACACTCAGGTATGGAAAGTGTGAAATTCTTTCCATCTCTACTAAAGAACTATTTTAAATTGACAATAATCTGTCAAATAGTTGTCTTTGTATCTCTGAAATTTAGTGAGGTGAATGAGGCAAAGCAACCTTTCATAGCTGTGGGAAGAGCCTAGAGCAGAAAGAAAGAGGACATTGTGTGGATACTGGAGCAAACTCGATGAGTTCTCCATCGTTTGGATTCCTCTTTTCACAATGAAAAGGGCAATATTTAGAGTTTTTTGGGCTCTGCCATTCTATCAGTAAGAGCCTGTAGAAGGAGCCATCCACGTGGCTCACCTATTTGTAAGCCTTCAGCAAATCACCAAAATGCTTCCCCAGAAGTCTCATTTTCATCATGAAAGGTTTTCACTCTGATGTAAATTACATGATTATCAACTTTATTGTAAACCTTTATTGGTATCTAAACCCTTTCATTTCAGTCCATCTTCCTGGCCCAAAATACATACACTGCTCCCATACTTGCAGATTAACTCATAAGCACCTAGAAACCTCTTTACATGCTGATGGACATTCTGTGGTGATTAGTTTTTTAAAATATTTTTTATTTTTTGAGACTATAATATAATTACTTCCTTCCCTTCCCTCCTTCCAAACTTTCCCATATACCCTTCCTGTTCTTTTTCATATTCATGCTTGTCAATTGTCAACTTGACAGATTCTGGAATGACATGGAAAAAAAGTCTCAGAAAAGAACAGTCTAAATTAGGCTGGTCTATGGGTGAGTCTGTAGGGGGTTGAGTTGATCAAATTTATTGGGGTGGGAAGACCCATTGTGGGTGGTGCCATTCCCTGGGCTTGGGTCCTAGACTGTATCGAAAAGGGAGAAAATACATGAATTCATGCTTGCTCGCTCTGCTCTTGGCTGTGGATGTGACAAATTCTTTCAGGTTCCTGTGGCCTCGACTTTTCTTCAGTGATGGACTGTAACCTGTATACATGATCTAAATCAAACCCTCTCCCCAAAGTTGCTTCTGTCATTTTTTTTTTTTTACACAGAGTAACAGAAATGAAGCTGTAGTGCAGCCCCATCTGTCTCCTCTCCAGGGAACGCAATGAGAGAGCCAACCTCTCCGTGCATTGCCTTTTCATGTACAATCATGCCTATGATAAAACTTAATTTGTAAATTAGGCACAGCAAGGGAATAACAATAAGGTAAGGCAGTTATAACATCATGCTGTAACCAAAGTTACACGAATGTGGCCTCTTTTTCCAAAGGACCAAGGTAGGTACTAATGGTTTCCACCTGTGGTTGACTACGTGTAACCAAATCCTCTTGAAAGCAAAATTGTGGGTAAGTGGGGCTTGCTGCATGTTCTTGCTGCCCTAGGTTATTTTTGTACTTACTGTTGTGAAACTCCATGCATGTCCCTCCCACCCCAGAAGACAGCAGAGGTCTTCAGCACGGATGTGATGACATTTAACGCATCACTGTAGGGTTTTTGATGGACGGTTACAAAATTCTTCCCTACTTATTAGCAAGAGACAACACATGGATGGAGCTTGTGATTGAATTAAGTAACAGTGGTTAAAACGATCTTACTATACTCAGAGATGGACTAGCAATTTCCTCCAAACTATACACTGGGAAAATAGACAGAAAAACCAATGACACTGACATGCAATCTGATTTTAATTAACTGCAAATGAAAATCTATCCACTAAGTTCCATAAAATTAACTTGCTAAAATACAAAAAAAAAAAAAAGGACAATTTATCACTGGCTGAGGGATTAGATAGTCATCACGCAGTCACCATTTTCCCCTTCCTCTCAGAAGTGCCTTCCAACTAATGAGATGGTGTATATATGGAACCTAAATCCTGAGAGGTTTTGAAGTGCTCCTCAAAGTCACTAATGAAGATTTTCTACTGACTACCAGTAAGATCTCTAGTGAGTCATTTAAACTGAGAATTGGCCATCATCTCTAAGGCCTTTTCTGATTGTAAGCGTTGGTGGATTTAAGACACAGTGACACAAATCGGAGTAAATTCTGAAATTATGGCGCACAGGTGACACCTCTGGTCCAACAAGTCAGAATCTCTGGAGGAGGAGTGGAACATCAGGGAATTCTGCTCAGATGAAACGCAATGCCCACTGTGACTCACTATCCATAACACTTCTTGAAACAGTGGCGCTGTTTTAAGATGTTTTAAAGATGGCCACTCTCAGAACAAACCTTATACACGTCTAATGTACTCACACATGCATTTACTTTTAATATTTCAGCAAAATCATCTCATGGAACCTGTCTGTTTGTCTTTATCTTTCCATCCCTGTGGGGTTATCCTAGAGCTGAGATGGGGTTGAAGCATGCTTTGAGCTCCAGGATTCTCATCCTGAGAGCGGAAGGTGTTCTGCTGCTCCCCTCTCTTCCTCTGTCAAATCCCAGCTAGCCCCAGGGCTGCTGTGCTTTCACAGCCTGCCAGTGCAGAGGAGTGTGGCCTGGTGATGCTTATCTCCCCCCTGCAGCTGGAAGGCCTTGGGCTGGGCTCCTTTCCTTATAAGGTGTCTTCCTCTGGCCCCTGAGATGCAAAGGAGGCTTCCTCAGGACTTTGGCTCCAGCCAATGACAATATGACCACCCAGGTCTGGTTGTAACCCCCTACCCCCCAAACATACACACACACACACACACACACACACACACACACACACACACACACACAAGCAAATGGAGATGCCCAGTACCATTGCTTAACCAATGACCCTCCCCTCTCTACCCTATAAATGTGATTCCCCTTTGTTTCAATAAATGGAGCTGTTGACTGACACCACCTTCCTTGGAAGTCTGTTTCCCATCTAGCTCTCAGCTTCTGAGGATCTGCTGCCCTGAGACACTCTCCTCCTCTTTGGAGCTGAGCTGGTGGCCAGTGGCTTAGCTACCTCCTGGGGAGGGGAGTGGACAAAAGACTCCTCTTTGGAGCTGAGCTGGTGGCCAGTGGCTTAGCTACCTCCTGGGGAGGGGAGTGGACAAAAGAATCAACACATTTCTTCTTTCCTCTGTTTTCCTTCCCCTTCCTCCAGAGCCTGCCCCATTTAAACTCATAATCCACAATACTGAAAAGTGCTTAGCTACTAGTTTCATTCCTTGCTTTGGCCACTAGATGGCACTCTCACATTTGAAGAACGAAAGTGCAAGTCTAGGTTTTTGAATTCATTAAAACTAAACATGCATTTGATTTAGTTGCGTTATAAGAAAAGGCATGTGACCTTTGGAAAGGAGAGAATTTTGGGATGGCAGTGAACCCCTGTCCAGGCTGATTCTCCTCAGATTCCACCACTGCCACACAGGAGGCAGACATTGCATCTTTTTTCTATCTGAGGAAAATGAGACCCAGTTGAGTAACATGTAAGGCACAAAGCACAGCCATTGTCACTGTAGAGGCAGCATAGGGGAGGATGGATGTGTTGGGCTCTTACTTCTAGTTATGGTGTAAGAGGTAAGGCTCAGGATATTAATATAGACTAATGTGTACAAAATGAATATACATTTTTCTCTCTCTTCCTCATGAATGTAAACTCAAAATATAGACATTTAAAGAAAAAAAGTAGGAGAAGAAAGAGACGGGCTCGAGACTGTGGCTTTGATGAAAATGATTCTTGCTTCATTTAAAGTGGAAGGTCCCATTTGATTTTTTGATAAGAAAGCCAGAAATGCACACAAGAAAAAACAAAAAACAAAAAAAAAAAAAAAAAAAAAAAGCATCTTCAACCAACGGTGCTGGTCTGATGTCTGCATGTAGAAGAATGCAAGTAGATCTCTATTGTCACCCTGCACAAAACTCAAGTCCAAGTGGATCAAGGACCTCAATATAAAACCAGATACACTGAACTTGATAGAAAAGAAAGTGGGGAATAGTCTTGAATGCATTGGTATGGGAGACAACTTCCCAAAGAGAACACTGATAGCGCGGGTACGAAGATCAGTGATTAATAAGTGGGATCTCACAAAACTGAAAAGCTTCTGTAAAGGCAAAGAACACCATCAATAAGACAAAAAGGCAGCCCACAGACTGAGAGAAGTTTCCCAACTTCACTTCTGATAGAGGGATAATATCCAAAACACATAAAGAACTCAGGGAAACTAGACATCAACAAATCAAATAATCCAATCAAAAAATGGAGTACCGTCCTAAACAGAGAATTCCCAATAGAAGAATTTTACGTGGCCAAGAAACACTTGAAATGTTCCACATCCTTAGTCATCAGGGGAATGCAAATCAGAACTGCTTTGAGAGTTCATCTTATACACGCCAGAGGGGCTAAGATCAATAACATAAATGACAGCTCATGCAGGAAAGAATGTGGAGCAAGGGGAACACTCCTACATTGCTGGTGTGAGTGCAAACTTGTACAGCCACTATGGAAATCAATATTGAGGTTCCTTAGAAAATTGGGAATCGATCTACCTCAAGACCCAGTTATACCACTCTTGGGCATATATCCAAAGGGCACTCCATCCTACCAGAAGAACACTTGCTTAACTATGTTAATAGCAGTTTTATTCCTCATAGCCAGAAATTGGAAACAACCTAGATGTTCTTCAACCAAAGAATGGATTGAGAAAATGTGGTGCACTTACACAATGGAGTATTGTTCAGCTGTTTAAAAAAAAATCATGCAATTCTCAGGCAAATGGACAGAACTAGAAAAAAAATCATCCTGATTGAGGTACCCAGACCCAGAAAGACAAACATGGGTATGTATTCACTTTTAAGTGGATATTAGCTATTAAGTATAGGTTATTCATGCTACAATCCATAGACCCAGAGAGACTGGATAACAAGGAGAACTCTAGTGGAGGATGGGGAGACAGGACACATGGAGGTCCCTAGGAAGGGGAACTAGAGTAGATTTTGCAGATGAACTGGTGAGGGGGGCAGGGTCAGGAGTGGGAAGGATGGGGGGGATGAATAGAAGGAGAGATTATAGGGAGAGATGACTGTAACTGAGGGAGGGTATTTATGGGGCCATGTGTAAACCTAGTGCAGTGGAAACTTCCAAGAATCTAGGGGCATGGCCCTGGTGAGGACTCCTGGTAATGGAGGATACAGAGCCTGAACCAGCTGTCTTCTGTGAAAGGGAGCCCATACCTGACACTGTCTGGATGGCCAGGAGCTGGAGACTGGGTAACCCAGAGACCTAGGGTAGAACCAAATACAACTGGCAAAAACAAACAAATAAACAAAAACAAAAACAAAATTAATGCTCAATCATCATCATCAGAGTCTTCCTCTGGCAGTAGATGGGACCAGATGCAGAGACTTATAGCCAGACATTATGTGGAGAGTCTGAATTAGAGGTCTCCATTTGGTCCCTCCCCTTGGAGCTCAGGGATCCCCATGGAAAAAGGAAGAGGAAAGATTGTTGGAGCCAGTGGGGATCAAGGAAACCAGAACATGGCCCACTGAATCAGCTAAGCAGGGCTCAAATAGGCTCACAAAGACTGAAGTGGCAATCATGAAGCCTGCATGGGTATGTGCTAGTCCTCTGCGCATGTGTCAGCACTGTTAGCTTGGTGTTTTTGAGGGACCTCTAACAATGGGAGTGGGGGTGTCTCTGACTCTTTTGTCTGCTTTTGGTAGCCTTTACTTTCTATTGGGTTGCCTTGCCCAGCCTCAAAATGAGGGTTTCTGCCTTGTCTTATTGTATCTTGTTGCTTTATGTTTAGCTGATATCTCTTGGAGGCCTGCTCTTTTCTGAAGGGAAACCGAGGGGGAATGGATCTGGGGGAGAGGATGATGGTGTTGGAGCTTGAAGGAATGGAGGGAGGGGAAACTCTGGTTGGATGTATTGTATGACAGAAGGATTTATTTTCAATAAAATAGATAAAAGAACACTTTATAACTGAAAGAAAGAAAGAAGGAAAAAAGAAAGTAAAAAGAAAGAAGAAAAGGAAAAGTGGAAGGTTCTTTCAGGACAGGGACATGGAAGGGGTATGGTGTCACAGTCACTTAAGTCTCTCTTTTGGTCAAATGTCTGTGGCTCAGTGAGGTATGTCTTGATCACCTGTAGTACCCTTTTTATCCAGGTCTCATGAATTGAGACTGTGCTTTAGAATCTAAAGTACATTGTGGACGTTAAGACACCATATACAAAGCAGGCAAAATGTCTCAGTTGAATAGTTTTTACTGGGCTGGAGAGATAGATGGCTTGGCAGATATGAGTACTGGCTGCTTTTCCAAAGGACCCTGGTTCTGTTCCCAGTACCTACGTGATAGCTCACAATCTTCTGTGATTCCAGTTCCAAAGGGATTCAATGCCTTCTTCTGGCTTTCACAGACAATGCATGCATATGACCCACAAACACGTGTGTAGGTAACATATACAGATAAAACAAATAAATATGTTCTTACACTTATTTGTGTGTGTGTGTTGGGGGGAGGGGATTGCTTGCTCAGGCTTGTGTATGGCAATCAGAGAATAACCTCCAGGAGTCAGTTCTCTCTACCATGTAGCTCCTGGCGATTGCACTCAAGCTTAGAGGGAAACACCTTTGGCCACTGAGCCCTCTGATCAACCCTCAATTTTTATGTGTATGTAGCAGTGTCATATTTTTGGGTACAGAGGGGTTTAATTGCAAATACTATTAAATTAATTTCACCATTTTTATGTGGCCCCTAGAAAATATATAAATGATCCGTGTGTCTCATTGCTGTGTTTCTACTGGCTGGGCAGAACAAGGCTAATGTGTCATTCTTGCTTGAACAATGCAATTAATAGCAAAACATTTATTGAATTGGGAAAGAGAGGGCAAAAGCATGTCTGAGGATTAAAATAAAGGTTCTGGTCTGGACAGACAGAGTTGGGAATCCATGTAGGATATCCAGGCAGAAATAGATCAAAGCAGAGCTGTGAGCTGAGGTGACAGGCTCAGGTGGTGTTATCATATAGAGAGTAGCCAAGTTAGTATACAAGAGACAGGGCCAAGACCTGTCAGCACTTAAGATCAAACTCTAAGACCCTCCATTCAGAAGCAAGACAGAAAGGGAGCCCAGATATTTCAGAAACCACACAATGTTTCCACGGTCAACTATCAATCTAGGAAAATATCAGTCCGTTCATACCGTTTTATGGCAAAGTATTTTTCATGGAATTCATTTAGTTTGTCTTGTGTGAACCCCATTTTATTTCAATCCAACTTAGGATCACTTTACCCCTTTCTAAACAAATAGCACAGTTAAGCTGCAGAAATCCCCGGGAAGCTTTCTTCATACCGAAGATGACAAAACTGAGTATGATGAGCAAGTACCAAAGATAAATCTCACCAAATCCCTACATATATAGGATATAAACCTCTTGAAATCCAGTGTGGCAATCTCTGCGGCGACTGCCTGGATAGGACAAGGGGAGGGGAGACAAGTGAAGGTTTCCACAGATTTTTAAAACTTCATTTAATCCCAAACCAACAGTTTCTTAATAGGACTCTGTTTTAAGACCACACTGACTGGTAACATGCAGCTGAGAGGTTAAACTCTGTGGTCAGGTACGCCTGTGTTAGTGAATGTGCTGAGAGTTCCTGACATGTGACACACACTTGGTAGCTTATGTGTGTGTGCGTGTGCGTGTGTGAGAGAGAGTGTGTGTGAGAGTGTATGTGTGTGTGAATGGGTGTGTATGAGTGTGTGTGTGTGAGAGAGAGTGTATGTGTGTGAATGTGTATGTATGTGAATGGCTGTGTGTGAGTGTGTGTGTGTGTGTGTGTGTGCGCGCGCGCGCGCGTGCGTGTGGTGTGTATTAGTGTCCCTTCTTCCAACTTTGTGAAGAACAACATAAAAACAGACTATCATTGTTTTTGCTCAATGTCTTTTCACCTTGGTAGCCATTCTGATAGCTGTTGACAGTTTTAATAAGCTTAGGCATCCTCCCCACACTTTCTCTGGTGAGTTTCTAAGAGAGCATGGAGTCATTGGCAACATCATGTCAGAGCTGTTCCCGTGTCCTACTTCTGTTCTCATGACATAGCATGCAGCTGTGTATGGCTCTGCCCCTAAACTTTGTGCTGGGAACTTCCTCTCTGTTGTTTTCATGTGGAAGGAACTCACCTAAAGTAATAGTTCCAGTTTCTTCATCTTTTTCTTTTTCTGAGATTTTATCTATTTATTTATTTATTTATTTATTTATTTATTTATTTATTTATTTATTTATTGTGTATGTGTGTGTTTTGCCTGTATGTGTGTCTGTGCACCATATGTGTGCATACCTGAAGAGGCCAGAAGAGGGCATCTTATCTCATGGAACTAGAGTTACAGGTGGTTGTGAGTCCTCATGTAGGTGATGGGAACTGAGTGCTGGTTGTCTGGAAGAGCAGCCAGTGCTCGAAACTGATGACAAACCTCTAGCATTCTTTGACACTTTTCAAATTAAAATCAAATTTTAATCCTCTTCAAAGTGGAGGACTCAGTCTCTAGAGCAGTGGCTCTCAACCTTCCTAATGCTGTGATCCTTTAGTACAGCTCCTCATGTTGTGGTGACCCCCCCAACCATAAAATTATTTTTGTTGTTACTTCAGAACTGTAACTCTGATATCTGATATGCAGATGGTCTTAAGTGACCCCTGTCAAAAGGTCCTTTGACTCCCAAAGGAGTCATGACCTACAGGGTGAGAACTGCTGCTCTAGGGGCTTTACTAGGTTTTCAGTGGTGTGGCTGAGCACGCTTCAGTCCTCGGCAAGTGTGAAGCCTGTGGGATTCCTCCTCTGACTGCTGATGGTTTTGTGCATAGGTCAGTGCCATGTCTTTACAACTAGGAGTAGGCAGGGCTTCAGCTGACTGCCTTGGAAGACTATGGGCAACGTAAACGCTAGTATACTTTGGGGTAACTGCCTTTTAGATAGCAGAGAGCTGATGACTTTTCTCCATTGTTTCTCAGCTCTGCCTGTTGTAAAGCAGGTTTTGCAGAGTTCTGTGTTCAACTTTCTAACTTTAATCTACCAGGGTCAGGCCCAGGAAGGCGGCATTATTTTTGATTGCCTTGGAATCCATGATCCGCACCGTTAGTGCAGAAAATGGAAATAACATGGGAACATGTTGTAATTGTATAATGTTGTATCTCAACAGTCACCCCGGAGAGGTTACATACTAACTACAAATGCTAATATAAGCATATGTATAGTTAATAGAATACTGAATATAGTATATCTTTTTGGGTTGAGGTAGAGTAAAATTCAACAAAACACTGGAAATGCAAAGTCCTACCACTAGGAGTCAGGGATTGAAGGAGAAACTCAAGGGGAAGGACGAAGACAAAAAGGCAAACCTAGGAAAAGAAGGGTCTCCATGAGACCATCAGAAGACAGATCATAACAGATGTGAACTCCCTGACGGCCAGAAGTGACAGATGTGAAACCAAAGAGATGCACCAAAGTAATATTTGCCCCTCAAAGGAATGTTGACAAAATGAGAAAGACCTTAAACCGCTGTTAGATCAGAAAAGTGGATCTGGGCAAATGAAATCTAAAGCAGAACAGAAAACAAAATCTCAGAAAACCTGGAACTATTGCTCCAAAGAATGCCATAGCCCAGAAAATTCCGTACACACTTAAAAAAAAAATGCTTGAATCCCACAGTCACCCACATTCTGATACTTTGGAACAGGATAGAAAGTATTACTGGAGGATGGATTTCATATGGAAACATGAGGGAAAACAACATGAAATGTTTAACAAATTTAAGTGATAGACACATTAGGTGGCATGCTAATGCTTCGTGTTTTCTGAGGGTTCTGTTCAAAGAATTTTTGAGATTAGAACACTTAGACAAGGCAGAGTCGAGATGTGGTCTGTGTACAGACAGGACAATGATGGAACTAGTCCCAGGTTCCGCACCTTCCTAGTGGGAGAATGTCGTGCAGGTGGGATTCTCTAGCTTAGAGATATTCGCAACTTGCTGGGAAGTAGCTGGCATGTCAAAAACTTCCATTTCTTATCAAGGGAGTTCTTGCATGATGAGCTCTAAAGAGGTTTCTTAGAAAACCAATTATTTTGGTTATACACTGAAGAGGGAAATGTCTCCCAAATTTAGTTAACAGAGTTAGTCTCACGAGCATTAGACACAGAGAGAAATCAAGGATTATGTTAAACTGTGAAGATTCACGCACATCTTCCTAAATGAGGAAACTTTCACCGAGAAACGGTCCTTAGCCTTCAACAGCCACAAGCTCAGGGAGTCAGTGTTTTCTCTTTTGTTATATGAAAATACAGTATACATGACATCACAGCTATTTGAAAATTAAGTTAAAAAATAGTTCATTAAATCTTCACAGTACTAGGTTGGCTAAAGAAATTGAGTCCATAGATTTGTTGGGGGTGAGTTGGGGGTGTTCCCATAAAGAGAACTCCACGAGAGCAATCTCCACCTTTGCTTTCCCTTTGTCACTCATGTAGGTGAATTCGACTCACCCACCCGCCTGGTGATGTGGGAGAAAAGGATGTGATATGCTCTCAGCCATCCTCTCTCTGGGTCTGGCTGCCTACAATCCTCAGCCTGAGGTCTGCCTGCAGACCTCAGCCTCAGTCCTGAGCCTGCAGCTCACATCCTGTACAGGGCCCAGTACAGGCTTCCATCTGTGGGATACAAGGAGAGGTAAGAGGTTAGGATGGCTGTGTGTGAGAGTCATTCTCGCTCTTTGATTTAGTAATTTAGATTAGGATCGGCTCTAAACCATTTTCCTCAACAGCTTTTTCATGCAAAAAGCGGTGCTTTGATTTCCACCTCCCAGATTCCTGTGTCTGCCTCTGAACTAGTTTTGAATTTAAGCTGGACAAAGAAGGGCATTTCCTGCTCTAAGTCCTTAATTTCTGTTTTCTCTCAAGACCAGGGGGACTGTCTGTCTGAACTCATTTGTCAGACTTGATGAAGAATGTTGACAATGCTCTGGATTCCATCTGCTGGGCTCACTTTCCAGCTCCATCATTTACTATCTGTGAACACTTGAGAAATTAAAATAAAAACAACCTTAAAATTTCATTTATAAATAATTGAATAGGCTGGGAAGATGGTTCAGTAGGTTAAAGGCCCTGCCAAAGCTGATGACCTGAGTTTGATATCCAGGACCAACAGAGTGGAAGGAGGGAACCTGCTCCTGAAAGTTGTCATGCTCACTGTGGTCTACACACACACACACACACACACACACACACACACACACACACACAAATAAATAAAAGTAATAGTTTTAAAAAGAACCTAAATTTGAATGTTTCTATTAGAAAAATCTAAAATAAGGAATGAGGATAAATTCTTCAGCAGGACAATGACTTGTTTTAGAGACAACTAAGATGGAGTCCCAGATCACATCACAAAATGTTGACTAACTTTACATTCAGCCCACTACAGAAGACACATGCGCCTCATACGGTTCAGGCTTTATTCTTGGTCCTATCAATAAAGTGCAGAAGCATGATCCCTTCTGAGAACTCACAATCCCTCACGGGATCATGGTCAGCACACACAGAGTTCTGGTGTTAGTCTGTGTAGACTCCTGGTAAGTGGCAAGAGAGCATGGAGCTCTATCTGGAAACATTAACTCTTGGAGATTGATTCTTACTTTGTGTATTTTTTGAGTCATTTATTTAACAAAATAAATGTGTATGTGCACCATATGTGTGCAAGTGTCTGAGGAGGCTGGAGGGCATCAGATCACCTGGAACTGGAGTTACAGGTGGCTATGAGCTGCCTGATATGTGCCAGGAACCGAACCTAGATTCTCAAGTTCTCTTAACTGCTGAGCCATCTCTCCAGCTCCTCTTCTCTGGTTTTATATTGATAGTAAAGAACGAAACACTATGTAACCAACTTAAAGATGAAGAACATACAGGGGAAGATCTCAATGTCTGCATTTTGGAAGTAAAAGGAAGCTAAAATTTCAGAGGTAAGCTTTGATGTTTTTCCATTTCTTTCCTTTACAAGTATCAATTTATCCATATTTTCTTGAACTGACTTTGATAATTAACATTTGTCAGAAAAGCATTCACAGCATTTGGCTTAGAAACTTCGCCACCATGGAGTTTTAGACATATTTTCTTATAATTTTCAAAGCAATCTTACTATATGTTTCAAATTCTGTATATTTAAGTAAGATACACTAGGCATGGTTATTGGTACATGTGTATTGATGTTGTTTATGTGGCTTTGGCTAAGTAACCTTTGACCCAAAATTTTGCTTATATGTTTTCATCTATTTTGTTAGATTCTTCATAGATAGTTTATTATTAAAAATTGTCTATATTTCTTCTCTAGCTATCTTAAAATTACTTCTATAACATTTATTTGTGCCTCTCTCTTTCTGTGTGTGTGCGCACATGTCATGGAGGTAGAAGTCAGAAGAATATTTGTGAAAGTCAGTTTTCTTCTTCTATGATGGGCCTTGGGGATTGAACTCAGGTCATCAGACTTGGTGGCAAGTGGCCTTACCCACTGAGCCATCTTGCTGGCCCCTGTGTAGGTATCTTTGATTACTACTTTTGACCATAGCATTTTCCTGTACTTCACAGAAATAACTGACAATCCTCGGTTTGGGTTCCATTCTGTTTATTGTTTCTTAATGTCTATTTCTTACTGTATATCAAGAAACCTCCTTGTGCTTAGTCTCTGTATACGAGACCTTTGTCATGCATGAGAGAAAGCCATTCTATATGTGTGAGTGGCCAGTTCACACATCTCTGCTCAAAAGAGAAATCAAGGCACACTGGCTCAGAGAACTTCATATGTTGAAATAAACACATCTTAATTCAGTGAAATTAAAAGTTGAGTGAAGAAAAATTGAGACATAACATTATAGCGAGTGATCATTTGAACTCACAGAGGTCTGCCTGCCTCTGCTGCCTGAGGGCTGGGATTAAAGGCATGTGCCGACTTTGCCTAGCTTGAACCAATTGTTATCAGCTGTGTATACTGACAAGGGTCAGGAATCCTTTTTCCCAAGTTACTTTATCTGAACATGTACTTTATCTAGCTATTACAACAGTAACTTGCTCATAAGTTATTGGAAAAATGATTAATCAACATAAAATATTCATAATACAGCCAAAATGAGGGCTCCATTCAATTTTTATATTTATAAAAATCCTCAAAACTTTAAACATAATAAGCTGGCATCTCATTGAAATGAAAGCATCAGAGAAATTAAGTGTGCTTACTTTTAATACAGTGCTGAGGTAGGGATAATAAATGTATTAAGTAAAATGAGATATGAATGAAAATCTATTTAAATATACAATTATCCAGACAAAACTTATTTTAATGTAATCTCACAGTGATTTTAAGATTTCATAATTTCATATTTTAGTATACTCTACATAATAATGACATTCCTAATTGCCTTATTAAAATGCATAGCATTTTAAGAAGCAGAAATGACCTGTTGATCTGCTAAAATTTATGTGCAATCTTTTTTCGTACTTTGTGAATATCATACCATAATTACCATTCTGTTTAGCTCTAAGAGGAAATTCTTAAAATACGAAAGCCTTGGTATTGTAGGAATTTGTTTCTTTGCCGCAAGAAAACATTTAATACAATAGTATTCTGCACCACAGGGAAACTCAGAATATATATTTTACATTTTATCTACTGGAGCAAAGAAGCAGATAATACTAAGTTCCTTCCATTCTGTGATATCAAAAAGAGAACCAAATGAGATGCTTGGTACCTTGAAGAAACTTGGGACTGCTGATGTCATTGTACTTACGGACTGTGCAGAAAAAGTGAGGAAAAGGAGTCCACTCTTTCCTTAATTTCCTGAGAAACTTCAACAGGGTTGCATATGTGTCAGATAAAATTCATAGGAATAGTTTTCTGATTTTTGAACTTTATTAAATAAACCAGTTAACAAACTACTGCTCATTTCTTCAGAGAAGATTAGAAAATAAATTGATAAAAAGTAAACCTGTACTTACTAAACTTACTTGTGTGTGTGTGTGTGTGTGTGTGTGTGTGTGTGTGTGTGTGTGTATTCACTGGCCTTCAGTAAATTAGGCTTCTGGGCCATTCTTCTGTGGTTGTGTAGTGGGTATGTATCCAAAGCTGTGTGTTATCAAGACTGTGGGTGTGGCTTGCACCATGTAGTGTCTGCTGTTAAAGACAGGTGAACTAAAATGGGACAAAAATCCATGGCAAGTCCATTTCAGATGATGTAGTTATGAAACTAAGTGAAAACTAAACTTAGCTTGAATATTTTATAGCCAGGCTTTAGCCTCATTATTATTTCTGTCTTAAAGAAATGAGGTAAGGAGACAGCTATGATGACTAATAAAAGCTCCTTTAAAGCTTGTCTCATCTGCTACATTATGGAGAAAGCTGAGTCCAGTACTTCACTGAGACTGCCACAGTCAATTAAGATACAATTGCTTCCCTGCTGTTGGCTAAGCAGGGTCACCTCTGTATTTATAACTGATTCAAGTTGGGAGCCAATTAATGTCTATTTTCATAGGAATATAATGCCGACTCTTCCAAGTGCTTATTCAGCTACCTCTTTTTAAGGCTTATAAAAACTCATGAGCCTGGTCTAATTTGGGGGTAAGAAATTAAAAATATTCAAAAATTCAAATTGCTTTGAACTGTTCAGTTAAGGTCTGCAGTGTGGCTGTGTAGGTATCCCAGGACATCTCACACAGAATCTAGAAAGAATTGGGGAGTCATAGCATTCCTATGGTTACATCTGTACAACCAGTGTGATAGCTAAAGAAGCAAGAGAAAGAGCAGAAAGTCAAGAGGCACTTAGTGCTTTGGAGCTTCTACGGACAGCTGTAAATTAAGGGCTGTAGAGTAAAAAGCCCCACCCTGTGTCTGCACATACTTCCCAGCGTAAGAGTACTTGCTCTGACTTCCATGTCCAGCATTTTCTTCACACTGAACCCATAGTGTGGATGCACAAAAATCATTTCTTCCCTGGAGTTTTGAAAAGGAACAGAGAAAACCAATACTGTACCCATGTCAGTAGCACACGTGTCTAATGTGTTCAAGCTTTATTCTTGGTCTGAAGATAAAAGACAGATATATAATCTCTTCTGAGAGGTCACAATCCCTCAGGGGATCCTGATAAGTACACACAAAGCTCTGATGCCATTTTCAACCTTATGGGATTTAGAATAACCTAAGAGATATACTTCTGGGCATGTTTAGAAAGGTTTAATTGAGGAAGGAAGACCAAATCTGAATGGGCAGCCTCTAAGACCAAATAAAAAATGGAAAAATATTAAAAGCAATGGAACACAGATTCAGGCTGCATTGTGCATACTTTGTGGGTTTTATGCTTCACGAGGGAGCCAGCAGAGCACTGGCATTCATCTCCCTTGGCTTCCTGAATGCAGTCACAATATGACCAACTACTACATGCTTGCACTGCCATGACTCCCCTGCCATGACAGACGATATCCTCACAAACCACAAGTCAGAGAAACCTCCCCATCCTTAAGTTCTGTTTCTCAGGTATTTTGTCACACAATAGAAATGTGAGTAGTGAAGGAACCGTAAGGAGAGGACCCAAACCATGGAGCAGAACTAGAGAGGGGGGAAAGTTCCACATACTGACTTCACTTTTCTCTCACTCAAGAGAGTTATGAAGAGAACACAGACAGTGTGAGCAATAGGGAATATTATTTATGCTGCATGTCAGATAATATAACCTTGACTTTCAGCAAATAATCTTTTCAATTGTAACGTATGCAGTCACACATGCTTTGGTGACTTTGGAAGGAAGAAGAGCTGATCCTTGAGGTGCAAGCATAATCTCCTTGATGCATTCTTAGCTTCTTAACCCCAGATTTAAATTCTCACTGGTTGTTTCTGTGAAATACCTCTCACTTGTGCCTGACTTTCTATTTTGGCTCTTGCCATCCTATGAGATCTTCCCCTTAGCTTAGGGTATTACTCATGTTCCCAGCTAGGATCCCCTACCTCCAGCTTTTCCTTCTACTGATGTCCTCCTTACTACTCACAAATTGATGCTGAAATTTCCTTATCAGGTGTGCTGGTTTGAATGAGAAATGTCCCCATAGGCTCAGGCATCTGAGTACTTATTCCCCAGTAGGTGGCACTGTCAGGAGAGGGTTAGAAGAAGTGACCTTGTTGGAGGAAGTGTGTCACTGGGAGTAGGCTTTGAGAGTTCATAGACACACTCTACCTCTGGTTCACTCTCTCTGCTTCATGTTTGCTGTTGAAGATGTGATCTCTCAGCTTCATGCTTCTGTTGCTATGCCTGCCACCTGCTGTAATGCCTTCTGGCCATAATGGGCTCTAATCTCTTTGGAACCATAATCCCAATAAACTCTTCTATAAGTTGCCTTGATAACAGGGTTTTATAGCAACAGAGAAGTAACTAATACCTGGGGAGTGGCCCAAAACTATGTTTCTTGCCTCATGTTCCACAGTGCTCTATATTCTACCTCCATACAGAAGCTTTGGTCTCTGAAGACTCAATATCTCCTTTCTTCTGATCTAGATCTGGACCTGGTTCTTAGTCTTTTCTGTATCAATGGAAGGACTGGTTCCTGTAGTGGTACACTGCTATGGCTGCTCACCAAAGAAGAGATGGAGGCATATTTCATAATTGAGAACTCTGCCAGACTTCAGCAGAGGGAACTACCATCATGGGCAGTGCCATACTCACAGTGGAACCCCGAGCGTCTGAGCTCAGGTGTTTTATTGACTCAGAACTCCTCAGGTGCAGATCATAAGCAATCAAACAACCCCCACATAAACGCAACACCTGAAGACAACACAAAATGCCAAAGTCTATGCATTCCTTTTTCCAACAGTGCACAAAAAAATTGTTTTAAATATTACTAAAAATAAACTTCACAACAAGTTCCTCTGTGGAATCCTCTGAACTATGGAGTCATTCAGAACACATCTTTTATCTCTACTTTTCATCATAGCATTAATGTAACACTGCATTCTTCTACTAACTTCATTGCATGCTCCCTCTTTATTAAGAGAACTTAAGTCAAATGCTACCCTTATCTTAGAGAACTTAACAGGGTCTTATGTATGACCATCTGTGTTTTAATGAGCACCACTGTGTAATGTGTTTTTCTGGAATCATGTATAGACTTTTGGTTGGATGACCTATGTCTTCCAAGTAGATACCAGGGAAATGCAAGGGGAGTGGATAAGAAATTTTTACTGTGTTTTTGTAATTTCAGTTTCTGATATTGTCTAGGATAGGTTTTTGAAGCTTCAAGTTTCTTTGCCCAGGGAAATTAGATGGAAAAGTTCAAGTTTATTACAAAATGTAACAGTTGATTCAAATAATCTTAATAAAGCCACAGGCAACACAGCTTCAATTTCTCCTAGATAAAAGTATGTTGTTCACTAGACTGGTGATTATTTTATCTGAATCATTAAACTGTATGGGAGAGAACACCACGAGGCAAGCTGAGACAGGACATTATGATGATAAACCTATACATCTGTAGAGGAAGAAACAGCAGATTGCTGGAAAGGGATGTGGGCTCTGAACCTAAACAGAGTCTCATTAAACCACTAGGAACTTGAAGAAGGAAGACGTGGGCTTTGGAGTTAAGGAGACTTTGGTTAGGGCTAGGAAGATCGCCCAGTGGATAAGGTACTTGCTTATTAGTAAGCATGAGGTCTGGAATTTAAATATTCCGATAAAATGCAAATGTTAGGTGGGCATGGAGGCTCAGCTCTAATTCTGGGTTCAAGTGAAACATTGTGTCTCAAAGAATGAGGTGAAGAGTGATCATGGAAGATCTGTGGCATCCACCTTGCTCAGGCTTCCATGTGCATGCATACCTACACACACATGACCCCACACACATGTAAACATACACACACACACACACACACACACACACAAAACACACACCTACCCTCTCCCCCATGTAAAATAGAATAAAGAGACCTAGGTTGTGGGAGCTGGAGAGTTAGCTAAGTTTGTAGAGCGCCTACTGTGGAAATGTGAGGACATGAGTCTGATTCCCATAACACACATCGAAGCTGGGTAAACATCATGCCCAAAAGCAACCCGGGAGGAAAGGGTTTATTACATCTTAGGTTTCCAGGTATCAGTCCATTAATGAGGGAAGTCCGGGAAGGAACCTGGAGGCAGCAGCTGATGCAGAGGCCACGGAGGGGTGCTGTTTACTGGCTTGCCCCTCGTAGCTTTCTCAAACTGCTTTCTTAGAGCACCCAGGACCACCAGCCCAGGGATGGCGCTGCCACAGTGAGCTGTGCCCTCCCATATTAACCTTCAAACAGGAAAATGTACCACAGGCCAATCTGATGTTCCCTCATTCTAAATGACTCTGGCTTGTGTCAAGTTGACATAAAATGAGCCAGTACACTGGCTGTGGTGATACACACCTGGAATCTTTCTACCGGGAAGGTAGGGACCTGGGGTTTACTGGCCAGCCAGTCCAGCAGAATTGGTAAACTACAGGTCCAGTAGGAGACCTTGTCTCAAAAAGTGAGGCAGAGAAGTGATTGAGGAAGAACCTTGAAATTAACCAGGGTCTCTACATGTGCATGCGAGTGAGTGTGCGCCCATGCGCCCTCCCCCCACATACACACCACACACACACACACACACACACACACACACACACACACGGTGGGGAGATCAAGCTGTATCTTTTATTAGTTCTTTACAAAAATCACTTAAGCCTCAGCACTCTCAATGGAAAACAACTGCCTCAGTGGATTAGCAGGAAACTCAGCGCAGCACCCAGGTACTTTAGGAACTTGGAAAAGACTTAATTTCCTCTACTCTGGATCTCAGTTTCCATCTACATAAAATCAAAATTTTAAAACGCCTAGGTCCTATATGGTTTTAGTACCTCATGCTTTTTCCAGGTCACAGGTCCTATTGGCCTTTCATCTTTAGGGACATATGTATAGCTGAGAATTTCTGGAAGTATTTAAAAATCTGTTCCAGTTGTTAATTTTGTTATTTTGTTTTCTGACCTCCATTGGTCTTCCTTTCCTGGTCTCTTGAGAGAGCATTTAGAGCATTCATTTTGCTAAGAGGCCCATCCTCTTTTGGGGTCTGGTATCAGTTCTGAAACACTGTAAGTAGTTCATTTGTGTTACACCAAATTTGTAAGATGATAAGAAGAAAATGTCCTCACTGGGTGAAACCTTACCAGGAAGAAGGCCAGGGATGAGACAATCAGCATTGAATGGCCTCTGCTTCTGTTTCAACAGGATGTATTAAGGATGGTGTAGATGTGGGACAGATTCTGCTGAATGTGCCACACTTGGCACAGACAGAACAATTTATTCTGTCCTTAAAAGCGGAGAAAGATGGTAGCTGTAGCCTCAACTAAGAGCTCTCTCCTTGCTAGCTCCACCTCTCTCTGGAAACAGATAAAGGTTTTATATGGTAAGATGTAACGAATTGGAGCTGAAGAGATTGCTCAATGGTTCAGAGCACTTGCTATTCTTTCAGTGGACCTGTATTTGGCTTTTAGAACCCACATAGTGGCTCACAACCATCCTTAACTCTAGTTCCAGGGAATCTAATGCCCTCCTCTGACTTCCACAGGCAATGGACATGCACATGGCACACATACACATAAAATATGTAAATGTAAGAGCCCAGGGAATTTATACCCTGAAAAGTTATATTCATTCCATGCATTTTACAGAGTTTTCAAATAGAGAGATAAGAATGAATTATACCTCCCTTAACATTCTTCCTCCCTCCACCCCTCCCTCCCTGTCCCCTTCCCTCTCCCTCCATCTTTCTTTCTTTCTTTCTTTCTTTCTTTCTTTCTTTCTTTCTTTCTTTCTTTCTTTCTTTCTTTCTTTCTTTCTTTCTTTCTCTCTCTCTCTCTCTCTCTCTCTCTCTCTCTCTCTTTCTCCCTCATGTTACTCTCTCTCTCTTTCTTTCATGTCAGTGTACACTATAGCTTGCATGTGGCCATCAGAGGGCTATTTCAAATGAAAGCTTCTCCTGGCCCTGGTTTTTTCTGTATCTAAGAAAAGCTAGTATCTGTGAAGCCATAAAATTACCCTTCACACAACAATGGTGAAATTTCTTGCCAAAATCTTTATCATTCAGGGAACTATCATGTTAAACACTGTATCCTGCAGGGGTACCAGGATTTGTGGAAATATCTAAAGGGAGTGTGAGCAAGGAAATTGTAGCTCACAAGTGGTGCAAGTCTGTTGTTACCATCATAGTGACCATAGTTACAATAGAAAAAGCTATGAGATGTACTCTTTCCTATAAACACTGTGGCCAGCCTTGTGTAATTTAGGATCATGAGGGTAAATAATCCTCCACCTATCTGCAGGGCTTCCTCATGGCTGCTGTGAGTTTAAACATGTATTGTTGTGGGGGGGGGGAGGGTGATTGGTTCAGACCCAGGAAAGTAGTTGATGATGTCCTGTCAGTCAACCTTAAGTCTCAGAACCAACTAAACATTCGGTCTTTAAATTATTCATCCTCCCACTATCAAGTTATTGAAATTAGTAGCTACAAATAATTTTAGTTCAGGCACAATATTCTAGAGTGTTATGAAATGGGGCAAATGTCTGTTACTTCTAAATTTCCTAGGCTGGATTGAGACAGAGCTACTTAGAACATGGCCCCTGAGTTGCCAAGTTCTGGTAGGCTTCACAAATCTGGCTTTTTGAGCATGAAGAAATTTGACCTGACTATTTTCCAGGGCTTGAATTTCTCTCACATCTCCCCTGCCTTAGTGGCTTGTATTATCTACTTTGAGAATAGATATTAGGTACTTTGCTATTGTTGTGAAAAATACCATGAAAAATACCATCTCCAGAGGGATGAGAATCCATCATGGTGGGGAGTCATGGCAGCAGGCTTGGCAGTAGGAAGAGGAAGCTGTAAGCCTACATCTTAACTATACCCGGAAGCAGAAAAGTGAACTAGAAGTAGGCTAAGGCTATAAACTCTCAAAGCTCGTTCCTAGTGGCATATTACCTCTGGCAAGCCAGCCTTCACCTCTTAAGAGTTGCATAACACCCACAGATAGCACACCAACTGGGGACTGACTGAGCAAGCCCTTGGGGGACATTTCTTACTCAAACAACAATAGTGTGGTTGGTGATGCACACCTGACAGACATTTTTACATGACTATTTTCAAACATCTGTCCTGCAATCCCCTAAAATACATATGCTTCTCTTTTGTGTTATTGCAACACTTTAAAGCCTGTGTGTCTCAGCCAGAACCTGGACCCTCAGCAAGGTGGTTCTTAAGATGTGGGGTCATTTAAGATGTGGGATCAGTAGGATCATTTCTTTCTGTTGTTCAATGCATTTTTTGTCTTCCTTTGTCATTCAGAGTAAAAGTGAAAACTTATTTCTCTTCATGCAACTTTCTTTCCAAAATTGACAGTTCCCAATGATATTGACCATAGTGATGTGTAAGCCTTCTAAAAATAAATTCCAAAGGCCTGAGAGGTGTCACTCACTCCTATACCTTCCTCTTTTGCTTCCTAGGCACAGTGGCCTGCTTGCTGGTCCCTGAACATACTGAGGACATGCCTGAACACCCACTCCTTGGAGAGCTCTGCCCTGCTTGGTTCTCTCCATCCCTCATCCCATCTCATTTCCTTTCATGGTCACCTCTCATTAGACATAGGAAATCTCTCCCCTTGTTCGCATCCACTCTCCTCTTTCTGAATATTGCCTCCATTGTGCTGATCACCATGTGACTTATTATTTTATTTTATTATTTATTTTTTTGCTTTCCCCTTTCTACTTCTATCTTCAGGAGAATGCAAGCTCTAAGATGGGGAAATGTAATTTCTTAGTTCATTGCTAAGATTGAATCACGAGAAGCTGGCACCCCAAATGGGCAATACCACATGCATTTATCCTGGCCTATGCCCAGCCCTTAGAGTAGCCCCTGGCACATGCAGACATTGACATAGTTTATTGTCTTTGCTAAGAACATTCCCACCAGCCAGTCAGCTCTGAAATCATTGCGGCAGGACCTACTATGTGGAGCTGAGTAAGGATGGATAAGCAAGCTAATATTAAAAACTCTCTTATACATACAGGGTACTGTTGTGGTTTGAGTGAGAATGGTCCCCATAGGCTCATAAGTTCGAATGTTTGGTCCCCAGTTGGTGGAACTGTTTGGGAAGTATTATGAGATATGGCTTTGTTGGTGGAGGTGTGTCACTGGTGGTGTGTACTTTGAGGTTCAAAACCTCATCCATTCCAGTTGGTTCTCTTTCTCTGCCTTGTGGTTGTCGTCTCAACTTGTAAGCTCTCAGTGATTTCTCCAGCACCATGTCTGCCTTCCTACTGCCATATTCCCCACTATAATGGCCATGTCTCAGAGCATCCTCTGTTTCAGCTCCTATAGATGGGTAGATGTGGTTTGTATCCAACACATGGCTTTCTTATGCAAGGTGCGGGAGTGATTTTGCGCTCACCCTCTCCAGAACGGCCCCTTTCCGTCACTGCCACTGTGTTTACATAGAGGACGGGCCGTCTTCAGAGCAGCACACCTAGCTAATCGTGTTGTTCTTGAAAAGTGTCTGTTTACTTATATGAAGCTTATATTGAGCCTCTGGCTGGAAACCACTGTAGACACAAACTCATGAAACACTGTTTCCTGCTGGGTTTGGCTAGTGTATCTGGTTTACTTTACAAATGTTTCAGCTATTATGTTTAAAGAAATACCAGGCATTTTACTATTGGGGGAAGAAAGATAGTGTACTAGAATAAATTACACAGCAGAAGGACTAAAGCTATGTTAGTTACTGCAGGACCGAGAGAGTCATCCTCATTGCCGACTGCAAGGTGGAAAAATGGTCAACTCCAAGTCATTCCATCCATTAACATTTCAAAATATTCATCGCTAATTTGTAACATGTCTTGTGAAAAGCTGAAGAGATATTTTTTCTCACACGTGTGGGTAAGGAAACAGTTAAAATTCTTTAAAATAAATACTTAAGAAGTCTTTTCCTTGGTACTTTAAAACAAACAAAACAAAAGAAAGCCCCACAAATCGGCATGTATCCTTACATTCTTAGGACTTAATAGGAAGCATTAGCACTTTTATACCCACAACAAAGCACGGCCCTGCAGAAGTTTTCAAGCACTCCTCCAGCAGCTTCATGCGCATCTTCTGCAGCTCCGGGCTGTCCCACTCGGCTTCATCCACTCCCCAGTACAGATCTATGACCTGCGGACAAATGGATGAAGCAAGGTTAATTCCCTGCTGGGAAATCAGATTTACCTGTGGGCTTCGTTCTTGTTCACAAGGTCAGACTAACATCTTTCTTTCCTCTGTTCAGTATGCTTTTTTCCTTAGAGAGGGACACTGATATTCAAAATCCATCTAAAGAGACATGTTTTTATCCCATGATGGTTTGGGATAAGCATTGTAATTTCTGATCTTGTTTCTGATAGAAGAATCACATGAACCCAGAGCAAAGGAAATGTTAAATGTCGGAGGTTCTGGAGTGTAGGATTTAATTACTTTGAACTAGCAGAAATAATTGTATCTGGGATAAATGTACTATATTATGCACGACAAATCACAGTGTGAAATATTATTTACTGTATGTATTAATCTAAGAAGAGATACTGATCTGAAACTAAACATCTATATTTTTTAGAAAAGAAAAAGAACCCCCTCCCTTTCTGTTAATATCACATTTCATTCCAGAGGGTAGGTATTTTGGCTATGTCTGTTTTATCTGTGAACAATTTGGCTTTCATCAATACATATCTGAAGAACCTTATTGGAAAACAGAAAAGCATGCCTTACAGAGAGCTGGGGATAATAGGACCATCTATCTCCTGACTTCAAACACTCTCTGGGAAGATTCTGTAAGTCTGTAAAAAGAAGGCAGATCTATGAAAAGATCCATGGAGAGCAGCGTGGATTCATTATCTTTACTCAGCACTATCTGCATAAAATAGCTTTCCAACTGAGACTTTGAAGGTTTCTGCTTTTCCTTCCCTAGTTTCCCACATCAAGAAAGAGAAAATTCCTGCCTCCCTTGCAGCTGGCACAGGCTTGGATGAGAGGCAACCAGGAGGACAGGAGTCCTCTGTGATGCGGGCAGGTTCCAGGGACTTTTGTGCTTTCTGGTTCTTGGCTGTGGTTCCCACAGAGGTTGCGATTATACTAGGTATCTGACTTCTTGAATTTGAGCTTTTAGACTGTTTGATAGATCTATGACAGAACCTTAAAGAAAAAACATTCCCATGAAGAAAGGGTTGGGGAGTGTTCTGGAGAGATGGTTCATTCCTGAAGAGTACTTGCTATTCAGTCATGAGGATCACTGAGTCAAGAACCCAGCACCCATGAGTGGTGGGCTACAACATCTGTAACAGCTTCAAAGCTCACACAGACAGACACACAGACAATGAATATTTAAAAATTACTCCCACAGCTCATCCCAGGACTTCTAGTATATCTGATATTCTCCACACTGCCTTGGGGGGAACTATTTAATTTACATTGTATTTTTAAAAATTTATATTGTATTTAAATTACATTGTAAGGCTTAACTATGAAGTATTAAGGAGGGATAGCCAATGAGGCAATAACCTGACTGATCAATTGGAGAATCACTAGCTGGGGGCTATTTAAAGTAAAAGACGAATAAATGAAGATGTAAATTTCAGTTTCTTAAGGGTTCTCTAGCTCCCTGTGACTGCTGACTCTTAGGCTGGACAGTGAAGAAATAACATGTGACTCTATCACTGAATTTCAGAGAACAGAACTGTGTGCTGCTGAGTTTCAGGAGGCCACAGAAGTCATTTATCAAGAAAATAGGTCGGAAAGGGCTGTAAAGTAAGTAATTTGTTAGGTAATTTGATTATATTCCTTCTGTGTGATTTAGAAAATGCCTCTTTTTTTTTTTCAGACACTTTAATTTCCATTGCTAGAAAACTTTTATAATTGCTAGAAAAATTTTATAATAATATAAAACCTGTTATATATAATATATAATTTAACAATATAAAGGTCAAAACAGGACAATTAAAAATGATTTTGATTTATCTTAAAAATGTATTTATTATTTTGTATGTTTGAAATGTTTTATCTGCGTGTATGTTTGAGTACCAAATGCATGTCTGGTGCTCACTGAGGTGAGAAGAGGGTGCTGAATTCCTTGGGATTGGAGTTAACAGATGATTGTGAACTGACAATGTGGGTTCTAAAAATTAAACTCAGGTACTCTGCAAGAGAAACAAGTGCTATTAATTGTTGGACTGACTCTCCAGCCCCTAAAACAGCACATTTTTCAGCCACCGGTCAATAAAGCATCAAAAGCATTCAAACCTATTGATGTGGGAATGGCACTCCCGATTGTGCCATGTACAACATAACAACCACACACAGACTTTATTGTCACCTTCTTAAATGACAGTGCTGTGTGTGAAGGCACGCACTGTAGGATAACCTTTCCGTCAAAGACAGACTATATAAAGATGCACATATCATAATGTAACTTGTAAGGAAACTCTCACGAATGGTGATAAACGAGAAAGGTAGCATTTGTAAATGACACATGGGTCAAGAAAGAAGTCACAAGGGAAATAAAAAAATTAGACAAATGAAAATGAAGCATACTGAAGCTATGGGAGACAAAGTGACACCAAGAAAAAATTTGCAGCTATAAAGAACTATAAAGAACATTAAAAATTTTCAAGTCAGTGGCTAAGTACCCCTTTTAAGGCACTAGGGAAAAAAAAAAGCACAGGCAAGAGCAATGTAAGCAATCAGAAAGACAGAAATAACAGCTCATTTGGAATTATAAACCAGAAAAACAGAGAGAATCAACAAAACAAAGCATGTTGAAAAGGTTAACAAAAATAAAATCTTAATGAAAATTAAAATGATGCTAAAGGAAGGAGACTCAAACCATTTAGACCAGAAGCGAAATGTTATTATTACCTACCCTAGAGAAATAGTGAGTACAAATAAATACACTAGAAACAGCCAACAGTATACTGATATGCTAGGTAACTGAGATGAAATGAGAAAATAGTCAACGAGATACAAATTAGCAGAGCTGACTCAACATATACACATCCTTAAGATGAGATCAAGCCAGGTGGTGGTGACACACACCTTTAATCCCAGCACTCGGAAGGCAGAGGCAGGAGGCTCTCCATGAGTTCAAGGTCAGCCTGGTCTACAGAGTGAGTTCCAGGACAGACAGAGTTACAACAGAGAGATCCAATATTGCTGAAAGGAAATGAAGGAAATGCCCAGCTACAGATGGACAAGCTGATGTCCAAGGACATCCATACAAACGTGGAGGGTTTTTTTTTTTTTTTTTTTGTAACCTCTATGTAAGTTCCAGAGAGTAAATGTAGGTTGCAAACCTTGACCAGCAAGTGCCTTTACCTGATGAGCCAGCTTGTTGGTTACTAGAATATTTCTATAAGATACAAAAAAATCACATATGTTTATACAACATGAAAGAAGGGGCAAAACTATCTAGGGGAATGGAGAGAAACAATGGGAAAGGAATGGAGGACAAAGTGGAGGTTGGGCGCATACTGGGGAGTATATTTAAATACATTATGCAGTTGTGTAACAATATCCTTGGGAGAAGCAATCCTATATATGATGAACGTATACCAAGGACAGCAACAGTAGACAACAAAAAAGTGAAATTAATAATCACACAGTGGAAGAAAATAATAAATCAGTATATTAAGAATACATAAAGAATGCTGATGGCTCCATTATAATAGAAAAAATTAATAGTTAAACGTTGGCAGAACATCTGAGCAGAGCCTTCTACAAAAAAAATTATACACATTTCTGACAATCATATAAAAAGACACTTGGTATTATTTGTTATCAGGATAGCACAAGTCAAAACAAGGTTACGAATCCACCAGGGTGGATTACAGACCAAGAAAGCAGAAGAGGAGAGACTGGAACCCCCCATGCATTCTGGATGGAAACATAAAGTGGCTCAGACACTTTGCGAAGGGTCTAGCAGCAACTTGAGTGGTCAAACAGAGTTAACAAGTGACCCAGCAATACTATTTACAGAAACAAACCCAGGAATAATAACCACATGTGTCCACATGACAACTCGTGCTTGGTTTTCAGTAGGGACACAATAGCAGCCAGACTGCAGAGACATTCTACCACATCATCATTCGGCAACAAATGAAGTCATGACATACAGTCACAGACTACAGTGCAGCTGAACTTTGAAAACATTGGCTGAAAGAAGCCAGTTACAAAGGACTACAGATTACATGATCTCACTTATATGAACAGTGCAGAACGGGAAGTTGGAATATACTTCCCGTTATATACATATTATATACAATATATAAAGTTGGAATATACAAGAGTAGTTCCTTAGAGTGAGTGGGGAGAGGAAATGATGGGCCTATATGACAGGCACAGGGTTTCTTTTGGGGTTACAATATGTTCTACAATTGATTCTTTTAATTGTCACACAACTGTGAATATACAAAAACTCCCCACTGAGTCATGCAGTTAAGGACTGCATCTCATTAAATTTGTTTAAAGTGATTCTTTGTACATCTATTTATATCGTGATTTTTTACTATTCTTCTATTCCCTGCCCATATTCCTTGCCCACTGGATGCAAGAATAACAGATGCTTAAATCAAGTACCTAGAACATTAAAAGATAAACATTAAGATCTAACGAAGTAGGTGTGGACCAAATGGCCAGGGTAAAAATGTCCAACGGGGCTCTTCCTTCCATTCGTCTCATCCATTACAGGAGGCAGAACATCACATGACTTATCTGCCTCCTGGTCTGTTGTCACAGTGTTTGCATCTGTTAACCTTAGGGCATGGTCCCTAGTACCCTCTTCCAGGCCTTCATAAGCTGCCCATCTCTTACTTCAGTAGCTTTGTTTAAATATTCTCCTGCTTCCAATTTTTTCTCCATTGAACTACTCTTTCCTGTATGTCTTTATGGGCGTAAAATGATGGAAAAAGATAAAATCAAGCAACCACGAAGACAGGGAGGAAATAAATGAAACATTGAACTTATGCAATAAGAAACTCCATTTTGGGCAAACATCTGCCATCTATCTACATAATCAATTAACTGGTAAAACCACTTGGAGCTGCAGTGCTCAATAAGACAAGATTTATTCTACACTTTAAAAAATTAAGTTTAGCTTTGAGCTTAATGCCCAGGCACTGCAGCCCCCACAGTGCACTTTGCTGTTTGCTGGACCACTACGTGTCAACAGCACATCTTATGTGCCATTATTTATTGAATCATTTAAAGAGAAAGCTTAGAGGAATTGTTTGAGTTTTATCTTTTTTTACTTAAAACCATCTCATTTATTTTTTTAAATTCATAGGGATACTGATTTATTCTGCCAATTAGAATATACTCAATTGATCTGAAAACAAAACAACCAGCCAGGAAGGCCTTAAAAATCCTCCCCAGCAATGAAATGAAATAAATTTAAACACCAGCATTATAAAGCTATCACACAACTTGTAAGAAACAGTTAGTAACCTAATGCTTCACCTGCCATCCATTTCCCAAAAGAGACCAACCAAATTCGAATTTATAATGGATTTATAATACTATCATTTATTTGGAAAGAGCCTTTGAGCAAATGTTTACTAAAATGTTTTCTTGATAAAATCTTCCACACTGTAGAACATTATCTGGATATAAAAGACAGGAGCCAGAGACCGTATGGATGATATGGCTGATATTATTTGTGTATGGTGTATGTGCTTATGATGTGTGCGAGCTTGGATGCATGGAAGCACACACCTGTGAGTGTCTGCAAGTCAGTGGAGGACTCCCCTTGTCTTGTTCCCTTGAGATAAAGTCACTCACTGAACTCAGAAGCCAGGATGGCTGGTGACTAGCAGCCAGTACACCCTAGTTACCTTCCTGTATCGATCTACCATAGCACCAGAATTATAGGCATGCTTGTAGCTATACTTAGCTCTTTAGGTGAGTGCTGGGGACTGAACTCAAGTGGTCATGCTTGCACTTAGCTTCTGAGCCATCTCTCTAACCCCGATATTATTATTACTTTTAAAACAAATCCCAGACGGAAGTGAAAGCTGTTGCTAGTTATCATAGTGGAAGGCTCCAAACCCATCTAGTGGTTCTGTATTGCTCAGGGAATTTCCTCCTTGGGAACGATCTCATTTCTCACTTAAAAATAATCTTATTGCATTATAGTTAAAGCTAGTTTGGATTAAAAACTGAATTTCTTTAGCTTTTCTGGTTTTTACACACAGAAAACACAGCTTTTAGAACTCTTTTTAAGGACTCCAATAGCTCAGGAAATAATTACAGAAATTGGCAAATGGGAGCACTTGTAATTAAAAAAACCTTCTGCCCAGCAAAGGAAACAAATAGCAGAGTGAACAGACAGTGTAGAGAATGCGGGGCGGTCTTTGCCAACTGTACATCAGACAGGGGATAATGCTCGAATCTGTAAAGAGCTAAGAAATCTAAACGCCAGACCCCACAGATCATCCTACCAATGAGTGAATAGACAGTTCTTGAAAGGAGAAACGCAAATGACTAATGTACTATGAAAAAATGCTCAGTATCCTTAGCCATCAGCAAAATGTAAATTAAAACTATATTGAAATTCTATTCAGTCAGAATGGCTATCACCAAAGAAACTAATGACAAATGCAAATGAGCTTGTGAAGAAAGGGGAACACATACGCAGTGCCTTTGGGAGTTAAATTTTGTACAGCCACCCTTAAAATCAGTATGGAGGTTCCTCATAAACAAAAAACAGAGCAAGCACATGATCCAGCTATACCAGTCATGGGAATCTAACTGAAAGAAGCTAGGTAGGCATATCACAGCGATAGTTACTCATCGATGGTTACTAGTTGCTGCTACATTATCCACAGTTGCCAAGATACGGAAAGAGTGTGGGCTGACTACTCTCAGAAGAACATGCAAAGAAAATGTGGTATACATACATAATAGAGTTTTGTTCTTTTATAAAAGATGATATTATGTCATTTTTTAGGAAAATGGATGTCTTAGTTAGGGTTTTATTGGTGTGAAGAGACACCATGACCATGGTAACTCTTTATATGTTATCCTTTATAAAAGGAAATGTTTTCCATTATAAAAGGAAAGCATTTAATTTGGGCTGGTTTATAGTTCAGAGGTTTAGTCCATTGTCATTAAAGCAAGAAGCATGGTGGCATCAAGGCAGACATGGTTCTGGAGAGGTAGCTGAGAGTTCTATGTCCATATCAGCAGACAGCAGGAAGAGAAAGTGACACTGGCTAGGCTTGAGCTTCTGAAACCTCAAAGCCCACCTCCAGTGACACACTTCCTTCAACAAGGCCACACCTCCTAATAGTGCCACTCTCTAAGAGTAGAGAGGGTGGAAATGGAGAGGAACAAGAGAGAATAGAGGTATGAAGACAAGATAGCATATTTTATCTCATGTACAATCTATAGTTAGCAACATACATTGTGAAATGTGTGTGTGTGTCTCAGAGAGGTATGAAAACAGGAGTGTTCAGAAGAGAGGAAGTAGGAAGAGGATGGGAGAGAGGTGAATATCAGCAAAGTATAATGAAACATGTATGAAAACAGCATCACAGGACCCATTATTTTGCATGTTAACTAAAAAGTTAGCATTTTAAAAAGATCTCTTGTCACAAAAATAAAATCTATTCTTAAAAGGATTAACATTTGTCACCACTAAAGTATCCAAAAAGAGACAAAACAGGTACAGGAAGTTTGGATGGTAGCAAGAAGCATTACTATGTTAGGAGAGCCAGTGTGGAGAAGGCTACCCTCTTAGGAACTAGTTGGTATTTGCACCCCATTTCCGGAGTACTTATTTCACAGGAGAAAGTAAGCAGAGAAGAGTTTGAAATTCAGACTAGGTTTATGGGACGCTTTTTAGCAATGGTGAATTATGGGTTACACACTTAGCAATTCTCTCTCTATGGGAGAAACTGTTGGGCACAGTGAGAAAGCACGGCCACTGCTGTGAAGCAGCCTGACTGGTTCAAATCTTGACTCTGCTTCTTTATTTTTTAGCAGATTACCAGCAGCTATTTATATCTGTTTTTCTAGGTTTCTCCATCCTCCAAAATGAGAAAGATGGAATTTATTTCCAAGGATTAAACAAGTTAATATTACAACACACAGTGTAAGTCCACGATAAGTAATAAACTCTACATAATTTTGAAGTTCTCCAAATTTGCCTAAGAAGATGTATTTTCATTTCCTGCAACATTTGTCTACTTGTCTACCTTCCTCTACCCATCTTTTAGGATTCAGCTTAGGCTGGCCTTTCTGTTAACTCTAGACAGTAAGGGCTCTGGCCTCTTTCCACCATGATGCATGCCCCGAGCACCTGCATCTCTCTGGCAACAGAATCACAGGGGTCAATGCCAGCTCATGACTACAAGCCCTGTGAGACTCAGCAATATCAGATCAGACACTGTTCACCATGGGCACTGCTATACTCATAACTCTTCCTGAGGCAGTGTGGGCTCACCAAATGTCTTAGTTACTTGTCTTGTTGCTGTGACAAAAGAACTGACCAAAACAATTTAGGGAAGTAAGACTTGTTTTTTTTTTTTTTTGCAATACAAGGGGAAATCTATGATGACAGGAATGTCATGGTGTCAGGAGCTGGAGGGAACTGCTTACATCACATACATAGTCAGCAAGCAGAGATGAATGCTGGTGCTCAATGGGCTTTCTCCTTTTCATTTAGTCTAGGACTGTAGCCTGTAGAAGGGATTCACCCACAGTTAAAATGGATCTTCCCATGTTAATTAACCCAATCTAGATTATCCTTCACAGTCATGCCCAGGGATTTGTCTCCTATGTGATTTTAGGCTCTTTCAAGTTGACAATATTAATCATCAGAGTTACTACTATCTACAGATATGTGGATAGGGTTCTGATGACCCCAAACAAGCCTGATCTTTTAAATCCAGATGACATCAGTTAGGAGGTGATATACAGATGTGTGTGTTTGGCTTTAAAGGACAGCTATATAGCCTCTTTTCCAAAGAGGAATGGAGGATTTTTTAAATTCACAGACAGTAGTGCTCAAAGCAAAACTGTCGAATCCTGCTTGTGTACAGATAATAGACCATGATATAAACTTTGGGGGTCAGAAGGACATAAGGATCAGTTAGAAGAAATGCTGTACTCTGTTGGCAAACAAACTGGGTTTAGCTACTTCTCAGTGGTCTCTAATTATCGACAAAGTGATCCTTTCATACAAGTTATCCTTTTACTCTGTGAATATTTTTAAAAATATTTTCCCTCCCTCCTGTAAAAATAGGAAAAGTACTAATAAAAAACATGGCTACTATATGTTTAGGATTTACAGAAGGCGTTGTGGTGAGTGTATTCAGCTGAGACACTTAAATTTCATCTGAAAACTGGGGACTATTTCTTATTCTGCAAAGTGAAGGACAAATTTTCTTGGGTAATTTCCACTGCTGGGGATAAATGAGACAGTCACAGGTTAGCAGAAATTAATGCTTAGCAAAGAATAACTGCTCTAGGAAATTCTGAATTGTCCACAATGCTACCACTCTATGTTTAGGAGACATATTAAGAAGAAGAGCACCTCTGAGCACAAACCGAAGTGAGGAATAGTAATATTGTATAAGAAGTCAGGCTTGACCATTCGGAGGAACAACTGCATGCTGCAGAATTTGTGATTAAATCGAGACAATGAAGGTCATGTACACACTCTCCTTCCCTTGCCTGTTGTCATCCTTATTTATTTTCCCTTTAATAAGCTGGCTCTCTCACAACGACGGGAGATGGATGATGTAACGCACATACACTCCCAGAGAATATCAACTTGGTAAGGTCTGGCTAGGCTCTGATGGACAGCACTGAAATGTAAAGTGACTAAACAAATTAGACCTCTGGCCCGAGTGAAGTGATGCGATTCAATGGAGAGCTGTGCATTTCCTGGTAGACAGAAACATCCATTAGATAAATAGAAAATAGAGAAAGGTGATTAGTTGACAAGGTGCAGGAGAGACCAAGGGCACCATAACAGATTGTGTCAATTACAAAGCCTGCAAATATGTTGGTAACTCAGGAGACAAAACACATCTTGAGATTCCTGAGCAGGCAGTTGGTGGTAGGGTATGCAGAGGGGTTAGCAGAAATGATGTGTTCATGAAAAAATAGCATGGGAATCTACGCTCTTGCAACCAAAGTAAAAATAATATATAATAAATATAATTAAAGGGGTTAGTAGACCATATGTGTTCTTTCAAGAACAAGGGGAAGGGGAATATTGGGAGCTTAAGCTTTAAGTGGAGATAGGAGTAGGAGGTGAGGGAATGAGATGGTGGGAGTAGATGAACCAACACTGAGGATATATGAAGAAACCTTGTGAAACCCCACAAGCTTGTAAGCTAATTAATTAAAGCAAAATAAAACAAGGAGTTTGGGCAGAGATCTCCTGCATGGGCAAATAATGCTGCTACCAGAAAACCTGGGTTATAACAGGAAGATGTCACCCCAAACAAGACAGGCTTCTCTGCTCTTGCTCTGAACTACCCACCTTAACTAGATAAGACCCTCTTGCTAAAGACATCACCCTTGTTGGTTGCAGGACATAGAGAAATAAGCTTTGGAGCAAACAGGAAGTTCTTTATGATGAATATCTTTCATAGTGCTGGAAAATGCTATGCAGGCTGCTGGCAGAGGAAAGACAACAATGATTTTACCCTGTGCTGGGCCCTGCAGCACCGCAGTAAGACCTGCCTGGCGAGACGTTCCTACTGGTGTGATAGTGGCAATACTGTTTGTGGAGGTAACTAACTGCTTTCTTGATTGGATTTGAGGTCTGTTCCATAGAAAGGAATTCATGCCTGGAATTGTAAACATGCCTATGAAAGCCGTAGGCCCTAGGGGAGAGCCTACTGATGATTTTCTAAATAGTGATGTTTTCAATCTCTTTATAAATATGCATGCTTATGTCCATAGATTTGTGCTGTTCTCAGCTTTGTTCGGAGAAGCTTCTTATTGCAGAGGGTGGTGGCTAATATAGAGACACATGTCTGTCCAAAATGTTGAGAATAACTGACGATGAGTGCCCAGCCACAGATGGAACATCTATATCACCCCCTACCTGCCAAGGCTCAGGGAGAATCCTGGAGCCAGGGTGTGGGAGGACAGGGAACAATACTCTGAAAGGCTGGCGGCCTCTGAATAAGACATGCCTGGCATGCACATACACTCACAGCAGTCTGTATACCTGCCTCAGAAGTCTGTAAGATCAAAAGTAATAAAAATTCCAACAGGGATGTGGGAGGAGCTGCTGATGCCCCACACCTGGCTGAGGAGCTAATAGCAATAGGTGGCCATCAAGACAGGGACAGTCTATGCTTCAGTGCATGGTTCCACACACACAAGCACATGGGCAGCACTAGCTGTATTTAGTGGATTATTTAAAAAAAGACATGGAGTTGAGAAGGAGATCAGAAATATGTTGAAGGTAAGGTGGACCTGGAGAGAGAGAGAGAGAGAGAGAGAGAGAGAGAGAGAGAGAGAGAGAGAGAGAGGGAGTGGGAGATGAACATGAACAAGATACACTGAATAAATGTTATATTTAGAATTAAAAAAATTCAAACAAATAATTTTACAAAAACAAACAAGAAAAATATGTGTAGAAGAGACTGGTTAGATGGAGCACGAGGGCTCTGGTGAGAAAATGTGGAAGGAAAACAGTATGCATCTGTAAGGCCATGCTAATCTGAGGCTCACAAAATTTAACCCAGTCTGCAAGTTTGATGTACACAGACAGTGTCGCTTAATTATTTTGCTTAAAACCAGTTTGGGCTTCCTGCCCAAATCTCCATCCCCTGCCTAGCAGGATAAAGAGAGCTTTTAGTTCTGTCTTGTTAAACCGTAGTTAAGAATGATATATTCATGTAGCCTTTGTGGCAAGTCTTGGCTCCCCCATTGCTTACTAAGGGGATGCCCAGGAGTCCTCACATCCTGAAGGGGAAAATGGAAGTTCTTGGGCACAACTGCAGTGGATGCCAAGTGCATATCTGGCAGTGGAAGTCAGGGCTGTGTTTGGGGCAGGAGAGACCACAAACTGGCCTTTCTCTGTCAGCTTGATAGGGACTGGTGTTCTTCAGCTGGCCAACCCCCACTTCCACTGTCCAGGATGAAGAGCCTCCAAGCCTTTGGATCATGCTCCATCCACCTTCTTCATCTTATTCATCCCAGGTATTTAGTGTAGTCCCATATCCATGCCCAAAGCATCAGTAGCTTTCAACTCAACAGATATGATACTTAGGAACCGAGGGCATCTTGGAAAATTTGACCATATAGTTTCCCATCATTTTGATAAGAACTTGGTGTGCCAGTCATAGGGGCAGAATGTTATAAGGTGATCTTCTTCTTATGTCTTTTGTAGAGATCAGAGCAAGCTTTCCCCAGAGCTCTTGTCTACCTGTTTACTTTCATTCACTTATCCAACTCACTCTCCTTCTTCTGAAGCAAAACCCACAGACAAGAAATGGTGGGGAGGTGAGTCTGCTGAACTCTGCCCTCATCTCCTCCTGTTCTTTTAACAGCCATGATGGGTAGGTCTTAGCTATCCCTTCTGGAAACAAAATAACAAAAAACAAAAATCCTCTGCCTTTTCCTCTATAAATTAGAGCTCCAGAAGCAGAATCTCACTGGGCTGTCCAACTTGTAAAAGAAGTGATTAGAAGAATTGAAATAAATGTCTAAGTTTGGGTGTTAGAAACTTATCCCAAGGTGACTGTTTACTTTGAGAGGCATATAGATTATGAAGGCTCCACTGTCATGTGTGGATTAAAGCTCATAAGGCCACTGGAAGAGGGAAGGTGCCCTCCCTGCCCTTTTGTGTAGGACATAATTTCCCCCTTCCCCAGAGGCTATAGACAGCAAGATTCCATGTTGGAGACAGGGGATGAACACTTACTAGAAACCAAACCTGCCACCATCTTGATTTTGCCTTTTCCAAATCATACAACATGAAGGAACAACATTTTTGTCTTTCATAAATTAATCTCAGGTGCTCTATTGCACCCGTGCAGACTGCAATAGCTTTCATCTTGCTACAGCATCTCTTCTCGTATGTGATGTGATAAATGCTTTCATACATTCTCTCCATTAACATTCCTTCTAAAACAGATGGAACACATCCCTTAGAGACACAGATGACTAGATCAAAGATCTTTTATGCTACTCAGAAAGCCAAGAGAAGAATGTATGTCCTTTCTCTATACCTTGTTTCTAGTGAAGAGGAAGAATGAAGAAAGATAAGGAAAGTTAGCGTTGCTTGAGTGTCATCGCAAGTCAGGCACTCTGTTTCTTCCACTTAATTCCTGCAATAGTGCTGGACAGTAGGCACTGACCCACTCACTTTATGCTGGACTCAGCCACAGGTCATATGTCAAGCAATGTGCACAGAGTACAGGACTGGACATCTGAAGATTTGGCCTTTAAACCTTTGTATGTATAACAGAAAAGCTCATGCTGTTGCTACTATGCTTTGTAAACGATGTAACAGGCTACGCTGCACAGTAGCATCCACGCAGGCTGCTCCAGTATCATATGTATCAATAACAGAACAGTATCAGTAACAGAAATGTGCTGTCAGTTAAAAGATGCCACATCATTTATTTATGTCTTGAATTCTAATTTCAAATGTAATAAAAGTGCAAAGCACTGCATCTGAGAATCAATGAAATCTGGTAAGGATTGTTCCAAGGAAGATTGTTTGAGCAGCCGTGTACCAGCTAGACAAGAACAACAGAATGACAAAGGCGGAGAGAAGTCAGAAAAAAGCTGTTAGACTTTCACACCCAAGGAAAGGCAGGGACTTATGAAAAGGAAGGAAGATGAGCTGCTAGAAGACAAGTCAAAGGGAGGACTGGCAGCTTGGAGCTAGGCTGAGAAGACTGAAAGGATGGACTGACTATGCTAGGAGTTTATCTCTGAAAGTCTGGGAAACAGCAGCAGTTGGAAAACCAGATAAACAAAAAGTGTTTCTGCTTTGAAGGTGCTAACATTCAAAACGGAGATGTCCTCATGCAACTGTGGAAGGCAGATCTGAAGATGCTGAGAAAGGACAGCTCCGTACTGACAGAAGCTTAAGGAGATAAGGCAGGAGCTACTTATTGAGGAAGGAAGGCCCCAAAGAAGACAGATCTAGACCTGTGCTGCCAGAGAAAGTGATGGAACATTGACCAGGGGTGAACACCTGTTCCATTTGATCTTTGAGTATCAGTACAATGCCATCCCTAGGCAAGATGCAGGCACAGGGCAAGAGCTCCCTGCTGGCGGGAGCTAGTTCCACTTTTATTTCCCAGAATTCCTGGGAAGCTAGCTGGCCCCACAGAGTGAAGGAGAAGGGCTGGAGCCAGCACACAGGAGGGAGTTCTCACTGGGAGAACACCTAACGGCAAAAGCATATGGGGAAAATTACTTTGGTGGCAATATTTAGTAAAAGTGCAAAAGACAGCCAATGGCACTCACGAGACAGGGACTATTAATTTAAGAGTTAGAAATAAGAGTGGCTCTCAGGTGCCTTTTTTTTCCTTTGAGGTAATTTCAAGCATTAATCCCGAAGGCCACTGACTTTTAGTTTTTTTGCATCACATTCCCTAGGCACTGGTCAAGACAGAACAGTACCTTTGAAAGCTGAAGAAGCTGCATCAATTATGTCAGATGACACATTGTATCAATGTGGTGACTGAAAAGAATTAGAACATTTAAAATTACTATTTTGGCTGGTGGACAAATTATTATCTTTATAATTTTCTGGATACTTAACACATATAAATGAACTTCATTTCTCCTATTGCTTATCTATCTACTCGTCATCTTTGTTGCTGTCAGCTGGAAGCCTGTTATTTGGCAGCCTGGCTTCTTCCTGCCAGGATGATCCCACTGGGTACTGATAATCATCTGATACTGCACTGCCCAGCCTGGGAGCCCAATGTCTACACACAATTGTCCAGAACCTGAAAGGAGGCTAGTCCAAATTGGCATGTGCTTTTTATGTAAACACACTAGGATTTGACACTTAGGATGAAAACAATATATAAAATACCTCACCAATACTTTTCACATTGGTGACATGTTTTGAATATATTGGCTTCAAGTATAATATTAAATAATCAGGATTATTGGGAAAATTGCAATTATATGTATGACTTGCATGGGTGACTCCTGTTTTCTGTAACTCTGCAGAGATTCTACATTTCTGTTTCTCACGCTTTACCCAACATATTCAATTCAATCAAACCAGCACTTATTATGCGGCTACTATGACCTATATATTCTAAGAGATGCTGATGATATGAAGATATAATAAGATAGTTGCTGGCTTCTGAGAGTTCCTATTTAGTGGAGGAGGTGATTAAGTTTCACATGTGATACGCTATCAAAGATCAGGCACCAGGCACTACACACCTTTAAAGAAGAGCTTCTCTGTCTCTTAAATAATGGACATTGGGCTGGAGAGTGGCCAAGAGTACTTGCTGTGAAAGCAAGAAAACCTGGGTTCTAATACCCAGTACCTAGATAAAAGCCAAGCACATGTGCCTGTAATCTCACCAGAGTGGGGCAGAGACAGATGAATCCTGGAAGCTTGCTGGTCGGGAAGGCTAGCTGAGATGGTAAGCTCTGGGTTCAGGGAATATCAGGTAGGGTTTTTATTTTTGAGATAAAACACCATGACCAAAATCAACTTGGAGAGGAAAGACTTTATTCCAACTTTGAACAAAGTCCATCACTGAGGGAAGTCAGGGCAGGAACTTATGCAGGGCAGGAACCTGGAGGCAGGAACTGAAGCAGAGACCACAGAGAAGTGCTGCTTGCTGGATTTCTCCTCAAGGCTTGCTCAGTCTGCTTTCTTATACAATCAGGGCCACCTGATAAAGGTATGATACCACCCACAGTGGTCTGAGTCCTCACACATCCGTCTTCAATCAACAATCAACAAAATGCCCTACAGGCTTGCCTCTTTGTTGACATTCTCTCTTCTCAAACTCTAGCTTTTGTCAAATTGACAAAAAAGACAAAAAACAAGAACAACAACAACAAAAAAACTCAAAAAACTAACCAGGACAATGAGAGACCCTGTATCAACAGATATCATGGAAAGAAATAGAAGAGGATACTCAGTGTCTTCCTCTGGCCTCTTCATTGTGCTCCACCACATGCATGCATTGCACACACATGTGTATATGAGAACACACACACACACACACACACACACACTCACACACACACACACACACACAGAATAAACACACATCTTCTACTTATTTTCCTAGTGAGTAATTTAAGAGCATGTAGTGAGAAGGAATCATGGGTGTGAAGGTTCTGGGGAAGTGAATGCAAGGCTTGAATAGGCTGTCATGGGGAAAACTGACTGACAAGACCTCAGTGTGAGCATGGTGGACAGGTAAGCATTCAGCATCATGCTAAGAGCTGTAGCATGCATCTTGCCGTTAGAAGAGTCGGATTTGTATTTCAGAATTACCACTGTAGTGACTTTGTGGAGTGTGAATTAACTGGGTAAGGCAATGGGAGAGGCAGAGGCAAATATGGTGCTGTAGCAATTTCAAGATGACAATAATACAGATTTGAACAAAGGACCGTGATTGGAGAAATATTTAAGGAGGCAGAACTGGCAAGTCTTTGAGATTTACTGCATGGTAGACATGCTCAAAACTGTCGTTTATAAACTTTTAGCTACTAAAATGAAGGCAGATAAATACTGAACATTCACTAATAAATTTGACTTTCAGGACACATTTTCGGGAGTGATCCTAAACCGAGCGGCTGAACTCACATGAAACCTGCCTTTAAAGTAGAGGTGCCTTTAATGGCTGGGTCCACTAAAAACCTCCTCCAGAGAACTTGCCGTAACTAAGTTCATCAGTGGGCCTGTGAAGCGTGGACATATTTAGGTGAGTTCTGAAAGTAGTAGGAAAAGGAACATTTTGGAATCATAAAAGACTGTTTTCACTGGGCAGCAGATGAAGCCGAAGGGAAAGCTGGGTTCATTTTAAAGAAGACCCCACCTCAGGTTCGTCACAAACTTTAAGCAAAGGGCAGTTGATGATTGGCATTTATAGAGGGTATTATGTACAGGTGGTGTGTAGACAAACTCAAGGAGGATGATCACGCAGCTCTGCCACATGTACTTCTGATAATACCTCTCAATGCCAGACAGCTACAGGTCCCACAAACTTCCAAAGAACAAGTAAGAATGAATCTTTTCCTCAAAGACTTCTGACCTATTCAGGGTAAGGAGAAAAGAGACCAGAAAGGGTGCTGTTTACTCCTGCTCAGTTACATCCTGCGCAGTTTACTACTGCACAGTGGGAAGGGAGAAGAGCTGTGACAGGAGAACAGGTGGTATCCACCCGCAGAAGCATGAGTGCCTCTTTGCCCTGGCATGCCTTTATTTTTCCCAGACTCTTCAGTTACATCTGTCCTGTTTTCAGTAGCTTAGGGAACTGTCCAAATACTACCAAGTCAAATGAACCAGTTGTTTAAATGTATGTTGGGGGCCGATAATACCCAGGCTGTGGACGTAACCAGCTTGACAAGGATCCTGGTTTTTCCCTTAGCTAGGAGTCTGAAGCCCACCAACTGCTTTGCCCCTTTTTCATCTTTACTGTATGGTGACAAAAGCCTCTCATCAATAATATTGTCTATTTTGGCCTATTCGTAAAACTCAGATCAATTCCTGGGCTGGCTGGGAGAGGAACAATGCCATCTCAACTCTAAGTAATTGTAACAGTCTTACTGGCCTTCAAGTTTTTGGCATGTGTGAATACTATTCATGCTTTCTGTAGATATATAATAAATTATTCTTGGTAGAACTGACCTTCCTATAGAGACAAAGCCATAGACAAGAACAGAAACAGAGTCTCGACAGTATGTCAGCAAGCTTGAAAAAGCAGATAGATAATTCACCCCTGAATGCCTGCCCCTCTTTATTGTAGCAAACATATAGACCTAAAATTCAGCTATTCATTAATAGACTATTGTGTTAAGACTACCCACTAGAACTAACCTTGAAGATTAGAAGCCTGCATCTAGGAGGGGATGAACATTCTTGCATTGATGTATGCCTGAACATCTGGATTTCTGTTAGATAAGAAGTTAGCAGTTTTGCTATTTCAGTCAGGACAGCTCTCTGTCTTGGGGGGAGTCTTGTAATTTTTCCCCAATGTGCACATTGTTAATTTTTCTCTCTTGACTTTTCTAACTTCTAATTTCTTTATTTTTATTATTAAAGAAAATGCTCTTGTGTGTCATCATCATCATAAAGTGTATTCTATGTGTCTTATCAACTAAAGGGTCCCATAAAAGAGTGAGGTACTGCGCTCACTTGTCATAACTTCATTGTTTATCCCACTTCGTGGAGGCCAAGGAACCCCATGTGGACCAGTGCTGGACTCGACTCCCACAAATGTACACTTGTGTTTTTTCATTAAACATCTTAGTTTAGATGAAAAAAATAAAGGGATACCCTGCCAAATAGACTAACAGATCAAAGGCTTGGAGAGAGATAGGAGATAGTTATTATCTTCCTCTGGCATGCTTCAAGCACAGTTCCATGGTTGATCATCCATCTCAGTAAGATTATACTCAGTTGCTTACTGTGGTGAGCTATATGCCTGAGTGTGGGGAAGCTGGGTGGGGCATAGCTGCAATCTTCTTGTCAGGAAAGGGATTTATCTAGGTGGTTGCTGTTTCCTTCTCGCTACTGCTACAGTGGGTCCTGCAGTGACTGTTGTTTGGGTCACCTTCTTTCTTCTTTCACTTGTCTCTTTGCCATTCAAATTACATCTGAGAAAAGCTAGTAAAAGCACTTCTCTTTGCTTTAATATTTTACATTTTATATATGTATTTGTATGTGTGGAGATGGTGCACACACACACGCCACACACAAGTGTGGCAGTCAGATGACTACTGGTGGGATTAATTTCTTTCCCTCCTCCATGTGGTTTCTTGGGATCAAACTCAGGTCGTCAGCCTTCATGGCAAGTGCCTTTACCCTCTGAGCCATCTCTCTGAACCCTTCCCTTTTTCACTTAGTAAAATTCCAAGTCCTTGATCATGCCCAATAGGGTCCCATATGATCTGACTTGGATGTCTTCTAGAATTTGTCACCTTGCTATTCTATGCATGCTTATCCTCATCACTATTCATAGAATATTCTGAACATCCCTTTTCCCCCCTCTCAGGCCTCTTTTCTTGTTCCCCATGCCTGGACTCCTCTTCAGGGCACCTGCTTGATTTATGGCGGCACTATCTGCAGACATTTGTTTAAAATCATCTTGTCACCAAGTCCTTTCTGGCCACTTGGCCTTCCCTAACTCCCCTAAGCCAGCTTTGTTTTTCCGTACAGCTTTCATCCAATAAGATATATTTATCACCCCTGGAATTTGCTTATCACCTGTATCACTCAACAATATTGGTCCTTCCATGGAGGAGAAGTTTTATGTCTGTTTCTGTATTTCTAGCACTTAGAATGTCAACCAGTGCGTGGTCCGTGTTCAATATACTCCTTTTGAATGAGTTCAATGAATGATTATTGTGGATAGGATTTTAGAAGTTTGTGGGGAGGATATGTGGCATGTCCTGTTAGGGCCGGGGTGATCCAAGAAGTTTTTCTTAAGGTGATACTCTTCTTCCATTCACTTTTATGGCAGAAGTTCCTATTGAGTCTTCCTGATAACAGGCACTGTCCTAGGGTGAGGGATATAGCTGCCATGAGGATAGGCAAATGCTTCTTATTGTGTAACTTAGAATCCAGTGGGAAAGAGATAAGATAGCTAATCTATAAGAAAACAAGAAAACATCTGATAGTGGCACACACTATGCAAAGAGCTAAACTAATGTGACATTAATGGGGCATGCAGGGCTGACTTTAAGTCCTAAGACACGAGACTCTAGGAAGTGGACGGCAGAGGAATGGTAAGGAAGCATCCCCGTGAAGAGGAAGGGGTGAGGGCTCATGGTACAGAACACAGCCAGGGCCAACATAAGGGGGTGGGGGGGGGCAGGCTCTTCATGGTTCAAGAGCCAAAGGTGCCACATATAACTGTCGTCAGATAACAAGGGAGAGAGATCTGAGATTAGATCAGAGGAGTCCTAAGAATGAGAAGGATCTAGCAGGCAAAGGTGGGAAGAACCAGCCAAGAAAGAGGGATGGATGACAGGGAAAGAGGACCAATGGAAAGATCCTAAGCCAAGGCCAGTGGGAGCAGAAGAGGCTTTTATGTCTGAGGGACTCAGCTTTGTTTCTCCTACATTCAAAGCATAACTGAAGATGGAATCTGGGGTACTATGAATGAGCCAGTTTCTTGTGAAGGCTCTGGGACCACATCTTGTTGCAGGTGAGGAAAGAGAACTGTTCCCTAGAAAACATATTTTCTAGGAGAAGATGTATAATTAACTGCCCAGAAAGAACTGCAGCACAAGTTACATTCTTGGAAGATTCAGAACAAGCATTTGGGCTTCTGCTATGCTAGCAGCTCGGAAGCAAACGCTGCTCGGCGCATTGCGCTTCAATCTCAGCACCGTCCCGCATGTACCCGACTCCCATACTTGGTTTAGATACTGCACTCTAGCATGGGCAGGGGAAGGCATTCTAGGGCTCGTGCCTGCTTCTGTGCTCACTGCTGTGTGCACCACTACCCAGCACCTCGCTGATGGCTCTGGCTCTCTTGTCTAGAGTGACTCCAGTTTACTCTGTGAGTCCTTTTGCAGTGTTCTTCCAGTTACTTCAGTCTTCACCCGTGGCTATATCTAATTTACAAAACGCACTTTGATCCCTTTTAATCCCTTCCTTTGCTGATCCCAGTTGGTGCCTCCTTTCGTGGAGGCTGCTCTGTCCTCAACACTTTCCTCCCTTTGCTGACAAAAATCACACACAACAAACTCAAAGCCACAATTAACATGCTCAGACACTTTTCTTTCCCTAAGGTAATTGAGTCCCCAAAGAATGTCTAAGTCCTTGGGAATCTTGACAGGTTGGGAGTTTGTAACAATTGGGGAACTGTTATCAGTACAGCCAGAAACCCCAGAGAAGGCACTGCTGAAGTCATGTCAAAGGATTTAATTTAGGTTCCCATTTATCAAGTAAATGGTGACTTATGAGTAAATTGTTCGGTGTGTGTTCCATAATGACCCACCACTGACTGACAATGCACACCTAGATTGAAACCATTTACAGGCGATTACTTCCTAAACTGTATTTGAAATCATCATAAGGTGTACTGAGATAAGCTATTTATCCAGGAAGCAACAAATGGAGGGTGATATTTTCTTCCTCTCACAATGGGGTATGGTGCACTCTTCTGCCATGAAGCTTGATTATATATTCATCACCTGACACAGAAACACGAACTTGAAAGCACCGGACAGTTAAGATTTCCATGGCAAACGAGGCTGAAAAATTCCGAATAAATAATATTATTTGCTTTAGAAGCCACTGACTTTAGGTTTTGGATGTCCAAGGTTCATCTAGCGTTTTTCCATCATGTGACAAACTAAATAAATTGTTAGGGTTGGTGAGCTTTTGGTGTCTTTGCAGGACCAACACACACAAAGAGCAGGTGGGACACAAGAAAAGTACAGCACTGAACCACTTAGGGAAGAAGACATCTCACACGTGAGCACAGACTGATAGGAAGGCTAAGGGAAGGGGAGGGCTGGCCATCTGCTGAAAGGTTTCACTGTGAAAAGTTGATCCGAGATGCAGTACATTCCTGCGGACAACAGCTTAAGGCTGAGGTTTCAGCAACTTTAAACGTTTTGGTAAGAACAGAGACTAGAAAAAAAGCAAATAAGTATCATTTGAAGGAAACTATGAGAAACAGCAGGGAGAGTCCAAGAAACGGAAGCATACATGTGAAATTGTCAAAATTTACTAAGTCGTTTCCGTTTTTCATGCATGTCTTTTGTAGGAGTCGTATTGTGGTGAGAAGCAGACACTACCTATTCAGATGATGATGGAAAAATAGGCGACTCTTACCTGAAATTCCAACCCATAGTTTTCCCTGCAGAATTCTCGCAGTTTGGGATACACGGTTTCTCTCAGTGCCTGCCGTTCTGCTCCTGTATCTATAACAGAACACAAGACGTCAAGTGAATATGCCAACACACACATTACTTGGAAAATGAAGAGATGAATAATAATATAAATGCCATTCAGATGGGGTGCTTAGTTCATACTCATGTAATATTTGGCTGTTGGGCGAATTCCATAGAGATCCATTCATTAGGCTTGTGCAGAAATGTGCAAAGGATGGATGACAACCTCACCTCCCAGCTCTGTGTGGCCTGTAAGGTTTAGAATTTAGAGCTGATTTTTCATGCTCAGGTAGGCATTCACATCAAACTTTTCAACTTCCATGCCACGCTGTCTTTGGAGGAAGTGGAAGGAAGCACTGTTGGGTTATCATATATTTGAGCTAAATATAGTACAAGCATTTAAAAACATACAGATTGATGGGTTTAGTTATAGATATACAAATATCTGGACTAAACTATTATTTCCTACAATGTTCAGATATAATTCAGCTTTTTACAAAGTTAAGCACATCAGCTGTGCAATCAGCACCATAATTGGAAATAGTACATCATGGATACCACTATTAACAACTATCATATACTATTGTCTGTAGAGTCAGTAGACCAGTAGTTTAGTAGGATGACATGTCCCACCCTGAGCTTAGGGATGTTCTGCTGTATCAAAGATAGGAATTGTTTTATAAATGTTAAATCACATAAGAGTTCTGAAATAAAACATTTTTATTCCCTGTTATTAGAAAAATGCAGGAAGTAATAGAGAACCTGAAACCAGAAGAGTTGTTCAATAAGCATTATGTATTTAATTTTAAGCATTTTTCAGAGAGAGAGAGAGAGACAGAGAGAGAGAGAGAGAGAGAGAGAGAGAGAGAGAGAGAGAGAGAGAGAGAGAGAGAGAGGAAAGAGAGGAAATCTTTCCGTGTTGCTGAATGCCAAAATCTTCCATTACTGGTGACATTCCTGAGGTTTTTGATGCCAAGAGTCTGTTACTTGCCTGACTGGCTTCAGTAAACCTAACAACCACAGTGTTCAAAAACTAGGGTAATGTACTATCTCATGAAAAGCATATTTCTAAATATACCTCAATTCTAGCTATAATACAAAATATCTGCACATCTCATTTATAACAAAGATAATAACTTAAAAGAATATCCTTGTTTTTCCCCAGCACATCTGTCCAGGAAAACTCAGCCATATGCTGCACTGACCTACCCTATTTTCCTACTGTTCTCAACTCTATTTTGAGAAGCAAATAAGCAATCATGGATCTAAAATGCAGCTGTAGTTCTGCAGCATAACAGAAACCAGTGTTTACAGGGAAACCAGAGGCAGAGAAATATAAGGTTTTCAGATAATTTCTGACCTGAACAAATAGGGTCTTTTCCATCTTAGAGCCAATGTGGTCCAGAGCTTAAAGGGAAAGAATGCAGGAGTACCATGCTGAGCAAGCCCTGCACTGCCACAGCGTTGCTGGAGACAGCATATTAAGCTTTTGTATGATTTATGTAATCTTGGGATTAGATAGCCACTCTCCCTTGACCTATTTTAAAAGCTGAAAACATTAACTGTATAATAAAGCTGATAATAGTCAATCTAAAAAGCCTTCGCAGATTGTAAAAATCAAAACGCTGAAAGATCATTTAAAAAATAAATAGTAGTTTGGGAGCGGTAGCCTATACCTTTAATCCATTCACTTGAGAGGTAGAGGCAGGTGGCTGTCTGTGAGCTCAAGGCCAGCATGATCTTTCTACATAGTGAGTTCCAGGACAACCAGGGCTACAAAGAAAGACCCAAAACCCAAAATCCAAAATATAAACAAACACTACAGTGCATGGAAATTTGGAGCTATGTTAAGTGAGGATTATTGCCATGAAATTTTAAAAATTGATATTTGATAAATGAAATAATTATATGGTATAAGGAACATAAAGAAACTGTAATTCTTATTATTGGGTGCTAAGATTTTAATGTACAATAGCCAGGAGGAAAAGAGTAGTAAAGAACCTATTCACAAACATGTATTGAGTGCTTATGACAGTCTGCTAGTGTGCCCAGTACTTACTTCTGTGTGCATTTTCTTATGTCATTTCTAATGGTGACTCTATGGGAGAGTAACATTATGTGTGTGTTTTCTTGTTTTTAATTAGAAGAAACCAAATGCTAAAAGTGTTAAGAGAGGTACCCTAGGTTAGATGACCTCTAAGTAACCAAGCTCAGACTTGAATTCAGGCAGCCATACCAGGGATTACCTTGCTTTAACAAAAGAAACAGACACACGTGAAAATAATCAATCTTTGAATATAGTCTATACAATAAGTTTTGATGCAGTTAATGGATGTGTGAAATTAAAAAAAAAATTAAAGTTGGGATAGAGACCTTGCATAGCATGAATAAGGCTCTGGTTTCATCCTTAGTCCTTCCAAGAACAACAGTAAAAAAAAAAAAAAAAAGAAAAAGTCAAGTGTATAGCATGACTTTCTCCTCTGGAGTTAGCAGCCTAAAAGTCAACCAGAAAGTGGCTGGTTACTCCCATAACTATCACGCCACTATTGCACTAGCAGACATATCGTGCTTGGCAGTTTCGTGTTATAACCTGTAAGGTTTTTTTTATCATTTGATAGAGTGGGTTCTTGATGACTTTTCTCCCTCAATGGCCTGTATATCACTTTGTGATATAGTAAAAGTTAGCTATCAGGGAGAAAGATTCTAGCTCTTTTACAACTTGATTTCTCTGACATATAATCAAAGTATGTGGTATCTTCTGAAATAAGGAATTATCATCTAGTTCTAGTGGGCAACCAGTAGCAATGACAACAGTCTGTACTGTTTTAGGGGGATCTGGAGTCTCACTAGAAGGAATCCCACAGCTGGCACTGTTTATTAACCTATACCTTCTGGGAGCACCATTACCCAACCATGGTACTCAGGATACCGTCTCTCAAACATTAATATAATATATATTTATTATGTATATATATAATGTAAATATATATACATACACGCATATTAATAATATAATATAATATAATATAATATAATATAATATAATATAATATAATGCATTTATATATTTATATTTGTTTTGTGCATACGTGTGTGTTGCCTGCATGTATGTCTGTACATCATTCGAAAGCCTGGTGACTGTGAAACTGGAGGTATAAATGGTTGTGAGCTATAATGTAGATACTGAGATTCAAAATTTAGTCCTCTGCAAGAGCAACAAGTGACTGAACCACTGAGCCCTCTTTCCAGCCCTTAAGTTATATTTCAAAATTAGCGTTCAGAATAGTATGATTCCATATGGCTTTTTAATATATCCTTAGTTTTGGCTAACTATGCCCCCATTTCCCCTGTTTTGTAGCTACTTCTATATAACATAGTTCTATAATGCTCTCTCTCTTAAGATCGTCCCTCCTCCTTTTTTTTTTTTAGCTCCCTGGTAGCTATAGGCACCCCAAGTTAAACACAGAAATGTCAAAGTTTGAAGCTAGGATCTGCATATGAGAATTTGAAGCTTCTGTAGTCCTGATTCTAAAGAAAAATTTGTGCATGGAACTATAAGCTTGGTTGAAAGCCCATGTCTAGGAAGGTCATAGGTCTTAGGGAAGAGTCTATCACTGTTGTCTTGCTATAGGAGATGATATCAAACTGCCTTTTAAATATTTTTGTTTATACCCATGGATTAGTGCTTTCTCTGCCTTGGTCAGAGAAGCTTCTTCTTAAAGTAGGAATTAGTTAATGCAGAGATTTCTATCTGGCAAAAGTGCTGGGAATAAGTAATTTCTTTGAGTTATCAGCCCTCAACAGGACATCTATATCACATAAGACTTGAGGAACATGAGGGCAAAAACAACACAAGATCCAGAGTATAGGGAGGAAGGCCATGAGATGCTTTTTTTCTTTTCTGGGCATGACACGGCTATTGAACCCATCAGCTCACAGTGTCAGTATCTGCTTGCACAAGACTGGGGATGGATAGATGTCTCAGTGGTTAAAAGTACTTGTTATATTGTAGAGCTCCTGGGTTTGGTTCTCAGGACCCAGGGTGGCTCACAACCATCCATAACTATTTCCAGGGGGATCCAATAACCTCTTCTGAACTCTGTGGGCACAACACATGTATGTGGTATACATACATACTTGCAGGCAACACACACATAAAAAAAGACTGGGCCCATCGACATTCTGTCATGGGTTGGGAGGAGCTCATAATGCTCCATCCATCCCTGAGGGAATGGTTTGGTGGAGTGTGTTATATATTTCTCAGCGGTAGCCATTTGTTAAGTTGCCATTGAGCAAGCAAATAACCTTCTATCCATGTTCAGAAAGGCAACTAATAAACTACAGTGGGTCATAAACAAATAAAAAAGACATGTAAACAGGAAGGAAACTTGAGAAAAAGAAGTTTGGTGGGAGAAAAGAGTTTGGTGGGAGAAAGGAGAGAGAAAGAAAGGAGAACAATGGTGGATCAAAGTCTACATGATCAAAGTCTATAAATGTAGTATAATTATGAAAGAATAAGAATATTCTTTTTCTTCTAAGATACACTGTTCAACAAACATGATTAGCAAGCGTTCTTGTTCTCTTCGTAAACAAAGCCTCAATGGGTCCACTTTCCTGACTCCTGCTACTGGGTACAAGTGAAAGTTTCTCTTATTGGGACTTTGTCCAGTTTCCATTTTGGAACCCTCCAACTCATTTACCACAGAGTCTCCAGACTGAGCTTTTCAAGTGTAGCTCAGGTCACATGTGTAGGCCAGATGTCTAGGAATGAAAGTCACACTCCCTTGGTTGAATACTCTCTCTTGCCTTAAGCTTTTCTCCCAATGCTTGCTCTGTTCATGTCACCCCCAGCAGTGGCCTTCACTGACACTGAGTTAAACTTTCACACTGGGTCTGTTTCCTGTTATGTCCTGGAATGCCTGGCTCTGTGATCAGCTCTTGACTTTTTTGTGTCACATGAGTGCCAGCTTCAATGCTACCTCCTCAGAGAGGCATTCTTGGAGCACTGACAACAGAAGTCACCTTCTACCATCTTTCATATCTTTGCACAGTACTTGTCATTACTACTGTCTGCACTCCCCATAAGAATGTGTGCTCCAGGAACTTTCTTTTGCTTCATTTCCCACTGCCTCCAAAGTAATTATGAGTGAATGAATGAGCCACACATGCAATTACCCCCAGAAGCAGAAATCCTTCCTTTCTGCTTACAATTTTTCATTGGACAGATGTAAAAGCAAGAGAATATGAAATTTTGTAAGACATGTGACAGAATTTAAATATTTGTTGTCATCAGATGAATAAATTGAAATACCGATTTCCTTTCTGGTTTGTGAGTTTCTGGTGGAATATGACTGTATTTTTACTAAGTTATTTTGATCCTTTCTAAATATGTGAAGGAAGTGTGTGAATGTGTTTAATAGGCATTCCAAATCTTTCTATCACAAAAATTACTCAGATTTTCCTCCATTTATATTAATATATGATGACTGAATCTGGAAATGGAAAAGTAATTAAGATAGGATAGATTAATTATGAAGGTTGACAGATAAGCTGGCTTAATTAAATAAAAAAGCCCCGATTCATACCAACAGCAAATCTGGAGGGTTAGTAATTAAAAATACTTGAATGTCACAGACAGAAAAAAATGAACTCACAGAATCCCACAGATCAAAAGGGACCTCAAAGACTAGATCAGAGGCAAAGTGCTTTATGATTCATTTTTCATACATAGTCACTGGGTTCCCCAGGCTTCTGCTCGGCTCCTCAGTTCTCTGAAAGGCTGCATTTACACTATGGCTCCAATAACCATTAGGATTTGAGAAGCTATTTTCTAAATAGTTCCTGGGTGATTTAGGAGCTAATGGAGGCCTATGTGCAGTATCTGAATTACCCACAGGAAGTACATTAATTGGGGGGAATGATTAATCAAGTCTATGATCTTTGGAACTTTGATTTTACTCAACAAGAGTTGGAATTAATTCCAAGACTTATTGAGTGCTGAAATGACCATGCTGGATAGAAACCTCACCCAGCTCCTGCCTCACCCAAACTTGAATCCGAGGACATTAGATCAAGTCATTTTTCCAACTCTGCAAAAACTCAGAATATCTGTTTAGGACCCACCACACATACTAGGTTAAGAGTGGCCTAGTCTTCAACGTTTCTGGCAGGTGAGGATTCCTATACCAAGCCATCAACACTTTCCTATCTCCAAGTTTTCTGTACTTAGGCTGTTACCTGGATTCTCTATTGTATCCTTGCTTATTAGCTGGTGATTCTCCAGATAAGTTTACGTAGCTGTTTGAGTTGTTATTTAATTTCCTTACACATTAGCTTCCTCAAATACTGTTTCTTCTTGATGACCTTCTGATGTCCTTTGTACTCAACTAGTCACTCAACCCTTCTTATGTCACTGTTAATACATCATGTCAGTTTTGGGTTATAAATGTTCTGTGAATTTGATTTGTTTCACCCCCTCCCTCCTTCAACCTGAAGAATCTAAAGCCTCCTGTATGTCTAAACCATTACCTGTCTTCCCTGCACCATTTTTCTAATGCAGTATATGGAAAGCAGAGTTTAAGTTCAAGGCAAAACAAAAGGAAAAATTAATTTGATCATCAAAAGATGATCCAAACATCAGTGGTCCAGAGGCTGAAAAGTAAGATGCTTAGCAGTTGGAAACCCATTTTCTGGTTGAGTTCCATCTTCTGTTACCATTTGCCAAGTGTCTTCTAGACACATTTTCATGCTTCTTGACCCTGAATTTTCTCTTCACACAAGCTTCTTTCCCTGCTCAGAAGCTCATGTTTATCACACCCTCTTTGTGTGGCTGGACTTTATGAGTACCAGTTAAAGACAACAAACTATGTTACTTCTTGCTAGGGTCAGGCAGACCTTTTCCTGGACATGCACAGTGCTCTGCTTGCCTCTGTGTGACACTACACACTAATCATTTTTAATTAGTCATATATTTTTGCTTAACTCCTCCACTAAACTGTGAATGCACAGGCAGGGAATTTCTCATTCATGCTCACATTTTGGAAATTAGGGCAGATTCCAAGGCATAATCAATATTTGATAAATGACTATACAAATAGATGCTATTATAAGAATGTTAAAATAAGCTAAAATATTTTTTTTTTGTAAAATAAACTTAAGTATTTTTTGGAAATGTTAGCCTAGATCAAAATCCCATGTTATTTCAAAATAATAGTAGGTTACACTGATGGCATTATTAATCATTTGTGAATCTGGGCAGATATGACAGAGTGGATGGTGGTACAGCACCATGAGCAACACAGACGGTCCTCTATCTAATAAGCAATAACCACATTTGACAATGTTATCAAAAACCACTGTAAAATTTGGTAAGCAAACCAAAGAAATTCCTGTAAGCTGAAGGAAGTGTCATTAGGCACAAGTATGAATCTGCACACAAGTTTCAAGAACTCTGAAAAAAGCAAGCATCTGGTAAGTTTTAAGGAGTATAGAATTGCTGTGGTTTAGACAGTGTTTCTCCAGATGCTTGTGTGTGAAAGCTTTGCTTCCCTATTGAAGCTTATTAGTATAATATGCAACTATTTGCAATCTCAAAGAGATACACTTTGGGTTCAAAAACACAAGTTTAAAGTAAAAATAAATGGAAAAAAATGTAATATTCATTACCCAAAAGCAGATTGGATATCTGAGCCATCAAAACAGGCTTCAATAAATACTAGTAGAGAAAAAGAACCCATGACACAGACATAGCAATTATAATATATACACATTCACAGAGAGAATTCTAAAATATATAAACTATAGAAACTAGGCTGGTGAGATGGCTTGCAGCCATCTGTACTTGCAGCCAAGTCTGCTGACCTGAATCTGATTTCCTAGGACCAACATGTAGGAAGGACAGAACTGTCTCCCTGGAGTTGACCTCTGATCTCTACACATATGTGCTGTGGCAGAAACAGATGCAAGTGTGTGTGAACAACATTCCTCCACATTAGATGTAATTAAAAATTATTAAAATATGAAGCAGAAACTTAAGGAATTAAAAGGAGCAACAATATTCTAATAACAGCCTTGTATCTTGGTAACTATAATGGCTGACTCTTAATGGTGAAAAAACTGAATTCAAAATCAGCATGGCTAAAAATGACTTAATGCCATTCTATCCAGAAATGTGACCTAACATTTGTAGATGCTTTTGAAGCAACTGGCACTAATATAATTCTGAAGATACCCAAGGACAGCACATTCCCGTCTGGTCCACACAGATCATTTCCCATGGAGGCCATATGCTACATCACAAACAAGCCTTATAAATTTAATCAAGGAAAGTACATCCTTCAAACATAATTAAATTAGAAGTTAACAGTTCAAACTCTGGGAAACTTCTGTACAGTTGGAAATTAAACAAAATACTTCTTCTATGCCAATATACTTTTAAATACTTGATATTATTACCCACACATCAAAGAACTATGCATGAGAGAAGCTCAATGTTTTGAACCCAATTAAATAAAAGTACACATCAAAGGTTATGAAAGGCAGAAAAATAATGGCCAGATTACAATAATTAGATCTTCAAAATACACCAGAAATGTAAAATATCAAGCTAGTAATGTAGTTGTATGTCTTAAGAAGTGATAAAAAGAAAGAAAAATGGGTTCAAAGCAGAAAGAACAGTTAAGTCAGATACATAAGAAGATGGTGTAACGTGACTTGTAGGAAGATATCGTAGTCTGAAACATCTTTGTGAGTTTGAGATGACAATTTTTTTTCTTGTAGAATTCACATTCCATGCAATTTCTGCAACTAGGGAAATCCAGGAACCAGTTTCTTTGAGCCTCTGGTCAACATTTTCACCAACCTATAAATAACATAACCATGTTTAATAAGTGCCTCTGTTTAAAGGAGGCTTATTTAATATATAATGTTGATTAACGCAGCCACTGACACTGTAATTCTTGTCTGAATGAAGCTTATTTGGCACACTGGCTTCCTTCTTAAGGAACATTGAAACCTTCTCTCATTGAGAGACATTTCACATGTCTGCAGTGGACACTGTGCAAACCACAGAACTGCCAACATAGAAAATATTTTTTAGAATGACATTAAAATCACCAAGAAAAAGAAGCAGAGCCTGGCCTTTTCCCACCACAGCTGGGAATGCACATGTCAGGTTGCTGTCATTCTTAACTGCTCTGTAGTATGCTGGGGACTAACCCCAAAACCACCATGAGTATTGATTTGGATGTTGTTACATATACACACAGAAAGATTCACTTTATATCTGTGAGTATGTATGCCTGCATGAATGTGTACATGTACCTTCTGGGTCCCTGCAAGATGGAGCTCTAGGTTTAGATACCTGACAGGGGTACTAGAAACTGAATTCTGGATCCTCTCTCACAAAAGCAGCAAACTCTTACTCACTGAGCCATTTCTTTAATCCTCTGTTACATTTCTTAATGACAAATTCACAAATATGGAATCCCTGAATTGTGAAGAATGACTTTACATTGAAAAGCTTAAGAAAATATACTTTCAACCGGGTAGACCAGTATAATAAATGAATTATAATCTCTGAGCACACAAGTTGTCCTGGGAGGAAAACATACAATTGAAATCAAGCTATAGATCTGAAAGTTTGTCTCACTTGGACAAAAGCCTTGGAGATATCTGAAAGTCTGAGAGTTAATGAAGGCCAATCCAGGGTAGTAGAAATCACTGAGTTAACTGGGAATCACTGATTCATGAGCAGAGTGCAGAGAGAGCTGGATTTTATGCCTAACCCATACAAACAAAGATTAGGTCAGCACAAGGAAGAAGGGCAGAATCACAGCTCATAAACCTGGCATAGGTCACAGCATAACCTGCTTCCACCTTAGCTTGGACTCTTAAGCACGTATGTGGAGCTGAGGGGCAGCATCAGATGGTTCTCATTGAGACAGCCTCAGCTGAAGTGGGAGGAAAATGTGCTACAGTAAGATCTTTTCAGATGGGTCAGGTCCCAGTGAGATGTCACTGCTTCCTGGAGAGGCATTCAGAAGTGGAGTATGAGGCTGTTTACTGAAATAAAAACATTTAAGGAATATTTGGCTACATGATTATTTCAATATTTTTTGCTTACTTTTCAATGGTCCTTTTTAATGGGTGCCTTAACTAATTATTTTGATCCATTTTATCACTCCAGAAGTAGTTTTCATGTTGACCCTTAAAAAGTTAAGACTAGGGCTGCAGAGATTGGCTCAGTGGTTAAGAGTGCTGGCTGCTCTTCCAGAGGACCAGGGATCCATTCTCAACACCCACATGGGGGCTCACAACTGTCAGTAATGCCAGTCCCAGAAGGTCCAAAGCCCTCTTCATACTCCATGGGCACTGCACGCATATGATGCACAGACATGCAGGCAAACACAGATAAAATGAACTAAGAAAAAAAGCAGTTAAAATTATTATAATCTTTTAGTTTCCCTCCAAAGTTTGTCTAGACAAAATTAAAGTTAATTCTACTGCAGTATCTGGAACAAAAGAAGAAAGAGCTGCAGTGTGTCTCACTTTTCTCATCAGTGGCCAAGAGGTGGGAGGTGGATGGACACTTAGGACTGTGATACCCCCTCTCCAGCTGCTTCAGTGGTACCTGCATCCAGTTTTACCAGGTAGGACAATGTGTAGTTGGAGCTTAATGATGGTGCTTCTGAAAAACATGATTCTGGTTCTCCCTACAAGGCTGTGCTCTTTGTTCTGAGAACTGAAATAAAATTCCTCTTCCTCTTCCTCCTCCTCTTCTTCTTCTTCTTCTTCTTCTTCTCCTCCTCCTCCTCCTCCTCCTCCTCCTCCTCCTCCTCTCTCTCTCTCTCTCTTCTTCTTCCTCTTCCTCTTCCTCTTCTTCTTCCTCTTCTTCTTCTTCCTCTCCTCCTCCTCCTCCTCATTATTATTTTTGCACATGTGGATGATGTATGTGTGAGTGCATGTTCCAGGGCTTGTGTGTGGAGACCAGAGGATAACTCTGAGGAGTCAACCTTCCTTCTGGCTTTATGTGGGTTCTGGAGAATCAAACATGTCTCCAAGCTTGTACACTAAGTGTTGAGCTGTGTTGGTTGGCATTCTTCTCATGATTTTTATAAACTGCCACAGCACCCGCTGTTGATTAGCAGCACATCAGAGACAAAATGCCAAGGGAACAAATGTCAATTCTTAAGCCATTGTGTATATGCCCTTCTGATGGTGGTTGGAAGCCCAAGTAGCATAGAGATAGCCACAACTAAATTGGAAATGTTCACATTAGTCACACTGCCTCGACTCTGTGACTCTTCCAGTACGTCTCCTTATTCAGCAACACAGAAAGCATCCTCTTTATAAAGGGTGTGGGTGGGTTTGGGGCAATGCGGAACTTGTGCAACAGTTTTGAACCATCTTCTATCATTTACCTGCACTATTGCTAACTTAAGAACTGGAAAAATGATAGATAAATGTCCAACAACAGGGAGGAATGATCTGAGGCCCAATTTTATTTAATATGTAGAGTATCTTGAGCTTAATATTTGTTAATTATTAACCAATACTAAATGGTTTACAATAGCTGGTAGGAATAATAATAGCTGTATGATTTTTCCACACTAATAAGAAAGCACTTTAAAACCTTAACATTGTTAATGAAGACAAATATTCATTTTCTATGTTAATTCATTTCACTACACACTGTCAACACAATTGTCAAATTAAATAATTCACCCAGCATCAGTTACAAAAGGATCTGAATATATAGATCACTTAGAGATGTGCTTTAAAGAAATTCACATAAAACACTGCACCAGTTAAAGGGAATTAGTTCATTTTGGCAATACGAATTCTGACATAGCAAATGTCCATATGCCAGAGTTAATGCTTTTTAACAAATTGGCAAATGAGATGATATGAAACATGGCATTCCTGTTCTTAAAAAAATAGTTCTGGATAAGATACAAATATGCATTAAAATAGTTCCTGTAACAACTGTTTTGGGGAACAACAGTGGCTTTGATTTGTTAGATAAGACTATTAGCAATTGTGCTTTGCATGCTTGCCATGTTCAAAGTACTGGGCATGAGAAATTCACCTCATCTTCCCAGTTAGGCTGAGCAGCATCTAATGCACAGGTAGACAATGACACAAGTGTTTGTAATGCAAAAAAAAAAGCACACAGTGTCAAAAGCTTTTTTTTTTTTAAATGGAGACAGGTTGAAACTGAGTCAGTGGTACACACACACACACACATACACACACACACACACACACACACACACACACACACACCACTTAATAAAAAATTCTGGTTCAAGAAATCAACTTAGTGAAAACAATATAATATTGGTCCCTGTGCCAACCCATTAACAACTCACTTGCTGCTGGTCAGTTTATGATACTTTCAAATACCAGATTTTATATATGCTTAGTAGGCATAGAAATCATAGAGAATAGATTTGAAGCTTCTTTGTACAGTTGTTTTGGTGGGAGCCTAGAGCAGGAGATAGCTGACTAATTTGAGCTGCTGTAGCAAGATAGCTTAGATTGGGTAAATTTAGAAACAATAAAAATGAAAGTTATTTATTTTTTAAGAATTGTGTGTGTGTGTGTGTGTGTGTGTGTGTGTGTGTGTGATTCATGCAGGTACAGACAGGTTCATATGTGTGACTGCAGATACACATGTTCCATGACACCTATGTGGAGGTGTCAGTCAGAGGACAACCTCAGGTGTCAGTCCTTGTCTCCCTTGTTTGGGGCAAAGTCTCCTCATTACTGCTGCACATGCCAGGATAGCTAGCCTATGTGCATCCAGTGATTGTCCTGTCCCTGCCTTCCACTCCTGCAAGGAGCACGGAGGTTACAGACACATACTACCACATCTAGTTTTCATGCAGACACTGGGAATTCAAACTCAGGTCTTCATGCTTGCATGGGAAGTCCTTTATCCATGGAATCCTTTTAGCTTTAGAACGTTATTCCTCATAGTCTGGAGGCTAGGAAGTCCTATCATCCAAGTGACAATAGATTCAGGGATCAGTAAGGACCTCTTCTCGGTTTCATACTTCAGCTATCTTTACATGATCACACAGAAGAGGTCAGAGGTTCTAAGTACTCCCTTTAAACTTTTATAAGGTCACTAATGGCTTTGTGACTTATTCACTTCCTAAAGGCTCTATATTTTATTACTGTCATAGTGATGATTAAGTTTCAATATGTGGACTTGGTGGTACATAGCAACCACACCAGATTCCCTTTATGCTTTGCACGGAACTTGAGAGCCTTTGAGGATTCTGAGAAGGACACTTGCAGGTGGAACTACAAAGGAGCTTTATTAAAATCAAAGATGATCCAATCATATTTAAGGATCATCAAGTCTGGCTTTAGCACCGTTCAAAAATCCTGGATGTTATGTGATGATTCAGACAATTAGCCAATCAAATTCTTTTCTCTTAGAAAAATATCTGGGTCTTAGGGGTATGTTCACATTCCATCTTTCTCATATCTTAATGGCATAAGCTGCAGTAGAACTCAAGGAGCATCCTATACCAAAGGTACATGATAACAGGACTGTAATTTGTTTACTAATATTTTTTATTTTTAAAATTAGCATGGAAGGTATTAGATATAGCTACGGTGCCTTAATTTTAATGCTTAGGATAAGTTTAAACACCTTATTCATCAGCTATGTATGGGCGTTTTCAACCCAGAAAGAGTGAGTCACCTGATACCTATCATACGCTATGCAATAACACTGGTCCAGTTTTGCACGAAAGAGAACAGCAAAAGCAAACAAAATTTTTTGGTAAAGCTCTCTGCCCTAATGCATCTATGAATAATACATTATTATTATCAGTGTGAACTTCTAAATTCTACTCACAGCTAAAGGTTGCAAAGGTTTCCTTTTAATCCATCAAAAGATACTTTCACCTCACTTTTCCCAAAGTATCAATATTGAATGATATAAAAATACTTTTAGCGTTTGCTTTCAAATAAAATATTCAACACTCAGTGCTTTCATGGAGCATTTTCCTTTAAAAATCCATTATGCTAAAAGTAAATATCTACATGGAGACCACTAGACTGATGTAATTAAAATGTATATTTACAAAAAGGTAATGGGTATTACGTCAGCAATAGTGAGCAGTGGCCAGTTCACTGTGATTTTTTTTCTCATATGATCTTATCCGGAATAATCGAAATTTTACATTTAAGTTTTTGTTTTTCTTAAATTTCACAGTAGTTCTTAAGGTTATTTTATTTGTTTGGACTACTTAATTTTATCACGAATTATTTAAAAAGTGTAAAGAATACTAAAGAGTTAAAGAATATTAAAGGTAAGAAGGAATTCGGCCACATCTATTTTGTATTTCTCTGATTTTAGTGTATGTGTATCTGGTTCTCTCCCTCCCTCCTCCCTCTCTCTGCACTCGTGAGAATATTGGTGAAGGCATGTGCACCTCTGAAGGCCAGAGTTCTCCCTTTGCTGTCTTGCTTGCTCTCCACCTTACTATTTGAGACAGTACCTCTTGTGGAACCCTGAGCTCATGGCCACTTTGGTTAGGCTTGTTGAGTCAGTCCTTGGGATCATCTGCTTGTCTCTCTACACCATTCACTCCATCCATTACAGACATTCACACTGGCTTTTACATGGGCGCTGGGCATCTGCACTCAGATCCTCTTACTTGAGCCATAAGTCCTTTACCTCCTGAAGCATCTCCCCAGATCCTTACATTTGTTTGAATCCCTGAACTCTTCTGAGACAGCCTGATCATGAGTATGCTGGTCCCCACTATATGTTCTGGGCTGGTTTCAGGAAGTGGTGCCAGCTTGGTCTCAAGATTCCATGTAGCCAGGTTGCTGACAGATGAGTTTCCATTACATCAGAGTCATGTATACCACATCCTTGTTTCTAAGACTTCTTAACTCTATAATTGCTTTGTGTTTATTGGAACCAACATTCAGAAGCTAATTCCAAGTCAATGATTTCTTAGAGTCGTGGAAATGATGATGCTCAACTACTGACCCCCTTGGACAGAGATGAGATAGAATTTTCTTGATGAACCAACAATGTCCTCTGCAGTTTCACCTTTCTCCTCTTTCCATGCACTGTATTCCCACTGTTCCAGTATGCTATCATTTTATCAGCACATATTAATCAAATACAATAGCGTGCTTTATCACGACATTTTCATACACGTGTAGAAGGTATTTGGGCCATGTTTATAATCTCTCTTATCCATACTTACCTCTCTGTGGCCTTGTCCTCTTCCTATTCACAAGTTGCTATAGCTTCTTCTTATATTTTTCTTTGTATTTTTTTAATTCTACAAAAGAGTTAAATTATGTGATACTTGTCTGAGTCTGGCTTAACTCACTTAATATGATGATCTATACTTTCATTAATTTAATTCTTTATGAGTTCATTCTTCGTTATGGCTGAATAATACCCCCTCCCTCCTTCCGTGTGTGTGTGTGTGTGTGTGTGTTTCTGTGTAAAATTTCATTTCATTCATTCAGTCATCCACTGACAGACACCTAGGCTTATTACATATCTTGGCTATTACAAATGCATTTTAATAAACATGATCATATAGGTACCTCTGAGGTCTGCATTCTATGTGCTCACATAAACTCAATTACTGCACTTGCTGTTAAGTGTTCAGAGCACTCAAAACTCCCAAGCGTCACCATCGTTTCCAGGCTGCAATTCCTGATAACAGGAAGGATGCCCATCTGTCTCAGAACAGTATCCCTACCCAAAGTCTGTGGCACAAAGTGGCTACCCACAATATAGCTCAACACATGTTATGTGATTAATGGTTTTTGTGTTGTGTATTTTTTCTTTCATTGGAACTTGTACACATTTTAATTGTCTTGTTATGCTGTACCTAGTCTAGAACTTGTCATACAGTAAGCATTTAATAAATGGTGAAATTTATTTCTGAGATGTTGTGTGTATCTAGCTTCCCAAGAACACATGTGTGTGTGTGTGTGTGTGCAGACACTTGAGGGAATTCTTTGCCTTTGCCTACCTTTAATCTGTGAGGAAGGTTTTAGAGTGTAGCTAGGCTATGGTCAAACAAGTTGTGATAATAGCTCCAGAAATTGACTCAGAGAGTTATATTGATGAGAAAATAGAAATTGAATACATATATATGTGTCTATAAGTGTGCATGTATGTGTAGTTTAAATGGAGTTACCACACACATGGTGATAACGCTTCCTGAAAAGGGCTATATACTATATGTCACAAACTCCAGTGCTAGGAGTAGAAAACCTACTTTTGAGTTATTGGTCAGGATGGTTCAAGACACTTCCAAAAAATATAGGCTATTATCATTGCCATCCCAGAATATGAATGTAAGATCCTATCACTGTAGATACCACACCCTTCTAACATAGGAGTTGGAGGAGTTGAGCCGGAACTGACCTGGAAGCCTCCTCCCTGAGGACTAGCTCTCATAGTATCTGAAAGGTGCTATGAAAGCTGCTAAGGGAGAAAAGCAATCAATAAGTCTACCCAGCTGATAGGCCTTTGAACCACAACAATGACCAGCATGACATGATACTCCTAATGGTGCCGTAGTGACACTTTTATCTTGGGGTTAACTAATTAGGGCTGCTTGACTGCACTTCAGGTATACTTAGAAGGAGGGAATTCATGTGTGGTACTGTAGACCAAACCAACTATCCATGGTTGGAGGTGTCATAGACATTTGAAGAGACTCCTGTCATTTTCCTAGTCAATATGACTTCTAACTATATTTTAAATATTTATCCTTATGCTCACAGACAAGTGTAGTTTTCAACCTCATCAAAGAAACTGTTTACAAGAGATTATAACTGATATCCATAACTCACAGAAATGTAGAAAATAAGTGTTCATGGGGTGCCCAGCCCCTGTTGATACATTTTCAGTGCAATGCCTAACCCAAGGCTCAGAGAACATTGAGGAAGAAGAAATGGAAATATTGTAGAAAAGGACCAGGATGCCTTCCTATTGCTACAGTGTCTTCTAGACATGACATGGAAACTAGAAACATGAAATATTAACAATATGGTTGGTTAATAAGACTCTCATGATGACAAAACCAGTTGAAATCCCAACATGGATGGCAGGAATTTCATGAGGTCCTATCTTTAGAAGTGCTACGGGAAATCAATGGCTGCACAAGAGAGAGAGAATCAGTCTTCTCCAGGGACAAGCCCACTGATGAGTTATTCAATTCCAAGATTATTAATCTTTAAAAATATCAGGAACAAAAGAACAAAGGAGCATAGTAATATGTCTAATGTTTTACAAATGTTGATTTTCATCATAAGTTCTAAGAGGGAAAAATGGAGGTAGTGGGAGGGATTAACAGCAGACAAGGTTGTAATTTTATATTTGTTTCAGGTCCAAGACTTTTCTTATAAGGGAATAGTATCATTTGTCAGCTTTAAACAGGCTGAGGCACTGGGCACTGGAATGAAGGACAATGTACTTCTGGCATAGCGTATTGAGTCAAGATGGCTTTTAGTTCCTGGTTGCAGTATTAACGTGCTTTCTAAAGTAGAGTCAGTGCTTTGTTTCAGTTTGCTCTGGCAGAATGCATCAGCTGCAAGGAGTAGACCAGTTCTGAGCTGCAACTGAATGCTCTGTATATAACTCCAGCACCCTCTAGGGAAGAAGGAGAGTGGCAGTGGGATTCTGCACAAACAATGACTTCTTAAAAATCTAAAGTATTTATGGTAAAGCACTTATTAAAGGTATAGGGTGATTTTTTTTCTATGTATTTTAAAAGCTGTCCCAAATGTCAAGTTCTCACAACTAAGGAAAAAAATTGATAAATTAATCTGAGTGTACCAATGGTATCAATTCACAACAGACAATATGGAGTTTTCTAGATTGAACCTAAGAGTAGGGGAGGAAAGAGGAAAAAAAGTTACCCAAATACAAATATACCCAATAAATTGACTTATTCCTTTATGTGAAACAATACCCAGAGAAAATGAATTGTTTGGAAATAATGCTCATTGGTACCACAGTTGTTGGCATACACTGTTTGGTTTAATTAGCTTATTAAATAGTAAAAGTGCTTATTTTTTGACAAAATGGTGCCTCTGGGAAAACAGGTTGGTCATGTAGGTTTCAAATGAGCTGCTGTTGCTTACTTATGGAAAAATGCAGAACTTACGTGGAAATTACCTGAACATCTGGGTAGCAAACTTTGAAGACTGACATGCTCAGTGGAGCATTTGTCTAAAACTCTAGCAGGATTTAAGCTGCAAAGACTCACTGTGAAATTACAGATGCTCCAGGGGTCAAAAAGAAACTAAGTAAAAGTTAAAATACTGAGTGTAAAACATCTAAGGAATTAGCAAACAATTAACATTAATGATAAGTCACTCAGTACAGATTATATTTTTCTCTTTCTTCTTCTTCTTCTTCTTCTTCTTCTTCTTCTTCTTCTTCTTCTTCTTCTTCTTCTTCTTCTTCTTCTTCTTCTTCTTCTTCTTCTCTTCCTCTTCCTCTTCCTCTTCCTCTTCCTCTTCCTCTTCCTCTTCTTCTTCTTCTTCTTCTTCTTCTTCTTTTTGCTTAGAGCTCAGCTTTGTTTGCTTTCCAAATGATTATTTAGGGAAACTGGTGTATTTCCATATGGATCTAAAAGCATTTGGATCCAGTTACTTTGTGGAAAATTCGCCAACTACCAACTACTCAGTTGTATTGTTCAGAAATGCATTGGAGGCAAGCAGATAACTCGGAGTTACGTCACTCTTTCTACAGTTCCCCCACTACTGCACGTGATCCCCAAGAGAGAGGGCAGCTGAGATTCTAGCATGTAACCACTAACCTCCTCAGAAAGAATGGTCTGCTGATTACATTTCTGCAACACTGTCCTGAAATATTAATTCATAAATTAGGCTGACAATTAGAAACACTATAAATAACAAGTTTAATTTGATAGCCTGGCTATTGTAATAAATTTAACAACTGTTTCCTCTCTCCTGTTGTATTCATTTTCACCCCGAGGTTAAGTGATACTGGTTAAAGTGCTACTGGAACAAGAGGCATTTGCGGAAGGCTAAAGTGTGAAATTAATTTTTCTTACTCTGGCTTTATTCCTGTGGACATGAAGGCTCCACATAAAACATTTCACACTAGAATACCACCTATCTTTTTCATATTGATTTTTTTTCCTTTAAGGTCACTAAGTTAAGCTTTGTGAGAATAATGATCATATTCAACGTTTGTCTGTGTGTAAAGATTCATAGTTAACATTTAAAACTCCCTTTGGTGCTATCCCAAATATCTTCACATACATTGGCTTACTACATCTTACAGTGGTGATGTGAAAGAGATCCAATGCTCTCCATTTTACACATGAGGAATCTTAGCTACTAAGTAGTGTGTCCAAGCTTACAAATGTTGCTGTTACTCAGTTTTTGATTTAATCTAGGCTGTGTATTCCAAAGTACAAGTTCTTTCTACCTATCCCAACAGTGATTTTAATTCTTTGTCCTTTTATTGTCTCATGCAGTTGCCCTTGCTTCTGCATACCTCAGCAAACCTTGGACCTCTGTCTGATGAATATCTAAAATTTGCATCTTGTGAAGATATTTTTATTTTTAGGACTGCATGGCCCTGTTCGCTGTAATGTAATAATGCAGGGCAGCAATTGTTCTTCTCCACGTCCACTCAGGCACTGAGGGAATCCTGATTCAGCAAGTTCAGTGGTAATTTTGATGGCATTTCAATTCTACACTATCTTGGGAATCTCACAATCACTAGTATTATCATCAACAAACCTGACAGATAAAGGTGAGTGTCTAAACCTGATCCTAGACAAACCTGATGAAGAAGAGTGTCTAAAGCTGATCTTAGATAACATTATCCAGCCCAAAGGAACAAAACAGTTATAGGGCTTCTCAAAGATGTTACTTAAATAATAGGTACTAACATCTTTCATGTGAATAGCAAGCACTTAATAGGATAAAATAAGAATATAATTTGTGAAAACAATTCCTAACGGTATTTTCATATGATTTTTAGATGACCATATGATTTTTAGATGGTCAGGGTTGTAGTATCTTGTGTATTACCAGGTCTTAGAGATCAGTTAACTTCAAAGTACATAAGAAATTTAAGATAATTATCTACAAATACGATTTTGTCATCCCCCTACTGTTTCTTCTAACAATTCAGGATTTATGAGAAAACATTCAAAAGTTGTTTGATTCCAGGAAACACATAGTAGAGATAATTTACAAAATAGTTAGATTTCCATTATCATCCATACTATGCTGTAAAGTTCATCAGGATAGGGACCGTGTGAATCAACTTCAAGCTCCAACAGTAGCTGCTGTGTCTAGTAGGCTTTAATCCCTTGCTGGAGACATGTGGGGAGAGTGGAATGAAAAAAGGAGTGTTTAAGTATCCGATATCTGATGTTGTTTGCAGTTTTAAAATTCTGATCAGTCCTACCTATCCTTTAACATGGAGGAAAGTATCTGATCGTGGAGCTGGGCAGAGGATGATAGTTCACTGGTGAATTGATGCTGATGGTGTCATCTCCATAGACAAACGGATGGTGAGTCCTACAATCTTGTCCCAGCATTTTTGTCAACAACTCTCTGATATTGTCTCCAGCTCCTCTGACTCCAGCCACTGAAGGGGCACATGGAAGTCTGTAGCTGCAACAGTGTGGTCATGCAGCCATGGCTCTATGGAACAGTCATCCAAAGGGACTAGGGACATACAGTCTGGCTTAATCAATGTTCTATTGCTGTGAAGAGACACCATGACCATGGCAACTCTTATAAAGGAAAATATTTAGTTGGGACTGGCTTGAAGTTTCAGAGGTTTTGTCTGCTATTGTCATGGTGTGAAGCGTGGCGACATACAGGCAGACATGGTGCTGGAGAGGTAGCCGAGAGTTCTACATCTGGTCAGCAGGCAGCAAGAAGAGACACTGGGCTTGGTGTGAGCATTTGGAGTTTCAAAGCCCATCCTCAGTGACATCCTGCTTCCAACTAGGCCACACTTCCTAATCCCTGTCAAGTAGTACCACTCCCTAATGACCGAGCATTATTCTTATTCAACCCAGCGCAGTGTTAGAACCACATCCTTATAGATCAGCATGGAGGTAGTTCCTCCTGACCTGTGCTTTACGCATCCAAACTGAACTGCATTCTTTCACCCCTCCTAGATCTATGTAATTAATGCTAAATCATTTTTTAGATGGGCTGTAGGGACAGGACAATCAGATATAGGGGGTCAACAATATCAAAGAGAAACTGAATGTCTAAACTCTCTGAAACTCCAGGTTGCCCTCAGAACACAGAACCTTGTGTGCAGGTTCTGTGTAGCTAAGCAATGAAGTTCTTTATGGGCGCTGAGGTCCTGAGGATGATGGAACACTATGGGTTTAAGACTGGATGTGTAAAAGTCTGAATGTTCAGGTTCTTTCAAAATTAATAAGCATAAATTCTAACTCCCAGCGTGATGGTCTTAGAGCCTCTAGGAGATATTTAGGCCATGGTTATATATAAAATTCTTTTGCATGAGATTATCCGTATATTAGAGGCTTCAGGAAGTCACCTGTCCTCTTCACCATACAAGGATATAATATAAATACAGCCACAAGAGAAGTAAGACAAGGGCTATCACCAGACACCAAATCTGCAGGTACTTTGGTTTTTGACTTCAAACTGATTAATATTTCACAGTGAGAGAAGATTATTATCCCTGTCAAAAAAGCTTGACCGATTTTTATACCCATTATGCACTGAACCTACCTTTCCTCTATAATTAGGTAACACATTATAAAATATTACCATTATGAATTCTGATAATTTCCACATTTTGGGTGGAAGAAGGCTTTCCAATGACCACAGAAGATCATGCTGTTGTAGTTTTGAGCTCATGAGGCTGGTCACTGGGATCGTCAGTGTCAGGGAGTCAGTAGGGATAGAACATGAGTCCCAGCACCACCACACTCAAAAGCTTCAGTTTCCCATCCACAAAAAAAGGGCTAATAATTATGCCTTTTGACTAACCTGTGGACAGCACTAATCTTTCAAGGTTCTGTGTTCATATTAAATAATAACTGTTGTTCACATCTCTAAATTACAGTCATCCATGCATGACACTTTGTTTTGTGACCCTCTAGGTTCTATCAGTGCTGAGGAATCCATTCGGCACATGACCATTGTGATACTGCAGTAGCAATTCCTCTTGTGTTTATGGTGATGCTGAAATGCTTAAAATACTGATGTTCCTTTAGATTACAGTGGTTCTCAACCTTCCTAATGCTGCAACCCTTTAATGCAGTTCTTCATGTTGTGGTGACCCCAACCACAAAATTATTTTTGTTGTTACTTAATAACTATAATTTTCCTACTGTTATGAATCATAATGTAAATATCTGATATGCAGATGGTCTTAGGTGACCCTTGTGAAAGGGTCATTCAACCTCCAAAGGAGTCATGACCCACAGATTGAGAATCACTGTTCTCAAAGCCCAGCACAGAATTATGTACAGTATATAAATAACACTCGATAAGGATAGCCGGCGTTCATGTTACAGGAATATATCTATATATATCTCTATATGTATATGTATATATATATATATATACATATATGTATATATATATATATATATATATTAGTTTCATCTTTATTTTAATGGATACCCCTCGTACTTATAAGTATAATGAAATTTTCTGGAGAGCAGTATGCCCTGTCACATGACAACAGCCTTGTACAACTTGTATTAACTGCTTTTTTGATCTCATTGTTTTCTGGGGTGCAATTTAATGCCATGTTGGTGTAAATGTGCTTACTTCATTGCGCTCACTCCAATAAAACTACCTAGTTATTCATTTCCCTGGATGCGTCTTGCATTTGTTGACAGATGACGCCAACTCATCTCTCACAATGACTCTAAAAGGAAGAACTATGACACAACGTTGACACTGGTGGAAATGGGGACATGGAGGGGTTAAGAAAACTCTCTAAGGACATTCGTGGAAGACCTACTCATCATCTTGTTAAGTGTTCTGAGAGTGAGACTCAGGGAAGAGGAACCTAAGGAATCAAAACCAGTGACCCGCGATGCAAACATGCCTAGTACAATAGCCAGACCCAAATGCCAATAGAGAGTAATAAGGTAGAGCTGCACTTGAGCTTTCTTACAACTCAAACTGTGCAGAGATTAAGATGGAGAGGAGATCAGTGGTCGGGCTTACTGAGTTACTGGTGTTTACCGGAGAGACTTACTATTTTTATAGCCACAGATTGCATCCATTGTGCGAGAAGTGTTATCAGTGAAGATTAACAGTCTAAAACACGTTCTCAGCAGCTAAATTTCTTCAAGATTGGAAAGTGAAACAGGCTCAGAAGAGGAAAATTTGCTCTATACTATATATTTTTAAAATCAAAAATAAAATGCAGCTATGATTCTGACAAGTTTTCTTGATCACAGCAAACTGTGTAGCCTATGCTGAAGAGATTCTCTGTGTTTTTTTTTTTTTTGATTCTTATTTTCAATTACTTTCCACTGAAAGAGCTATTGCTTTTATGAAAAATTGCTATAATTTTAAACTATGAGGTTAGCAACATTGTTGAATATCAAGGGTTAATGCACAATTTCTAAAAATAATATTGGCCAAGAAAAACAAAATTGTATGCATTGTAGAGAAGAAGGGATCTATTTGGAAATAACACAGCCTGTTCTTTATTCTCTGGGGAATTAAAATGGTGTTGGGGTTCTTTGAATTTATTTTCAGTTAGGACTCCTTTAATTATTTATTTTTACACACACACACACACACACACACACACACACACACACACACTTCATCTATTTCTCTGTGTGTGTGTGTGTGAATGTTCATGTGTTTGTGTGCTTTCATATATATGCTGGCACACTTGTGTGTGTGCATGTGCATGTGAGTACATGTGTACAAGCCATCAGTTGGCATCTTCTCTGAGTGTTCTCTACTTTATTCACGAAGGCAGGGCTTCTTGCTGAGCCTGGAGCTCACTGCTGAAGCTACTCTAGCTAGCCAGGTTGCCCCGAGACTCTGCTGTCTCTGCCTGCTGAACACCGAGGGTATGGGTGGGCCACCATGCCTGTCAGGGTTCTATGTGGTTTCTGGGGATCTGCACTCTAGTCCTCGCACTTGTACAGCAAGCACATCTCCTCTTGTTTTAGACACTCGATCAAAACTGTATTTGTATAAAGAATGGTGTTTAAATTATTTATATCCATAAATTCATTTAACTTAAGCATTTTCATAATAACCTTGATGGTTAAAATGCTGTATTATGAAATAAGAGTGAGTAAGGAAATGCAAATTCTTTTGTATTCATATCTTTTTGTGTATTTTATTACATATATTGCTCCTAATTTTAAACATTGCTGACTTTCACTGACATTATGTATGGTGACAGAGGGTCCCTATTTCCAAATGTTCAGGAAGACCACATGGGAGAGGGGAGAACATTGTTAGCTCCATGCCTTTTTAAAGTAGGTGCAGTTTACACTTCACCACTGAAAAGGCCCTGTGCTGGTTTTCGTCATCTCAGAAGAGGGAGCCTCAGCAGAGGAGTTGCCTCCATCAGGTTGGCCTGTGGCCACGCCTGCAGGACATTTTCTTGACTACTGATGATGGAGGAGAGCCTAGGCCAGTGCCAAACCTGAGCAAGTGGTCCTGAGTGGTATAAGAAGCAACCCGAGAAAGCCCTGGAAATCAAGCCCATAAGGAGCATTCTCCAGTCTCTGCTTCAGGGCTTGCCTCCAGACTCCTACTTTCAGCTCCTGTGCTATCTTCCCTCGGTGATGACATGTCACCTACAAGCCAAGTCAATCTTTTCTTTCTGTAAGTTGTTTTTGGTCAGCGTAGTTTATTACAGCAACATAAAGCTGTCTAAGTCAGACCCTCGCTGGGTAAGAGAATGTGTCTGTAATTGGCTAGCACAATGCTTGGACAACCTACTCTTTCTTTACTACTGTTTTGGATCTAGGAAATGTGTGGGAAGGCACAGTTATGGGACTAGAGTCAGTGTCTAGTTCACATATCACCCTCACAAGTTATGTAGGATGTGAGCCGGGGCAGATGACATCTTCTGTGCCTTACTGTTTCTCATACACCGAATGGATCTTCTAAAGGGACAGTGTTTACAGGTTTTGTAAGAGACGAGTGGTTTATAAATCAAGTAGTTGGGAGGAAAGAAGGCCGATTCCTCTATCCTCCTTGCTTGCCTACCACAGTCTTAATTAATAAGTTCACAAGACATACTTCCACAGTGCCCTTAGTTCCTTTTACCCTATGAGGACTTCAAAAGAGCTTAAAGGCTAGAATTCAGAATTTTTCCAATTCTCTATTTTCCATTTTGTACAAACTCCATGATGTAGAAAAGCTCTTCAAAAAGAAATTGTTGAGCTCTATTAACCATCCAGACATGTTCCAGGAAAACTACATGGTTAAAAAGGGTGGGTGTACACAGATTGTCCCATAAGGACACATGGCAGTTCACAGAAGATGGAGATCTGCTGTGAGAAAGCCTGGATCAGAGTTTGGCAACTGGCATTGCTATCTGACTCCACCATCTTCCTGCCTAACACTGCTGTGGTAGTTTAGTCATGTCCCTCCCTGGACTATAACTTAAGAGTGAGTTCTAAGACAGCAGAGTTCAGCTTCCTGTCACTTGCACCTCCAGATAAGCTCCTACCTTCTTTATCTGCTTTCTCAGTCAGCTAGGATGCTGATCTTCACAAACTAAATCAATGAGTGCCAAGTCCTCTGGATTCCTGACATGCTGAGATACTGTGAGCCACAGCCAGGGTGGTAGAAAAAGGAGTGGTTGTAGCTTCGTCCTTGAGGTTCTGCTCTGCAGGGTCATCTCCGCCTGGCTGTATTAAACTCCTCTAAGGGGCTTCTTTTCTAGGGTTCTGTAATGCTCTTTCTCCTGGATTCTCAGGACCTGGTATGGCTGGTTAGAATTCAGCCCTAAGGTAGTGTGCTATGCTATGTATGCACTATTACTGTATCGTTTCTTCTTATTCTTCACATAGCTTGTCCCCTCTCATGGACCCTCTAGAATCAGCTGTTTTTGTGCCCTACATTTCCTGCTGGAACTCTGAGGACTGCTGATCAAGGCAGAGCCGTGGCAAGCACTGCATGTCTTCTGGTTTTGCAGCCATTTAATTTCCTTTTCTGCCCACTTGGGCCCACATGATTTTCCCTGAGTTCTTATAAATTCCTCCATGAGCTCTGACATTATAAAGACTTCTTTAGTCATTCTCTTTCCTTTAGGACTTCTTGTAAAGTTTACTGTGTGTATGTGTTCGAATGCATGTATGTGCCCACATGCTATGGAACACTGTGGAGGTCAGCAGACAACCATGGGTGTCCATCCTCACCTTTCATCTTATTTGAGACAGGGTCTCCTGTTCAGTGCTGCAGTAGCCAGACCAGCTGGCCTGCAAGCGCCAATCTCTGCTTCAGATACACAGGTCTGCACTTTATGTGGATGCTGAGGGTCTCAACTCTGTTCCTTGTATTTTCACAGCAGGCTTTTAGTCCCCGAGCCAACTCTCTTGACCTCCAACAAATTAATTCTTTGAAGAGAAAACCTCTCTGACTTAACATAAATAAAATTTTCTATATCTTGCTGCTTTGTTTTGTTATGAATAGTTAGTTCTGACTGACCTGGCACTCAGTATTTAACCTGGGCTAGTCTTGAACTCACAGAAATCTTCCTGCCTTGACTTCCTGACGATTAGAATTATAGGCATGAGCATAAAACACCTAACTTATTTATCTTTTTTATTTTCAGATTAACCTGCACGTGTTTTGGTGGCTTAGTTTCAACCAATGGCATTACACTTTAAAGGTAGCTACATATAAAAACACAAACAATTGACATATGAAGAAATTTTGCTTTGTAACCACTCAATTCTTTTTCTGTGTATAAGTAAGCAAACCAAGGCTTACCAGTATCTAACTGACAAAGAATATAAGGGTAAACATTATTTTCAAGCTAATGCCAATAAAACAGACAAGATTTTACTTTTGAGCACCGAACATTGTACATTTCTTGCAATATAGTACAGATGCTATACTACAAAGCTCACTTAGAATGGAATTCCTGTTTTCGGAGATGGCTACCGTAACTTATAGCAACCAACAGCCATGTTGATTTTGATTTCTTCTTTAAATATGTCCTTATCACTATCAAACGGTGTCGCTGTTCATAAATTATCTTTTCCACTTGGTGAAGCAGCACTTTAAAATGGAAGCTGTGTTCCACATCTGTTTATTTGGGCTTCCAAAAGCACTAATGCTTAAAAGAGAAGGGAATACAACAGAAATACAGAAATATAGAACCAGGAAACTGTAAGGCAAACTCACAACAGCCACAAATGTACCTAAAACCCAGAGAAGCAAATTGTCTTCTCTGTTTAAGATATGACTATTTCTCCTCACTTTGCACCATGTCTTTTTTTGGGTGGTCATTATCTTTTTATATTGTCCAAAAGAGCTGAATGTAGTAGGTATGGGTGCAGGTGTCTATATTAAGCAAAACCTTAAAGGATCTATATTCAGGGTTGGGACTCCTGAGGTAAAAGATGGACCCAAATTTAAAATATCTTGAGCTTCAAATCAATTACGTGATGTATGTGCTCAGGCATGAGCAGAAGACAGAGAGCATACTAGGAGAGTGACTAAAAAATTCTCTCAGCCTCAAGCAATGAAGGCAGTTGAGACGATCCTTATGAAATAAAACTTCATATTTAATATATAAGCATAGAAATATGTTTATTTATTTTATTTAATATTTAAATTAAATTAAATATTAAATTAAATTAAATTAAATTAAAGCAGATCAACTCTATTATTGACTTCTTTTTAGAGAATAAAAATATAATAAATAATTTAGTTAAATATTAAATAATATTTAAACATAGACAATATCTACACTTATCTTTCTATAGATACAAATGAAGCAGTGATATAATCACACTGCAAGAGAGTCAGGTTTCATAGAATTAACTTAGATAATTTGCTAAGAAATTAAATAAACAGAAAGCCAAAAACAATGATCTTCAAGGAAACATCAAATTCTAACATGGCTGCAATAAGTTAACTAGAATATCTAGTTTTCAACAAAATTTTGAGGGATACAAGTAACTATAGTTCAGGGAGAAAATAGAAAATACTTGTCTCTAGTATTTCCACTATCACAGCAAAAAAAGTCAAAGAAGCTAGTATGCATAAAGGTAAAGAACTGCATGAAATATATTTTAAGAATTATTGAAGCATGAAAAAGTGAGTGAAAAATACAAGATATCTAAGAGACAAAATTATCTAAAAATTATAGAGTTGAAAATTGTAATAATACATAAAACTTACTAGAAAACCTAGTAGAAAATTTGAGATATCAGAAGAAACCATGAAAGACATACCAATAGATATTATCCAAACTAGAGACTTGAGAATAAAAGTCAATGAAACCCTGCCTGAGAAATGTATTACATGAAATGCAGCAACACATGAGAGAGTACTAGAAGAGGGGAAAGGAAGACAAAGGCAGAAAACCTTTTTTCTCCCAATAAATAAGGCAACACTTGCAAAGGTGATGAAAATATTAATTTTCGATTCAGAAATTTAACAAGAAGCACGATAAATACAAACAGATCAACCATTTGACAAACCATAGTGAAACTATGAAAACAAAGAAAGGGAAAACACTGAACACAGGAGGGAAAGCAGGTAATCCCACAGAGCAGATCAACTCTATTATTGACTTCTTTTTAGAGAACTGGAGACCAGAAGGCAGTAGAATATTATCAGCAAAATGAAGAAAGGAAAAAAAAAAAAAAGAAACCAAACACCAAAAACCAAACCAAACCAAATCAAAACCCCACAAATCAAGAATTCTATACCCATTAAAACTATCTTCTTAAGGAAAGAAAAAGTCTTTAAGGTCAATATGTACTAGTTTGACAGTAACTTGAATTTACTGAATTAAGTGAATGATATTGTCAACATCTCTATTTAACCGACACCTATTATTGTTGTTATTATGTCTGTGGTGTGTGTGTGTGTGTGTGTGTGTGTGTATGTGTGTGTGTGTGCACGCATGCTCACATGTGCACATATGCAAGCATGTTCTTGTGAAAGCCAAAGGTCATCACTGAATGTCTTCCTCTATCACTCTGCATTTGATGTTTGGGACAGGATCTATCATTGAACCTGGAACTCAGGATACCTGGCTAATCAACTCCAGACATTCTTCTTCCTCCATTACCTCAGTGCTTGCTTTATGGGCATCCACTGGCATCTCTGTTTTTTTTACATGCGTGTTGGAGATCCAAATCTTATGCTTGTGTGGCTAGAATATTACCAACTGAGTTATGTCACCATTATAGAATGCTTAATTCAACATTTACAGAATACATATTCTCTTAAAAAATCACATGATGCATTCATTAGGATGGACTGTATGCATATTTAAGAAAACTAGTTTATAATCAACAATACGAATTATTATTATGCTATAAAAGAGATGATGAAAGACAATTAACCAGTAGTAGGGTGCAGAAAAAAAAGAACCAGCAGATATTACATAGAAATTAAATAACAAAAACTAATATCGCCAAAAAGTGATTTCATGAATAGATTGATAAAATTAGTAAATAACAATAGAATCATTAACATTAGAACAACATTTAAGGAAAAGGAAAAAAAGTTAAGTTACCAATGTCAGTAAATAGTAAAGCCACCAAAATCTTAATAAATAACCGTTATGCAAAATTTTATGTCAATACGTTGAACAACTCTAATTAAATAAAATTTTTCTTTAAAACCTCATTATATCAGAATGGATACAAAGAAAAAAAATCTAGAGATACTGAAATTTAAATTCTCAGACAAGCTGGAATGTCTGTGGTTTTAGTGTTACGTGCTGTCAACCATGTAATGAGGTAATGGTATTGATCTTAAACTCTCTTTAAAAATAGAGGCGGGGAAAACACTTTTCATCTCATCTTATTAGGCTAATGGGACACAGAAATAAAACTCAAACAAACATGTTACAAAAAAAACTATATGTTTTCTGTAAGTACAAAGACCTAACGATATATTAAATGCTGGGGATGCTATCATGATCAAATTAGCTTGCTTTCAAAAGAAAAGGCGTGTTTCATGTTTGAAAAATAACTAAAGCATAGTAACAACGAGAAAACAGCACAAACGGACATTTCAAAAATATGCAGAAAAAGCCTTTGATAAAATTCACGCCCATTGATGGAAAAAGACCTAAAAATGTTAGGAATAGTCAGGACGTGCTCCATATTGTACATAGGCGCTGTGAACACTCCACAGCAGCTAACACCACTCACTATTGTTAATTGATGAGCTCTATCTCCCTAAGTTTAGAAGCCAGAAAAAAACCTGCTCATCATTTTCATTCCACAGCTGTGGACAATAATAAGCCAGTTCAATGAGGCCATGAGTTATAAATAAATGTTGATGGACTCCAAAAGCATAAATACATTTTTGTTTATCTTTGATGACATGGCTGCATATCTAGAAATCCTAAGGAATTTAAAGAATAATTATTAGAATTCACAAATGAATTTAACAAAAGCATGAGTTATATAAAGCGATATAAACAAGAAAACAATTATATTTCTAGAAATAAACTAGAAACTGTACAAATTCCTCTAAAAATAGCACATAATACTTAAAAGAGTTCTTAACAGTGGAATAAAAGATCTCATAAAAGTGGTACATAATTACTGGACTGCTGAGGTGTTCATGCTTATGGATTGGTAGGTAAACAGGAATTGTAGTCAAAATCTCAGTAGGAGATTTTTTAAATTGACTGATTTTAATATTGACATGGAAATTTAAAAGACCCAAAATGAATCATGAAAAAATATTCAATCCAAGATTTCCAAAATGACCAATCTCAAGATTACAATTAAATTTGGGTAGTAATCAAGGCAGCGTGGCACAAGCAAGGACAAGGCTATCCAAGAAGCAGGATGAAATCCAGAGGTAGAACCACACATTCACAGTAAAGTGATGTCCAGCGCAGATATCAGTGTTAGGGGAGGAAGAAAACATTTTTTCAAAGAGTGGCAGAGAGCCAGATAGTTCAACACACAGAGAGTGAATCTCAGTCTCTACCTCAGACCTTAATCAACTCAACTTGAATCATTAACCTAAAGGAGAAGTAAAGAGACTGCAGAAGAGAATATGGAAAAACACTTCTCTGGACATGAAACAAACTGAAAATTAAAAACTTTTCCTCAAAAAATATCACTTAGAAATTGAAAAGTGCATGAAAAAATTGGCTTGCATGTATGACACAGGACTTACAGCGGCAATATTCTCAATACTCTCCAAATCACACATTTATGTATTTTATTGTTTTATAAATGATTGCTATGTATGAGACTATGGACTAACATTTCACAGTTTAATAATACAGTAAATTTACCAGAGTAACATAGATAAATTATCTAATTAGAAATAAAAATACTTGACCACAACCTCACAAAAAGCATAGGTGATATTTATTTTTTAGAAAATGACACGTTTTGAGCCAACAATTCCACTCAGCCACTTAATCAACAAATAACAAAACTTTGACTATTGTTAAAGCCCAAACTGTAAATGACCTTAAAGTCAATTAAAAAGATCATATGTAAACAGTTTTCAGTACTTCATAAGTCATAATATGCAGTGGTAAAAAGATTGAACCACTGATACATACTACAAGTAAGAATAAATCTTTAAAAACTATGACAGAATCAAGGAAAGAGTATCAACTGCATCATTATATTTGAATGAGGTTTAAAACCAAAATTAATCAATGTGCATAGAAATGAGAAGAGTGCAGTTAAATACAATGGCCAGGCAAGTGTAGACCTCCTCGGTAGTATCTGGGTGATGGAAATGATCTACAGCGTCACTGAAGTTTGATTATTCTAATGAATATAGTCTCAAAACTCACAAGTCACACATTTAAATGCTTTATTGTTTATAAAAGATTATTTGCAATGAGACTACGGACTAACATTCTACTATTTATTAATATAGACATCAGTTTTGCATCACTCCTGAAATAAATTACAGCCAATCATGGAGAGCAGTATGGACAGAGACAAACATACAGATGTTCTGAACCAAACCAGTTGTGACTGGTGCCATTTTTCATATGTTCAATTTAAGGAACTTTCTTGTGATTATAGAACAATGATATCCTCTTTATTATGGGCAAAAATACAGGCTGTCATATTTAATATTATATGATATTTAGTTCTTAAACACATCTACATTATATTAATGAATGTGAAACCCACATTCCTTAAAGGGTAGGGGAAATCGGAAATTCCTTCTTACAAATCTTATTTGGCTGCACTGGACTGTGATCAGTTACTGGAAATACAGCCTGATGATTTATTTCCATTTGTCAAATGAGCTTTAGCAGTATTTAAATAATGTTTGATGCTATTAGGCTATGCTGGCTGTTCAAGAGAACCTTGGCTCAGATATTCACTTACCTGCCTTGTGACTCATTTTCTGGCCTCCTATCTCACCCACTTTCTCATGCCACTATGTACATGGGTGCCAGAGTAATTTTCTTAACGCATCAATTTCTTCATGAAAGCTATTTGCTTTTTTCTTCCTGTAAATACTGTGAAACAGCTTTTAAAGGTTCTCAGTAATTACAGGACACACCCCAGTGCTTATAAGTGATCTCACAGCACAAAGGTGCCATATTTCAATCTGTATGTGTAATTGTCTCATCAACATTCAAGCCTGGCTGCCAACAGCACTGCATATTTATGGAATCCTGCTGGCAGGGCTCTATCCATGGTGCTGATCATCTATAAATGAACACAGTGGAGTCCTAGCTCTTCATTACTTACTGAATTTGGAAACAAGGCATAGACATTAGATATAGAGGGAAAGTAGAGGGAAAGACTGATGTTTAAGAATCAGTGCTTAAGCAGAGATATTCATAGCTAAATCAGGATGGCTTCTGGCAGAAAGTAGGCCTTAGAAATGCAAAAAATCCACAGATTTTGATGAATGGTGAGTAAAGAGAACACTTTAGGAGAGGTAAACAGAAACACAAAAGCTTAATTTGATGAATGTTTGGAGGCAAGTACAAAGAACTCATCTATTGGCAGGATAATGTCAAATTATGAATGGTTTGGCACATCAGACACTTGGGTTCAGACTTCATCCCATAGGTGATGAGGGTACCGAGGTATTCTGGTTGAGGAGCATTTCAACTTTCTTTTCAAATACAAATCAACCTTCTCTATTAAAGAGATGCTCAGAGGCTTTCAGGTGATAGGAACAGGTAAGGAGAGTGGTGGAGAAGGCGTGGGTGGGTTTGAAGAATGAGGACTGGAAGCAGTAACCGGAGTTCCACAACACCAGGACCAAATGGCCTTCACAATTCTAGTCACACTCAGTTGAAATGTTCAGCTTGTGTTTGCATCCCTAACCAGACATGAGGTCCCTGAGGGCAGAGTCTCCTTCATATTGTTATGATTGTACCAGTTACTATTGTTAATTATGTTGTCGCAATATAAATATCAACTCCTGGAACTTGACAAGCACTCATGCTTATATTTGTTTTAAGTCCAAGAAACATTTCTGGACTTGGATCATACTACTTTTACTATTTCAAATTTTCAGCCTCATAATTTCAATAATCTATAGAATGCAACAAGTTACTTCCTTAAGTTTATAATTTAAGGACCATAGCCTTGTAATACAGACACTATTTGTCCTGGAAGGGGGCAGTTCAGATAATCTGTGTGCCCTTAAAAGTCTGAACCAGAGATAGAAGCTGCTTCTTGTGTCCTGACAGACCAGCTCTTATGCATTCTTATAAGCTGCAGGCTCTGTTGGACCTGGTATGGCTATAGCAGTCCTGCTTTCTTCTAATTCTGTCTTAGCTTTCTGTTTCCTCATCTCTTTGTCTTGTCCTCTTTAAATCAGTAAGTTATCCAATATGAATCATATCCCTTAATTTGCATAAACAATCACAGTAAGCCCACAGTAAGTAATTAAGTGAATGAATGACTGAATGAATCATTGAAAAATATGGAAAATTTGCTATTCTGCTATAACAAATTTTAATTAATGTGAACATGAAATATTTATGACTTCTAGTAATAGAGTTATAGAAGAGATCCCAGAACAGAGGCTGCTTCTACCAAGACTACAGTTTTCTGTTTCTTCTGCTTCCTTTTTTTGCATCGTGAGTTTTAATAACAAATTATTACCTATGCTGTATTATTTCCCTTATGCCTAAATTTCACTCATCTTTTAAGTGCCAGCTTAGGTTATACAATTTTATCCACTCATTAAATTTCATGATGCACCTAATTCTTCTAAATTCATAACACTAATTTTAGTTAACCCTGAGCTGCCTTGAGATATCTCTTGAGCTAAAATATTTCTTTCAACCAAATTTAACACATTTACTGTATTTTTACTATCAGTATGGCACAGTACAAGGTGCTGGGTGGGAACGATGGGGTAAAAATGGATCTAAACAGATCATTTAGGGACTCAATACTTCAGTAGAATGAAACAAAGCCAAATATGATCAATGCCATCAAAGAAAAAGAGAAAAGATCAAATAAATACAATAAACAATGGTACAAATTAAGACAGATATAAATATATTGGTCTGAAAAGTGACACCAGCTGATAGTTATGGATACTTTTTTTACTCTGTCATATGGTTCTTGTCTTCCCCTTAAATGTTCTTTCCCATTTCCCACATCTAGCTACCACACATTATCACCTGGCCATGATGACTGGTCTAAGGTTTAGACATGCACACTCAGCTAGGCTAAAGGCCTTTTGTTTTTTAATGGTTTTTATTGAAATAGGTTTTCATCATTTCACCTCTACCTGTCCTCCCTCCCACAGTCCCTTTCAATTACTCTCCATCAAACCTCTCTGATACTCCCCACTTTCAAGTTGATATTGATAATCTGTCTTTCACTGATTATATTTGTTCATATATACACACACACACACACACACGTATGCACAAATATATAAAAATTGAACCTGCTGAATCAATTATTGTTGTTTATGTGTATATGGTTTCAAGGCTGCCTATTCTATGTTGGACAATTAGGGTGATCACCCCTGGGAGAGACTAATTCTCCTTTGCCCAGTAGTCAATAGTTGCCTGTGGTTCATGTCTACGGTGGGAGCCCACAAAAATTTCCTCTTCCATGATAACATGTCCATCAATATTATTGTTGTTTTCATCTTGTAGTTATTCCTAGGGGGAGACTATCACAGTGTACTTCCTGGTATTCTGGCTCTTATTTCTTCTCCATCTTTCATGATTCTCCCTGAACCAGAGATACAAGAGCTATGATGCATAAAGGTGCAAGAAGTGGTACTTACATGCCGGTGGTAAACAACAGCTGTCTAACTGCAATGAAGGACCACTAGACAGGATGGAAGTCATGATTTGTACTAGAAACCTAGCCAACTTCCAGGAACCAGTGAGGTCCTGGATTTTAGGAAATAATCTATTCTTTGAGACTGGTCTTAAAAGAGTTGCAGTATTCTGAAAAGTGAGGTTTCATGAGTAGAGGAGGGAAAGTAGGGCACCGTTGCCAGGAAAGATGGACTTAGAAGTCTGGTAGGGAATGAAGGGGAAGGAGAAGTCTGGGTCATTCTTGGAAAATCTTGAATCTGAAGTGGAAAAAGTTCTTTCTTTTTTGTTAAAGGTCCAATGTTGTGGAAATCTAATTATTGGCCAGAGCCACATTTCTGAAATTTCTGGATGTCACCTGACATGGCAGATTTGATTAAGCTAGTGATATGTATAGGTAGAAAAACAGTTCTTCATTTTCTGGAAGGTGTATCATGGTCAGAGTGACAGCAGGAGAGAAACTCATGAAAGCAGAACCAGGGGAGAAGGACAATGTGAGCAGAGGTCACAGGGAGAGATATGCGGATGCTATACTGCTGGCTTTGAAGACAGAGGAAGCAGACATGATCTAAGTAATGCTGTCACTCTGACCATGATACACCTTTCAGCGTCTAGAAGACAGAAAGGCAGCAACACAGATTCTGTTTATATTTCCCAGAGACAATGCAGATCTATCATTAAGTTCACATCAGCCCAACAAAATGAAGTTCAGACTTCTGGTGTCCCTAACCCAATACATTTATGTTGTAAACCACTGAACTTTTTGTACCAAGTAATAATTAGTAGGAACCAGTGCAAATTATTTTCTGTCATTTATTATTAGTTTTATTAATTAACTTTTTAACCTTGTAGATGTGAATGCCAGCAATCCTACTACAGTTTCCTGGGCATAAATCTTATTTTTCATATTTCCCTGTGTCTTTATATAGAGATTGTGTAGCACAAGCCCACTGAATCTCACAGACTTTTATGATTCATCTAAGATTATCTTATTAGAGCTACAGTCACATGTCACATAATACACAGTACGGTTTGTTACGATTTGTCCACCAATCATCCATTTATCGGAAGCCTGGTCCTTAGTGTGACCATGTTAAATGGTGGTGAGGTCTTTATGAGATGGGTTGTTGTGGAAGATCATATGATTCTGTAAGGAGATGGCCCTTGAAAGGTAATTCTTGTGGAACTACAAGTTAATATTTTCCAGAATGAGTCATCTTATGATTTCAGTTTCACTATGTTATGTTCTCTTTCAATTCTTTCTCCATGATGTGTTGTAGTAGGGGTTGCCAGAATGAGCACAATACTTTGTAGCTTTGAGCCTCCAAACCCATGAGTGAAGTAACCTACTTTTCTTTGTACATTATCCAACCTCAATTATTTATGACATGAAATGTAAATGCACTAATGCAAGGTTGTTTCAATCAGTGACAGACTACATATATGATGCTGGTTCTATAAGAATGTATGGGCTAGTAACACATAGCCATCTTAGGATGAATTAATCACACTCTAGTTTTCATACAGTGACAAAATATCTGATTAATTCTGTCAGAACATATCCTTGTTGTTAAATGACATGGCTATACATCATCACATCTATATCTTCAGGTTTTTTTTTACTAAAATTATTATGCATGGCTGTCATTATTATCACAAAGTATTATTTCTTTCTCTCTACAATTGTGGGGGTATAGTAAAAGTTTTCAATCAAGTCACAGAACTGGCTGGACATACAATAATAATTTCTTATGATCTATTTTTAATATTGTTGACATTTACTACAATTTATACAGTTAATGGCTGGGACACCTGCTTTGTGTCTTTAAACCTCCATATTGAACACTAAGCACTCCCCAGAATAGCTGGATAACGTAACTGTACAGTGCAAATGTATCCCAAAGGTAAAATTTCATATTTTACCTACCTTATAACTGTAATTTTGGCTAAAAAATGGTATCCTGTTGTTAAAATATTTAAAAAAATATAAAATTTCCTTACAAATATGACAGTCTCTTATGGAGCCTAAGTGGAAAGCATTTATATATGTATGTGAAATATAAACAAGTTTGTGAAAAAGTCCAGCTGCTGTTTTGTTTCTGATTTTATTTTGTAAGAGAAAACCTCAGTTTTAACATTTCACATCTGATCTTTTGAAAATATCCAGTGACATGTCAAGAGCATTGGTTTTTAATTTGATTTTATGAAGCAGGGAATTTCACAGTGCTTTATACCCTCAACGGCTTTCAAATACAGATTGAGATATCTGTTTGACATATGGACACATCCAGATATAAATACATTCAACTTCCTCAGGCAAAGATCTTCAGAACACCAAGTGTACTGGCTATGCAATAAAATGACCTATTTAGGAAAAAAGGTCAACTGATTATAAAAATCCAAATCATAAACAGAACAGGAGGAAGGAGATAGAAAAACATGCTTTCACCAAGAGAAGAGCAGGGTGGGAATGACACATCCATTGACAGTAAGGCAAGCTCCTCTGAAAATCTCGGCATACCAGAAGGTTATTCTCATTATTTAACCTTCAGAAATCCACTCAATTCCCTCATATCTTCCTATTAAATAGGGAGGATTTGACCTTAAAACATCACCTATCCATTTTAATTCCTCAAAGGCACTAAGTTAAGATGACATTTAAATGGGAGTCAATTCAATTGTGAGTGGACAGATGACTGGGGATCCTAAGCACTAAGTCTTCATTGTTTGAGTGGGTTTCTGGTTTCTATGGAATGAATGGAGCAGCTGCTAGTGACCGGAATCTGTATCTGAGTTACTACCACATAGTTAGTGCTTTTATTAACTGCTACCTCGAATGAGAGATGTCCAGGAAGTTTTATGCACTAGGAATTATTATTTGCTGTTTACAGACAACACTATATTAGCCTTACAGGCATTCTGTTGTTGTTCAGGAATGAAGGCAATAACAGGGGCTTCCAGTGGTCCTCTGAAGCTCTAGTGTTATCATCACTTAACCATTTCTCTTCCTTATATAATTCAAGGACCATCCCTGTCTATGGTTCTCTTGTCTGTAAACTGACTTTAAAGATTATAAAAGACAGGATATTTTCTCTCCTCTTTCCCCCCTCTTTCTATTCCACATCACTCTGTTTTCTCTTCTCACCTCAAAAATGTTACTTCCATGAAAACAGATGACAATAAAAAACTACGTGCCAGGACAGTGATAAATACTTTCCACGTCTCACTAATCATCATAGGAACCTTAGCTATGTTTTTATTATAACAATGTTGTAATAAAATTATTATTATTTAAATAGTGTTTATATATGTAAAACGTGATTATAATGTTATAATAATATTATTAGTCCCATTTCAAAGAAGAGGAAACAAAGGCCCACAAGAGTTAAAGAAGCCATATTGCAACAAAGTGATAAAGTCCAGACCCAAGGAACACTTTGAAATCTACACAGTCATTACTAGTCTTGATGTTTGTTAAGCTTGTGTAATTTTTGTTTCTTAGCCAGAATAAAAAAGGGAAACTGCTGATTAGAATAAGCCATGCAATAACACCATAAGCAGATGCAAGAAGAGGAGCCAGTATGACTCCTGATTAGCTGTTGTACATCATGTGGCATCGGTCCTCACTGGCTGCATACGTCTGCTGTGATGACAGGTTCTGACAGAAGTGTCTGACCTTTGGCATATGACATGATGTTGTCATTTATAAACTTCATGCTTAAGAACCACACACTAGAGTTACACAAATAGTAATGAAATACTCTCTTAATATTTTAAGTAGATTCGATGGCTTTCATCTTAGCTATTCTGGGACACATGTGGCATTTGGGATTGATACATGAGAGGGGGGAAGAGAGAGAGAGAGAGAGAGAGAGAGAGAGAGAGAGAGAGAGAGAGAGAGAGAGAGAGAGAGAGAGAGAGAGAGAGAGAGAGAGAGAGAAAGAGACAGAGAGAGAGAGAGAGAGAGAGAGAGAGAGAGAGAGAGGGAGAGAGAGGGAAAGAAAGACGCATGTGTGCCCTGGGATCTTAGCTGAGATGCTGCATCATGAAGGCCCCGTGGTCCTTGATGGTCTAGATGTGGTGCAGGACTGCAAGTTGTCTGAGGTGAATTTTCCTAGGGTACCAATGGTGTTCCACAACAAGCACATAGTTCTCCAACAAGCTTAGATACTGATGCTCTCCCTGGCACATATATAGTAGTGCTGGAAGCCTTGTTCTGTTGTCTTTTAAATTAGCTCCCACAATGCTGTCGCCTTACTGTACCTTCCGAAATAATTTGTAACAGTTTTCCGAAATGCTGGTTAGCAGATGTGGCAGGAATCCTCCTGGGGCTGGAACAAGAAACATTTGATGACATATTCTAGAGCCCAGGAACTAAGACTGCCTGGTTGATTTCACTCTCTGAGAGGTCGCTGTCTATCTAGATCCCATGGAATCAGTCTTTTCCCTCTCTTGATATAAGGCTTAGGCTTGAGTTTCTAAAATATAATATGCAGACGTATTGTTATTTATTTGTTTTGATTTGTGTATATTTGTGCCCACGGTTGGGTATGCGCATGTGAGCACAGGTCAGAGAGGCCAGAGGCTTCTGATACCCTGGAACTGGAGTTACCTGTGATGGTGAGCCACCCAACATGAGTGTGGGGAATCAAGCTGCGGTCCTCTTCAAGAGCACTATGAGCTCTTAACCACTGAGCAATCCTTCAGTCACATTCTTGATGTTTTGGGAATTTTTCTTGTTGCTTCCTTGAAAAATAAATGACTGTATGTCATTTATACAGTTCTGTTTGAGCTCATGAGGCTTGGTATCTATAGGGAGAGGTAAATCTTCACAGCTAAGTGAAGTGTTGAATTTCATACACATGGGTGCTTGTGTGCACATGCGTATGTGTATGCATGTGTGTGTGTATCTGTGTGTACATGCATGCACTTACAATATGTTTGGGCTCCTCATCAGTCAAGCCAAATAAAAACCACAGTGAGGTATCACTATACATCTGTTAGGATGCCTTCATTATTTGGAAAGTAAATATTGGAGAGAGTGGAGAGAAGGCACCTTTTCTATGTTGGTGGGAGTAAGAATTGTTTCAGCCATTGAGGAACCTTGTTTTAGAATCATTTTAAAAATTGAGTTTAATTAATTAATGAATACACTTTCTACAGAAACAGATAAATCCTTATCCTTTGTGAATGACCTGGCTGCTGGACTTCTGTCTAATAATTATGGTGAGATAGCATCCTGGCCTCGTATGATTTGCCCTCCACTAGTTCCTTGATCTCATTTCCTCTCTAAGCTGATACCTGGCAGACATGTACAGATATAGCTTCCTGGATGTTTATAGATAGCATCTGTTCTGGCTGACTGGTGTCTGCCCTTAAAGGATATTAATTTTTTAAAAAAATCATTCACATCTCCACTTACCATCTACTCTATTTGATCTTGTTGTTGCTTGAACATCCCAGGCCACACTCTGAAACATGGTTCTTGAAATTGCTTTTGCACTCACCAGTCCCCTTGGTTGAAATGTTTGTCTTTCACCTATCTGCCTAGCTCTCCTCTTCATTGTTAATCTCTCTGTTCAAATTTCATCTGACCAGACAGACCTTCCCTGACTACCTAACAAGTCAGGAAAGCCACTGCCCATTACAATTTGGTCTTACCTTATTTCATTTCTTTTTATTGTACTTAAACATTGCCTCAAAAAAAAAAAAAAAACCCAAAACTTTGGAAGCACTGCACAATTCACTGCATTTATATATTTTAACATTGTGAATTGGCCACTCATCAGACAGTGAGAAAGTGAGGGTAGGAGATAAGAAGTTGTTTATTTAATAAATGGCCATTTACACACTTCCATTCTATACCTCCAGGTGTTCTAATGGTGTCACTTAAAAATTGACACATAGCGATTGTGCATTTATAGTGTAGAGCATGATAGTCCCACACACATGCTGAAATCAAGGTGCTGATGCTAACGCTGAAATCACTTACGTTTTCTCAAATATTTATCCTTTCATCGTGCTGTAAGCCACTGAACTCTTCTAGTTATTTTTAAATTCACAAAGAACAGTTGTGAACTGCAATCCCAACTGTGTGAAGTAGTAATGCGCATGTAGGAAGCCTTCAATAAATACTTATTGAATGACTTGTGAATACTTCATTAAAACTTGGGTCTGACTGTGGCAGAGGACAACATGCCTGCTTCAGTGGATTATAACTTTTCATAGTGATGTTTCAGAGGCACTTCAGAACTATTTGTAGTAAATAAGTCCCTTAAGGTGTCATCCTTGACACACAATTGACAATAAACATTTTGCTGCATTGCAAACAGAATAGAAATGTTCCTTAGGATTATCACTATGCTACATGTCTTTTCCTCTCCAATGGAGCAGGGCACAAAGATACCACTAGCTGGTGTCTGCCTATCTCAAGCCTGCAGGTTTGTTGAGGCTTGAAATTTTTTTCCCTAGCTGGACTTTTAGCATAACCTAGGAAAGGGACCTAAAACAGCATTGGTAGTAATTCTAGTTAACACTTGAGAAAAGATTATTATGTTAACCCTGTGCCACAGGCTTCAAGTGATTAGAACTTCATAGGAAGCCAAAGATGTTTTCAATTTTGAATACAAAGATGTTGGGAATGCAAGGAGATAAGTGCCTTTCTTCAGGCTTCTATGTCAGAAATGGCACAGGACAAGATCTCCAACCCCGTTTCTACCCCAAGTCTGACCCTGATCCTCTGTATTCTCTAGTCTTTATGTCTTTAGTATTGAATGGATTGCATCTTACAATACTATCCCCCTATCTAGAAGTTTATATTGAACTATCTTACTCCAAGTCCCAATAAAAATCTCAGTCATTGTTTCAATGAAAGAATTATCTGTGCTTATTTTCCCCATTCCAATTTTACAATTCTCATAGGATTTTGCAAAAAGGTGTTTCCCCACAGTGTTTCCCACTAACTCATTTCCTGGCAGTCTCAGTAGCATCTTCCTACCTATAACCCAGGAACAACATCTGAGGAAGGAGAGGCAGGTGACATTGCTACTATATCTTCAGACAATGCAGTAGTATATTGCAGAGTTAGGAAGATTGCACAACTTCTTTCTGCAAAAGAAAATCACAATCTCTGCTTTCACAGAAGCAGAATCATGCAATATTGCAGTTGGAAGATATTCCAGAGATCCAACTTTTTAACCCCTTTATTCTGCAGATTAATTTAATTTATTCTGCAGAAAAAATTGCAGAGAGAATGCCTGTAGGTTCAGAGCTAATGTTCAAAGATGTTTAAAGCAGAAGTGTAAGTCATTTGTTTCATGCCCCTCCCACTTCATAATTCAAATGTGATAAAACCTGTATAGATGTTGAGAAAAGAAGGAGAAAGCTCTTTAGAAAAAAATGCTGTCATCTCTTCAACTTCTTCCCAATTGTACATGATTTAAGCGGAAAGTGGAATTAAGTGTTTCATAATAATAATGTTACAGGGAGTAGCAAAGTTCTCAACTGGTCCCCAAAGTCATCAGGATGCTTACTGGAAGCTCTTGATCTCTCACTATTTCAGTTAGAAATTCATGGCATTTCATATTCACTGTGATTGCACAATTTTATGAGTACTTCATTTCTCAGTCCCTGCTTCTTTGGGTGGTACAAAGGCATTCTTCGATTTCCATTGTCTGCTTCCTCTTATGGCCATTCTAGAGAACTAGGGAGCTGCATCCACATAATGTGCCCGACTGAGAGTAATGGCCTCTGTGTGTTAGAGACTCTTAGGCTCTAACGTGATATCTATATCTCAGATATCTCTCTGGTTGACTCTTAGGTATCCAGTTAGTTAATTTTTTTAATCTCTGTGAAAAACACCTGAGAACAAATCAATGGGAGATTTCTTTTTAATTCTGATAACTTTGGAGATTCAGTCATGGTCTGCTTGCTTGATGGTTGTGGGTCTGTGATGAGGTCTGTGATGGTGGCAAGAGTGGCAAAGTGAAGTAGCCCATTTTATTATATCTAGGATGACAAGAGAGAAAGAAAGAAAGGGGATTGGGACAAAAAACTCCTTGTTTGAATGGGAATGGCCACCATTCACTCATATGTTTGAATACTTGGTCTCTAGTTGGGAGAACTGTTTAGGAAGGATTAGGAGGTATGATCTTGTTGGAGGAGTTGTGTCCTCCACCACAATTTCAGACTTCAACAGATGTTCATTATTCTCAGTGTTCTCTTTTTGCCTCCTATGGATCAGGTTGTGAACTTCCAGCTCTTTCTAACATCATGCCTTCCTTCAGCCATTCTCAGCTCTAACCCACTGAAACCATAAGCCCAATTAAACATTTTATTTTATAAATTGCCTTGGTCATGGTGTTTTGTCACAGCAATAGAAAAGTGACTGAGACACCCTTCAAATACACCTACGTCCTCTAGTTAGACACAGGCACTTAACATTTCCAGACCCTTCTAAAACAACAGCAGCAGCAGTTAAGGACCAGAAATCTACAGGAATATTTCAAACCACACTAAGGTCTATCATCCTGAGGCAAAAAGTGACAGGGGGACCCCTCAGGCATGAAGGGGATGGGGAATGATGTTCTAGCTAGAGTTGGTCCTGGTGGAATAGGGACTGCAGGAGTATCTCAGATAAAGTGACAAGGAAGCTCTTTCATTCCATTCCTTCTTCTTACTTTAAAAAGTCCTCTAAATCCCAGAAGCATTTCCTAGGCTTCTATCTCATGTACAGATATTAGTTCATTAATTACACTGCAATCTCATTAGTTAGGATTATTTATGAGTACTATGCATTTGGGAGAGTGTTAAGCAATAACCCTATTTTGTTTTTATTTAGGGTTCATATCCACTGTATTAGGATTTAATTTTCAGAACTCTATCTGATAGGAAGGATACACATGATGCTTAGTGGTAACTGTCAACTTGAAAGGATCTAGATCGCCTAGGGCACAACTGTGAGGGATTATCTGGGCTAGGTTAGCCTCTGCGAGTGTCTGTGGGGTTTTATCCTGATTAATTAATTGAGGTGAGAAGTTCTGCCTACTGTGAGTGGCACTGTTCCCAGGGTTTGAATTTAGGACCATATGAAAAGAAAATGAGGGGGAAGTAGAATTTCCAAAAACATTCTGTGCTTGAAAATGTCACGATACCTAATACCTGGAGGGGTATATATATATTTTTTTTAAATAGGGAAAAGTGAGCTGAGCACATGCATTCATTGCTTTCTTCTTCTTGATCATGGGTGTGATGTGATGCTTCAAGCTCCTGAAGCCTTAACGTCCTCACCACAGTGGGCTACATCTTAAACTGAGAGCCACAAAGTGCCTTTTCTCCAGAAATCTGCTTTTCTCAGGCTATTATAACACAGCAACAGGAAAGAAACATTTGGTTTTCGTTTTGCTGTTGAGGAATATTCTAGCATCTACAGCAAGAAAATACTGAATCTAGACCACTGGGGATGATATCAGATGACATTCGTGCCCTGGCAATTTTCACATGCAGGCACCAGCAGGAAGGAAATGCAGACATTTTGAGGTCAACAGGATATTCACGGGGTCAGCTGTAACTGTACCATTGCACCTGCCTCCTGAGCAGAAGTCTGCTCCATCCAACTTACATGATCAGTAAAAGCCAAGTTTTTCTCAGTTGAGAGAGACTCATTAGTTTTCCAGAGGGAACATGTGAAGAAAAATAAAAAGATTATAAGAATATGAATACAGGGCAAACAACCAATTAATGAGTTTCAAATATCATTAAAAAACCAAGTAAAAATGAACACATTTGGCTAAGCTCCAAATTCCCCTTTCCTCAGGTATCATATACATGCCCAGCAAAGTCAACTGCTGGTGCAGTGAGCTGACTGCAGATGTGAGGGCAGTTGGACTACTACAGTTTCTACTGCTTGAAAGTAGACCAAGCTCCAAAGCTAAACCCAGAAGTGCTCCACGCTTCAGAATTCCTGAATGCCCATGTCTTCTTCATTCCCTCTACTCTCTGTTTTGCAAGGCAGAATCAGACACCTGGTCAGGTGTTCGAGCAGACCCTTGGCACATTCCACTTATCATCCCTCACCTGGTCCCTTAGCTCGTATACCCCCAAACATGCACATCTGTGACAAAAGTCATGTTCTTTTTTTCCGCAACAACATGGGCTTACAACAGCCATCAGGGACATAGGACAAGAACAATCAATTTACATTAATTGTCGGTGAGGTTATTTTGAAATAGAAACTAGTTGGAATTAACATAGATTTTCAATCTTCCATGAGATTTGCATAAAAACTTCTTAGACAACGGTGGGTACTTTTTTTTTTTAATCAGACAGTCGTTCCCACATAAATCATAGCTTTAGAACATCTGTGGTAATCAAACTATGCAGTAAGTTTTAAAAGATTAACAGAAGTCAGAAAAGTCTTTATGCAGCCCTAAAGCCACATTAAAGGGACCATTTTTACATGTGAAAGAAATCATAACTTTTAGAATAAGAGATTAGTACATCTCCCTTTAAAAAGTGGAAGTGCTAACTTTTTATTCTCTTTGAATGCAATTCTATTTGATGTCCACCTATAATTTCAAAGACTCGTCTCTTAAATTTTTTTTTTTTTGCCAGCGCATTTTTTTTTTGAAAAGGAGTTGGTAGTTTCTGCTCTAGTATAGAAGTAACTTATTAACTTAATACCTCCCAGCTTGGGCTGAAGTCATATTTATGTTTCAAACCCATATTTTAAAAATAGGATGTCTGTAAGTGGTCTTGTCCAGCTAAAAGCATTCCTGATTATATAGGCAAGACAATTTAGGGACTAATAGCCTATTTCCTGCCACAATTTAAAAGAAGTTTGGAAAAAAAATTGAGTAAATCTTGTTCCCTTCTAGTCCATTTAGCTTTTAACAAATTTTGCTATATAATTTCTGAGTCCTTGCTATATTTTGGATTAGCAAGGATTAGATGCTCTATACAATATTCACTTCTTTTCCACAACAGACTTTTAACGTAATTATTATTGTCCCAATTTTCAGAAAAGAATTGGAATTGGAAGAGACCAAAAACCATACTCAAGTTTGCAATAAATCTTGAGATTTAAGCCAAGACCTTGTCCCCATCCCCCAGTTCTTTAGTGTTAGCCATTACATGCATCTGTTTTATTTTTATTACTCTCATTTATATGTTGCTATGTAACAACTTAAAATCCGTGGCCTAGAACAATTATCGTTACTCTCTTCTTGAATCTGCCATTTGCAGAGTTTAGATGGAGGGCCAGATCTTTCCATATATGCCATCAGTCAGCTTGTTTTGGGATGCAGAGCCACTACCGATATAACTCATGCTTCTTGTGAACAAGATGGCATTGGCTGTTAGTGACTCTACTGAGGCAATGGGTGGCAGAGTCCCAAGGATAATTGTTTCAGAATAATTGTGGAAATGGCCAATGTCTAAAATCCTTAAAACCTAGACACTAGTTCTATGCCTCTTCTGTGTTCTAGCTGATGGAACAGCCAACAGAATCTAGATTCAAAAGGAGAAGACATAGGCTTCACTTCTTAATGTGCTCTGTTTGTAAAACTCTAGACACTCTATAAAATTTCTTGTTCAGAAGTTTTCCTTAAGTTATAAATTGCCTAATTTAAGAGTGGTCTTTTTTCTTGTGACTTTGAAGATAATACCTTCAAATGGGAGCTTAGATAGTCTTGTTGTCAACTTGACAAACCTGAGCAGAGAGAACATTACATTAATTGAAGAATTGTCTCCATTATATTGGCCTGTGGGAATTTCTATGGAGGCATTCTCTTCACTGTTAATTGATGTAGAAGGGTCCAAGCCTACTGTGGGCAGTGCCATTCTTAGGCAGGTAGCCTGGATTAAATAAGAAAGGTAGCTCAATATGAGCTAGAGAGAAACTGAGGAATCAACTTTTTTCTATTGTTTCTATTTTAGATTCTTACCCAGATTTCTCTTGAAGATGGACTGCAACCTATGAGCTGAAATAAACCCTTTCTTCCCCAGGTGCTTTTTTTTTTTTATGTGATCGTGCTTATCACAGTAGCTGAAAAAAAAAGGCACATCAGAAAGTGGAGGGGGTTGTTGCTGTCCTGAACCTGACCATGTTTTTTTGTGAAGATAGTAGAAGCATTTAGACCTTTGGGATGCAAAAGCATTGTGTGCTCAGAACCTAGTGGGCTATTCTGTGAGAACTTGGTAAATAACAATGTTGAGAGAAATGCAAAAAAAAATGGAGGCCTGGTTTCTGAAGTTTCAAGGGGAAGCAAAGCCTCTGTAAGGGCTCTTTGTGGGATAATCTGAATTAAGACACTGTGGATGTGAAGTCTTTCAGGTTTTCTGGTACAATACATGCTCTTCAGCTGGGGACGAGGACTCAAGCTATAATTGATAAGAGATCAGCATCATCAAAGTGGAATCTTTCTTGGAAGCATTCCCATTAAAGTTAGCACATGGAGGCTGGGAGATACCAAAGCTACATATCAAGCTACTAGCAGAACTTGGCAAAGTGTAAGAGTTGTCAACATGGTTGTAAAGGCATGAGGGTTACAAGATGGGGGCATCATGTAGAGTAGTTGAGGCCTGGCACCATATGGCAGGGTCAGAGTCCTTGAAGAAAGGCCATCTAAATTGGAGAGGAGACTCAGGATTTGGAGATGCCAGAAGTGTGGGATGTCTACCAAGGACATCTCCAGTGAGGAGCTAGTCTGAGCCTGTAAGACAAAGTGTGTATTTCGAGTGGCAGAGAAGGAGAAGTGGTGCTACCCAAGCCTTTTGGAACCAGAAAATCATGATTAAGTCCCAGACGTTGGACACTGACATACACTGTTCGACTTCAGTTTTGTTTTTGATCTGATTGCAATTACTCCCTAATTCTTCCCCTTTGGAGCAAGAAATTATATAAATTGTTTTTGATATTATCAGTGGCCACAGGTAAGAGGCTTGAATTTTTAAAGAGACTTTAAGCTTAAAAAGTATTGAACTTTTTAAAGATGGTGGGACTTCAAAAGCGAACATGAAAGCTTGAAGGAAAGGAATGGTTATGGTTTAACGGCAGTGTATTTGTGTGTTAAGTCCACAAGGGTGGACTTCTGACCACTAACCTTGATCATTAACATATCTGGGAAGATAGAATCTCAACTGAACAATTGCCTCCATGAGGCTCGCCTGGGGGAATGTTTGTGGGGGGATTTTCTTGATAGATGGAGCAGGAATCAGCACTGTGGGCAATGCAATCTCTAGACGGGTGGGTCTAAGCCATGTAAGAAAGGTAGCTAGCTGAATGAGAGTGAGAAGCAAGGTAGGAAACAACATTCCTTGGTGTTTTCTGCTCTGGGTTCCTGCTCAAGTTCCTGCTATGACTTTTTTTTTTATATATATAATGGACTGTAACCTGTAAGCAGAAATAAATTCTTTCTTCCTCAACTTGCTTCAAATATTTTCATGAGCAAATGGGCCTGGATAATTTTTCTTTTTCTTATGTAATTCCAATATTATTGAAATTGCTTTGGTATACAGCAATTTCCAACAAGATCATATGCTGGAAATTCTGGTCCCCAGTGTGGTGGTGTTGAGAGACTGCAGTGCCCTAAAGATGTCGGAGCTAGCAGCAGGTAGTTAGGCCGTTAGGGACCAGGTCCCAAGAGAACAGGTCATTGTAAAATGAGCAAGTGTAGTCCCTGAATCACACTATTTTCTTATTTTCCTGTGATTTCTACCTTTTGCATAAGCTTCTACCATGAACAGACTAGCCATATGTGATATACACAGAAGACACTCACCAGAACCTAACAAGTGGATGCCATGTTTCCTAATCTCCAGAACTATATGTTCAATAAATTGGGTACTTTGTTGTAGTAACAGAAAATGGACTAAAATAATAGGTTATTTAAGTTTATGAATAGGGCATGTGGGTTTAAAATCTACTCCATATTTTCATGTCTTTTCAGTGTTCTTTAAACATTTTTCTTATGAAAGAATTTTTGCATCAGTTGAATATTTCTCTTCTAATTACACAGTGACCTCAATAACTTCTGAATCTTATTTTAATTAGCATTTTCCTGACTGCTATCCAGTGAGTATGATCTTTTGCTGAATCCACTCTGCTTAGCAACAGACTGGCATGTGGGTTCTACGTGATGCAAGTATATTTTCAGTATATTTAACAGTTTCAACACATCTTTCTCCCTTTGGAAAGCTGTGATTCTACCAGTTCTGTCATTTGAGCAAGAATTTCTTACCAGTTATTTTCACCAGTAAAATTCTCCCCCTCTGTCTGCTTGCTTTATCTGCTTTGGCCAAAAGTTTCTTTTTGCTGCTCTTGTTCCCCCCGCCCCCATAGTTTACATTAAAAAGAAAACTATATAGTATAATGATAAATGCTAGTCTTCATTCCATAGAAGACAATACTTATAAACCATTGTTTTCATTTTTATTCAGCATTAATACAGCAACACATCTTTCTTTGATGATTCAGAAATGAGAAATACCTCACTTCTGGGGTATATATATTCCTACTCTTCAGAGATGGATATTAATTAGGCCCTTCTCATCTTTCATATCAATTCTTTATTTTTACTGGCTAACTCCTCCAAAGAAGCAACACCCCCATCCACTCGGCCACACCTAGAAGCAAGCTGCCTCTGCATAACGGGGGCTGTTCCCAGCACATTGGCCCAAGTACAAAGTTAGCCAGGAAGTTCTTAGCACTGTTTCTTTCCCAGATCTCTGTGACTCACAGGCCACACTGTTCAGGAGCAGTTATGGCCTTGCATGTGGGTACCGATCCTGGCAGCCCTCCCTTGTTACTGTAGTCTTGGGTCCTTATTGCTTTCTCTCCTTTCTATCTGTCTCACTTCATCATGAGAGTCGGCACAAGACTCCCAAGAACTTTATGCTTCATATGTGCCCAAAGCTCATTTTATTCAGCATCAGCAATAGTAAAGATGTTATTCAAGTTATTCTCATTTCCCTGCAATCCTTATAGCTAGTTTCTAGAACTTTTGACAGATTATACCATAGTTTTTGAGTACTAGCTATTTTAGTTAAATCAGTGGTTATGCTTCCTACACTTAGGAAAATTAAACAAATTTTATGATGTGCTTTTCTCACTTATTGGTGGCCTTTAGATTCTATTGGACTTTCTTGTACAAGTACTTTGTCTTCAAAAACTCCCCGTTCTGGATCTTGATTTGTTCTCCTGACCTGTAGCCCACTCACCCTTTAGGAGTAGACCGGCATTTGTTAGATTCAGTTCATCTGAATCCTTTTGACTAAATGTGAGTGGCTCATGCTTGATGAGGGCATGAGATCCAACCACTTGATTTCAATCATTTCAGCCTCTTCATGTAAACATGCCTTTTTCAAGTGCAGCGTTTCAGTTTCGGACATTTGTACTTTCCCAGCGTCTTTGATGTATACGTCTAAACAACGAAGGCAGCGGCGTGTATCTCCTCCCTCCTTTGTGACTGTCCGTGTCGACTAATTAGGAGTCTGCGGGGATACAATGGGAATCTAGGAAATATGGTAGCTGATACTTAGAATAATATTAGAAGGCAATGGATTTGGTGGCAAGAGTCTCTCTGAAAGGCATCATTGTAATGACAGCACAGTGAAGGATACCCTTTCTATTTTACGGTTTCATTTCTGTGTCAAATTCTGCAATCCCTATAGGAGTGAGACACCTGCCACCCCCTGATTTGCTCTGAATAGAGAGTCTGTCTCAGAGCCTTTGAAATAGTTTTGATTTAAAATGAGGTTTTAAGGAAGTATTTAATTAGACGGTGGTATTGTTATCATTCTGTGCTGCACCTTCTGATCTTTTTATTAAGTTTCTATCACATAACTCCTTTGCTCAGTGATGCATCAGCCAACACATTTCAATTTGTGGAATTAATATTCTTTGGCTTCAACATTAATTGTGAGAAAATGTCCCCATGCCAGTATTGCCTTGCTTTCTTCTAGACATATTTTACAATGTAGCACTTCCATGACTTTTGAGCAAACCTACAATCTTTATATCTGCTTATGTCTCATGACTACCCAGTGAAAAAAAAGAAAAAAAATTTTGAGTGGAAACCTATCTGAAGATGGATCACTTATTATGCTTGGTATATGCTTGACCAAACTATGATAGTTTTTGATGTTCAAACGCCTGCATAACAGTTCTTCTGGGACACCTTGGATATGAGTTCATGCAGTGTTTAGACACCAAGGTGATTACTTGTGAACATTTTGTTTTTGAGTCAATGAAATATATTCTGACATGTGAGTTCCTTCTAAGAATTTCTCAACAAAGTTCATTTCAATAAATACCAATATCAGTCTGATTTTAAAAAGTGAGCCTTTAGGGTTACTTTATTAGATCCAATTAATTCCTGTTATTCTGTAGAAGTTCTCAGATTTGCTATTTATAAAGATGTTTGTGAGATTTTTAAATTTTATTTTTACTTAAACAGATGGAATGACTATGCCCAAGGCCACACCAAGCTCCCATCTCATAGACATATTCTGATATTTGCTTGTAGTTCTTGATGTTATGATCCTACATTCTTGATGGCTCACCATCTTCTTTATATTAGTGTTCTACTGCTGGAGTTTGAATTCTAGGACTTGTGTTGCAAGGCAAGCACTATGCCACTGAGCCATACCCTAAGCGTCTGTTACACATCTTTCCACAGAGTTTAATTTGTAATGTTTAAAACTTTAGGTCTACTTTGAGTGATAACATGTCTTGTGTAATGGAAAGACTTCACTGTATATGAACATTCGAAAGGAAGCAGACACTCTGGGTAGTAGAGGCTACTTTCTGCCCCGACTAGGAGGTCTCTTCTGAAGTGCACGTCTCCTCAACTCTCTGTATTACCTCACTTCCTTTCTCCACAACTGTAAATCCTGGGAAGAGTAAAACAGGCAGCTCAGACCACCAGCACACACTTGCCTTTTGGAAGCTGACCTGTGCCCCAAGAGCATATATCACTTTCTTCTTCAAACTAATGTTTTATTGGGCAGACCACATGTTAACAGCTGTGTGATAGTGAGCCTTGACTAAGTTCTCAACCACAGAAGTATGAAAAACAGTGAATCATTATTTTTAAGTTTTTACGTCTTGGAGAGGGTTGATAACTAGGAACAGATAGCTGAAACAGAGACTCCAAAACAGCAGACATCATTTCAAATAGAAAATGAGAAGACAATACCATGGTAGAAAAGAATGTTGAAAGATTTTTAGCTGACATATTAAACAATGAATCCAGAATTGATTTGTATGTGTGTGTCTAGTGTACCTCTATGGTCCAAGTTATGCTTTTAAGTGTTATCACAAGATATCAGCTCTATTTCAATTCAAAGAGCTAGAAGCCCTTTGCTGAATAACAAAAACTGTTTCTTTCTGTTCCCTGTGGAGATCTCATCATCACTTTGCCTCATATTTCATTATCATGTAGAATGGTTTCTAAACTCTGGCTCTATTCACTCTTGTGGGGAGACCTCCCAGCAACCTACTCTGACCCTCCCAACCCAGCTGGCTTACACAACTCTCCTTGGTGATCTTGAATGCTCCTTTGCTTGTATCTTTAGTATGACACTCATCACATACATTGTGGTATTTAGGTAAATTCCATGAGAGCAGAGACCTAGCCTATATGATCTCTGTTGTGATTTAAATACCAGTCACCCACATAGAATGGCATCCACATAGAATAGGATGCTCAGGAACATTCCTTGGTCGAAGGAATGCATGTGCCTCCTTCCTCATGGACTCCACATTGTTTCTTGGTGCTGAGGATCCGTTATCCCTTCTTTCCATCCTCTGGCTGGAAGCACAGAAGTTCTTAGACTTGCCTTCGGCCAGGGTCTATATGCATCTGGCCCATCAAAGCCAGACATGCGAGTATAACTCTTGAAGATGACCAGTGCAGAAATGGTAAGTGGAAACGCACAGTGAAAAATCTTGAGTGTCTTTTTTTCCATCCATATGTCTCTCTACACATGGAGAACAATGTGCGGCTATTGTAGCCCTGGACCAGTGTGATCCCACTCCCTGGAGATGCATGACATCTGAAGGGAAGGCGATGGAGAAGTTCTTCTGCTATTGCTTATGGCATCTGGCATGTGATTTTTAGCAGACATGGCATTTTTCCAGAGGCTGCTGGTTATTTGGTATCCATGAGTACTTTTACATCTTTCTGTCTTCTGGGTGGCAGCTTCCGCAATGTGACCTAAATGCCTAGTGGTATCCCTGATTTTTTGTTCTGTAAGCTTTGCAGAGATTTTTGGAAGCACCCAATTCTATGAAAAATCTAGAATAGAATAGTTTCTTTTTTTTTGTAGCTGAGTTCTAACTAATGGCAGATGCCAGAGCTTAGTCCTGTCATAGACACGCTCACATAGTGCCTTTATATCACTGAAAAACACACAATGATTAAAAAGTAGCGAATATTTATTGTTTTCTATGTGGCCAGCACTTGTGTAAGTGCTTTGTGTGCATTAGCTTGTTATTCTACTCTTGAACTCCACACAGCTACTGCTGTTATCTTCCTTTACAAGATAGAAAACTGAGAACAAGAGAGTTAATGAACTTGCTTAGAAATAGTTCATTAAATACTAGATTGGAAATTCAAACCCAGAAAGCTTGACTTGCAAGTCTATAAAGTCTATTGGTGATTAATACTCCCCTTTATCCAATAATGTCTGCTTAAGGACCAAGAAGACACAACCAGTAGACTTTTAGTGTCTGTATATTATGAATGCCCTATGTATACTTATCATGAAATAGCGAAGTTGGCATGTTCTCCTTTAAGATTCTTTATTCTTATTTTTAAAAGTGTTCTTGGGGCATCAAGATGGCTGTATGTGTATATATGCACACATGTACATATGCTTTTTGCTACAGCTTTTTCTTGGCAAAGCCTAAAGACAGAAAAAAGGGAGCCATGAGAACTTAGGATGATAGAAACATAAGGATAAAATTAGTGAAAAATTCTTATAGGTCTCATGTAAATCCTGATGCAGATCTTTCTTTATTTTGACTTGAAATGCAAACTAATAAAAGTGGCCAATGGTTGCAGACATGGAACCTGTGGGGACATGAGGCAGGATGTCATCTTTCTGTGGCCTCCATTCAAATGGAGAATATGATTTCCACCTGAGACCCTTAAGGCATGGAGAAGAGTCTGGGAAGATATAAAGTCATACCGCCTATAGAACACTAAACAGGAACTCCCTGAATATTTGGTCATCAAAGCTAGGTATGAGTACACAGCATCAAAGATGACCAGTTTAAAAAAAATCTATGTGGAAGTGCACAGTGGTGAAGGCTGGAGATTTCTTCTTTATTGCTGGTCTCTTTTCACATGTGGAGCTGTAACAGCGTAGGAGTCCTGAACATGCAATGCTAGCATTTACTCTTCATGGAGAATTGTCTTCATTGGATGGCTTCATCTGGAAGGAAAATCTAAGGACAGTAGCCCAGAAGTTTCTTTTAATGTTTCCAGGAAAGCTGTAGTCCTCTTCTCATCTATGTTTTAGATTTAAAAGGGGTCAACTCTGTACCTGGGAAGAGGCACAATTCTTTGTTCATCATCTGGGAGTTGGGAACTCTGTGTGGATTTGACTTTGGGAAACTCAATTTGCATAGTTTAAACTTCTTTCTCCAATAAAGCCTCTATTTCTTAGCTGGAGTCACAAAATCCCCAAACCTTAGTGAACAATAGACCGTTCCAAGTCTGAGTGACGGCATAACCTGAGATAAACACAGTCAGCACTGAAACTGCATTTGACAAGAAGCTGCTTATTGTCCACTTAGAGCTTTGAGCCAGTAGTCACATCTGTATATAATTAAATTCATCAAATTGTATACATGTGTACATCCTTAAATTTACTAAAATTAATGAAACTCAGATTCTTAGTCATAGTATTTAGTACTCAACTGTCACCTATGATTAATGCCACCAGAGCAGGCAGACTTTTCTAGCATTTAGGAAGTGTTTTTATAGATACATATGTAACATTGTGGGTCTAGAACCCACATATTGAATAGGAAATACTCATTTTCTCTTCTAAAGACAAGAGAGATTACCAATTCACATTTAATCCAGGAGATCATAGGTTAAAGGACTGTGGGCTTGCATCATCCTTTGTCGGTTACAAAGGCAATGTCTTATCTTTCTTCTGCATGAAGATTTTACTTACTTTACTCTAAAATGGTTCTGAATAGATTCATGGGATATGAGAGCCCTTACATTTAATGACTGAGGAGACACCTACAGGTTCCTTTACTTTCTGTATGCTTGGGCAGGTTAAGGTAATCACAGTAACATGTGTGTGTGTGTGTGTGTGTGTGTGTGTGTGTGTGTGTGTGTTTTGAAAGCATTGTTCCAAAGAAGTCTAAAAGTTGTTCTGGAAGGGAAACAGTAGCTACATGATTAGAAAACTTCCAAGTATTAAGAAAGATGCCACAGATGAATGGGAGTGAGAGTAGGTGAAGTCTATTCATTCAAATAAGACTGGGATAATGGAATTGCCTCCCCTGACAAGTACTCAGCATTGTCCATGTGGTGGAGACAGGTCAGATAGGATGTGCTTTTGGAGAAGTACAAGTCCATCGCAGTTTATTGCACTGTGACATTCTCTTGAACTTTGCATGACTATCTCTCTGTGAGAATAAGTGGGTTGGGACAGTTGTGATATCTTTTCATTGTTCATATTCTTGGAGCTACAAGATTCTGGGCAGCACCTACCCACCATATTTGGCCATGTAGATGTGAGACATATACAGAGAGCTGGAAGTTGCCTAGGCTGGCAAAGAGCAGCAAAATAGGTCTTGGGAGTTTCCTATGGGATCTGTCTGATTCATTCTGCTGGATGATTCCAGAAAAGTAGCTTCACTGGACAAAGCCTCTTGTCTCACTTGTAGAACAGGAGGAACCCCTTTGCTCATCACTTAAAGAAAGGGTTGTTTGAGGATGAAATCAAAATCGAATGAGCTAATGCACAGCAAACTAAGTATCCATTCTGAAGACATGTATTGCTGTCATTGTGGATGGGGAAATTCCAATTCCACACAAGTTTTGTGAAGCAACACCCATTAAAAGCAATCAATCACCCCAACAAGAGTCTTGTTGGGTGTCTCTAAAAACTACTATTGCTTCAACACAAAACATCTTTTATTCAGAATGCAAGTTGGGTTTCTGCTTGAAAAGGAAGCATGAGATAATGTCCTTTGTCTTATTTTGACAGTGGAAAGGCTCTTCATCTTCAGTATTGTCCAAGAATCTAATATTGGATGATACCAAAACACAAGCATTTGCTTTCTAAATTGAATCCATAAAGATGCCACGGTAAAGTGCTGCTTTGGACAGAGCATTTACCGGACTTTTAAGGCTTCATGTTGAGAGCATTAAAAATGCCCATCTCTGCCTATTTTCAATATGCCCTTGGCTCTTTAATCTGGATAAAATCCAAAGTCCTGCTTCTACTAAAACTTCTCAAGTCGCCTTCACATTTCTGGTCCTTTAAGACCAGCCTGGAAGCTGTCCAGGAACATCACTGATGGAGAGGCATGTGTGATGCCTCCCTTCCTTGCTTTCCTGTGCTTTGTATATGTTAAAGTTTTTAGTTCGAGAAAGTAGAGAGCTTGAGGAATAATATGCATGCACACAGGCGTAGCAAAAATGAGATTAATCTTGCTTCAATTTCAACAGTAAGCTGACAACATCAATTCATTATCATGCAATCCTAGAAAACACATATTTTAAAGCAAGAACCAAATTAACTACTGCTAACATTAACAGAACACTCATGGTATTTTAGAAGCAGTTTGCTTAAAGGACAAGGCGGCACTTTAGTTGGCTTGACAGCAGGGCAAACAATTCACAGTGGCATTTAAGAAAGTCTTTGATAATTGAAATTTTCAAGACTAAACACTCTCTAACATAATTCTTCCAGATATTCTTGCTGAGAATTGCAGATTTCCCGAAGCCTAATTTTAATGAGGCTGCCCATTCTGATGGTTATTTAATTCAGATTTCATGTCAAAGTCCTGGGTGCCTTACTTGAGATAGAATGATTTTTAAGGTTCCCAGAGCTTCCTGAAAGCACCCTTTATTAAGTTCTGTGAAAGTGAGTTGTAAACCCAGAGAGGGAATCCAGGCTCTCCCTCCAAGCAAACAGCTCTCCTATTAATAATGTGTGTCATTTATTTGATCCTTTCTCCATTCCATTGTGACCACAAACGCTTTACTAGAACTTCCAGCAGAGCACCCCTCCCTTTGGAAGTGGTTGTTTCTGGAAAGTTACTTTTTCTGTCTTCTCAGAATGTATTTTACAAGCAACCAGAGACTTGGGTGTTCAACGAAGCAAACTTTCCACTCCACTGATTATCTGAATGTAAGCTTTTTAATTAAAAAAAAAAAAGTTTCCGAGGCTTGTTGAGTTAATTCTAGAATTTCTTTCTTTTCTTTCTTTCTTTCTTTGTTTCTTTCTTTCTTTCTTTGTTTCTTTCTTTGTTTCTTTCTTTGTTCCTTTCTTTCTTTCTTTCTTTCTTTCTTTCTTTCTTTCTTTCTTTCTTTCTTTCTTTCTTTCTTTCTTTCTTTCTTTTTCTCTCTCTCCCTCTTTCTCCCTCCCTCCCTCCGTCCCTTCCTTCCTTCTTTCCTTCCTTCCTTCCTTCCTTCCTTCCTTCCTTCCTTCCTTCCTTCCTTCCTTCCTTCCTTCCTTCCTTCCTTCCTTTCTTTGTCTGTCTTACTGGGTTTGTTAAATCCTTCCTTTCCCCCCAACACACACTGGGAAAGAAGGTTAAGATGAGGAATGGACAACTGCCAGGTAGTAAATCAGCACCCAGTGTTCCTGTCGTGGTGTCTGCAAAAACCGCAAACCAAGGTCTCCACAGAACACCTACCAGGTACTTGACCAGAGCAGAAACTCCACCCAGGAGACCAAGTCCCAGCACTCAGCCAAGATGAGCTCATCTGAGCTTTCCAGCACCAATTCTACTCTGGGGTGAGCACCACTCTGTCCTGGGACCACAAAGTGTATGTGTCCTGTCGACCTCCACAGGCCTCCCTAACTGCAAGACCTGTGTTTCAAGGAACAGGTTCACCTTCTGGGTGAGAACAAGTGTGAGCCTGAGGGTAGCTACTGTTTCGATAGTCAGGCAAAAGAGAAGATACAGAAGAAAGGCAAGAGGATGGAGTGGTACAGGCAGAATGGATCCTCTAGAAAGCGCCTACCAACAATGCCTTGGCTACTTCTTAGACTGACTCGGAAAGACAAGTGTGTCCTAGAAGTCTGCAAGGGAGCAGACTAGTTAAAGAAAAATAAGTGATTGGAATGAAATTCCCACGCGCTCCGGGCTGCGGCAGGAGGCAGGGAGCGCTGGGGATGCAGGGTGCACCGGGCTGTGCGGCCCCACACTTTCGGCAGCGCACTGATCGAAGGAATGACAGATGGACAGACAGGGGCAAGGGACTTACCTTCAGGGTTGGCGCTGATGAAGACCCGGACGCTGCGGCCAGCTGGCACGAGGTGAGAAGGCAGGGCGGTGAGGTTCCCGGAGAACGCCGCCCGCCGGAGCGCGGAGTCCCGGGGACAGGGCAGCTTGGTGCCTGCGCCAGCCGGCCACATCGCCCTGTGGGAGGATCAGTCGCAGCTACTGCCTCTTCCTCGGGTCCCTGACCCTCCTCGGCCCCGCGAGGGCGATGTCCGCCGGCGCCGCAGCTCAGAGCAGCTCCGAGCCCCGGGCGCAGCCTGCCAGGTCCGCGGCGCTCAGCAGCCGCCCGCGGGCAGCGGCCATACGGACCCTAGGGTCCCCGTCGCCTCTGCCACCTCTGAGGACTGCCTTCGCTCGAGCCCAGGACTCTGCGCCGCAGCGCGGGAGGTCAGCGTGGAGGATGCTACGCGGGCGGCGCCGGGTTGCGCGGGGAAGAGCCCGTAGCCATGTCCCCTCCGCGGGAGGAGGGGGCGGCAGGGACCCGGCAGGGACCCGAAAGGGTCAAAGTTTAGGAGTCGGTCTGGACTCGCTTCTCCCGCAGCGCAGAAATAACGCGCCTCACCGGGCGACAGCGATGTGGACGCGGGGGTTGGGGACAGCTTGGGACCCCTGGGTGTCCTCTGAGGACACGCTCCAGAACTCCCGGCTGCTCCCCCAGGGAAGGGCAGGAGACCGATCTGCCTGAGATTCCTGCTACCCCCCTCCAACTCTCCTAAAGGTCAAACCAGCCCTGAGCGTTTGCGGGAATCCACTTGCGCGGGCGTCGGCACGCCTTTGCCAAGTCCCCGAAGTTCAGCGCACCGCGACACTCCACGCCGAGGGTCTGGGAGCATCAGAGCTCCTGGCATTGAGGAGTGGTCGCCCTGTTTCTAGTGGCGTGGGAGGCCTCGTCTTGCCTCTGCGCTTTCTCCCCACGCTCCTGCAATCGGGGGTTTTTATAGCTAAGCCACGATGCTCACGTGGCCCTCCCCGCGTAGTCGCGGACCCTTTCTGAGAGCGAAATCTCCGTGGGCTGTTCTCCCTAGACCTCTAAAGCAACCAAGGACCCTTCCTGCTCCTGCTGAGACGCCATCCCTGGCCTTTCGCCCTCCTGCGGGCTCAGGAACCAAGCGGCGGCTTCCAAGACATGGGGAGTCCTAGGTGGAGGGTGTGAGCTTCCGCCCCAAGGGAGGGTGAGACTCCGAGAGAGATCTCACCCGCCACGCCCCAAATCTGGCAAAGTGCAGGGTACCACATTTTGGGGTCTGGTCCAGATGTGAAAGTTGACCAGAGGTTGTGGGTTGTTTGCACTTAAGCTGCTTAGCCAAGTCAGAGCAGGAGCCTGGGTTGTTTTCACCAGAGGTGGATTCAGCCAGTACCAGACTGAGCATCCTTGGGTCAGGATAGGAGCTTGGGATCCTTGCAGGGTCCCAAGTGGCATGAGATGCAGAGAAGCCTCTCTCTGAAATCCTGTAAACTCCGGGAGGGGAAATAAATTGAGTCAGTGGTGGGTAGGAGCCAGATGCGGGAGTTTGGAACCTGGGTTGGAGTCTAGCCTTCAAATACCTCATTGTGAGTTTGGAGCAAGAGCACCCTTCTTTTATAGAGAAAATGCCCCCTTTTTTGAGACTGGGGAGAGGATGGGTGGGTACAGAGCTTAGCTGGGCGTGGTGGCTCATGTTTTTAATGACCAGCACTCAGAAACTGAGACAGGGGGATTGTTGCTAGTGCCAGGACAGGCCAGCCTGAATTATAGTATGAGACCCGATCTCAAAAGAACCAAACCAAACCAGGATTGCTCTATGGCAAGTTTATCTTCTCACAGGAAGATTCCTATAGGAGACATCATCTGGCATCCTCAGCGCCTGCACTTCCCCTGGATCCTGCTGGTGGCAGTGAAGTCCCATGTACTGCTGTTTACATTCTTAGAGCACCCCACACCCTACACACATTCTTGGGTAACATCTTTGGAAGAAATGGGTCTCTGGGTTTTTATGGCTCTAACTATCCTGAGAGCCTGGAACAGACAACACTTGTTACTGTGTGATAATTTCACAGTAACCCAGCTCTGTGTTCAATTAATTCACTGTAGCAAATGATTCTTCCATGGCTTCAAGGTGGGAAGATACACAACCAGAAGCCACGCCCAGAGACTCTCACCCTCCAGGTCCCTTGGTTATATATTGAGAATTCTGGAACAGGTCATGGAAACAGTGTTGGCTATTTCTCCAGCCTTTCTAAAGATAGTTTCTATCACAGGAAAGGAGCCAGGACCACATTTTCCCTCATCTCCCGGTTGTTATAAAATATGGATAAGAAGTTTACAGATTGTTACCTACCCGACTCCCCCTCCTCTTATTCATGCTTCCATTCTTAGAATTAAAATTAGTATTTGTGGCTTCCAAGCTTTGCCTCAGCTCTTGCTTCGATGCTGAATTTTCTTTGAATGACTTTGAGAATTTTTGGCAGCCTTTGTAACCTAATTAACTTCTAGACAGGCTGAAGTTTAGCATCTGCCTGTGTCACTGCAGACCAAATCTGCAGAGGAGAGATTTGTCACTGTTTGTAGTGTGCTGTCTGCATCACCACCTTTGCTAGAGATGAAGCATTTGAGAAGTGGGGAGTTATTTGCTTCCAGATACCAAATCACCTACATCACTCCAACCCTCACCCACTTCCTTACAGTCTTCCAATTTATCTCTTATTAATAATCTGAAAACAAAGATTAATTTCTCAACATGCAGATAGCACAAAGGAGAGACCACCCACCATGGTAAGATTTTGATATTAATCCCTATAATTTTCCAGCTTGAGGAATTAGACTATTATTGATCATTCAATAGATTGAAGGTTTGGATTTTGGAGGGTGCTCAATTTTTATATTTGTTTAAGAACTTTTAACATTTTGTTTTCTCCAGTAAGTATTAGAAGTGTTACTGCATTTTTGCACATGAGAGAACAGGGCTGAAGAACAGAAATAACTAATACAAGGTCATATGACTATCTATAGTTATATGTAGGACCAGAATCCAGGTATTAATGCTCCTATCAAAGATTTTTGCAACATAATAAATCCATTTTTGAACTGCCTGTGTCTGGCCTTGGCTGAGCATTTGAACAGCTGGGACAATGGCTGCTCAGATCTAGAGGACAGATGTGGAAAGCTGTTCCTTCTGTTTTCAATATAGACAGTCACATAGGTGTACACTTTTTCAACTTCCCTACCTCTCCCTTCCCCCTCCCCCTCCCCCTCCCCCCTCCTCCCCTCCCCTCCCCCCCTTCTTTTTTTCCATTTTGCCCAACAGGGAAATCATTAACACTCAGAAGTGGCAGGAGAATTTAAAGCATCTAAAAATGGGAAGAAAAAGAAGTCATGGAACATGGGTTCAAAGCCACGCTCAAGAGATGCTCTCTTCTCTTTTCTCAGCCACCCTAGCTAGCAGGCTAGAGGGCCTTAGGAAATAATGGTTCCAGCCCTTTATAACATTGAGCTGTGGGGAAGAGAAATCACTGCTAGACTCCTTCAATTCACTAGGCTAGAAAGATTCATTTACTCATAGAATCCATTCTCTTTGATATAGAAGTTAATGACCCTGAAATAAATCGTGATTCCATTAAACTAATATCTAGTTTTCGCTATACTGAGCACTGCCTGTATGATGCACACTATTTTAAGCTTTAATTAGTATCTGACTTAATTATATTTCACTCAGGGTCTTGGCCTATCATCCTTAGATATTACTGTTCCTTACATACCATCTTCAAAATAGTAGTTTATTGATTTTTATTTTTTATACATTTAAAATTAAAATATAATTACATAGCCTTCCTCTTCTTTTCCCTCCCTTCACCTCTCTCAAGTACTTTGCTCCAACTTCTCCAATGCCTTTCCTTTCAAACTGAGAGTGTCTTTCTCGTTATATACATGTGTGTAAGTATGCATTAATATATGACTACAGTCTACTGAGTCCACTTGTCTTGTTTTTGTGTATATGGTTTTGGCACTGACCAATTTGCATTGGCCTCATCCCTTGGAGAGGCTAATTCTCCCTCTCTCAGCAGTCATTAGTTTCCTGTAGTTTTTTGTCTAGGTGGAACTCCATGAAATTTCATTCCTTTCATATCCTGTTAGCAGTTTTCATTCTATGACCATTTTGGGGTCAAATAATCCGTTCACAGGGATAGCCTAAGACCAACTGCATATCAGATATTTACATTACAATTCATAACAATAGAAAATTAGTTATGAGGTAGCAATGAAAATTATTTTATGGCTGAGGGGTCATCACAACATGAGGAGCTGTGTTAAAGGGTTGCAGCATTAGGAAGGTTGAGAACGACTGTCCACGTCTATTGATGTTGCCATTGTTCTGATCTTGTTTATGTAGCCATTTCTAGGAGAAACTGCTTCAAAGAGACTTTCTAGTATTCTGGATCTAGCAACATTTCTACCCCATCTTCCCTAATGTTCCCTGGGCCATAACTGCAGAAGCTGTGATGCAGATATATTCACTGGGGCTGGGCTCCCCACAGTCTGTTATCTCTGCATTGTGTCTAGTTGATTATTTCTGTTATAGTCTTCATGTACTGTAAAGACAAGGTTCTTTGATGAGGGGTGATAGGTACACTTAGCCTCTGATTTGTGGATATGAGGATAAGATTTAGAATTCATTTATGCTGATCTATCAAAGTGGAGGTGCTAGATTTCTTTTCTAAGATACATGGCCTCATTAGCCCTGGGAAACTGGCTAGGTTTCTAGTGCCAGGCATGAGTTCTCTCCTGTTGAGTGGACCTTAAGTCCAATTAGACAGCTGTGGTTTATCACCAACCTGTGAGTGCCACTTTTTTTATTGTACATTTAGGGATATATTGCGATGCTAGTCATTGCTGAAGTTCATTGTGGCTGGGTAGGACTATTGATTGCTTCCATCCCTTGGCAGCTTGTATAGTATTTTGTGGTATCATGGACGTTAGACAGCAGGGAGAAGGATTTCAGGCTAGATACAGCCTAAGTAATACAAGTCCTGTACCATAAATGTGTGGTACAGAACAGAACAGAACAGAACAGAAATAGTCTATACTGTGTTAGGAGTCATTTGGACTACCTGACCAAAAAAGGTGGTCTCTTGTGCCTAGTACTGCAGTTTTCGTTAGTCCATGGTTCTTATGGGGAGTATATATATGTGTATATATATATGTATGCATGTACATACATACTTACATGTCTTATATATGCTTTTAGATAAATACAAAATACTATGATTCCTTGAGGCTTTATCAAACAACCTATATACCTCTTCCTTCTTCTCTATTGATCTCCCTCTCCCTCCCCTACTTAGAGGCCCCTCACTGTATCACCTGCATCATGGTATTCCCTTCTCAAGACCACGCCCAATAGTCTCTTTCTACTTTCCTGGTTCCTGGGATCACCCCAGGTTGTACACACACATCTGAAGATTTGGAGCTAGAAATCACAGATAAGAGAGTACATTGGCATCTGTCTTTCTGGGTCAGGGTTACCTCACTTAATATAATCTTTTCTAGATCCATCCATCCATCCATCCATCCATCCATCCATTCACCTGAAATTTCCGTGATTTGATTTCCCTTTACAGCTGAATATAGTATTGCATTGTGTATATGTAGCACATTTTTGTTACCCATTCATCTGTTGAAGGAGAGTTTGGTTGTTTCCATTTCCTTTGATCACTGGAACTTTGCCTATTTTAGTCCATAATATACAAACATCCCTCACCTGCTTCCTTTTATGTGGTAGCTGCTGATTTTAACCTAGCTTCAGGCCATGCCACATGCCCATTTTTTTTTTTTTGCATGTGTTATAAGGACTACCATGGGAAATAACCAGGATCAGAGCTTACACGACTATCTCTGACCCAACATGTATGCCTACATATACACTCATGTTTGCGTACATCAAATATCCTGACCAAGAAACTGGATTACTGTTCTGTGTTTGTGCTGTTGGTGAGTGCTGTTCAGTGTTATGAAGAAAGCCAAACACGTATCTTCATTCTTTCTCAGGGAATGAAGCCAATGGTGCTAGATATGCATTCTTATGTTTCCCAAGCTTGAATCAAGATCTCAGACACAATATCACATTCATGCTACCAGTGGATTTCTGGTTTGGTGATAAATATTTGGTTCTGCTTTGCTAATGTGAGAAATGAATAATACATGGTCACTCCAGCCAAGACTCTACTTCCCAAAGTTCCAACTTAGGATAGGAGCTAGACCATCAGGAACCCACCTACTTGTTTACAAAATGGAAATTTTCAGTAGACGTGAGAATTTGTTAGCACAACAATTTGTCAACATAGTTGGTTGATTCAGAGGTGTCTGCAGCATGATAGGAATTGCAGCAGCTGAGTTTTAAATAAAGTTACACCTTTCAGGAAGCGTTATCTGATGCTTTCATGACTCAGAAATTCTAACTTTATACCCACCCCTTCCAAATCTGTTTAATGTATTTTTTGATCAGTCTCCTTACAACCTTCTAAACACGTTGCAATGAGAGCACTATGCATACCATCCAAAGTAGAAGAAAGTAAGTTTTGAGATAAAAATACATTCATTATTTCATATTTCTAAATTAAAAGTCTTATTTTTCACTTTCCAGCTGCCAGGTCTCCTCCTCTATGACAACCTCAAATATGCACCTTAGAAATCTTCTTATTCCAGCATCTCACACCTATTTGAAGAATTGTTGTTGTTTTTAACCAAGCCCCTTCATGCATGCTAATTCACTTTATTTCTATCCGCATGAGGTAAGTTCCACATTAGGTATTCCACACCTCAATTTTATATGGAAAAGCAGCTCAAGAAACAGTAGCAGCGTCACCAAATGTGTAACAGGCAGATTCCTAAACACCAAGCTATGTATCAGTGATAATATATTACCTGGCCACCAACCAGTAAGTTCCATTTGGCCACCTTGGTAAAACCATTTGTGGCTTCATAAAATTCACTCCCATGTTTCTGCAAACTAAGCCACACAGAGTGTAAAATACTCTCCTTAGGTGGCAGTGCTCACTACATCATCTATTTCCATTACCTGCTGTTTTTCATGGATCAGAAGTCAATTTCCACATCCTTGAATCTTATTAAGAACTTGGTTTAAGAGATGAGTATTTCAGCTTTCCTCTAGTATGACAGATACCTGAGGTGAAGAGAAATGGTTTGTTTAACTCATAGTTTGGAGGTGTCAGTCCTCAATTGGTCAGCCCCATTGGTTTTCGGTCTTTGAAAGACAGTACCTCATGGTGGAGAATGGGGAAATGGATGGAGAGGCAAAGATGCTCACTTTATGACCTGATTTAATGGAAGAAGAGACTGACTCCCTGTGAGGGCATGGCCCCAATGAGCTGAAACCTCCCTCAGCTCCACCTCTTAAGGTATTTACCACATAGAAAGGAATGAAGACCTTTGCCACACAGATGTTTGAGAGAATTTTCAAATCAAAGTGGGAGCAATGAGTGTAAGTGGTTGAGAGAATTCAGTGTAGTTGTCTGTAGATAGGTAGGAAGTACAATGCAGGCATGCGATCCTGACGAACCTCACCATTCTAGTAGATATCTTTTCGTTACATAATGCCAAGTCCACAAGAAAATGTATGAAATTCTTCCCACTAAGATCTTTCATGCTAGCATGGCCCAAGTGTTTTAAATATGTTGTTAAGTCACTTATTGTATTTTCTCATTGCTTAAATGCATGTATATATGCAATTAGAATACTGTTAATCTTGACTATGTGTTGAATACTTTTATCGACAGAAATACTGTGATGGAACAAGTGTTTTTATTTCTATAAAAGTTCAATATAGTCTGTTTCTTCTCTCCCTCTTCTCCTCTATAGCTTACTATCATCTCTCCAAAGATGTAAAAGTCACATTTTAAATGAATAGTTATGTTAAGCTGCAGAGGTTAGATGAAAAGCAGGAATTCCAGCCATGTCTGCTTCTGGGCTGCCAGGGTGTGAGCAGCTTGCTCCAATAGAGGCTTCCGACCTTTTGTTTGCCATGATGTGCTGCTCCACTGCAGCCCACAAAGCCAGAGGCCCAAAAACTGTGCACTGAACCCCATATGAACTGACATGAACCATTTCTCTTTTTAACAAGATGAATATGGGTGATCATTCTGCAAATCTCTTTTAGAGTAATCCTGTGGTTTCTATTTTTTGAAAACAAAACCACATAAGTTTACCATCTTCCTTTCCTCCCCTATTTTTGTCCTGCTTTATGTTTGTTATTTATGACATTGACTTGTCATCAAGATAACAAGCCCACCATTGGTTTTTAAGCTGAAATAGCAATAGAGTAGCACCATGTGTGTTCTTGGATCTGCTTTCATAAAGGCAGATTATTCTGTGGCCTAAATTTAGAAAACCTAATGCAGAAATTGTTAGGTCATTTACACTTTGATGTTAAAAATAGGCAGCCAGTTACAATTCCTTTGGAGTGTTGGGAAACATAAACTAAATGATTCAAAACCACGTTTTAAAATTTCAACTGTTGTCACTTCTTGGTAAACATAGAAAAGGCATCCTATTATCCCATAGAACAAATTTAAAGTTTAGAATATTTGTTTTCCTTCCCCAAACAAATATGGTGCATTTTTCACTACAAAACATGTATCAAAAGAACTATTTCTCTGTAATACATTATTTTATTATAAAATATAATCATGTGTACTATTGTTATTAAGTATATTTATTTGTGAGGAGGTTGTGTGTGCGTGAACAGCATACATGTGTAGACAGCAGAAGGCAGCTTGCTGAAGTGACTCTCTCTTTCCATTAAGTGGGACCCGAAGATTGAATTCAAGTCATCAGGCTTGAGATGAAGTACCTCTTTTTGATGAGTCATCTTGATATGCCATGTATGTATAACACTATTAAAGACACTAAATATTGACTTGCTTCTGCATAAGCCAAAATTTTTAACTCATGGATAACAGAAACCAGCAGGGAGTTTAAGAGTATATGAAGTCAAGAGAGGAAATGGAATTGAGTGCTTAGAAACTCTGGAGGCAGGAACCAGGTATGTCCCCCATGAAAGAGATATTCTTGATTTTCTATTTCCCATCTTTGAGTCTGTTTCAGCATCTCAAATATCCATTGTTCTCAAGTCTCTGATATTTAATATTCATGATGGAATAGACATGATGAATGGTCCAGGCCACATGGAAAGACTGACCAGCTCTCGTGCACAGCAAAGGAACTGAATAAATACATTTTATATTAGTATTACACAGATGTTTGCCTGTGCATCCCTCCAAACTTCTGGGAAGTTCCCTCAGAGGAAGACAAACACGTGAGTCAAATTCACAATAGCTTGTTTTAGGAAGCAGAACAAAATGATCTAATTGCCTTTCTTCTATCCAAACATACTTGTCATGAACTTCCTATTACCAAGAACATCGTAATGCTTGTTCCTCTGAACTGACCATGCCTTGGAAATACTTGGGCAAATCTTTCATTATCGTCTGTGTTATGATTTGAATCTGAAATCCCCATCAAATGTGCTATGTTTTGAATTCTTGGCCCCCAGCCTGTGGTCCAGTTTTGAAGTCTACTTAATGTTGGGGCTCAACGGGTGTCATTTTGACATCTATGAAATCTTTAAAACTGAGACTTAATGGGTAGGAAGATCACTACAGGCAAGGCTTTGAAGATGGTACACATTCTAGGTTATGGCCTGCTGTTTGTGTTCTGTCTACTGCTACTCCAGACATATTCATGCAGCCATGAACTGTACTGTGCATTTTCTGCCCTGGTGGATAAAAAATCACAGAAACTCTAAGCCCAAACAAGCTTTTCATCTCTTTCATTGTTTAGTTATGTGTTCTGCTAGAGGGACAAGAAAATTAACTGATACAAAGTGCTTATGTCAAAACAATTTAAATGCCTTTCTAAATTTTAAAATGTTCAGGGAGTCTAGAAGCTTGAATGAGATAAAATGGCCCCGTAGGCTCATGTATTTGAACATTCAGTCCCCAGATAGGGGTGCTGTTTGGGGAGGTGTAGGAGTTGAGGCCTTGCTGGAGGAGGTAGGACACTGAGGGTGGGATGTGAAAGTTTGTAGCCTCACCCCATTTACAGCTATATCTCTCATTCTGCTTAGTGTTTCTGGTTGAGGATGAGATCTCTCAGTTTTCTGTTCTCACCATGATGCCCGTCACTCACAGCTCTGCCTCCCTGCCATAACAAATTCCCATCCCTCTGGAACCATAAGCCCAGATAAACTTTCTTCCATGAATTGTTTTTGGTCATGGTGTTTTATCACAACAGCAGAAAAGTAACTAATACAGGTAGTAACAGTAAATGGGAAGTGGTAAGTTAAAACAGAATTTTTTCACTTTCTCTAAATAATGTGTTAGTAAGGATGAGCTGATGAACATAATCCAACATGTGAGTAAAGCCTCTTTCAAGATGAGGTATGATCTAGGTGGGAAAAGAAGCAACCACGAGTCTGCCCTAGTCAGAGCTTTTGGCTAACTTTGATCGATTCATTTAAGTTGATAAGCAATTTACTGGAAATTGTTGGCTGATAAAAGGATAATTGGGATATCAGGAGACCTGACGTAGAAAATGGGAGGGGACCAGAAGTGGTCAGCTGACTGGATCCAGCCAAGATAGCTTGGTGGAAACAGAGCATTAGGTAGCCACTGTTAAATCCTGAGCACTACAGTGAGTCTCTCCACCACTCGCTCCACTTGCCGTATATTAACCTGTGCACCATGGCCTGTGGACATGTGCTAAGGTCAATCCTGTTGCCTCACTCAGTCTTTCATTGTGGTTTCCAGGTCAGGGAACCTAGGAGAGTGAAAGAGCATCATGCATCAAGTGTCAGGCTGTTCATGAATCCTCTCCACTTGAGAGGCAATTCCAAGGTTAAACTGTCAAGACTCACACACGTCTTCTGAGAAAATGTACAGTACGTCATCTTTTATCTCACGCCATTCAGAATATTTGTTACCATGGAAAAAAAAGTGATTTTTGCATTCTAAGTTAGAAGACGGATCCTCTCGGTCTCCGAGGCCCAGAAGTCAGGAAAAACTCACCTCTCTGTATGTGAGCACACAATTCAAACAATGTGGGTTTTCTTGGTTTGCAAGAGATTAGAATCACCTAATTAAAAGAGAGAAAAGGGCTGTTAGTAAGAATTATACTGGTAAAAGTGAGGAACAACTGCTCATAGCAATGACTCAAGAAACATGACAGCAGAGTTACACACACGCGCACACACACACGCACACACACGCACACGCGCACACGCACACACATGCACACACATGCACACACACGCACACACATGCACACGCTTGCACACGCACACACACGCGCACACACATGCACACATACAGGCACACACACATGCACACACACGCACACACACACGCACGCACACACGCACACGCACACGCACGCACACATGCACACGCACACACACGCACACACATGCACACATACACGCACACACACATGCACACACATGCACACACACACGCACGCACACACGCACACACACATGCACACACATGCACACACACGCACGCACACACGCACACACACATGCACACACACGCACGCACACACGCACACGCACACGCACACACACACACTGCTCCACTTAATTTACGACAGCAGTGGTGCTAGACTGCTGGTAGGAGCTGAACACACTAGTGTTTGCTTTGTAGACCTTTTAGCCAAGATGTGAAATGGGGAAGCACTAAATAATTGAGAGCAGTACAGAAATGGTGGGAGAATTAAATCGAGTCACCTGTAGTTGTGGCAAAGAGGAAAAGATGGAACAATATTGAAGGCAATCTTAAAAATGAAAACAGGAGAAACACTGTCCAAGATCAAAATGAGGCTACGAGTAAGGCTCACAGTTAGCTTTGTGCTTAGCAGCTAGTAAATACTTTCTGGCTTGGAGCCCAGGCTGTGGAAGCCTGGGTCACTGGAGTGTAGGTATTGTTGAGACTCTAAATGTGAACAGTGCAGAGGGCTAGAAACAGGCAGCAGCAATTGCTTTGAAGTTCTCACACTTGCTCTTTCTTTTCTAGGCACTCAAGGCTCTCTTAATTGATCTACCTACATTTTCAGATTCCCAATATACCTTGTTCCTAACGTCTATTTTCATTTTTTCTCTTTTAATGAAAATAGGTTATTTTCCTTATACGAAATATCCTGATTATGGTTCCCTCACCCTCTCACACCTCTCAGTTCCTCCCCTTCCCCCCTCCCATCTGGATCCACTCCTTTTATGTCTCTTATTACAAATGAATAGGGTTCTAAGAGATAACAACAAGGCATAACAAAAAATACAGTAAAACAAAAGCCATAACATCAAAGTTGGACAAGGCAAACTATCAGGAGGAAAAGAGCCAGAGAAGGCATAGGAATCAGAGACCCACTAGTTCACACACTCAGGAGTCCCATAAAAGTACTAGACTGAAGGCTATAATATATACTTAGAGGACTTGGTATAGACCCATGTATGCCCTGTTTCTTTCTGCTTCAGTCTCTGTGAGTTTATATGAGTTTTGATCAGTTGATTTAGAAGGTCTTATTCTCTTGGTGTTCTCTATCCCTTATGGGTCTTCTACTCTTTCTGCCTCCCGTTCTGTGGTGTTCTCTGAGCTCTGAGGGGAAGGATTTGATGGAGACATCCCATTTCAAGTTGTGTTTTCCAATCTTTGTCTCTCTGCATAATGTCTGACTGTGGTTCTCTGCATCGGTTCCCATGTGCTGCAGGAGGAAGCTTCTCTGATGATGGTTGAATAAAGCACTGATCTATGAATATAGCAGAATATCATTAAGAGTCATTTTACCAATTAATAAAAGGAGCAGTATTATTTGGTTTTACCCTAAGTTTTGAGGCCCTCTAGTTTCTGGTTCTTGGTTTCCCAAGCAGTGTCAAATATGGGTTCCATCTCAAATTAGACATTGGTTGGTTACTCCTACAAGCTTTGTGCCACCATTGTCCTAGCATACTTTGCAGGCAGGACAGCATTGAAGATCAAAGGTTTTGTGGCTGGGTTGATATTTACATTTCTTTTTTGGTAGCTTGTAGAGTACCTTCTCATACAAGACTCTAGGACTTAGGGGTGAAGGCGCCAGCATGACCTCTCTGTGTTCTATGGATTAAATAGGTTTCATCTTCACCAATGTGGCCTTGCTGTCACTTTTGGGAGAGCAACCTATTGCCCTGGCAATAGCCTGGATTGTTTAGGATTTTCATAAGAACCCTTTGGCCAACAACTCAATTGAATATAAGCCAGTCCCAATACTGGAAGCTTTGTTTGGTAACAAGAGATGGCTGGTTGGGACTCCATTTTCCATTCTGTTCTTGTTTTTCTTGTTTTCATGTTTTCCCATGCTAGGGAAGTGCCCCTTAGCCACACCCCGTCTCTTCCAGTCTTCTTTACAAGTTACTCTGATGAAATCAGGATATGGGACTCAATATTGTACTTTCTAACACTAAATGTCTTCACTTCCATCTTTTAATGGGTACTCAGTGGATACTGCTCTCCCTAAAGTCTTTGCTGATTTTTGTCAGTGAGAGAAATCGGACCCATCTTCACCTTAATCTCCTTAATATTTGAGTGGTTGGTATATAAGCGACGTTATCTCAACCTCAGTCTCAGGAGATCATCTTTTGAGTGTTACATTTTAGGTTTCAGCTAGAACAACTGGGTTGGGGACAAGGAGAGAAACAAAAGGCTTCAGATTGCAAAGCACTAAATTGGTAAATCTGCCTTGTTTTGTACACAGTATGATCCTCCATGTAGAAAATCTCAGAGAGTCCACTAAAAATTACTAGATGTAATAAAAGACCTTGGCAGAGTAGTTTTAATTCAATTGTACAGCAACTGTAGTTCCATATTCGAATAGTGAGCAATACAGAAAAGAAATGTAAGTTGTAAATTTCATTCACAGTAATATCAGAAATACTAGGCTTTGGAATAAACAGCAGTAGAAAGGCACATGGATTGTACACCCCAAAGTAAAAGATGGTTGGAAAAAATTAAAACTCTAAGTAAAGGGAAAGTTGTCCTATCTCAGAGTATCTGGGACCTCAGTGTGTTGCGTGGTACTAATACTCTTCAAATTGAGCTGCAGTGTTCTTGTCATCCTCATTGAAATGCCAGACTGACATTTAAAAATTAACCAACTGATCATCAATTTCATTTGCAAGTGCAAAAGCACAGAATGGTCAAATAAAATGTGAGAAGGATGACACTGTGGAGACTGGTACTGTAAGATTAAAAACCTCTTTTGAAGATACAGCAATTAATATAATGTGGCATGGTATGTAGACAGGCATGTGTGGAGGAGAATAGAGAGGATACAATTAGAAACCCAGATGAAGGGGTCATGTAAAAAGTTGAGGCTTGGCACCATGAAAAGGTGAGGCTTTTGGTGAAAGTGCAGTCCAGTTGCACCAAAGAACGTTAGCAGTTCTGAAGATGCCAGTATCATGGGATGATCACCAAGAACAGCAGCAGCAGTGGAGTGGAGCCAGCCAGAGCCTGGAGGACAAACTGTGTGTGCTGCAGAGGGCAGAGCCGAGGAGTGACCCAAGGCCTTTAGAGGAGGCCAGAAGAATGTGAGTGAATTCCAGATAATTGGACATTGATAATGTTTTTCTGCTGTCCAAAGACATTGTGAAAAGCTTGATAGATGTTTGGTATCATTTGGTCATGTGCATTAGAAGCCTCATAATTGTTCCTCTTGTAAATGGTTGTGCTGGTATAGTATTAAATTCTGTTGTAAGGGTAATGCTATTTTTTTTTTTAATACAGAAAAGGGGAATTATTCTGGAAGTTTATTTTAGTTATATATAAAATAATTGTTTATACACTGTTGGATGAAGGGCTGTCTAGGGCATTTTGCATTGTTTGCAGGTGTTAGATTGCTGTGGGGGTTGTTTAATTGCTTATGATATGCACATGGTATCAGTAGAGCACCTAAAGAGTTCTGAATCAATAAAACACCTGAGCCCATGATGGTGGTTCCCTCTGCTGAGGTCTGGCAGGGTTTGCGGTTGTAAGCATGCCTTCTTGTCCTGTTTGCTGAGCCTCCATATCAGCCTTACGACTACAGGCACCAACATAATTCAAAGTAAGAAATAGGAATACTCTCAGCAAGGGGTTCTGGAACAACCAGAAAGAATGGATTTCAGGCCATACGCCAGAAAGTACTGAGAATGTCTGAGAGACACACATGCAAGCAAACAAATGCTGGGGACTCTTAGAAGAAGCCTTAGAGGTAAAAAACCTTTCGATTGTGGATTGGACTATGTTTTCTTAACTCTGTCACTAAAAATACAAATATAAAACAAAACTGGGGGGCAGGGTGGGGAGATGGTCATTGGTGAAAGGGTTTGCTGTGCAAGTGTGAGAACCAAAGTACAGATTCCTAGAAATGCTGAGTGGGTGTGTCAGCCTGTGTGTGATTCCAATTCCCAGAAGTCGGAAAAAGAGGTTCCTCAGAGCAAGCTGGCTACTCAAGCCACCTGGATAGGAGAGCTCTGGGTTCAGTCGAGAAAACGTACTTCAATGAATTGAGTGGCAAGTGGTGAAGAAAGATTGCCAACATTAAATTTGAGCCTCCACGCACACAGGCATGTGTACGCATGAGCACATGCACCATAGATGTGTATACATACATAGACCCATGCACACTACATGCATACATACACATAAAAAAATCAGAATGTCAGTTTTTTTGTCATACTAGTAAAGTGAAAATATAAGATACAGAGTGGGGAAATACTTGTATAATTTATACATCGATGACTATTTTAACCTAATAATCAGGCAAATAACCCAACCATAAAATGATCAAAGAGTTTTAGTAGACATCTCTCTAAAGTATTCACAAATGACAGATAACCACATGAAAGAATGTCTCATTATCCATTAGGGAAATGCAAATTGAAACCACAGTCCGACACCATTTTATATCCATTTGAAAGACTGCTATAAAAAAAAAGCTACACAATAAAAATTCTTAAAAATTGTTAGTGAAAATGTGAAAAAACTAGAACCTCCTAATACTGTCACATTCACACATGGGACATGCAAGATGATGTAGTCACTTCAGGAAATAGTTCGCCAGCTTCTGAAACTGTTAAATCAGTTAACAAAACATCCAGGGATTCTATTCCTAGAGCCGTTCCTAGGAAAATGAACATTTCTACCCCCACAGAAACACTGCACAAATATTTGTGTCAGCGAGATAAGCAGCCCAAAGAGAAAGCAGTGGAAATGTTCATAACATGCTAAACCATAAACATAACTAGCTAAACCATACATAGACATACAGTGTCCATATCATGATGTAATATGCAAACAAGAATAATATTCAAACAATCACAGTGAGGGATGTGTGGTTAGGAATAACCTCACAAGCATTACCTTAGTGACAGCAGCCAGCTGCAAAGGCCAGCATGTTGAGTGAGTTTTTTGTGTGAAATCTATAGCCTAGAGGAACTTACAAAGACAGACTATCAGTGATCGCTTGAGGCTGGGAGCATGAGAGTGGAATGGGGAGCGACTGCTGATGGCTACAGATTTCTTTTTGATGAAATCTACTAAATTATATTGTTCTTGGGAATATATTTGAAAATTAGGTTAGGGTGGTTTTTACGTAACTTTGTTAAACGCCTAGTCCGTCCAACTGTGCCCTTTAAGCGTTTTTTTTTTTTTTTTTTTAAATTTCCTTATTCTTTATTGAGGATTAATTTCAGTAAGGATTTTAAAATCACAGCGATATGATCAAGTAAGTCTGTTTCTTGTGCTTCATGTTCAGTGATGGTCAGGAAAGGGTCCCTGCTTATAGTGGATCTTCAGTGACTCCAGTCACAGGTCTATGCTACCTACATACTTGATGATTACTAAACTAGGACAAAAAGAATAGGGGGAAGGTTGGCACTTAAAAATTCCCCCACTGGAAGCAGTACATCCCACTTTAATTCATATTCATTGCCCAAAAGAGATTATGGTCACACTCAATTTCAGAGAATATGGATAATTCAAAATCTATCATTTACCTGGAGAAGAACTGGGATATTGTAGAGCCCTAATACATAGCATACATTTTTATTTTGGGGATTGTAATTTAACTTCCATATTTCTCCTTTCCTTTTCTCCCTCCAAAGCCTCCCTTACATCCCTCTTTGATTTCCTTCAAATTCCTGATCTTTTTCCCCATTAGTTGTTACTGTATGTATATATGTTTTTGTATGAACATATACATTCCTAAATATAAGCTACTGAGTCCATATAGTGTTACTTGTATGTATGTTTTCAGGGATGATCACTTGGCACCGGACCACCAATTGGTGAGCTTTTCCACCACTTCTCCCTGCTTTGCTCAATTGCCTGTAGTTCTTTGTACAGGATTGAAGCCTCGAGTTTTCCCCCACCAGAAATACCACACTTTGTTTTCTTTTCTAGGTTTTAGTTCCTAAGAGTAAAGATTACGTATTTCCTTCCTGCCACAGAAAACCAATTTTTTATCCATTTATTCATTCATTCTTTTTTGAAAATTTCATCCATTAATGATGCATTAACATAATTTCTTCCCTCCCCTCCCTCTAGGTCCATCTATGATCCTCCCCAAAATTAATAACCTCTTAAATTATTATTCTTACACACACACACACACACACACACACACACACACATATATATATATATATACCAACCGAGTCCATTTAGTGCTGTTTATATGTGCATATATAGCAACCACCACTTGAGATTATATATCCTAACAGGGTGCTCATCCTTTGGGAAGACTGATTCTCCCTCTTTCAGCAGCCATTAATTCCCTGCAATGAGAGTAAGGTTTTGTGTGATTTCTCTCATTTATGTTGGCATGTCAAATGGTGTTGTCATTGTGTAAGTTTTATTCAGATAATCTCATTCTTGAGATTTCACAGGTGCAGTTTCCCTGTTACATGCTGCAGACACTATGTCACTGCAGTCTACTGGTCCTCTGGATCCTACAATCTTTCCAACCCCTCTTCTACAGTGTTCCCTGAGCCGTAGGTATATGGGTTATATTGTAAATGTATCAACTGGGGCTAGGCATGCCATAGTCAGTTGTTCTTTGCATTTTTACCAGTTGTGGATTTCTGTAATGGCCTCCCTCTGCTGCAAAAAGTAGCTTATTTTTTATAAGGACTGAGAGCTACACTTATCTGTGGCCGTAAGTGTAAGTTAGCAATTATGCTGGTTTAAGAAACTGACAGGAGTAGGCTCTCCTGTAGAGTGGGTGATGTCATTAGTCATGAGTAGTTGGTCCGATGCGCAGCTTCAGGCATAAGTTCCCTCCTATTGGATGGGCTTTAAGTCCAATTACATGACTTTTTCATTTTAAATAAATGGAAGAATCTATGTACAACTTAGAAGGAAAAAGATACATGTACCAGTCCAGACTAGTCTTTTCCCCATAGTAAATGTCTCAGAATTGAGAGCCAGTTGAATAAGTGAACAAGAAAAAAGTGAATCACAGCAGAGAGCAGTGAATGACGGAGAGCTGGGTGTGGACGTCAAGGTAAACATTGTGGGAGTTTGGAAAAGAGATCAAGGTGAACCCGACTGTCAGCAGCAAGGCAGCCGGCATCCCCAACCCCTGTGTTTCATATCTGCACAGATGGATCCCTGAGCACTGCTGTGGTGACCCAGATGGATGGTATTATCTGTGTCACAGTTTGTTTTCTTTCTAGATCTGGCTTGGGCAGAGCTTTGCAAGCTTAATGAGGGCAGAAAAGAATAGAACTTGGAATCACTTAAACTTCCCTGAATCTCCCTTCGCAAATCCAGAATGTAAAATACAACTGTGTAACATATTAGAACCCTGGGATGAAAGACATTATTAGCTTTGTGTTCAGAATCTGTGAGGCAGCAAAAGGTTCTGCATGAAGTGGAGCTGCTGTAAGAGCCAGTCTGGAGATAAATCCCAGACTGTTCTGCTGAATTCAGAATTTTGACTGATGTGCTTTAATAGAGACCCCCTTTTCTCTAACAGCTCATTAGATGGAAGAGTTATCCACATAGAGTCACATTATGAAGAGGTTGTTACATTAAAAGGAGATCTAAGGATGGTTTCAAAGCACAGCTAATTCCTTCATTCGATGTGGACTTTAAAGCCAGAGTTCCCCCACTGTGTGAGCTAGCAGAAATCAAAACCTCAATTTCAGTCATATTCTTTGACCTATGTCATTACCAATTTCAGTTCTTCAGAAAAGTACTTTCCCTAAAGAAAGCTTTTAATGTGTCCATTTCCAGTAGTGGCTTCGAGAGTGATCAGATTAATCGTACAGTCAGTTCTTCACTATTGCTTAGCAGACAATGGTAAACACAGAACAGTCAGCCAATTAGCATAAAAGAGCCTTATTAAAGGAAAACCATTAAGAACTATTCATTTCTTTCTATCACCAGAAGACAACAGTAAGGATTTAAATTTAAGCTTCAGCAAAGAAAGAGGAAAAAGTAAACACATACTCCTAATATATGAAAATCTTATTTTGGAGAAGAAATCCCAAGGTATGGGACATAGTTCCCTTTTCAAAAGTCCTCTCAAAATGCAGAAGAAATAGGAAATTAAGAACAATGTACAAACACGAACAGCCAGAAGACCAGAAATTAAAAATTATATCATAGTTACAATTTTGAAAATAAACAGTATGTCTACTAATAGTGAAAATGAAAAATTCCTTTTCATGAACATTTGTTTTAGCTTCTTATTTATTGTAAGTGTATAGTAGTTGGCCCTGAAAAGACACTTAAGGATACTTCTAGAAAGTATCCACCTCCTTGCAAAAGATTCCTGGAACATGTTTGGAATACTTTTGTAGTAAGCACACACACACCTGTGGTAGCCGCCAGACTGCCATATGCAGAACAGATAATTTTTAGTGTTCCTCTTTAGAGGATCACACCTACTGCTAATTCTGGAAAAAGTAAAAGAAAAAATGACCCAAATTGGAAAGGCAATAATGACCAAAACTCCAGAAATTTCCATAATGGACTTCTGATGTTTACTGACATATAATTAAAGATCACCTTCTCCTTACTTATTTGTTCCATTAGACATAGATGGCAAGATGCTCTTGTACTGCTTAGACAGACACACATTTCTTTAGTGTTCTGCACTCAGCAGTCCACATTTTGTACTGTGATCCTCTTCCATGTCATCACAGGATAAGAGTTATTGAAGCGAATACCTGAGGGAGCAGAGAGGGGAGGAAAGAAGAAAACATTATGATTTTAGTCCTAAGAATAGCCCTAGAAAGCTAACCAGCAATTGATGTTTACTTTAGGCATTGTTATTTTCTAATTCCCTTATTCCCATCTGGCTCAAAGTCATCAGAAATCGAGTATTTGAAAAGGACTCCCTCTCTGCTGAAAAATGTAGAAAAACAGCAACAACAACTTAATCTTATGGATAAGCACACTTAGTACCAAGATATTTCACACAAATAAAATGGTATGAGCAGTTTTCTGTATTTAGTTAAATAGAGTTCATAGCAAAGTCTCAAACCTCTATCATAGAGATAGAAAAACCTTCAGTTCTTTCTGTGGTTCCAATATTATTCTTTGTTCTAAAAATAGATGAAAACCACTAGGCAAGTAGCATGATGTATATAGATTTTCTCATAAATCAGGAAGGCATGTGCTATGTCTTATAAGTAAATGACATGGTGGATCAAGATTGCAAGTGGTACTTTTCTTTTGTCTTTTGCTCTGTCACTTTATGACTTCCTTTAATACTATTACAGGACTGGGTGTTTTATTTCAGACTATTCTGTCCTCCATTGATCAGTTCAAAGTTGGAGTCCTTAAATTTTTCTCAGGGATATTACATAGCTGAGTTTGTAACAGATCTACCAAGAGGTCTCACTGGTCATGTTTCTTCTAAATGGACATGAGAAACAAGGACTATGGTCTACCCAGAAGGTTTGAGTATGGTTAAGAATTGGACAAAGAGTTAGTAGCAAAAGCAGAATAAGAGTATGAGGATAATCAAGATGCATTACACACAAAGACAAGAAGCAAGTTGGGTCCAGATAACACTGCCATCTCAATGTCATAGGTTCCTCTTGGGTCTACTGGCATTCCGGCCTATTGGTTCCATGAGAAACCCTTTTTTTTCTATCTAATGAATTCTTTTACTTGCCTAAGCAGCTCAGAGCATTTATGTTATTGGCAATTATATCAGTGCCATATCTCCAAGCAATAATCTGGTTATTACTGGGTACTATGTCTAACTTGATGAGGAGAAGAAATGTTCTGTCCCTCTCCAGGAGCACACCTTAAAGCAGAACAATAATTGAGTCTTCTACTTACATGAAAAAGAATTTCCATTTCTCCTGTCCCCATGGTGGACAGATTATATAACATTACCCTTGGTGTGTGTGTGTGTGTGTGTGTGTGTGTGTGTGTGTGTGAGAGAGAGAGAGAGAGAGAGAGAGAGAGAGAGAGAGAGAGAGAGAGAGAGAGAGGAGAGGAAAGAGATCTTACCAGAAAATCAAGGAGGAAGGATAATTTGGAGAAACAAGAGCATAGGTCATCGATTACAGAGAACTAAGAGCAGAGTGTATGCATTACAAAGTTGAACACCCCTACCATCCACTGATATATCCTGATATTCATTAGTCCTGGGCCCAGACTAGTCCTTTGGTTAGATGAAAGGAGCCCTGTACCTCTTTATGGAGTGGGGAAAAAGAAGGATCTTTCTCTACATCAAGATGGAAATAAACAAGGTCAGTGGGATAATTTCCCTGCATGGGCAGTAGAGAACCCATGGTGACAAGAGCAAAGGATTGACTCTAATCCAGACCACAGCTCACAGGACCATTAGCACATTGACTCCATTAGTACAGTGAAATGCAAGTGGTTATCTGTATAGTCTAGACAAAAGGAAAATAGACTGAAGATTGTTACCTAACCTATAAGCACATTCAAGTCAAGGGCTGTGTTGAGGGATCCTTAGTGGATGTCCACTTTCTGTTTGAGACCATCCTCACTTGAACTGACTTGAGTCAGTTTAGCTAAACGCTAAGTTGAGACAAAATTGGAATAGGACTTTTCTGGGGAGAAGATGCCATCCTGCTTTCAGAGTGGCAGCTGGGGTGAACTGCTCAGGAGACAGTTTTCACTCCTAGTAACCTTTGTTGTATCTTTCTTCACTTGAATTCTAGCTCACTGGATGTGTCTGATCTTTCTTATACCCACTCACTTTCTCCTGAACTTCATAGCCCTGGAGACTCTGATCATGTGCTCAACTCGCAGGCTAGCCATACTCTGCCTACACTAGCCATGCAGGATGCCATCTGTTTCAGGGAAGTGGGAGGTCCCATCTGCTCAAACACATGACAAGAAACTCAAATTTCAAGGAAGTGAGGCAAAGGGAAGCCTGAAATTAGGTAGACGATAGAAAGAATTGAGCAGGAATGTCAGGAGTTTGGCACATATCTTATAAGGCTGATTGTTGGTCTGTGAACAGTTCTCAATTCTGCATGAGTGTAAATATCAGCATGCACCCCACATTTTTTTAGTGGCGCAGACAGAAAGCAATAGGTTGGTAAATAAACCAATGAAGTAATTTAGAGATTGATAATGACTGATTTTTTAAAATGAGGATATTATGGAAAGTTTTTCAGTAGTATCTAATCTAGATAGGGTCAACAGGGAAGGTATGGGAAAGTAACCACTGTGCAGAAACTAGAGTGTTTGACAAGGATTTAGGGTTACTGTGGTTGGAGGAAGGACATTTCAAATAGTAAATGCAGGATCCCTGAGCCAAGATGATCTTGACTGTGCTAGAGGGCCAGCAGAACTGAGAAACAATCGATAAGGGTGAGTGTGGGCTTAAAGATGTCCCTGAGGGCATCTAGGCAGGGAATAAATCCTATAAGTTGATGCTGGCTGTGGTAACTTGTTTAGGCAATCACTGGAGGGATTTAAAGTCCAAATTGCATCATCAAATTTATGTTATAAAAAGCAGAGGCTGCCTGATCTGTGAAAATGAGTTCTTGACAAGCAGGAAGAGAATCAGGGACTTTAGGCAGATTGATGGGTTGAACTGGAGAGACTGAGTAATCTGCTCCAGGACACCCATCTTCTAAATCAAGAACAACGAACAAGAGGTCATTCACACATTTCCCTGATTGTCTTCTCTTTTCTGAAATATCAGCTGACATTGCAACTCTGTCAGCATTTGCATACCTTATCCGAGCCAAGGAGCCAGCAAGGAGTTACATTTTCTTATAGTCTGGCACTTCAGGGAGTTCCTCACTTACATCTGTGAGTATTTCAATAGAAGTTATTAGGAGTTTTTTTCTTAGGTTTTTCAATTATGGCATAAGCATGCACTGTAACTACTGTCAATCACATATAGTCACATATAGATTGTAGACTTGGAAGGCTATAATGGAAAACAGAAAATGTCACGAAGAGTCTACAGTGGTGAGGGCAGCTTCAGAGGTATGTGCCTTCCAGATCCAGCAGATGCAACTTCAAAACTACATCCAGGGTTCAGTGGTACCAATGCCAGATGCAGCACAGGGTATCTTGTAGGATACATTTCTGGGGAATTAGCCATTATATAGTCTCTGATCCAGCATTTCATCATTCCACAGATGCTAAAAGATGACTAATGACTATTAACTTTCCATTTCCAAAAGACTAGTTCTTTTTGTTAACTATTCATATGGGTAACTCCCTTTCTCAATGAAGTGCAATCGTAGGGCTGATAATAAAGGGGAAGAGAGACCTTTCACCAAAGTTGAAAGTTGTAGCTTCAAAATATTCCTAGTCCAGGCTTGTCTACAGAGATTAAATTATAAAACAGAACCTGAGACCTGAATCACATGCTTAATATAATTCTGGAAAAATCAAGCAAAATTTTTGAGTGAGTTTGAACAGGTTTCTGGTTCAATGGACAGTTAAAGTGAAAACTAGAAGCCATGGTTCTGGACTCATTTGAAAATGGTTATGTTCACTACATTCTTGGCTCCTTCATTGTGTTATCAGAGAATTTGCAGTTTCTGACTCATTGGCAGTGTTTGTAGGCACTTTTCCCACTACAATTGGAAATCAAACAACAACAACAAAAAAGAGTGGAAGAAAACACTTCAATTAACTCTTGTTAGGAATTTAGTAAGTAATGAGAGCTTAAAGTTATCAGCAGATTCTAATTCCTTCAGTTCAGAATAGCTGCATACTGTAAATTATAATGAAACACTAGAATAGAAAATTGAGTCAGTCCTCCAACATGAGAAAAGAATATGTCTTTTGATATTAATTTTAATTATTCATTATTTTGAAATAGATGTATCTCAAGATCAAATTGAAAATGTCTAATATACCTGAATCTTAAATGCAGGTAATGTCTTCTAGGATCCAGATTCCTGTAGGCCACAAAAAGGAAAGAAAACATACCCCACTGATTAGCACTGACCTATGTCTTCCTCTCAGGGCTGTGTCTAAGAAATAATTTGCCTCAGAGCAAAAATGCTATCTGTCTGAAGTCTTCCAGAAATCCATTGATTAATAACTAGCATTTATTTTACATGTTGATCTGTGAATGGATTGTTAATACAATACAAACTCTTTCAGTTTATGCTGATTTTGGTGATTTATCCACTTTGATTTTTAGAAACACTATGGACATTGACTTTAGTGATACAACTCTCCCCAGGAGCGAATCTGTGACACAAATACCCTAGGTAAAAAGACAGTGCATAACTTAACTTTATGTTAGTCTAACAAGTCCTTGAGATAAAGTTATAAAGGGAAAAGACAATGTGGGGATAACAGTTTTGAAGTTTCCATTACAAGGTTGGTTGGTCCAAGTGCTTCTAGACCTATTATGAGGCAGAAGTGTGTAGATTTGTAGATGATGAAGTCGTTCACCTGATGCTATCCGGAGGCCAAGATCCTAATATCCTGTTCAAGGACATTCCCCTAATAACCTGATTTCCCTTTAGGAGCTTTAGCTTTTGAAATTTCCTCTATCTTCATTATCACCACTGATTTGTAACTAAGCTTTTACCATGTGACCTTTGGGGATACATTTAAGATCCAAACTACGGCAGGCAGGGAAGAAGAAAATACAACATATATATTAGTGTTTGGTGTTGGGTATGTCCACCAAGCACATGTTGTCTACATTTGTGAGCTACTTCCCAATGAATTCATTCATTCATTGACATATTGATTATCAATTATATGGTTTTGAGAAATTAGTCAAAGGGTCATGGAGGCTTGTTTCATGGATCAACAAAGTGCCGTTGTGTAAAGCCCTGGAGAAGGGTTTCAAATGATAGAGAAGGTCATTCCTGGATGAGCAAAGCAATGGCAGGAAGATTGTTGTAGAACTTTAAATGAGTAGGTTTGTGTAGAGGTCTGGACAAGGTACTGATTACAGAAGGTGTTTGTTTTTTGTTCTTTTCTCAGAGATTTATTTTATGCATGGATTTGAACCTTCTTCTGAGAGTAAGAAGACACCACTGAAAATTAGACATTTCCCCAAATTCAACATGAACAATATTCTAGATGTACTTGTTTCAAATCTTCATCTTTCATACCTTTTCCAATGTCCTTTTTCCAATGCTGCCTTATCTCCTGAATTCTGAGTCTCTTGGTGTTTGACCCTTCACTTGTTGTTCTGTCAGAGCTATGTGCTGCCATTTGCTTTTGTTGATATGCCCCTATTCCAAAATACTAGTTTTGAATGATTGTAAACACATTGAAGATGATTCTAAGAGAAACTCTTTAGGGAAACTCTATACAGTAAATATACTCTGATGTGTTTGACAAATGACTGAACTCACTGGTGGTGACAGCCCAGGGCTAGATACTTTGAGCTCAGGCAGAGAGGACAGCAGGAAGTAGAACATAATTTTTCACTCATCTCTATAGTCAATCAGATAAGACACACAGAGATAAGACTATCCAATGCGGCTTGGTGTATTGATGGGCTGGTACAACCTAGAGGGCTATAAATTTTTACTTGAAGTTTAGATAGGGTGTGATGGCAGATAAACTTTCTAAACACATTTTATACTTGGGCCCATTTTCTTCTTAATCTCCACTTCCATTCTACAAGCAGATTCTCTTTCCATACTGATCATCAGAGATGTGAATTGTGTTGTACTCTAAAGTGATTTATTTTATTAATATTTTGGTTCTGGTGTTAAATTTGTCAATTTTAAAATTACTTTGTCCATAATTTTCTATATGGGGTTACATTAAAGAGAAATATTTGAATATGCGAATCATAGAGTTACATAATAGAATAATCTTGTCATGTGGAACAAGGTTAGAAATGGATTAAAACCTTATAATGTCAAAAAGATTGCATTTGTAAGGAATTTACCAGCTTACTAAGATTCTTCAAATTTTGTATCTCACAAACACACTGACTATATTAATTTCATAGACAGACAAATAGTCTCAGAGAACTGACTAATCTGTGTATCTGTGAGGCTTAGCTCTAACTGTCAACTTTACACAACATAGAATACATGGGAAGAAAGTTTTAATAAATGCTTATCTATATTGGGTTGGCCTTTGGGTATGTATTTGGGAGATTGTCTTTGTTGTCTTACTTGATGTGGAAAGGTCCACCCTAAATGTTGGCAGCTCTTTCTGACAGTGGCCCAGGTAAAAGGATTCAGAGACAAAAATCTTCCTTATTTTGCTCACTTAGCCTTTACTCTTAATACTTTTTCTGATTCTATCTCTGACATTAGAACCAGCTTCTCTGTGTTTCCAATGTAAAATAAAAACCAGTGACTCTCAAAAAAATCCACCAGGCCTTCAGAGACAGAAGGAGACTTCTGAGGCATTCAACCTGGAGCAGCTACTGGGTCCTGGGCCACTTTGGTGTCAGATGGCCTTTGTTGAACTATTTGGAAATGATTGTGTTAGCCAATTAAAAAAATACTCTTCAACATGTATTCATCTGTCAGTTCTCGTCCTCTAGAGGACCCTGACTAATAAGGTAGCCTACAGCATTCTTATTTTGTGCAGAGCCATGCCTTAGACCCAGGCCTGTGGATTCATTGGATAATTATTCATTTAGACAATGGAAAGGGGAAATTTTTAAAATAGGCTTTGAATATTTATTTTGAGATTATATATAGATGTGTGTGTTTGGGAATGAGTATATGTATGTATGAGGACAGATGCCTGTGGAAGTCCAGAAGAGGACATTGAGTCCCCTGGATCTGGTTGAGAGCTGCAGTTGGAAACTGCATCCTCTGTGAGAGCAGCATGTGCTCTTAACTGCTGAGCCACCTCTTCAGCCTCATTACAATAATTGGCTTCTGGCTTTCTCATATTGTAGAATATAACATTAGATGCAGGAAAGAAAGTTCTAACCTAATATGTGAAGGATGGATGAAAATAGGAAGACAAGAAGAAACCAACATGTAGCAGAGCTGGTATGAAGTGCTTGTCTGATGTTTCCATCATAACTTTCTTCTGTGATACCATGTCCAGGTGTTTAATCCCTGCAGCCATTTTCACTTTTTATACATAAAATGACTGAAACATGGGTGATACATTTCATCCACAGACCAATATGTTGGAAATCACAAGAGCTGACTTTTTAATTGAGTAATTTTGCAGAGTTGAGGGATAGTGATTGGTGACAATAAAAATGAATTGAAATGTTTGTACAATTATCCACCTATGCATAAAACCCCAGAAAGATTCTCTGAGACCTCCAGGGAGACACTGGTAGGACATGTGGGACAGTGTTTCAAGTGGTGTGTTCATTGTTAAGAGACATGGATCTCTTAATTTTCAGTACCCATATGATGTCTGTATGAAGGTAAACCATCATTTTTTAGATACATCAAAACCCAAAAGCGCTTGGGCCACTTGAGAGAAGAGAAGAGAAATGTGGTTAAATTTGACACTCTGAAATGGCAATGCTGCTTCCTTCTGGATGTTAGATGGCCTGCAGCCAATTCCATTGTCTCTGAACAGCTCAAGGATCTCAACAGCCAACTGAACTTCTCCAGTTTTCTTATATCTGCAGCACTCCTTCATTAAAGCACAGCAAATCAGATGTTAAAACTATGGCCAGTTGTACCACCTTCAATTCCTTCTGCAGCTCAGTAGATATACAGCAAAGCAGGAGAGGAACATGGATGGACTGACACAATGGTCTAAGATACAGAAACACCTGTGTTAGAGCAATAGGACCTCTGGCCTATTGGATAATATTTTTTAGCTTCAAAAGTACGTTTACATAATGAAAAGAGGAAACTGGCTTGTTTTTAATGATGCTTCATGACATATAAGAGCTGTAATTCAGCATGATGTTTGCAAGCACATGTTAGAAAATATTTTTCTGTATGTACACTTGCATGAGAATGAGGGTTTTTTTTCCTGTTAGCTTTTTTCATGTATATATGTCACTGTGTATATGCTCAAATGTCAGTCTTCACAAATAATGATCTCCATTTATTTCCTATATAATTCAGTGCTTCATGACTCTGAGTAATTAGCATAACTGCGAGTTTGTTTAGATGGTTAGTTTTAAAGCACACATTTTAATTTAGAATCTATTTACATCTCCAGTATTTTATGCCTATGAGGTATACTGTACATCACCAATATTATATACTGTACCTCAGAATCACAGAAGGAATTGTCCTTGACATGTTAATGCTCATAGAGTTTTCTCCTATTTATCCAAGAAGGGGCATTCTATTCTTGGTAGTGAGCATTCTCTTCCCTCACAGCCCCCAGAGAACAATGACAAGGAAATGATTAATGAGTGAGCTTTGCATTACTGTCAGTGGGAACCCAGTCCGTTCATCAGGGAAGCCTAAATAATTGAAGGGAAGAGTTAATGGTAGTAACATTAGTTATAATGGGTCAGAGAAGCTGCATTCCTGGGCATTCAGCCCAGTTTATGGATAACTCAACTATTCCAGGCCATGATTTGCTCATTGGTCAGCAGGCTCTCATAGCTCAGAATCACAGCAGAGATTAGAAAGAGAGGCTGAGAAGAGACACATATTCTCCTCATTGTTGAAACTTTTCATGATAACGCTTACAATAGAGGTTTACTAATGGATGATAAATGACCACATCCCAATTGGGGAGCCCATGCTATTTATCACTGGTTTTAGAGTAGAGAGTTGCTTGATTCAAAATCAAAACTATTGAGTAGCTCTGTACTTTGGGTTTGATTGGGATTAATGTATTTCTGTCTTCTCTTTTTCTTCATAACAGATAAGAAGATACTGTGAGGTTAACGGAATTAGAGTAGTGGTGCATGGCTATATTGGAAAAAAGCACTTACTAAAGAAAGAACCTAAATAGAGCCTGTGTATAGGATTAAACGATGCTAACAACACATTGAATTCTACCCTTAAAGGAGTTGGAGCCAGACTGACCTGTACAAAAATACTGTGAGAGGAAGAGGCTGCGCTGTGATGAATGGCAGTTGGGAGGTGGGCACTGGATGGCTTGAGATCAAAGACCTTCTTTAGAACGGCTTGTATGTAGCTCTGTTTCCAAGCTTTGAGTCTTGTTAGCTCTTTGGATATGTGGATAATGATACTGTTTTTGGTATTGAGTTAATATATGAAAAATGCCTTGTATCCATAAACACACATACACACACACACACACACACACACACATGCACACACACCTCCACTTATAAATGTCAAAGACAGAGGAGGCAGTTGTGGAGATGTACATAAAATCAAATGAAACACAAGACAAAGCATGTTGCTGGTTGAACCTCAAAAACAGAATTATTAAGGATTTTTCTAAAAACAATAGTTTAAGTGGTAGTCCTCTGTCTCATGGTCACTTTTAATAAGAACATTTTAGAAAAGTTTTGTTTGTGTAAGCTAAAATATCTCACATTGTGTTTACCAATTTTTAGTGGAAGTCATCATCCTGTTTATAACAGATAACTAAAAACCCAGTCTTTGCAAGAGACAAAGAACTCTACAATACTTGATGAAAATAAAATTCTAACATAAAGTTGAATTACATTAAAAATTAGAAAAAATATGACATCTAATATATATATATATATATATATATATATATATATATAGGTAACTAATTTTACAAAGCCTCTTTATGGTTGAGAAAAACAATGAATCTGACTAATTATAAAACCCAGACACCACTGTAGGACACATTCATCAGTGTATTTGGGAAAGGAACATTCTTTAGGTTTATTTCTTGATTTTATATCCAATGCTGTAATAGTTTAAAAAATCAGGCCAACATATACACAAAAACTTCTAAGATGAAACACACAGTGAGTGGTTTGGGAGAAAGATTTGCTTTTATTTTTGCATCACTTGTGAAGCAGATGTGCTAAGAGCTGTTTCCTATTGTGTGAAAGAGCAAAGATCATCTCTGTGCCAACTATCATAAGCAGCATCCAGACCCTTCCACTGACTGCATCCTGGACTCAGTTTTACCATTTGTCTGAGACTATGTACTTTGCACTCCTTTGTAACAAGTTGCATGAAATAGATTACTACAGAGAGGCAGAATGAACCAAAGAGGTCAAAAGTCTGCATGGGTCACCCCTTCACTGCTTAAGAAAGTTGCCTGAGGTGTTTAGAGTACTGACTATGTGTGTCTCCAGCTGTATCATGGGACAACATGATCATGGGGTAAAATTTTGAAGGATACCCTGCTTCCAAGAGAGGTGGGAAACAATGTCTGGGATGTCCTGGGTAGCTCTTTTCTAACTTAAGGTGCTATATTACTTAGGAAGGACAGGAATAAGGCTCAGGATGTTTCATGCAGCAATTCTCTATCTCAAGATAGTACGTTTCCAGCATATTCTATAGCTATTCTGAGAACTACAGGTGAGACTAAGAAAGACCGAGAAACTGGGGCAATAGAGGCTATCTGGGGACCATGAAAAGATTTCTAAAGTCCCAATTCAGCTTAACAAAGTTACTTGTAAATTTAACTAACAATCAGAAGAAGTTTGTTTGACCCATACTGTTTTTGTCTACTTTTAATATATTTCAGGTAAAAACCAGTTCAGATCTTCTTGCCTCATTTGTGTGTAATATACCTAGCATACAATCATACCTAAGGTGTATGATCTATCACTAGGCTCAAACCAGTCAGTTTATCCCTGGATGAAGGGAAACTCTTCACCATGCACTGGCTCTGAGATGTCCTCTAGGGGTTTCCACCCGAATTGGTTGAGAGGCATCCTCTACTGCAGGGCTTTGTAAATACACTTTCATTTCTACCTTTCAGGAAACATTATCTCCAGTAGGCCTATGGTGTTTTTCTTTTTATTTATTATTATATCACTTCCTGCTTCCCTTTCTTGCCCCCAAACCCTCCCATATATCCTCCTTGCTCTCTTACAAATTCATGGCCATCTTTATTGCTTTTCTATACACACATTATGTGTATGTACACATATATTTCTAAATATATAGATGAAACCTGCTCAGTCTGTACAGAGTTGCTTGTATGTATCCACACAATGCTAAAGCATACACATCTCCTTTGTTTGAAGCAAGCGTCTTTAAGATACGGAGCAGTGATTAGTATATCAGTTGTATAGCTTGTTCTCTAAAGCTGTATTTATTCAATTCTAATGGGTGTAATATTCAATGATTTTCTCAAATCTGGATTTCCTAATCTTTCTGTGAGATAAACTTCCAATTTTGGTCAAAATTTCACTAGCACTTTACTTCATCATTTCTGAGTTTTACATAACATCTCTTAAGTCGCTTTCTTTTCATCAGTCCATCCGGGCTCAGCATATATTCCTCTGTCGTAAGTAACTTTCAGTGGAGCAGGTCCTGGAGGCAACGTATCTTTGCCCAAATTCATTCATTTTTTGTGAGAGTTCAAAAAAAGTCCCATGTGTGAGACTCTGCAGTTCTTATGAGGACAAGAATGAGAAAAGCAACACAGCCTGGGAAAAATCATTTTGAACATATAAATTCTCTACAAGCCGTCAATTGTTTTCCATGTATGTTAAGAGACAGACACAAGAATGTTCGTATACTTACTCTTGCTGTCTTCCCAATGCTTTTGAGATTTTAGATGGGCAAACTTTTGGCTTAGTTTCTGCAGTCCTTTCCTCCAACTCTAAGTATCTGAGGCAGACATCCCTAATGAAGCCCAGAGGTCTTTCCTGCCAAGTTCAGGTTAAGTTCTCTATTTTTTCTCTCAACAACCCAGCCCCACAGGCAACCACAGCCGATCAATTGAAGTCATAAAGTGAAACACTTTCGCTTTACTAGTCTCAAGATAGTTAGGCATCAGGATAGAGTATACTTGACAGTTCATTTTAGGTGTTTTTGAATATAGGTAATGATAAGCAGATTTTCAAAGGTTAATTTCACTCTCTTTAAAAATATTTCATTCTGAAAGACAGGCTAATTTCCCTAATATTTGCTAGATGCATTTTACTTTAGCCTTTAGAACTAAGTTATGCAATTATTTTAGGATGACAAATTATGCTCCCCATCTCCTGATGTTTTCAACTTCTTGTCAAAATGCTCAGATTTATTTTGCTTTTATATTGATCCATTACACAATGCAGCTAATTTTTGACTGTCATTCAATTTATTTTATGACATTTTCTTTTTAGATTTTTGACACTACCTTTCTGTAAATTGCTTTTTGCCTATTTTTTACGTAGCAATCCATTGGGGGGGGTCTAATAGGATACAAGAATGGGTCACATCAGCATTCTACAGATCTACCCATGCTTTCCAAAATGAGAGAGGAAATTGCCATGTCTATTATGTGCTTCTTCCCCAAAGTTGATATATTACCCTGAGCCACAGCATATATTGCAATTCTTTCCAGCAAATAAGTTTAGAAGGGAAAGCCCCAAGTCACTGAGGGATAATTTTAAACCACTAGAGCAAGGGAAGAAGAAACAATGTAGCTGCACACATAGAATGAAAAATTTTCAATATTTCCTGTGGCTGATGGTCTAAATTTTTATTTTTATGTTTGGATTTAAGAGTCCATAGCTAGTAAGGAATTATTATAGACATCATGTAGGTATCTGTGGGTCAGTTTAGCTAAGAGATGGTTTCCTGAGAAAGTGAAGATTTCCACATCTTTGGATTAATTTGCTCAGTAAGGCCAAGTTCCCCAATAGATTTTTCTTTCAACTAAAAGAAGCAAGTTTAAGGCTAAGGAGAGAAATTGAGTTAAATTGTTGTTCTCAGAGGTGAGGCTATTTGTATTTCACACCCAGAATAATTCATGGGCTGTTTGGATTTGTTTTTTGATTTTTGGAAGGCCTAGATTCAAGCCTCACATTGGATGGTTGAGTGGCAATTAGAAAGCCCTTCTCTTTGACATGCCTGACCTTGGTTTTAGGAGCCTTATTTTCACTCCCCAAAGCTGCTTCTTTGTAAGTTGGAAAGGATATTTGACAATGAGGTTCACAAGCTTGGAGAGAAACCCTTTAGTAGGTCTAAGATGCTGGAGGAATAAGGACAGCCTGAGTACCTGGAGACTGTGTGTCACAGTCTTGCCTTCATGGAGCGCAAGGGCTCTGGTAATTAAAAATTTTAACCCACTTCAGGAAAGAGCAGTATTTGAAATGTTTGCAAAGATGACAGGGATTTGTCATCCTCTGACAGGCAAGTACCTCTGGTCATTATTCATGTTAGTATTACTGTCCTCTCCTGAAGGTACAAAATGATAATCAACCAGGAGAGGAAGTAATCCAGTTTTATAAATGTTGAAATCAAGCTGAGCAAACTTTAAAAATTATACTAAATGTAAGCCTGAGGAGGCAGTCTCCTGTAACAAGACAAGGCTTCCATAGTGGGACTGGGACACCATCCCAGCCATAAAATCTTCAACCTATAACCTATCCCCCTTGCAGGAGCCACTGGGACAATGGAAGGGCAGAACCCAATGCCAAAGGAGGAAACCCATGCCTGATTCTGCAGGGTAGGCCGGGAACTAGAGACTGGATAGCTAGGAGATGATTTCTAATGATATCCTGTTCTCCTCATCGGTGAGGATCGGTGCCTAGTCCAGTCTTCGTCAGAGAGGCATTCTTTGGCCCCTAACGGGAACAGACACAGAGGCTGAGGGCCTCACATTGTGCAGAGCTCAGAGAATCTTTTCAAAGAGGGGGAGGAGCGATTGCAAGGACTAGAGAGGTCAAGAACACCAGGAGAATAAACCCCAAAGAGTCAATTGACCACCATTCTTAGGAGCTCACAGAGACTGAAGTGGCAGGCATGTAACGTGCAGGGTCCCTTAAATATATCTTATGGTTGTCTGGCTTGCTGTTCTTGCAAAACTCCTACAAGCTGGAGTAGGTGGGCCTCTGACCCTTTTGCCTGCCCTTGGGACCCTTTTCCTCTTGCTGAGTTGCCTAGTCCACCCTCCATGTAGGGATTAGTGCCTGGCTTTGTTCTACCTTGGTATGCCCTCTTTGAATGGTAACCCTGGGAGGACTGCTCTTTTCTGAGAAGAGGGTGTGGTCTTCGGGGGGCATGTCAGGGGAGGTAGATCTGAGGAGAAGGCAGGTGAGGGAACTGGGAGGAGTAGAAGGAGGGGAGGAAGGGGGTCAGGATGGGATGCATTGTATGAGAAAATAAAAATAAAAATTTAATTTACCCCAATGTAATAGGACATTGTAGACTCACACCCCACGATTTCTGGCTGGCAGACTCATGGCCTCGTAGTCCTGGACTCCCACTGTCACACCACGCTTCCCTCTTTTCTTCCTTTTTCTCCCTCTTTTATGAGTGAGGTTCGCGTTATGACTTGGGATGAGAACAGGTGGCTCTTCAACCTTCTCACATTTTGACTAAAGTTTTGATACACTGAAGCTGAAGGCTGCTCATCTGTAAGAGGATTAATAGCCCTAACTACTTATATGGTTATTCTTGAAGACTAAATAGGCTATTAGATAAAATCTTCATCCAGAGTAAGGCCGACGACTTGTGGTGACCATTGTCATTTGTCCGATAGCTTCCTCTGGGACAACTTTGTGGCTTTTTGCCTTTACTGAAAGTTTTTATACCCATCAATTCTGTCACTTGCTTTCTTTTCAGGTTTGGTTTGGTATCTGGGACTGTTTGAATGAAAACTGTCCTCTATAGGCTCAGGTAGTTAAATACTTGGTACCCAATGGATAGTACTTTTGGGGGGAGGTTATGAAAGCATCAGGAAGTATAGCCTCGCTATTGAGAAAGCTTTTAGATCTGCAGAAATGTCAGTGAAAAGCATTGGGAGATCCATTCTCAGAGTTAACTCTTCTATTCAGAATTTTCCAAACCTTTAGTTATTACTACTTATATGTACTCATATAAAATGATATCCAATTTATCAATCTTTTATATTTTTTTATATTTTGGATTTGTGAACAATATTTGATAACTCTCCTCAGAGACGTCTGTGACCCTAAGATGCTCTGATTTCTGTCCATGTTTAGGGATAGATTATCTAGGTCTGTATTCCAGGTTGGATAATATATTGTATAATATATTGTAGTCAAGTCGAAATCTATCTGTCAAATACCAAGAATTAAGCAAAGATCAAACTATTTCTTTCCTGAAATATATATTGAGGGCTCTTTTTTGGCCATTAAGAAATAAACATAAATAGGTGCATCTTGGAAGCAATAACTGCATATCCTGTATATTCTATTATCTTTTGTTCTAGCTTGTATGTCTGAGTGTTCTATCTCCTTCTTGAAGCTATAAATTCATCAAATGTGGGATTATAACTGTTGTCCTTTGGGGCATCCCTGATGTCACTGAGCAGTTTTCTGTGCAAGTATAAGAAAACAGGGAACTGAGATTTGGTTTCATATCTTAGCTCCACCATCATTTCCACTAGGATGAATTTTGCAGGTTCCTTTCTGTTTCTGAGTCTCAATTCTCTTTTCAATGGTAGACACCTGAGCACAAAATAGGGCCGAAAGGTCATCACTTGATAAACATTGAATTCCTTTCATTTCTTTATAGATTTTTTTGGAGGGGACAACATTTATTTATCTGTGTTTACTTTACTTGGATAAATTGTACTTTGTATTCACTCTATGCAAACGACAGTCACTTCACAGTAAATATTGTGCTACCAACAGGTCATTGCAATGTTGTGAATGTATTTAAAATACATAGTAGGTTTCATCCTTTGATTTTATAAGACCTGAGGGTTATTTATCCTACTGTCTCTTGTGATTGGTAATGTGGTCATTAGCTGACTGTTCCCAAACTTGAGGTTCTGTTTGTAGGTGTTACAAAGGAAAGCCCTTTTGTTTATTACAAATGATTGAGTCATTTGGCTAGTTCCTTCCTTGATTATGTTTAATTGCTATGCATAATGAGGCATCTGTTCAGATTAAGAACCAGGATTTGATGGGGTCTGGACAGGTGACCAGCTCTCTATGTCTAGACAAGGTCTGTTAGGGGACACTGACAGATGGTGAGCCTGAAGTTCTCTGATGTTAAATTACTCCTGTTTCTTTTATACGAAGCAGTTTGGGATTCACTTTGCTTCAGTGAGGGGCATATTTCTGACCCCATCCTTCTCTCTTTGAAACACCTCAAGTCAGAGTTGATGAGTTTAAATTATTTTATACTTAATTTTTGCATTGGCATAGTGTTGATTGAATAGTCTTCTGATCCCTAACTTTTCCTCCAACCAAGTCAGAAGTTACTGACATTTGAGGAAAAGCTTTAGAAGGGTTTACAGAATTGCCAGCACACAAGCTGTTTTCTACCTCTCAAAATACCATTGTGGTGCTGATGCTTGCTGTGTTGAGAGGCAGGGCTGGGGAGGGAGGAGAGATCTGCTCAGAATAGCTCAAAATTAAAGACTTGCATTTATCCATTTGAGTTGATTTCTCAAAAAATTTACTAAAGGTGTTCAATATTTTTGTCTCTTGCTGGATTTTCTTTAATACTATGTGAACATGAAATTCACTAGAATGTAGGTCTTACAAAGGCAGAGGTGTGTATGTGTGTGTGTGTGTGTGTGTGTGTGTGTGTGTGTGTGTGTGGTTTGTTCACATGTACCAGAAAATGCCTCCCACATGCTGCTAGACCCTTGATGAATAATTATTGAGGGAACAGAGCCTAAAATTAAAAGAGAGGCGAGCCTTGCCTAACAGGCTGTTAATTCGGTTCTCCTTTATTCTTGTTCCATTGCAGTGCGTCCACCTAGAAAACAATAATTTTAATAGGCTTGTAAAGGAGAGAGAGAGAGAGATCTTAAGAAGAGAGGGACAGAGGTCCAGAAGCCCAGGGTCATGTCTTTGTGCTCTTAGATATTAGGACTGCTCTCCTGTAGATGCTAAGCCCCATGAAGGCTTACTGGCAGGGCTGCTCTTCATATGATACTGAGAGGAAATCGGTGCAGCTGCCTTGATTTGAATGTCTCATTTCCTTTACAGGGTGTAGTCTGATGGATGAACTGGCTATGAATCCCCTGTGTTGTATCCCCTAATGACATGTCTGCTTTTTGGATAGTTTTAATTCAGTATCACAGGTAATTTTCTCCTGGGAGACTTTCTAAGCCCTTGTAGTTATATAAAATTAAACATTTCCCCCAATTTTCAAATCTTTAGAATACAATGAAAAAGAGAGCATGTTTATGTTTCCAGTAGTATTGTGGTACACCATCTCCCACACATATACTGAAGTGAAAGTAGAGTAGCACGGAGAAAAGAAGTTTCCAATGAGGGAAAGAATTCTTCCCTAAAACTCTCTCTGTTATAAAAGGTAGAGCACATCTGCGAAACAGGTGCCTCATTTGTGGAAAGAAAACAATGATATTCCCAATACACAGAATCAGTTGAATGGAGTATTCATTGTATGAATGAGAATCCACGTGAATGCACCAGTGACTCATCATATAGGCTTTTGTTCTTGGAAGAGGATTGTAGGCTGTAGTGAGTCCTCATCAGTTGGAGGCAGATGTGGGCCCAGGCTTGGCAGTGTTCCTCATTCTGGGGGCAGTGTTTGGCTTCTGCCCCAGCATCAATTACTCAGAGACCTCATTTTTTTTTTCCTTTGGGGATTCAAAGCTCCCTCCTTTTGGACATGATCTTGGGTAACTTAATCTCTGCTTAGAACTGAAGACACTCCTGAGGGGTTATTGCGAACACTAAATGGAGTTAGTAGATGCAAAGCCCATAAAGCCTGCATGTGTGGCATTTAACAAATGCTATGTTGCTATTGTTGCACAGCTTATGCTTTCTTTGTTTAGGAATAACTATAATACAATGGAAATAAATGATGTGTTGCTGTTTTATCACGACTCTATACCTTCTCTTTTCATTTATGAGTTAATTCATCAATTTTTATGATGCATATACTCTGTATGCTGTTACAGTTACGTCATCTTTTCAAAGCTGAAGGAACATGGTAAGTCCTTGTGGCACCGATGAGATGTTTGTCTCGCTGCAGATTTTTGCTCACCTGAAAGGTGGAGGTCTCCACATTTGGTGTGAATGAATTAAATCAGTAGTGGAAAAAATTATCTTTCATTTATGTTTTAGTTGCTATTACTTGTCAATTTGATGCTGTATATTCTGCAGATATCTCTCCTCTCAGGTTCCAGAAGTCAGTACCAGAAATAAGAAAGGTGATCTCATATATGATCTCAGTTTCTTTGGGATCTTTTAAAATTGAGGCATGTAAGAAGTATTAAATATCAGCATTTCCAACTATATTGCATGCTCTCGCAGAATCCTTCTTTACCTCTGTAAAGGGGGGGACTTCTGTTTCACTTTCTTTTATGAGTTCATATGTAAGAGCAAAAAGCACATTGACTTTCCAAATCATAACTGCATGTTTAAGGGGAAGACTTTTGAAGGTATCTTAAAGGCAGGACTGTATTTTTTCTTTCTCCCTTGACATTTTGTATAATTGATTGTGAAGGGAAATATGGTTGCTTTAAGCATATATAATCTCCATCATGGAATTGAAATAGTTTCTAAACTGTATATGATGGGCACTGGGAAGCACATAGAGCCAAGAACTCTTCCTGTTCTGTGATGCTGTAAAAGATACTGTGTGTTTTTCTTCTATTTAAAAAAAATCTTCTCTTCAATTATTTCTGGGGAATCTTCTGTTCAGTCATTAAACACTTGGCTCAAATCCCATGTTCTTCAGTCTTCTCCATCTTCTCTATACAGCCTATGTGGAGTCTTTCCAGCCTCAGATCCACAACTGTATTTTCTAAGTACCCTGTTACTTTGTTTCCAGTTTGAGTTCCTAGAAGATACTTAGCATACTACCTCTCACAAATGTAGGTATCATACACAGTGTACTGAATTGCCTTTCCAGATTCAGGTCTCAGCAATTGTTTGTGGAGTAAATGAATACATATTAACCCTTCAATGACCATATCAGGCATTCAAACTGACAGAAATTAGACAGTGTGTGTCTGGAGGCTCAGAGAAGTTTAAGTTACAAACTGTAGCAATTGCAGTTAGTGGCTTGTTGATAGGCAGAGTTCTTTTGTTAATCTTTTTCATTAAGTCTTTGTTCTGTGATACTATCCTTAAGTCCAGAGTAGTGGACACAGTTTAAGCCACTCAAAAGTACACACAATTTTTTGCTACAATGTAGTACTTTTATTGTATAAATGATTTCATTAATGGTGTGTTTGAAATTTGTTGTGAGCTATTAGCTTATTCTAAGAAATCTGTATTTAAGCACTATTTCTAAAAGATTCAATTTTCTTTATAATTACATAGTTAAAAAAAACTAAACCTCCTTTTCCAGGTTATCCTCTGCTAGAGAGAGTAAGAAACTGAAATGTCTCCCAGATTTCTCTAATGAGATAATGGTAAAATTCTTCAAGAAGAGTCTTATTATAGATTTAATGTTTATGTTTTCCACCAAATATGTGGAAACCCTATCCATCAATATGACGTTCTTGGGAAGTCTTTACAAAGTGATTATTCGTTCATGAGTGTGGAGCTTTCGTTAATCAAATGAATGCCTTTATGAGAAGAACTCTAACCCGGGAGGGTATAATAATCAGACAACCATCTGCAAACAGGATGACCTTCACTAGATAGCAGACGAATCAACACCGCAACCTTGGACCTCTCCTCCTGTGCAATTGCGAGAAAGAAGCTTTTGTTGTCTAAGTAACCCATCTATTGTGCTCATCCCATTGTTACAAAACCAGAGAGTTTTGCCTTTTTGTCTTCGTACATAAAAGCAGCATCCATAGAAGTCACCAGCGATACCAGGAGAATCCGGGCTGCCAGTAGAGATGGTGGGGTAAGAAAATGGGCTGGTAGGACTCAGTAATTTATTCCAAGACCTCGTCTCCTCCCACTTTCTTACCTAGAAATCTCAGTAGTAACACATAAAGTGAGCTTGCTTCTTGCCCATGATAGTCCTGATGGCATTTCAAATTAACCTTTAGGAAGCGCTGACATCCATGTATTAATTGGCTCAGCATTACAGCTTCTGGGCTCTTATGACAATTCCATATTAACATATGCCCCCACGATCACCAACGAGGTGAGGTCAGAAAGTAGGACAAGTGAAATTGAGTACTCTGACACATTTTATATCGTCACATATTTCATTGAACAAAACAAATTGCCATGTCCAACTAGCCTCAAGACACACAGGAGAACAATCACTACCTATTTAAAAAGAAGAGCCTTGAAGCATTGATTCGCAAAGCTAATCTCTATCTACTACACCAGAGATCAACACTGTCAGTTAAAAAATAAAGGGGTGGTGTTGCTAAGAAATAATGAAGGGAGTTGGATAAAATGTGCATAATACCCAGCTTCTTCAGTTCTTACATAGTGTCTATATAATACTGCCCCCTGTCCTATTTTTCCTATATGATATTGGTACAGAGTAGAGCATCACTTCTCTGACACAGAAGCTAGTAGGATAGATGCAGGGGAGACAAGACACAGCGGAACTCGGAACGTGTTCATCCGCTCACTGGTTATTTTCTGTGAGAGCTCTCTGATTTTCCTTCCCTGCACTTTGAACCTACTGTGATTCTAAAGATGAAACAGGAAACACGGCAACTGATCTGTAATTGCTCAGGACACTTTCCAGCTGCCCTCTCAGCAGGTCCTTCTGTAGAGCTTGTTTTCTCATGATTGTAACTCCAGCAAAGTGATTTTTAAAAACTCTCTGTGAGTTTGGTAAATAGATTTGAGCCGAGCCGCGACTCAAAGTTTTCACGTGGGCTCAATGTAGAAGCTGTTGGCATGCTAGTGGGTAAAAGCTTCTGACTGTGGAAGCATTAGCCAATGCAATATGGTTTTCTCTATGTAGGACTCTGTGGACTCATTATGTATGCTTAGGGAGTGTGGTGAGGATGTGAGGATGAGTAAAGGGAGAAAACAGCGCCATCTTTGTGTTGACTCTACTGCTGATTGCCACGTTTTATTCGACAATGATCTCTGACGTCAGATACTTCTGGTCTACTTCGGTACTAATGATTTCTGGGAAGGTAGACAGTGGTGAGAAACTTGAGATTTAACAGTATTTGTGGGCTTATTTTTTCAAAGCAGGAACAATAGTTGTGGATAAGATAGTCTACATTTCTCAGGATTAGAAAAGTTCTTTTGAAGTTCTTTTCTAAAATTTTGTATTCCAAACTGGATGACCCTTCATTAAAATAGTTGACTTAAAAGAAAAATTTGATGCTTGCTTTCTTAGAAATTCTTAGAAAATGATGTGATAAAGGACAATCTTTGAATTTATTCCCCTCTTTTTATGGGAAGGGTTTCTTTGTGGTGGGATGCAGGGGGAAATGCTTTGGTTTGTTTTTGGACTTTTCTAGCTGCTGGATTCTCAGTAGCATCATAAAAGAGCCGTGAGTTCAAGTCAGATGGAAGTGGCAGGATGGCATGGGAAAAAACTGTCAGTTAGTCGGGATGGATATCTGAAGGGTGGCTTTTCAAAGACCTTTATAGTGGTTGGAAAGGTTCAGGTCACAGGCAAGCACAGCGTCCCATGTTGGGCCAGATACATTGGGTTCAGGCAATATCTTTTAGAAAAACAAAGGTGCAGGAGCATGAAGAGTTAGAGGATGGTGACATGTTATGACAAGAATTAATCCTAAGGAAGGCTGGACTCTGATCATAACAATGGGTAACATTTATTTAGCACTTAGAGTAAGCTTGGGGTTTCTTTACTTTAAATATTCAGTGAGTGTATATTCCAAAGTTTTGTGTATTAAAATTTAATCCCTACTGTGAGCTATTAGAAGATGAATGCTTCATTTGACTATGGTGGCCAAAGCTGCAGCTTTTAACAGGTGATATGAGAGGAAAAGGTAAGGTAATTTGGATAATCTTAGGACTGCATATTGATGAATTTTTAATAAGAGAGAAGGGCACTTTCTGTGCAAACAAATTGACTTAAACATTATCTCCAATACTCATGTAAAAATCTGGACATTGGCTGTGTGTGCCTGTAATTCTAGAATTGGAGGGTAGAGACAGGCAGATTCTAGAGTTCACTGGCCAGGCAGCTTAGCTCAAATTTTAGCTTAGTTTAGCATTTAGCGAGAGAATCTTTCTCATGGCATTAGAGGGAGAGTAACAGAGGAAAACATCTGCCATTGTACAATCCTTTTCTGGCCTCTGCATATCTATCTGCTCAGGGCATGAACACCCCATACTCACCCCTCCACATCATGAAAAAAAAGAAAGAGGAGGTATACAAATCAGGAGATACATTTATGCACACTTCCTGTTTTATTTATTTTTTGTATGTGACTCTATGTGGTCATCACCAAACACTTCCCCACAACCTTGCACCAAAACCATGAGACAAAATAAACCTCTTTTCTTAGTGTCTTACTTATTCTGTGATATTGTGTTCTTAGCAGTGGAAAACATGGCAACACAGGGGTCATACTGAGTGCTTCTCGCTGCTGTCTCTTTTAAACTTCAGAGTAACCACGTGACAGTTCCTCTTAATAAATGGTCAAGTCACATTTTGAACTCAGCTCATCATGATTACAAATTCTATTTTTCTACGTACTCCCATTGACTTTTTCCTTGCTATCCTGCCTCTTTGTAAATAACATTATATGAGCTGGGTGGTTTTTAGAAATATCAGAAATTAGCAAAGAAATGAAGTTGGAGCAGTTAAAGAGGACAGAGATATGGAAATGTTACTAGTTCGTGTAAAATCAAATTGTCCCTTTGTTATTTCTGTTCTATCCATCAACATGGTGGCCTTCCTTTCTTGGCTCAGATTTCTTTGCTTCCACTTTGATCACAATGGTTTATCATGGATTTTAGCACCAAATGCAATATAACCTTCTGAGATGCCATTTTTCTGAATCACTCATACATGTGTTTTTAAAAATGATGAAAGCTGAGATTAAGAGTTGAAAATATTGGAGAAACACAATGTCAACGTTGGCCCTTTCCTTTCATTTTGAAACAGAGCTCTGAGGAAAAGCAGGTGTAAAACTCATAAACTGGATTTAGTCGCTTCAATGCCAGAGCAATCCCAGAGTCAACAGCAGAAAGTAATTTTAGAGCAACCCAAGTCCTTTATAAACTTTCTCATATTTCCTATGCATCACAAATCTTAGATTTCCCACTGGGTTCCACACATTTCTGCTTGCTTGTGTCATCCACTGCCATTGTATACACAGCTCATCCTATATATCTCAGTACTTAGTCCCTCCAAGGCTTCTGATCCAAGTCTCTATGTAGTTGTTTTCCTCTTAGTCCTTTCCTTGCATCTTGAAGTTACTTTTCTAGTAGTGAAGGACCCAATGAGTTGAAGAGGGCCAAAGTGGAGTCCTCTATGCAGGCTGCATAAAAAAGAAGCCTAGAGACATCTATTGCGTTGATAAACTTCCTTCCCTCACTTAGGCATGTGCTGACCACCGACACTGGCAGTAGGGGTTGGAATGGAGGGACGAGGGCAAGCAGAGCAGCTGCCTCCACATATGTTATAGGAAACATTGCAGGTACACAGGAGAACAGTCTGCCACTTTGACTTGCAAGCCTCCACTTTCAAATTATCCAGAGAGTCATGAAAAGCTATTAGTTTAAATTTAATTTTGCACCAGTGAATAATCTTAATGTGAGCAGGCTTGCCCAGCCAGTCCTCAATCATGCTCAAATGTTTACTGAGGGACATGTGTGGCCTCCAGAAGTAATTCATACTCAGTAATCCAGAAAGCAAAACTCCCCAGCAGGATAAACAAGTTTCTTTCTTTCATGCAAAACAAATGAATGATTACTTCAAGCCAAACACTTGGAGTTCATAATCGTATCTTATTACATGTTCCTCACTTTAGCACTACTGACGTCTTCTTCAGTACATAAAGAGAATGCTTATTAACTTGAGGCCAGAGGCCAGAGGGAAACTTTGATAGACTTTACTATTATGCCCAAGAGAACAGTGTTTGAGAAATATAATTGATATTTCACAACTTGAATACACATTTAACTTCAGTGTTTTCCTGTTCAGGCTTAGCATGTCATTTTAAAAAAAAATATAGTCAAGCAGCAAAAGTTATGAATCACCTAAAAACGTGAAGGTATAGCTTTCAGAGAACTCTAGTGCCATGAACAACATTTAGAAAAGGGATGAGAAAAGCTGTATTTTCAGAAGAGGGGCCTATTGCCAGAAAAGAAGCTTTTTTTATATTGGAGTGGAATATAATATAAGCAAAGTTAACTTTCATTTACTCCCCATGACAGGGATGTCCAAACTGATCCAGAGCTTAGTGGCCCTATAAAGCAGCAAGAGTTAATAAAGCAGCAAGAGTTACATGTTGGCTGAGATACTGTGATCATATGGATGCTTGATTTTGTGCACTGTTACAATAGTAATTATAATAAAGGAGACCATACATGGCCATAATACGTGAGTCACCAGAAAAACCACTGAGACCTGTAATCCAAACGTTCCAACAGAATTCCTTTTCCCCTGAGTATAGCATATAGACAAAAAGGAGAAATTTGTTTTATATGTTCGAGTGATCAATTTCTATTTTATATTGATTTTCTATTTCTTCCCATTAGTAAAAATATACCACAGATTGTGTTGGGAGAATATTGTTGAGAAGTAAAGATGAAATTCCAGAGCTGCATGTGGCATACATGTGGAACCTGTTACTACGTTCTGGGTGATACAGTATGCATAAGACAAAAAAGCCACTTCCAGAGAATACCCTGTAGACTAAGAAGCCTACATCCACATCTTTCCTTTTTCCTGTACACTGAGAACCATTCAGTTGCTGCAGTGCACAGTCTTCTTCACCAACTATTAAAACACCACTACACAATTGTTAATTAGGAATCATGCCTTGAACCCCTGAGTGCCTCCCTCCACACAGCTTCTTCCATCAGCTGTATCCCCTCAAGACCTAGAATGTAACAACTGGATCGTCTCCAAAGCGTGACCTCTCGTAAAGTTAGTCCATTCTGACTGGTTAAGCCTAGCCACAATTATTTTTAAAAGCGTTTTGGTTTTCAACACTAGAAAGGCATGTATGAATCAAAGATTCTTTTGGTCACAGCAGCAGCATGAAAAAGAGAAGAGGGGATCAGTCTGAAAGGTGTTTCATGCATAAAATCTAAGATATCTGGTACTTGATCAGATGGGAAGTAAAGAGGGGAAAAATGGTTTTAGTTTGGGGAAGTGGATGTTTGGGAAAGTCATCACACAAAACAGAAATCTAGGGTGTAGAGACCCAGGAAATGGAGATCATGAACTTGATTTTAGATATAGTGAGTTTTAGGTACTATTGCAATATCCACAAGGAGATGATTCAGAGCAGGTTGGATGAAATGATGTGCTGATAAGTGGCTTTTGAGGCAAGGAAATTCTGATTGTCAAAAGTATTTGCTGATTCCCACAGTATATTTCTTCTCACCCTGTTCAAGTTGAGGGGCTTCAAATGATTTTGTCTCCAAGTCATCAAATCATGCTTCTTCTTCTATTTTTTTTTCACATGGAGATAGAACCACAGTGCAAGCAAGCAAGGCATGGTGACATGGCATTTCATTCAACATTAAGATTTCTTCATTTTTATTTGGAAAACTACAGCTTACTCATTGCATTGACTTTTCTAAAATATACCATCTTCTTTCTACTAATCAGATTCACTTTTCTTAGTTTCTTGTTCTCGGTGCTCAGTTTGGCTCTATATTTCATCTCTATCCTTCAGTGGTTTTCTTATTTACCATATGTATTACATGGTTCACAGTAGATTCTGTGTTTGTCTCCTTGGGTTCTTGGAACTTGATGTGGCTATGTAATAGTCAGGTAAGGTGTCCTACCCCATCCTTCAACTTCTTGTACCTGCATTCTTCTTTTATATATTTAACTCAATCCCCACTTGATTCTCATATTGATGGCAAATCTTGACACTGTTTCAATGGTTTGCTTTTTAATAATAACACCAACAAAACTTCCCTGACTCCAGAGAAAATGAAACAAACTGTTATGACTTTTAGATTGCTAGCATCTTTTACTGAGAAACCAAGTTATACAGAGCTAGAAGAATTCAGGAAAAAAATTCATAATGGAAACTTTAAATACTTTATAAAAATTTAAATAGCAGATATCAATATTAATAAAGGATTATATTATATGGGTGTTCAGAGCTTCAAATTCTTAAATAGAAAGATATGTAGCATGCAGAGTATTCACATATTTCTCTGGGATCTTCCTCTCTGTATCACATGTTTAGATAGCCCAGAGACTATATTGTAAACCACCAGCAGCATAACTCCCACTTAAGCATGTGGGTCCCAACTGGGAATTGTTGGGAGGTCAATGATGTAAAATCAAGGAAATATTAGTACTCTAAAGAAAATAGATCCAATTTGAATTAATGATAGTTTACAAAGCAGTATCTAGGGCAAGTGAGATGACTCAGTAAGTAAATTGTTTGCTGCATAAGAATAAGGACCTGAATTTGGATCCTCATACCCACATAGAAGGCATGGCAGTGTGCACCTGTAATCTTCACCTTGCAAAGCAGAGACAGGAGGACCTCTAAGGCATGTTGCCCAACCAGTCAAGCTTAATCCGTAAGCCCCATGTTCATTGAAACCCTGTTTAAAAAAAAAAGATGAAGAGTAACTGAGAAAGACACATGGGCTAGTCAGGTTTAATAGTGTACTTGAAACAGCCTAGAATCATCCAAGAATAAAATCTTAATAAGGAATTGTCTAGATTGGATTGGACTGTGGACATATCTGTGGGGAATTGTCTTAATTGGTATAGGAAGACCTAGTCCATTGTGGGTTGCACCATTCCTATGGCATGAACTCCTGAACAGTGTGTGAGAGAGAAAAGCAATATGTGAACAAGCAATGGAGAATGCATGTATTCTCTTTTGTTCTTGACTGGATATGATGTGACCAACTGCTTTAGTTCCTACCTTGACTTCACTCAAATGATGGATAGTACATGAAATCATAAGCTGAATAAAGCCTTTCCCTGCATAGTTGATTTTTGTCAGGGTATTTTATCATAGTAACAGAAATGAAGCTAGAACAATCCAAATTCACATGCAAGTATAGACACATGCATGTGGACACCCTGTACATGTTCTTACACAAACACGTAGATGCATACAAACAACATATAACCACTGTGAAAGTTGTCCCTTATTAATGTGTTTTCTTGTCATAATCATTCACCGAGTTCCAAGACTACAGATCAGTCTGCAAACCTGGGTGCAAATGTGGTCTTGAAGCAAAAGTTACAAAACAACATATATAAATTCTGCCTCAAAGTATCTAAGGGTATACGAGAAATTGATATGGCCTATGGAGGTGAATTAAAATGAGATAAAACTTCCAGCTTATCTGTTGGGGCAGTAAAGCATTCTATTTCTTTCTTAATGGTCATAATCTTGAAATATTTATTTAAAAAGTTTGGTAAGGACTTATGGTAAAAGTACTTAAGAAGATAAATGTGTAACTTTCAATGAGTAGAGCAGAAACAAGTACTATTCAAAAATTAGCATGAAGCACAGAAAATGAAAGCATTAATAGACCAAATATTTCAGTTGTGATAATAAAGATGACAAATTAAGATCTTCCTACATAGCCAAGACATTCTTCTGCAATAGATCAAACAGCAGTACATAAAAAGAATTATCACCTATTTTTCCTTACTTGTTCTTTACTGAAAACATATTTTCATGTAATACATTCTGATCATGCCTTTTCTCTTCCTCAACTTCTCCTAGATCCTCCCCATCTGCCCACCCACTCAACTCCACGTCCTTTCTTTCTCTCTCTCTTAAACAAATAACAGACAAACCCAAGAAACTCATACACATAAAAATCCTCACAAAAACACAGCTCCAAAATAGGAAGAACATTATATTTATGAAATATTAGAGAACTTTGTTTAACTAGATTACCATGTTTGATTATTTACGTAAAGTTATCTGATACTTCAGATTTTATAAACACCTAAATTTGTGAGAAATTCTAAGCTGAAACATATAAATGTAAGGGCTGTTCATGCTGACATGTAAAAGTCTAGCTAATTCAATAGGCAAAATATTAAATACTCTTTAAAATGGGTTAAAATGCATTAACGAAATAATAATGAATTACTATAAGAAAATACACAATTTACTAATAATTGTGATAGAAAATACGTAAACAAGGCACATTTCCATTTGTCAAGTTGGCAAGGATTCAAAGCTGGTTTTGATCAATGTTATAGAGGAAAGGCGTGATGCCGAGTAGAGCAGAGTCCTGTGTTCTGGAAAGCGGTTCGTGTGCATGTATCAAGAAGTGTCTTTACTCGGACATTTTGGCTGTAGAATTCTGTCGCAAAGAAACAAAGAGAGAAGTGAAGGATAACTCCCAAGGATATTCATTTCAGCGTGCTTAATCAAAACCACAGCAGCACACGTTTACAAATGAGACTACTGTGTGCTGTAATTCAATCAGCGGTATCACATTTCTAGGTTATATTTTCATGAAGTGAGAAGTGTATGGACAATTTTTTTAAAGACTTTTCTTCCAGAATCTCCTGAAAGAAACCATCTTCCCCCCACTTTCCATTTTCTTTTTCTTTTTTATTTTATTTTTTAATGATTGCATATTTTTACTTTGTGAAAAGTTTTATATAAGTACTAGGTATTTACTTCTGAGAAGGTTCCCAGAACATTAGAGGAAATGTCCACAGCACCACTGCTGGCATCCTTCCTGCTGCCTTCTCCCTGTTGAGGGTACTGACTTAGATAACTGGCCGGCTGGCTTCTCTTCTGTGATACTCTCCAGCGTGAGGAGAAGGAACTGGGGAAGTGGCACCAATGGGGATGGTTAACATCAAACTGGTCCAGTTCTTCTCAATTCTTGCAGCATTCTTCCCCCACTTGTAGACCCCAGTTTTGAGATGGCTCACTAAGCTAGCAAGTTATATAAGGTGAATACTATTTATTCTAATGATAGGATTTTACAGTCTGTAAAGAATATACACTGTTAAGAATACGCCTGCAGCTGAAACGTGGTCGTGCACGCCTTTAATCCTAGCATTTGGGAGGCAGAGGCAGGTGGAACTCTGACTTTGAGGCCAGCCTCATCTACAGAACAAGTACCAGGATAGCCAGGGCTACACAGAGAAACCCTGTCTCAAAAAAACAAAACCAAACAAACAAAAGAATGTGCCTGCAATTGATCTTTTGGAAGGAGAGGATTAGACAGACTCAGAATTTTTTTGAAAATTATAAAAACCATGTCTCTGTATGTTTTGCCTGAATATACGCACATGACTAGGGAGGGCCTGAAGTTAACGTTGAATCCCCTGGAACCGGAGCTACAGGTGATTGTGAATCCCCACATGGGTGCTGGGAATCCAACCCAAGTCTTCTGGAAGAACAGTAAGTACTCTTAACTTCAAAGCCATTTCTTCAGTCTCTATAACTGATCTTGTAGTAGTAAGCTGCTGTAATGAGTCAGCAAGAAGACACAGAGGCATATTTCATAACTGTATACCCTGCCAGACCTCAGCAGAAGGAATCATCGTCCTGGCAAGCACCATCCTCAACAGTGGAAGCCCGAGCGTTTCAGCTTATGTGTTTTTATTCTTTCAGAACACTTCAGGCATTTTACTGATATCACATGCAGATCATTAGCAATTAAACAACCCCCACAGAAATCCAACACCTGAAAACGATACAGAACACCCTAGACTTAAGATAGTCCCTCACCCAACAGTGCATGAAAACAATTTCAACATAGCTAAAATAATGATCCCCAACAAATCTCTAGAAGTTTTGTTTTTGCATATTTTCATAAAGTCAATATAAAAATGATGTGGATTTATTTTTATTAGTTAAGAGATCTCATGATAAATACAGATGACAAAGGGAGGTAATAGTTGTTAGAGACTCAGCCTGTGAAATTCCTCATATGAAGACAACCTGCTGATGCCTGCTAACTGGTTTGCGCAGACATTTAAAGAAATCACTGTGGGTAAGAGTGTATGAACAGATCTGCCCAAGGTACCAGGGCTCATGCTTTCCCAACAAAATGATGATTGGCGAATGCTATTTGGATTAAGAGGCAAAGCAAGCATTGTCTGAACATTTATTACCAGAGTGTATACTTTTTCATCTGTCTATTGCTTCTGTTGTAACCAGACTTATGATTAGGTGTGTTTCAGTGCTGCATGGAAGTCATATTACTGGGACAATCAGTGATCAGAAAAAGATCAGAGAGTTGGCAATCAGGAAATAATATTCTTGGTAACCAGGCAGGAATATGCAAAATCTCATTTATATAGCAACTATCAAGCAAAAATCAATTGTAGAAGCTACATGGACAATGGAATTGCTTGAAGCCATTTATCACTTGCATAAGGGGGCCATAATTAAGAGGAGGAAGGGGACCAAATCTCTAGCCTACACAGTTCTACACAGAGCTGACGGAAGATAAAAAAAAGATAGCAAAGGCCTTTAATTAAAAACCACTCATTTGAGGAAACTAATTTTCATTCCCTTTGAGTTTCCAAGTAGCTACTTTCTCCCACATCTTATAGAACACTGACTTACAAGTTTCTAGCTCTGTATGATGTTTATCATAACACAATAGTAGAAGAATTTTTGTGATTGAGTGCTCATTATCTCCTAGTAAATGTAACTAATTTGCTTCAGGAACTGGCAGACTATGTAGTGGCAGTGTCCTCTGTTTTTCTAACTTTAAAGCCTACTGGCTTAGGTGCTGGCATACAGAAACCAATACAGCAGATAAAATATGTCATCACTTTTTCAAGTCACTCGCCTGCAATAGTTATTTCCACGTAGGAATGTCATTTCTGCTTTGTCAATTTTGCTATGTCTAACAGAACTAAAGCATTCATGACATAAATTGGTTCTAAGAACTGTTGTAAACTGTTTTTCAATGTTGAAGAAGGCTAATAATGGAAGATTGAAAAAATATTTTTCTAGGCAATGTGATAGTAGACATCTATACATTCTCAAACCAATCTAGGAAGCAGATATTTTTAAGACAAATAAGAAAACTAGGGCTTAAAAAGGATTGACATAACCCATAGGAATGACTGTAATAAAACAGGTAAGCAATCCTAATTGTCAAGAAAGATGTACGGGAACTTGCTGGCAGGGATATAAAATGGCGCAGTTGCTTCGGGAAACAATTTGACAGTTCCTCGGAGTGTTATGCATAAAGCTACTGTAAGACCTAGTTCTTTTAATCTTACATATGTGACCAAGCGAACTGAAAATGTGTGTTCACATAACATCTTGTACATGCAATTTTCACAGCATTATTAATAATTTGCAAAATATGGGAATCATATATATGTACAGAAATAGATAAAACATGACATATCTGAATAGTGAGATTATTACTTAGTTATAAAAACATGAAATATTGACACATGCAGTTCTAGTTTGCTTTCTGTTGTTGAGATAAAACACTGACCAAAACCAACTTGGGGAGGAAGGGGTTTATTTGACTCATAATTCCATATCATAGTTCATCATTGAAGGAAGCCAGGGTAGTAACTCAAGACAGGAATCTAGAGGTAGAAACTGAAGCAGAAACCATAGAGGAATGCTGCTTATTCACTGCCTTCATCTGGCTTCCTCATTTACTTTGTGATACAGCCCAGACCTTCTTACCTAGGGATGGTATTGCCCAAAGTGGGCTGGAACCTCTGCATCAATCAGCAATGTAGATGTTGATTTAATTAATTATTCGCATGGGTTCATGGCAGAGGACAGTTTATTCTTTGCTAATTCTACCCCCAGTCCATAGAGGGGTTCAACCTCCACACAATTTAATCTTAAGTCTAGAATTGGAAGGCTTCAGCCTCCATACAAACTAATCTTCAATCCTAAACCTAGAATGTGTCAACCTCAGAGACTTACTGCTGACTGATTTATTCTTATTAGCTCCTTCTGAACTCATATCTGTACTGAACTCAACTGACTCTTCTATTTGGCTAATTCAACTCATCAACTATTCTGGCTTAAACTCTTCTCCAATCTGACTGGTTCAAACTGACCTTCTAAGCCTGCTGATTGTTTCAGTCCTAATTCTTTTGATACTGACTGACTCCAGCAACTTCTCTGACTAGGCTTCTGAACTGCTCTGCTAGGCTTCAAACGGACTCTTGCTGATAGCTGACTCTCCCAAACACACTTTCTTACTGAAATGCATCTGTGTTTTATCTGACTGATTCTTTAACTGATTGCCTGACTTTCTGAGCCTGCTGTTATATCATGAGAGTTGGGTCTATCCTCACTCTGACTCACTCTGCTAACCCTTCCTCTGATTTATCACTTTGCCTGCTCTTCATTCTGATTCATCTCAGTTGTCTCTTTCTGTCTGACACTGAATCCTTCAGATCTATGCTTCCTTTCTCTGCTTCTTTCTCTGTGTCTACTTGCTTCTGTCTTGGGGATTAAAGATGTGTGCTACCACTGTCTTCTGGGTTGGATTACCTAAAGTCATGTGCTGCTTTTCAGCTGGATCACACAGGATTTTTTCAGAGCAGCCATATTGCTGGATTAAAATATTAAATATTCTCTAGAAGCAAATAAGTAAACTCCACACAGACTTTGCCACAGGCCAGTCTGATAGAGGCAATTCCTCAGTTGAAATTTCCTCTTCCAAGTTTGTCATCTTGGCAACCAAGATTAGCTATCACAATGCTATAACATAGATAAATCTGAGAAACCTTTTGCTAAGTGAAAGAAGCCATGCATAAAATGCCACATACTGAATGACATCATTTATATGAAATGCTTTAAATTGGAACATACATACAAAGCAGAATTAGATTAGTGCTTTTCAGGGGCTGGCAGAGTAGTTGATGTTGGACATAGGATTATTATTATTTTTGAACAGAATGTTTTGCAATTGTATAGAGATGATATTTAACAATGTCATATATATTGAAAACCCATTTTTATACTTTATATACTTGAATTTTATACTTTATAGGGATAAATTTTATGGTATGTTAGTTACATCTCAATAAGCACTTTATTTTTCAAACATCTGTCTTTTTGGATCCTCTTTATTCATACATTAGTACACATACTCCAAATCTAGAGTTACCATGATTAACTACTTGATTTTGGTTCTAGACAGTTCCAGATAGATTCACATTCCAGTTTACTTCTAACTAGCTGAATATTTTGGGGAGTTATTTTACCTTCAGTATCTGTGCTCTTATTTGTAAAGTTGATATGCTAATAACCTTGTCTCTGTTTTAAGGGTAATGTGAGAAGTTACAACAAGACTCAATAAATATTAATAGACCTTATACTACCCATCTACGGAGCTATAAAGATCAAATGAGTTTGAGTGTGTATTGTATTAACCTTATTCATTTATTTGTATGTCTTTAATAAGTGCCACCCATTGTGCTAAGAACTAGGAAAATACTAACATGAGGTACTACATAACCAATGAATTTGCTATAAAATACAGAATAAAAGTAATTGTCAAAATTGTTGTGCAGTATTATAGTTTAATACATTTTTTTTAATGTTACAACAATGAACAGGATGAAAATGTTTGAATTATTTGAGTTTAAGTAGATATTTATAGTTTGTACCTTGGAAAAGGATCTATGGGACATATAATCACAGGATTTAATCATCAGCAGAGTTCTGACAAAGTGATTCAGTGAATCACAACCAAAAAATACAGAAAATTATCATGTGAAAAGGAATATTTGAATTATATCCTTTTGGAAAGTATGTAGCATTTTAAAACTTTATCATTTACTTAATTTTCTTTGTCATTAAAACTGATGGAGATATTTAATCTAGGTGCATGTCCAGGGCTTGCTAACTACTGAGTTTCACTGTGAGGTGTCTGGTTGAGGAATGATTTATCACTGGGGATCCTTCAAGCAGCTGCCAGTCTTCTCTGTTTGGGCAGTTAGAATTGCCGTGGGAAATCCTTCAGTCCCTCGCCTGGAGTGTGAAAGCCTGACTTCCAGATGCCCAGAGCAGAGGGCACAGCAGTGGCTAGGACCACTCTGGAGAGCAACTTCTCCTGTAGGCTCTCAATAGCTTCAAATCTCAAGCCCTGTAAGGATCATGTTCAGGAACAACTACCTCCTTATGTTAATGAAGTAGGGGCTCTTAGAATTGAGTTTGTATCAGACTTCTCTAGAGGGCTTGACCACAATGGCCAAGATTTCTCAGGGTTCCTGATTTATAGGTCTTGAACAAGATTTGTAATACTGCATGTCTGAAAGTGTCTGAGTGTTCCTGCTGCTCTTCCATCTATTATACCTTGAGAACCATTTGGCCAGAACATGAAGTCAACACTCAGTCTTGTATTCTCTCTTTCCAAAGGCAGATCTACTCTGCAGTGAACACTGTCTTCCTCACAAGGGTACAAATTTGATGGCAGGATAGACAGTGCTTTAAAAAGTCCTATGAGAAACACTTGATGAACAGGGTTCAGCATACATTTTTGCTTACTTATGTCAGTACTGTGCTGACACACAGTACTTGCCTTGGGATACATTATGATTTTTTTTGCTCTTTCTGGCCTAATTTTTTTCTCAAACTAGGTAAATTAAGTAAAAGAGGTAAATGTCCACTTCAATAGTATCCAAAATCTTACTCTGATTGGATTCTGACTGACTTCTACATTTAATGGACATTAGGTCCTGTGCTGGTTAGATTTTTGCCAACTTGACACAAAAGTCATGGTCGTCTGAAAAGTGGAAACCTCAGTTGAGAACCACTGGTGGTTCCACCCCTGGGCTAGTGGTCTTGGGTCGTATAAGAAAGCAAACTAAGTAAACCATGGAGAATAATCCTGTTAGCAGTCTCTGCTTCAGTTCCTGCCTGCAGGATCCTGCCCTTATTGGGTTCCCTTAATAATATTCTGTGGTCAGGACACTTCAGCCAAAGAAACTGGTTCCTCTGCAAATTGATTTTGATCATGGTCTCTATTACAGAAATAGAGAAACATATTTCAGCAATTAGTATTTTAAGAACTATAAACCAGATGTAATATCTTACCATTTTATAAATAAAAATTTTACTATATACTAAAGTTTAAATATCATATTTCAGGCACTGAATGAGTTCCAAGATAATAAAATGTGCCAGAAGAGTCTTTGAAGAAGACTGACAGGGACAAATTTTCTATCTAGTAAATATTCATAATTGGCTCCTCACCCCAGCTTGCCATTCCCTCCTCATAAGTCAGCTTGTCAAGGTGTTGGCTACCAAAGAGCAACTGTGAATTTTAGATATTCAGCAAGATGTCAGACGTTGCTCAGATGTTTCCAAGGAAACAGCTTTGCTTATCAGTGCTTTTTTCCACAGAAGGGCCAACTTTAAATACACTGTCTTCTAGATATAGAAGCAATCGGCTAGGACATTTGTACCACTGAAGAGCCCACAAACCCAGGTTGATCTGTACTAAGGACAAAAATAAAATCATCTCATGATATTCACTAGAATTTTGATTTTTACAGTTTTATTTTAATATTACTTTTAATTTTATTCTTTTTGAAACAGAGTCTCTAGATCAGCCTGGATTTGAATTCTTAAGTAATGGTCCAGGATGATCTTGAACTTCCTATCTTCTGATGTCTCCTTTTTTAGTTCTGGGATTAAGGGTGAGTGCCACTAAGGCAGGCTTAGATAGTGTGGAGATGAGTGTGAGAATCTTGTACATGTTGGGCGAGCCCTCTACCAACTGAGCTACACCTCTGATTTCTTTATTTGCTAACACAAAGAAAGGACTTGTTTTTTTATAATACTTTTTATTAATAATTTGAGTTTGATACAATGAATCTTGATAAGACCCTCTTCCCATTCCTCCCTGTTCCACACTCCCACCCTGTGTGCCCAAAAAAGAAAAAAAAAGAAAATTAAGTCAAGCTTGTGTGTCAGGAGCATGGATAATGTGCTTCATCATGGTCATTGAGGGAAGAAGGCTGATCTGATTGTAGACTTGACCTGGCCCATACTAGTCCAAGACGAAGCATGACAAGAGTTAGACCTGAAGTTAGGCCTCACCACCCAAACCTGGGCACTGAGCAGGCTCCCTGCTATCCTACAAGCGTGAGGCATCCCGCAGGCTCCCTGACATCCCACAGGGACCAGGGCCTCCTGCAGGCAAAGGGTCATTCCCAAAGAAGGACTTGTACATAATACTTCAAGTTTTGAGCAATGTGTTTGAGACTCAATATTCTAATTTTACTCACTTTAGTATCACAATGTTATTCTGAGGGCGCTGATCTTAAATTTTTATATTTGAAACTTGATGAAATATTGTAATATAATATGACATCATCTAACTATCTGTATGATTATTTCATATGTGAATTAATTGCAAGTATGTGTTGAAACTTCTGAGTCGAATGTAAACTAGACCATGCTCCATACAGTCTTGCATTTTAGTAAAAGTTGGAAAGTGATCCTAAACAATATTTAAATTTATCTGATGGAGAAACAAGTGTGAGAGGATTGGCAGTTGATTTATGTGTACCTTTCAAATTCTGTTGTAGGTAAGCTTATTCACATAGCAATAGATGTGGCCAACAGTTGGCAGTGACACTGTAGGGTTGCATGGGTGACCTGGCTCTGCCCCAGTGTACATCATTGCCTGGGTGTATATAGCCTTCTCTTAGAGCCAAGAGTAAGCTTATAGAGAAAACACTCTTTAGTAGATCATGGATTGGTTATCATTTTACATAACTTTTTTCTTTAAAGATGAAAAAGTTCACCTTTTTTTCCCCACTAGAGAATGCACTCATAGATAAGGTTTTAAAAAAAGCTCAAAGAAGGCACGTGTCAGGTCTTATTAAATTTAAAGCATTCTGTAGGAATTCTATGCATGAATTTCATCTCGTCTCATGGACCGACTACTAACTTGAAGTCTTTCGCTTTAAAATGACCACTGTTAGCCTCCAGATCTGTTTGCTTAGCATCAGCTCTGAGCTTACTTAGTATATGACCAGTTATCTTCCTTATTATGCAGGCTCTCTTACATAATATCCTGGAATTACCATGAAATCCATCATCAAGTCTTTAAGTTTTAACTTTGGGGTGTCTTCCATCTTTGCCTGCTGTCATCCATGGAACTGCTGTTTTGTTAGCACTCACCCTTACATCTTGTTTGAGTTAGTCTACTAGCTTTCACCAGTACTTTCTACATTTCCCTAATCCATCCACCTCATCTATTCTGTGAGCAAAAACCAAAATAGTTACAATTGAGAGGTCCTACTTCAAACCATTTAGACTCTACATTTTAGAGGATACCTGCTCTGTGAATTAGACACAAACCATTATCAGGTGGCAGAATTTAGCATGGCTTATGTTTGATTAAAGGCTTGGTTCCCAGGATGACTTTGTTGGGAAGAGGTGGGTAGGTGAAGTCCAAGGAGAGGTCCTGAGGTCATCAATGGCAACACACTTGAAGAGGATTGTGGGATTTCAGTATGTCTTTCTGAATTTTCACTCTAGGATGTAAACTCATACATACAAACACAAATACACAAACTCCTGTAATATAATGTGATTATAGCCAGGACATCCATTAGCAGAACTGAGCTAGTGAAGATGCTATGCCCTTACATCTCTAAGACTGTGAGCTAAGTAGATTTTTTTTTTAAATCTTTGTAAACTTGGCAGCTGTGTTGCTTAGCTTTATTTCAATTTGAGACAAGTTAGAATCATCTGGGAAGAGGGAACCACAGTTGACAAATGTCTCCATCAAACTTTCCTGTGGGCAACTCTGGAGGGGTGTTACCTACTGGATTGCTCCTCGTTGCTTGCCCAGATTGTTTTCTTATAGAATCCAGGATCTCCTGCCCAGGGGTGGCTCTACCCACAATGGGCCCTCCTCCATCAATCACTAATTAAGTAAATGCCCTAAAGCCTATCTATAGCCTGATCTTGTGGAGGCATTTCTCAATTGAGGCTACCTCCTCTCTAGTGACTCTATCTTGTGTCAAGTTGACATAAAATATAAAACTAGTCCACCAGTCTCTTTCATATATTAGTATTTCAGTGTGTGGCCCTTTCTTTCATTATGAGATACTACCTTTTTTCAATTCCTTCAAAATAATGTTATTATTAATTATTATTATCATTACTTTAGGACTTTGCACAGTTTACACAGTTTCCTTCACCTTGATTCCCTCCCCTCCCCTTTCCACTCAGGAACATCCACAAATCTTTCAGGCCTCAGTTTAATTTCTCACAGAAATGTCCTCTCTTTTACTCCAATCTACAGAAGAACTGTATTTGTATTCTAAAAATATTTTATATTTTTCCTTAATATCTCCTCTTATAGTTAAGTTGGCTTGACATTTTTGGTATAAATGGTTTGAAGCCACATCATAAGTTACAAAGGTAGGAACCATATCTTCTCATTCACACTGCAGTCAGCTTGTCATTCAAAACAGAGATTGTGCCTAATTAACATTTGTTGAATGGACAGTAAAGCAGTGGAAGACATGACTGTGACTTCAAAGCTCTACTTTGAAGAGTATGCAGGAGTCAATCAGGCATTTGGCTGGAAATGTTGGCAACAAGGGTCAGCTGATAGAAGGGAATAAAGCTGGGGATGTGAAAGAGACAAGAGGTTAGCTAGACACTCAGGCATAAGCAATCAGCAGCAAGGCACAGTAGTCACAGAGACATGGACTGTATCTGAAAGGTGTATAAAAGGAAAACTTACATTTCTAGATAATATTTGAGTTTATTTATTTATTTATTTATTTATTTATTTATTTATTTATTATTTATATGTGTGTTCACATGTCTGTGTGCATGTGGAGGTCAGAGATCAATCTCAGCTGACATTCTTGTTCCTTAGGAGATGTTGGTCTTAGTTTTTGAGACAGAGTCACTCACCTGGACATGGAGATTGCTAATTCAGTTAGGCTGGCTGGTGATTTAGCTCCAGGGATCTGCCTGTCTCTGCCCTTTTGTGCAGGAATTACAGTTGTATACTACCATGCTTGGCCTTTTTAACTAGGCATTGAATTCAGGTCCTCGTGCTTGTGATATAGATATTTTACTGACCAAACGACACCTTGACTCCAATGAGGACTTCAAATAGTTAAGGTCAGATTTTGGCATTACTATAAGTAATTTAGTAGAATACAGAGGATGGATTTGAGAATAGGAATTTGGATAACTAGGACATCAGGGATCTTTTTAAGACTATGGCTTATGATAAGATGGCACTGAACTAAGATAGTTCTGTGAGAGAGTTACTACACAGTGTCAACTCGAGGAGTATATGAGAATCAGCAAAGGACTGTGCATTAAAGTCAGAGGAGGAGGAATTAGAAAGAAGGCAATGTTGGGAGCATAGAAAAGACAGTGGTGTTGAGTGGAAGAATGGCTGCCTCCAATCAACGATCGGTGATGTTCAGGAACCCATGTTGATAAGACTTCTTCCTTCCATGACAACTTTGAGAGATACTCTTCCTGCTTCTCCTTCCTTTTCTCCTCTTTTTATCCTACTCTTCTTCTTTTCTTCTTCCTTCTCCTTTTGTCCTCCTCCTCCTCCTGTTTTTTTTTCTTCTTTTCCTTCTTCTTCTCTTGATGGGAATCAAGCCTAGAGCCCTGTGCATATCAAAAAATGTTCCATTGAACCTCAATCCCCTCATCAAATGCCTGTTTTGTTATTGATAATAAAAGGATATAGAAAAGATCATTAAGGAATATTTGGTGATTTTATTTTTAATTAAAAAAATAAAAGATGGAAAAGATTCTGAAAATGGCATCCAAGGATCGTGTTTATGATTGTTGGAGACTCAGTATCTTTGTGCCATTGTTTTTAGAGGGATCTGACAAAATTAGCACTGAAAACATACAAGCAGAGGATAGTGACAACTAGTCTTGGGGAGTGTAGAGGAGATTCCCAGTTAAGTGGGAAATGAAACTGTATGGACACCAATGTTACTTCCGCCCCAGAGATGCCTTCATTGTGGGCAAAATTCTTAGGAAGATTCAGAAAGCTATTCTTCTGATTTAGAAAAATATAGTGCCCCAAATTTAGAGAGGGAAATTGTTCTGCCTGATGTATTTGAATAGTTTGGGGTGATATGCCATTGAGACTCTCTATCCCATCTAGTTATCAATACATGTGACCCCAGTAGGTTTAATCAGAGGTGATATGTCAGAGTTTCTGTCATGGCAGTTTACTAATTAATGATGCTTTGTTTTTCTCTGTGAAGCTGACTGACAAATTTGGGGAGATTTGTTGCTTGTGACTTAAATTTTTTACAAAGTGAATTCTCTTTACATGTGTCTTCCCTGTGAATAATATGAAAATTTACCTTGAACCTACCTGTGGAAGGATCAAACTCTGTTTATAATGGAAACATTTAAGATATATGGCAGGAATTGGATATGGCTCACTAGTTACTACTGTTCTTGTATTTGGTCTATGTTTCGTTCCAAGAACTCATACCAGACAACTCACAACTAACTGCCTGTAACTCCATTTCTAGAGGATCTTACACTCTTTCTGGTCTCTGAAGTCACTCACACAGACACATAAACTAAAAATAAAATAAACCCTTTAAAAAGAGAAAACAGTGCAAAAGAATATAGTCTCATCACGGATCTATTTCAGAATGTGAGATTGCTAATGTAGTATGTGTAAGTTTAAAGAGTCTTTCTTTTGGGATTAAACTCCCCAAAGTGTTACCTGGCAACTTTCAATGAATTTAGTAAAGGAGCATTATTAAGTATTTCAAGATTAGACTTTAAAAATTGAGTGATTCCAAACAGAAACTATTACACCAAAACCTGAGAGAATACACTACCTTCCAACATTCATTTTGTATGGTTTGTTTGGGCATAGATGAATTCTTCAGAATACTTTATAATGCCTATTATAATACTTTATAATGATATTGCTGCGGGGGGTGGGGTGGGGGGAAGCCATACGTAGCATTAGATTTTAGCAGAACTGTTAAACTAGTGTGCTGGATTTGGACACCACGGAGATTATCAGTAAAATACGCTCACCAAGACAGGTGTATTTCATCTTCAGATTAAATCTAGGTGATTAAATCTGCAGTAGCGACTGTGAACATCACTGCTTTTTCAGAATGCACACACCTTGCAGAGGGCAGTAAATGAAGGTTTGTTCATGATTTAATCAGTAGTCGCTAATTTTCCAGGAATTTTGTATCCCTTTGTTAAAAACATCTACCCTCAAAATTGGCCAGGGTGGGACTATATATTTATCACAGAAATTGGCAAATGTTACAGAACAGGACTGTCATTACTGAAAAGCCAGTTTCTAATCATTTATCCCCATATGACTGCCTGGAAGCAATCTAGTTTATTAGATTACTTTCCAAAAGATCGGGAGGGCAGAAAGAAGCTAATGAAATCCCTCAAGGTGAGAAAGATAGAGTGGAGATGCAAAAGACCTCAATAATTATGTCAACGACTTCCAGGAATTTGAAATCAGAAATTTTGTTGTGTTGATAATTCTGACAGGCTTCCTTCAACCAATGGGCTGAGTGAAAAAAGCAGCCAACTGGAACTCGACCCACTGGCTGTCATTTTGGTGGTTATTTAATTGAGAGAGAAAAATCTTCCTTTTTATATAGTTTCTTTTCTCATGGCTATGTCAAATCCCTGGCATAAAGCAACTTAAGGAAGGAAGGAAGCAAGGAAGGAAGGAAGGAAGCAAGGAAAGAAGGAAGGAAGCAAGGAAAGAAAGAAAGAAAGAAAGGAGGAAGGGAGAGAGGGAGGAAGGAAGGGTTTAGTTTGGCCCACAGTTTGAGAGGATCATCATGGTGGAGGAGGTATGGCAGCTGCTTGTACTGTGCCATCAAAAAGAATAGGGAGCTGAATGCTACTGCTCAGATACTTTCTGCATTTTTCCATTTTTACTCACTCCAGTATTCCAGCACGTGGAATCTGTTGCCCACATTCACAGTGGGTTTTTCTTCCTCAGTTAAACTTCTCTAGAAATACTCTCACAGGCACACCCAGAGATATGTCTCCATTGGCAATGTTGAAGATGATTAATCATCTTCTTTGACTTAATTGAAAGCCATTAAGTCATACTCTTTGACTTAATTGAAAATGTACTGTTATTTTTAGCTAACACATCATAATTGTAGATATTTGTGGGATACAGTCTGAAGGTTCCGGATTTACATACATAGTACATATTGCTCAAGTTCATGCTATTTGGTGACTGCATTACCTCAAGTACTTAATCACTTCTTTGTGGCAAGAATAACCGAATTATACTGCATAATTTTAGTTGCTTATTTCATCTTTGAAACTGTACAGTTTCAAGTATGATATCATAATGGATTGCTTAACTATGAGCTTTAAATTTCTAATCGCTTCTGTCTTGATTTCTCTTCCTGCTACTGTGATCAAATACTTTGACAAAATCAACTTAAGGGGGAAGAGTTTATTCTGGCTCCAAGTTTTGGGTTACTGCCAGTTATGGTGGGAAAGTCACAGCAGCAGGAGCCTGAAGGAGCTGGTCCCACTGCATCCATGGTAAAGGAGCAGAAATAGACACAAGCATGCTGAGGCTCAGCTTCCCAGTCTGGTTATATGATCCAGGATCCTACTTTGGGAATGATTCAACCCACCATGGCTGGGTCTTCACATTTTAATTCATGCAAATAAGATAATCTCCCACAGCCATGCCCAGAAACCTACTCTCAGTTAATTCTAAATTCTATCATGTTGATAATTAACATTAACTATCACACTTCTAAGTGAATTTGCATTTCATTTTTCTTTCTTATTTCATTTTCTTTCTTTTTTCTTCTTGCTTCTTTTTTTAATTTGTATGATGTGCATGTACATGTTGTATGCATTTATACAGATATGTTTGCCCATGTGGCCATTGCTGGGGCCAGTGTCAAAGCTAGGTGTTTACCTCAGTTGCTTCTGCAGCTCATGGTTTGAGACAGGGCCTCCCCTTGGAGCTCATGGTTTTGGCTAGACTGGCTGGCCTGCTAGCCCCTTAGTCTGCTGTCTCTAACCTCAATGCTAGAGTTAGAGATATATGTGCCACCACACTTAGATTAACTCATTCCTCATGCTGTTCAAGCTCTTTGCCAACTGAGCCATCTCACCAGCCCTACTTCTTTTTCTTTTCAAGGCTCAAAATTATTTGGGGTCATGATTTTGAAAATGCCTGAACTGATGTGATCTGGGATCTGTCCCGTTTGCCTCTCAGTCATTTGTAAAGATTGATTGAGTTGCCTGTATTCACAGGAGTTTAACAACCACATGAGCACAAATAAAGGTGAATTTGTGGTTCAGGATTTTTAGCTAAGGTCTAGTAGGGGACATTGGAGGCAATCTAGAGTCCAATGTTGGTGAATGTGGCTTTTTTGATATATCTTTCTATGACTATAATAATTGGATGTATAAGCACTAATGGTTTAAATTAGCAGCAGAAATCTTCAGAAATTTATTCCCCATAAGATAAAAATATGCTTGTATTTGTGTTTCAATCATTCACATTAATTTTTATATTATTTACTTTTTTGAAAGTATTTATTGAGCTTCTACTTATAACAGTTTTGAATTAGTTTCTGGGAATGAGAAATATATAGAATAGAGAGATATTTCCTATCTAGAAAGTGTGAATATGCTTTTTATTTTACAGAAAGTAAAATCTGTAGTTTACAGAAAGAGAAGATGAAATTGAAAAAAATTCAGTGTTTCATTAAAAAATAGAATATCTCATGATTATCTTCCCTCATCCTCTAAAATATTACTTATTTATAAAAACACTGTTGTTTATAGGAAAATGAGATGATCATTATTTGAATAGTGCCATGATACAAAATAATTATATATATTAGGCAAATTGTAGTAATTGTGTAGGCACTATAATTAATTTTGCTTAAGTGTAAACCAGAAAGCATCTAACCAAAGACTTGACTAACTCTTCCTCATGAGTCAGGGAGAGTGGAAAATCACAGCAATCACCTGAAAAATAGAAGTCCAAGAGAGTCTAGTTAAAACCATTAGACTACTTGAATGATTTTATATTGACTAGCATATATTTTAACAGTGTGTGGCCTATTAGAAATGGACACTCCTGGCATAGAAAGAAATTAAAAATAGACACCATTGAAATATCAGAACAGGGGAGATGGCTCAATGATTAAAGCACATGCCACACAAGCATGAGAACTAGAGTCTGGGTCCCTAGAATAAATGTACACACTGGACATGTCCTCAAAACTGTAATTCCAGTGATTGGAAGGTGAAGACAAAGGATCTCTTGAGTAAGCTGACTAGGTTGAGTGGCTCATGCTTGAGAACTTGGAGATCAATGGAGAGATCCTGACTCAGTAAGCAAGGTAGGAAATAATGGAAGACAGTATCTGGTAGCTCCAGACCTCTACATATACACACATTCATGTATACCTGCATATACATCTGCATTGACACACAGGCAAATACACATACACTCATGTAGGCCTCACATAATACACACAAAAACCCCATAATTAATATAATCCTCACAGCCTAGGTTTATATTAATCATACTTTCTGTCTTGTGATGTTTTAACATCTTGGGATTTCACTGACCTTGGTGAGATATCATCCTTCTCAGGACTAGCTATTTCCTAGTAAATAACTTGCCTGAGAGCACACACTAGTTAATTCAACCAGCTAATCTGGAGAGCAATCTGAGTACCGTTTCCTCTAGTTGCCTTGATATAACACTCTTCTCCCCCAGTTGTCCCAGGGCCAGGCATCATACCACTAAGCACCATTGTTATAGATCAGAGTCTACAAAATTAAAACTACTGTTTTAGCATCCTTAATTAAACAAAACCAGAGTACTCACATCCAAGCTTTCTTTTTGCTATTTCTGCCTGCCCTCTGGGCCTGATACTTCCTTATATGGACTTGTATGATTGGTTATTAGTCTGTGTGGCATATCAGTCAAAGTTATACAGAGAAACAGAATGAATAGTAAGTTATCTATCATCTATCTATCTATCTATTTATCTATCATTTATATACAATCTACCTATTCTCTCTCTGTCTCTCTCGCACATCAATATTGGTTTCTGTCGTTTTAAAGTTAAATCTCCTAATCTATTGTCTGTAAACTATGGAATCAGAAAAGCCAGTGGTATAGTATAAATCCTGAGTCCAAAGTGATAAAGGTGTAGATTTTGACATGGCTATGAAGACTCATGAACTTCAGATTGGAGACAGGAAATGATAGATATACCAACTGGAGCACATATTGCAAATTGAAGATTCTTTTAAAAATTTCTTCAGGTGTTCACCAGCTTATGTGAAGCCTCCACATGGAGAGGGCCATTTACCCCAATAGCCCAAAGATGTGAACGCTAATATTTTCCATCATACACTCTCGCACGCTCATCGGAAATTGTGTTCATCGGTGTTCTGTACATACTGCAGTCCAATCATAAAACTAACCATTGCACATGATGTGTGAGCTCTACTCTTAGAAGTGTAGTAGACTATCTATGTATTGTAGTTATCTCCTGATTTTTTGGCCTCAACATCTCTGAATAAAAACAAATCCCCAGTTACTTTTTGCAAATAAAGTCATATTAGTAGAGTTGTCTCAGAAGGAGTGACATGCTGAGTGGGTTAGTAACTCCTTTGCTAATGTTAATTAAACAACTTAACAGAATGAGATTTATCCAAAGGCTCTGACAGAGAATGGAGGTGACAGAAGAGAGGCATAAGGCAAGTGAAAATAATCACCAAAACGAATATGGAGTCTATTCAGGCATCCGTCTGCGATCATATCTGATAGGAGCAAAATCCTCAACATATATATTAAGTCCCGAGCAAAGACATTTTTAATCTGCTCTTCTTAAAGCTGAGCGAATTATCTGATCATAGAGAACTATCTAGAAAACTTGATAAAAGGCAGCTGCTTTGCACAGTGTTCAGCTGAAGCCTTCGGGAGTAACCACTGGGACAGCTGTCCTGTCTCTGCACCCACATGCACTTGTTGCAGGACACACCTAGCACTTCCAACAGTATTACCAGTGAGGAGCTCTTCCATCATAACTATATCATGAAGTTGGTATATTCCTTGTCTTTTCTCTGAGAGAAAGGAAAGTGAAGCATAGAGAGATAAACGTGTCCTGTCTGTACAGATGCAAATCCACTGTAGGAACCCAGTGGGATGCAAGCACATTGATCCTGGTTCCCACACTGCAGACTCTACTGCAGCCTACTGCAGCCTCCTTCTACAAGCAAGACACCCAAATTCTAACGACTGGTATCCTTTATGAAAACCTCCTTTACTTCTTTTCCAGTGTTCTATATGACATGGAACATTATTCAGTTATAATCTATAGTGGTTAGTAATGCCTTAAGTTGGTCTTGGTTTGTCTTATATAATCAAAGTTGTGGGAGGAGCTGTATACGTAGAGTTCTTCAGTGGCATTATTAAGAATACTATTATCCTTTAACTATTCAACTGTACTACGACTAGGTGAGGGATGCTGTGAGCATGCTGATTTGCTTCTTTACTTAAGAAGACACAGGATGGAAGGACAAGGAGGTAAAGTGCTTGGGCCTATATCCTAGTCAGATACACCAAGAACATTGATCATTCCATGGACTCTGCCTGTACCTCATTTTGTATTGCACAGACCTGTGGGCACAGACATCTGGGAAATCAAGAATTGTTTGTTTGTTTTTTTCCCTACTACAGTGTTATTGTAATTAAAATTGAGATAGACATGAGATATTTAAAATAGGTGGGCACATAGCAGTGTTGACAAATTTCTCTTGATAATAGTGTATGGCAATTATCTTTCGCATGGTAGACTAGATCCGTGTCATACCTCTCCACATGCTGGGAGCAGAGCTGTGTCTGGCAAATTTGTAGAAACAATAGCAGTGTACTGAATGAATGACAGTGGTTCAGGACTCCAGCTGTATTTTGAAAATCTCCACTCAGATTTTGCTGTGGATCTCTTTATATAGTATTGAATGTCCTTTCAGGCAGTGAACAAAGATAAACAACATCCTAGGATATAATGTCTATAGTCACTGAATTAGAAATGCCAGAAGAGTAACTTGAACATTGCTCCAGAAAGAACGTACCCCTCCCCCCTTTAGAAAGAATCACAAATAGTCTACTGGCTGGAAGAACTAGAAATGGGAATAAGAAGCACAGCAGAACAGCAGGCAGCTATTGTGCTGGATGCTTCTGTGACTCTGCAGTGTAACACATTTCACTACTAGGGCCAAGCTTGAGATTGCTCCATGCTTTCAAAGTATGCTGGGTAGATGGGGGGGGAGCTGAGGGAATGGAGGGAGGGGAGGAGTGGGAGCAGGATGTATTCTATAAGTTGTATGAAAGAAAAAAATGATTACATCCGAAAACAAAACAAAACAACAGATCTATTACTCTTAATCTTTTGGAGTAAAATGTTACTCCTGTCGATGTAGTGGAAAAAAAGGATCACTTGAAGAGAAAAATGTGTTGACAAAAATGTCAGCAGAAGTCCAGTTTTTGGCCTAGCAGTTCTGGAGTGGTGAGATGACAGTGCAGGTATGACCCAGTCAGAGCTTATTTCTTTTTCTTTCTTTCTTTTCATACTTTTTCTTCTCTTAAAAACGTATACAATAGATCCTGCCCACTTCCCTCTGTCCACTCCTCCCAGTTCCCCCTATTTCCCCTCTCCCTCAGATCTAAACGCCCCCGTCTCTGTGTCATCCCCACCGCTTCTCCCCAGAAAGAAACAGTCCTCCCAGGGTTACTGCTCAAACAGTGCACGGCATAAAAAGATGGAACAATGCTGGCCACTAATCCCTACATCAAGGGTGGGCTGGGTAACCTGGTAGGAGCAAAAGGGTCCCAAGGGCAGGTAAAAAAGGTCAGAGACTCCCCCACTCCCTCCTGTAGGTGTTTTCAAGAATACCAATCCACATAGCTATAAGATGTATTTAAGGGACCCTGCAGGTTCTACGTCTGTTCCTTCAGTCTTTGTGGGTCCTAAGAGTGCTGGTCAGTTGACACTGTGGGGTTTGTTTTCCTGGTGTCCTCGGCCTCTGTGGTCTCCATCATCCCTCCTCTCCCTTTCCAACGGGGTTTACCAATCTCTATCAGAGGTATTTCTAAATGTACCTGGTATTCTTTGAGAAAACTGGCTTCTATTGACACTGAATTAGAAAAAATACAGGTTCTTCATGCTTCCCCCACTGCCAGCTCCATCATCTTCTGCAGGGTCAAATGTAACTTCTCACTGGAAATCTCCTGTCTTTACAAGGATATATATGAGCCCTAGGGAAATGTTTGCCTGTCTTTCATAAGACATGTTCTCATGTACATCATGTCTTTCATAAGAAAAATGAGTCAATTCCATGATCATCTCATGAATTTTGTAATGCTCATAAAAATTGTGTAGGGAGACATATAACAGTAGGTAATAAAAATTAATGAGAAATACTTCCTCTTGCTTAATTTTAATAATTAAGAAACCCTCTGCCAATAGATTGCATCTTAAAATTGGTAGGATTATATTTCCCATTGGAGTCCAAAAACTTCACAGACAAAATCTTTTCCCTTGTATAGCGCTGGAGACAGCTACAGAGCTGTTATTGAGTCACTGTAGCCTAAGCCCCTACCTGTTAGTAAATGCATCCACATCTGTTGGTTGCTGGGTTGCCTGTGACTTCCTTGACCTTCCCTCTTCTCTGCCCTGGGGATGATTGGTTTCTGCGAGCAAAATCAATTGTATCCTTTGGGGGTCACTGTGTGGGTGACACATGGGTGAGCAAAGGGATTAGAATATTTGTTCTAGGTCCATCTCTTAGTAACCTCAGGCAATTATTTGCTGTTTTCTACAGCCACATTTTTTCCCCACATTCTGATGACTACTGTCTATCTTTTGTATCTCTTTACGTTTAAGACAAAGATGTCAATCATGACATGGGTCCAAAGTTATCCCTCAGCACCACTCAAAGCCAGAACATTCCCATCTTGATCCTTCAGTGACCCTTTAGAAGTGAGCCAGTGAATTCTTAGATTATAACTGATAAGCAAGCCATCATGTGTTATTAGATTCATGGTTCCAGTAGGGGTCTTTGGTTTGTTTCCTTGGCTTATTTTATTTTATTTTATTTTCTCACAGGAGGAAGAGAAGGAAAATTCTACCTGGCATCATGACTGCTCCTGTTTTAGGATTAGCCTGGCAAAAGCTATCTCTTCTCTCTCCTGTTCTTTTTCTACCACCGCGTCTTCCTCCTCTCCTCTCCTCTCCTCTCCTCTCCTCTCCTCTCCTCTCCTCTCCTCTCCTCTCCTCTCCTCTCCTTCCCTCCCCTCCCTTCTCCTCTCCTCTCTTCCATCCTCCAGCAGTGTGGATGAAACAGGAAAGTATCATTCTAACTGAAGGAAGTCAGACTAGCAATTTAAACAGTTGATAGTCATTATGTGTAACTTCACTTTTCACCCTGCCACTCTTCTTACAAGTTTCTCGACTAAGTCAACTAAAGTACATACATTGTGAGGAAAATTTGCTAAGCTTCGTGCGCATATTTTCATTGTAAGACATTTATTTGAAGAATAGTAGAAAAGAAACATTTTTCACAAGGGTGAGATGCTCTGTGGGCAGAGATGTATCAATACGCTGGTTATAAGAATCACCATGTTAGTTGCTTTTCTCATAAATGTGACCAAATATCTTATAAAAGACCAGTTATGGAAGATAGATTTTTTTTTTCCATGGTTTGAGAAGGAGGGAAGGCATGCCATAGGTGTGGTTAGATGCCTGGCTTTGTGTCTACAACCTGGAAGTATAGAGAGTCAAATGCATTTGTTCAACTCAAATTCTTTTTCCTTTTAATTCACTCAGACAATGACTCACAGAATGGTTTCTCTCCAGATAATCCTGGAAACATCCTCCAGGCACACCCAGAGCTGTGTCTTCTGGGTGATTCCAAATACATTTTTTTTTTTTTTGGCAATGAAGATTAACAACACAGTTATGTTTCTGTTGAAATGGGGGGACTGAATAAAGAAACTTAATCTTTCCCACAAGCATGAAACTAAAGTCTTGCCTGTGCCCAGAAATCACATCACAGTACATTCAAATTTATGTTAGATCACAGCGTGAATGAATTCCTAAGCCACATTCAAGCAAATGTTCTTTTTTATTGACTTTTGGAAAAACATCAATAGGTAGATTGACTGACCTGATGTTCTTTGGCTTCTCAAGGTGAGAAGGAAATGGTGCTAAAACTAGAAGATAAAGCTACCATCTTTACATCTGTGCCTTGGTGCTCAGAGATTAGGAAACACATTAACTAGATAAGAAGAAAGGTTTTCTTGAGCTATATACTGAATTCCACAAATTATCAGGAGGTGTAAGGTGGTCATGGTTTGCCTTCAGTTACCAGTATCTGCACTGAATTTTGACCAATGCTTTTGCATTAGCAACCTTCCCATAGCTGAGGGTAAAGGTGGAATAAGAGACAAAGAAAATAGATGGAAGAAACACCTGAATTTTCACCTTTCCCCATTTCTTATGTTCTTTAAAAGCATGTCACATAGACAACCAGATGTTGGGACACATATAAAGTAATTTAGTAGTTTTGTCTGTTTAAATTGTAGCTTTCTCATTTATGAGTTGTAGAATCTTAAGATAACTGTTAATTTATGTACCTTGTTATTTAAAAATGGGATGACAGGATGGGTTTTTTGCAAAGTTGTTGCAGTTCTCAATTTTTAAATATAAAGCATCCTGGCGCTAGAAGATGAATGTCAACTTCTAGTAAGAAATCTCTGTAGTTTGGAGAAATTGGCTTAAAATATGCAAATGGTTGGGAAATACTGGGTGCATGATAGATAGGGATGCTGTATATTGTATGGTGTTTTTTAGCTTTGATTTACCTTGTGTACCCAACACTTGTGTTTACAGCAGGTAACAGTGAAAACGTATTATCTACTGTTTGGTTGATGTTAACAGAAAATGACTTCTATAAAGTTAAAGGTTCTTATCTGTCATACAAAGGCAATTTTATTTTTTTTTGACAATAGTAAGTATCAAGTACACGGCACATACGATGCTTTCCAATTCTCCCAGTATTGTTTCAGTAAGGGGCCTTGGAATGTAGATTCCGAGATGAATATTTGCATAGAAGAGGTATTTAGGGGATGGTCTCAGAAATATCATACATAAGAAAATGGGGTGATCATAGCCAGGCAGAGGAAAGGATCAAATGTGCACTTGCTACAGAAACCCACAGAGAGCTGTGGCAATGTGGTGACCATTCACACTGAACTGAAGCCAGGACCCCTCTTGCTCATACAACAAATAGGGGCAATCTTGAGTGAAGTGATTCCTCTGTTGAAGAAAAACATCAACAACGACCTCTTCTGTCATCAGTGATGATAAACAAGTGTCTGTCCTGAATGACTGGAAACTGTGTAACAGCACAGCGTAGCACCCACCCTGGTAGCACTTAGATCTGATTGCTCCACTGAGAAAGTTTGTGTCTTCTTGGAACAGGGCGACCAAGATTACAGGAAGTCTAGTATGATGAGCTTCAGTTCTTCCCACTGCAGCTGGGTCTCAAGACCAGGACTCTCATCCTCATTTGCTTCCTCTGACACACATGCTAGGTTCACATAACCGTTGCATGATTTCTATGCTTACCTTAGACCATGGATATTTTTCTTATTGTTGCCCATGTCCACCTGGATGCAGCATGTGCTCTGTTCTTCCCCCTCCTCCATGGTATAGCAGCTCCTTTCTTCCTGCTGTTCACATCTGGCCCTGCTAACTTGGTAACTACTTTCCTTGGCTGCACCGCAGGTTTCCAGGCATGAAATACTTGAAGAACGAGGAAGAAAAAGCATAGCTCAGAGCTTCAGCAGGACCCCATTTTTTCTTCTAATAGAAGAATGTATTCCAGAGACCAGGACCTCTGACCTACAGAGCTTAAAGTGGAAATAGGAAATATATAATTTCTGGGAACCAAATTCTTCCTACATATGGAAGTTAATGATGTTGTCAGGTTGAAGCATAAATTCTCTAGAGGGCCTCATGGAACCACTCTTTGGTTTCCTGCTCCAAATATTCTAACATAGGAGCCTCAATAACAGTAGTAAAGAACAGGAGTCAGTGTAGTGTATATGAAATTCCCTAGGGGCAGCCTTCTATCTTTGAAAGACATCATCACAAGACAGTACCATGTCTTAAATGGTACTTAAATGGCCACGTCATTGCTTATCAGCTCAGTTGTTTCTAGTTGGCAAGGCCTGTGTCAGCATCAGTGTGTTTTCATTATGCACCCTCGGCATTAGCAGCTGTTCAGCAAAGTGATTCCCTAGTCTAGAAAGATATCACATGTTTCCCTGATGACTGATAAAATGCTTTGTAAGCACACAGATCATAATGAAGCTAGTCATAATCCTGTGAGTTTATAGCAGTCTTCAACTAGGACGGTTTGCCTAAAGAAAGAAAGCAGAAACAGAGAGAAAACCAATCCTGATAACACTGCGTGAGATCTTAGTTCTTTTTTCCTCCCCTGAAATAAGAGCTCCTTCAAGGTTTCCTTTAACTTATTATGTTTCTTTTGTAAGCCTATAAAAGAATTCCATAGATTGAATAACCAAAAAGAACAGAAACTTATTTGTTACTTTATGGAGGCTGGAAGTCCAAGATGAAGGTTTCAGCAATAGATATCTGGTGGTAGTCTTCATGTTCTTTTCTGATATGACAGAAGGCAGGAGGACAAGTTGGTAAACTAGTCCAGGCTGTTAGGCCTCCTTTACAAGGCTCTGATTCCACTAGTGAGGAAAGACGGCCCACAACATAGTCACCTCTTTAATGCCTTCTCTTTCAACATCATTATACTGGTAACACCTGAATTGAGGACGCACTCAAACCGTAGAAGTGAACCAATGCACTCTTACCATTATTGAGTTTCATCTTTGTAAAGCAATTTCTGATGAAATCTCTGATGGATACATAGTTGTGTGTGTGTTCTTAAATTTACAAAGTTAATACCACAAACCAGGACTTCTGTCTTGAGACTTATTTTATACCTGGCTTTGAATATTTCTTATCTGATTGATGTTGTAATAATTTTTATGGTTGAAATTGCTGATATTTCCAAGTTTTTGTGGCTATTATGATGTTTCCCAATAGGCAAATTAAATGTCATGGTTTATGAGAGGAAAATGACAGAGGTGTGGAGAGCCCTTTTATCCAGCACTTACTCTTTGCCACACATGGCTGAAAGTGGTTTTATAATTACCAAAGTTCATTCCTATCACAGCCCCGAGGCATTGGGATTAGTTTTCTAATTTTGACAGAATAAGTTTGTCCTGAAAGCAGCTTTCAAATTACTTGAACTAGACATGTGTGAAAATGTATTTTTAATGTCTGTCAAACACTGAAATGACATTCAACAAATGGAGGTAAAATATTTTCATCAAAATCTTTACTCTAATATATCATCGTCCATTTGGGTTGGTGAAATAAAATACCACTGAGTGGTTTCTAAACAGCAGGAAATCATTTTCTGGAATTCTGTATGCTGAATAGTCAAAGACCAAAAATCCAGAGGATTTGTTGTCTAGATAGAGCCATTTACTGCTTCAAATATTGCCATCTTTGACTGTGTCTATCCACCAGAGAAGAATGAATGAAGCCTCTGGGGTCTCTTATAGAAAGACACTAATCTCACTTATGAGAGTTTTTTCATTTGTTTTGTCACCTGACAAAAGAGTTCGTATTTCCACACAAGAATTTGGGGAGACAAAAACATTCAGAGCTTAGCAACAAAGGAATACTGCAGATCAAGACCCTGTTAGATCACATATGTCAGGTGACACAACTGGTGATGATAAAGGCAGAATTTGAATGAAGCTTCAACTCTGGGGTTGATACTGTTAGCTCCTGTGTTAGACCCCATTTTATGGCAAAGAAAATAGAGGTCCAGAAACATGATTTTTGTCAAGTCCCCATTTGATAAGAGGGTAACTACAGCTTTATATTCATGGATCAAAAAACTAACTTAACATGTTTCTTTCATTAACTGCATCACTTATTTTGCCACTAACTCTACAGGAACTGAAACAAAAGGTACTTGATACAGTGGTGAATGAAATAAAAGGAACTTCCATGTGGACGCCCGCCTCGCCTGCAAGGAAGACGCCGCACACAGGATTCTTCTGGTTCACGCTTTATTGAGGACAGCCGTTCAATTAAGTGTTGAAAGCGAAGACCCTGATTGTAAAAAGCACCCTGCTTATATAGAGCATGGGGCCACGTGACGGTCAATGATTGGATACTCGTCCAGACCCTCATTAGCATGGAGGGAGGCGGCAAGGACTGCTCTCCTGCGCCTGCGCTGTAACTTGTTTACTCCAAATGTGAGCAATTACTCCAAATGTGAGCAATTACTCCAAATGCGAGCAAGAACCACCTGGAAGCAGGAAACCGGCGCCATCCTGTAATGGCGTTTCAACTCGGCTCCCAACATCTCCCCCTTTTATATTAAATTAAAGACAAAGGAACATGCTAAGTCACCGATCAACCCCCTCCATCTACGGAGGTGAGGATCAAGGAAGTTAAGCATGTCCTAAATACCCAGGTTACCTTATCTCGTGCAATGAGGAGAACCTCTGAGATGTGCAAAGGCTAACCTTGGGTCGAATAAGGGATGTGCCTATTTTTGGTGCAATGGAAGCAAGTCCTCAAGGTGCAAAGGCCACATACCCTAAATTGTCTAAAAGGGAGACATGTGGTGGAGATGAACTTCTGTCGCATTGGTTCTGACAACATACAGCTCAACAATCAAAAGGAGGGTTGGATATTACACACCAACCATCGACCTAACGATAGCCCACTGTCTAAGCGTTGCCAACCAGGCTGCAGGGGAATGTCTCACATCAAGGGCAGCAAATGCTGGAATAATCATAGCATTATCTCGCTGTCTCTGCCTATACATTCTACAAAGCACCAAAAGCATATTAATACAGAAGCAATCATCATAATTCCCATAGTAATCCAATCCCAGAGTCCTGCTACCATGGATAAGTCCACACGAGTTGAATTGACATGTGTAATGGCCAGTCTTAGGTCCCTCATAGTAGCATCAAATTGTGATGACCAATCCGTCTTGAAATATTGAGAAAGTTCCCATGACAAATTTGCAGCAACAGTATAATTATGATATTGAACAGATGTCACACATAAACCAAGCATCCTCCATTCACAACCTAATTGAGCCAATTGCCATAGTACGATTTTCCCCTATACCACTATTTTGAGAGTCATAAGGCAAATAGGCAAGATCAAGACTAGAGTTCGTCATGCATCACCGGCATTGGTTTGGGGAGTGTCGTTAGTATTCCCCATCGTTGTTCTATGCGTATCGAGGGCCACTTTATCAGGATCATCTGGAGAGCCAGTAGCGTTTTCAAGATCTTCATCTTGTTCTTGATCTTTTTCAGGCTCTAAGGGCTGTTTCACCGTCCTCGTCAGATGAGCAGGCACCCAAATGGGGTTTTCTTGATCCTGAGGAAAAACACAAACAGCTCCCCTGGATCTTATTAAAACTTGATCCGGGCCCTTCCATTGGTTAGACAATACATCTTTCCACTTGACATTTTCTAGTGGAGGTTGTGTAGACATAGCATGTCTATCTGCTGCAGACCTTCCAGCAGCATCCAAATTCAAAAAATTTCTTGTGATGGTTACATGACCTGCAGCTGCAAACCATGGAGCTATGGTATCCACCTCCTGCAAGAAATGAACTATGATAGAACCAATTTCATTGGACAGGAAGGTGAGGCACCCATGGTTCTTAGCCTTAGGCAGGTTAGGAAGAGGGGGCGCAGAGGGAGCCGCCGGAGCGTATGGCTCAGGACGGTAACGTTCTTCCTCATAGCGCGCAGCTTCCTCTTCTAGTTCTGTTTGTTCCTCTGTATCCAGTTTCTTTTCTGACCCCAAAGTTTCTGAGTCTGTGGTTTCTGAGTCAGAAGAGGAACTACTAGTCTCATCCCTGGTTATTTTTAAATTTTCAAATTCTGCTAATATTGGGTATACCCTTTTCTGACTATTTATTTGTTTCTTTTTTTCTTTTTTCTCTTTTTCTACCCTTTTTATATCTTTTTTAGGCCTCTTCCTCTTTTCTGTTTCTGACATGCTGTCTTGATGTTTTGCTAATATTCGCTGTCCTTCCCTTACCCTCTCTTGACATCGCTTATTAACCATACGCCATAATGGCCATGTACCGGCACGGAAACTTCCCTTTTCCTTTTCTCTCTGCAATTCTCCTTCTAGTTTACCCCAAGAAGGGATTGTAAGAGATCCGGTGGTTACTGGGCGATGACAATTTAGACAAAGGCAACAAGCAAGAACAACAATAATCATACTAGCAAAAATGACCGCGCCTAGTGCAGGGTCAATCTCATAAAACAGCATACCTCTCAGAAAGAGTCTGGATCCACTTTCGTCCCCGCGCTCCAGTTCTGAATCCTCCTGAAAACAGGGGTCTCCGCCGGTGCTCAGATGATGGTCAGGTTCCCGGGTTTCGGCACCAAATGTGGACGCCCGCCTCGCCTGCAAGGAAGATGCCGCACACAGGATTCTTCTGGTTCACGCTTTATTGAGGACAGCCGTTCAATTAAGTGTTGAAAGCGAAGACCCTGATTGTAAAAAGCACCCTGCTTATATAGAGCATGGGGCCACGTGACCGTCAATGATTGGATACTCGTCCAGACCCTCATTAGCATGGAGGGAGGCGGCAAGGACTGCTCTCCTGTGCCTGCGCTGTAACTTGTTTACTCCAAATGTGAGCAATTACTCCAAATGTGAGCAATTACTCCAAATGCGAGCAAGAACCACCTGGAAGCAGGAAACCGGCGCCATCCTGTAATGGCGTTTCAACTCGGCTCCCAACACTTCCAACCTATTAAGAAGCTTTGAGAGCAATCTAAAATTATGAAGACAAAGATCACCATTTGTGAACTGCATTCGAGGAGGCTGGTATTATAAACGTAACCAACTTTTTGGAGACACAATGAAGTATAGATTCTGTAGCATGAGCTCTGTGCTCTTGTTAGAACAACAATACCACCAATAACTTTTTAAAATCTATTTTATAAACATGATTTCATAATAAGTAATGTCAGGGTTGCTCCAGTGCAGTGGTCCACAACCTTCCTAATGCTGCAGTCCTTTAATACAGCTCCTCATGTGTGGTGGCCCCATAAAATTATTTTCACGGCTACTTCATATGTGTAATTTTGCTACTGTCGTGAATCGTAATGTAAATATATAACATGCAGTGAGAGGGTCACTTGACCCCCCCCACCCAAATGGGTCACAACCCTCAGGTTGAGAAATGCTGCTCTAGAGAAAACTAGGTTATCCCAAAACAGTGAAAATGTTGGCGTACCTTGAAAGACATTTCAGAAGTCAAAATAAAATAATTGAGAAATTTTAAACATTTACTCATGAATGCTTTCCGCTGTGATCACAATCGATTAGCGTCATTACATAATGTGTTACATTACATATTGGAGTTATATCTGAGAAATAAATCAAAGAATCAAAGGTGTACATTCCTTGGTATTTTTAAGACACCAAGCATTTCTAATTTACATCCCTCCTGTGGTGGCTGTAAATGAATTTCTTTGAAACAGCTTCATGTACAGTGAAGCATTTCAGAGTATAGAATATTTTATCGCCATTATTCCCCAGGTGGAAGACTATAGGAAGATGGTAGCACATGAGAATAGCAGCCTGGCTACAGCTGTAATGCAGGGCTAATATTTTGTGTGTTGGTTCATGTGGATTTTATCTCTGAGGATGTTTCAGCTTCATAGAGAGCCACTATAGCGACAGATGTGAACAGTGTAGCAACAGTGACCATGGAGAGATGTAGCAAACTTTGGATCTTCCGTATCTAAGAAAGTCCAGCTAGGAAGGGTGTGAGAGAACTGTTCTGTTAATAGTCATCCTCGCAGATTGACACCTATCTTTCTTACTGGATCCATTACACTAAGTAAGATAGAAAGATCTGCTAAAAACTAATCTTTTACTTTAAATATTTTTATTTTTATTTTTATTTTAAAATATTTTTATTTTAAAATCTATTAACCTCTCCAAAGAACAGAGTATGAATGGTCTGTTCTTCAGACCGTTCTTCAGACCAAACAGATCGTCACAGAAAGGGTTACACAACAATTGCATCACAGAAGATAAGGCATAGAAGGGAAGTACTTTGACCTTTTCCATGATTGACTATTATAATCAACATTCTTCTGAAGGCAGGCAGAATTTGGGTACAGCTGGTTGGTTTAATTTCACTGACTCATGATGATAAGAAAACAAATCTCACATTTTGTATTTCCTTTATGACTAGAGATAGTGTTCTTGGAGGGGTACAGTTTATGCATTTTGGTTGTGTTGTTATGGGTGATTGCTTTGAAGTACATCTAAAGTGTGGTTTCCTTTTTTTTTTTTCCTTAACAGGTTGCCATCTTTTAGAGAACACATAGCAAGACAATGGCAGGATTCCATTCTCAGAAGTAACTAAAACACACATCAGAAACTGTGGTATCACCTGTCATGTAGAAACATCCCTTGTACTAGGCGGCAGGAACATCATCGACTGGACAGGAGAGAATGTGCACTCATAGGGCCCTTTCCTGAACTCCTGGTTAGAACTTAAGTCTCTCTTAGAGCAAAGACTTGACTGAAGCAATGAAGTCACTGACTTTATGATTACATCTTCTTCCATTGTGTTTTATCTGGAGCAACTATTGTAATCAAAACATTTTCTATATAGATGCACTGACATATCACCAGCCACAAACCCCATCCCTATCGCTAGCTATTTGTTTCATGGAACTTATAGCTCCTTCAGGTGGGATACTGTGAAGAACTGTACCTTCAGGTGGGATACTGTGAAGAACTATCATGCTGTGGTGAATTATGAGATGCTTGGGTTGCTGTTTGCCCAGAAGTGCACTGACAAGGAACACTTTGACAACCATAATTCTGTGTTTTATTTTGTAGTATAAATGTAGTAGGAGGAGCACAGATTTAGATCTATCTAGACAGGGAGTCAAAGTGTGTCTGCTTATTGACTGTATATCACACTCTAACCTCTTCTGTCTACAATATAGCATAAGCATTTATGTCTTTGGCTTTATCATTTAGTGTTCTCAAATTATAAATGAACTATGATATTGTAAGAAGAGAACAAAAGTTGCATAAAGACCAAATGGATTAGTCAGGGTTTTCTAGAAGAATAGAGCTAATAGAACAGATATATATTCAAAATATACAGTAGATCAGCTTGTACAGTATGGTGTGGGTAGTTCAACAATAACTGTCTTATACTAGAGGGGCTGAGAACCTGATAGTAGCTCAGTCCACAAGGTTAGGTGCTTCAGCAGTGTCAATCTGGAACCTAAAACCTGGAGGATTATTGGAGAGCCACCACTATACACCAAAGCCCAGAGAGGCTGAGTTCTGATTTAGCACAAGAACCAGCAGTGGCAAGGGCAGTGCCAATACCAGGCTAGATGCTAAAGCTTTCCCTCTACTGTGTGTTTTTAATCTAGGCTGCTACCAGCAGGTTACACAGGTTACACCCACATTTAGGTTGGGTATTCTCATATCAGTTAAAGCAACCAGGACCATTCTCCCCAACAGGCATACTCATGGACCAACCTCAGGTAGAAAGTTCCTCATTGGGTCTCTTTTCCCAGGTAACTCTAGGTTATGTCAAATCGTTCGCTAAAGTTAACCATCACACCAAGAATACAGTTTTCTGTTATTCCTAATTCTATACTTCTCAGTTAACCAATAACAAGGACTTGTCATGTTTCTTTAAACAGAAACACACAGACATACAATTGTGCACACATAGACACACACCCCTAAAAACTTTAGATGGTTTCTTTCATGTATTTGTAACTAAAAAGGATAATGCTTTGCAAGACTTCTCCACCTTCCTTTTTATACAGAAGGATATCTGTTCTAGTGAATATGTATTTAACTCTATTTAAAAATAATTCTAATATGCATAGATTCTCAAATAGATATATACATTTTATATGAAAGGATTATTACCTACTTACTTTAAAGCATCCTTGACTTTGATCTCTGAAACAGTCACTTTAATCATTATAACACAATACTTATTGTAACACAGCCACATTCTCCGAGACTCTCCAGCCTGATTTCCTTGTCTTTTTGTCTAATCCACTGGGAGTCTCGGAGAGCCTTTTGACTGGGAGTTCTGCCCTTGAATGCATATGAATCCTGTCATCAGCAAGTCAAGGCAGACCCCCCTGCTAGGTATTTTCTTCAAAGCATTTTCTTCAAGTCCTCCATAATAATCATAGACAATTTCATCTCATATTTAATTCCCCACATGCCAGTTTCTAATTGTATGTGCAAGGTTATTTTTAAAAATTTTTCTAAGCCCTTGATTGAAACTATATAAAGAACTTTCTAGGGACCGTGTAAGCTCAGGGCAAAATAAACTCACAGAGACTTTCATTCTGAGTTCTGCATTCATATCTGGTCTAGGTCAAGAATGAGTGGCAGCAAGAACTTTAGCACCCCTGGGAGAGGGACTAATTCCATTTCTGGACCGAGTCAATTTAATCTCATCTTTTGAGACCTTCAGGAAGTAGTCTCTGAGAGACCTCAGGCTCTGTTTAGGAGGCACTATGGCCTTGTGGACTGAGACTGTGTTTAGGAGTCAGAGCTATCTAGGGTTTTTTTTTCTGGGCACTGCTTCACGGAGAGAAGATTCTTCACCTCTATTTGACTTTTCCTTTGTCTAAAAATTGGGATAATAGTACAGGCCCTGCACGGATAGCTGTGGTGTTTAAATGAGACAGAAAATATACATCACTTGTCATAGAGAAGAATCTACACAGAAGTGTGTGTGTGAGAGAGAGAGAGAGAGAGAATGAGAGAGAGACAGAGACAGAGAGAGACAGAGACAGAGACAGATGCATTTCTGTACTTCTAATAGTATTCCAAACATTGATTAAAACACATTGCGCATATTAAATTGTTTAATATCCACTGATTTGCATATAAAGAAATACTGGCATCCTTGATTTAATATGAGAAATGTGAGCCTAAACAGAGTGAAGTAACTTCCTCAGCACTTCAGAGACAGTAGGTGGTAGGATGGAACATTCAGTTCACAATGCCTGGTTCTAGAGCCCCTGGTCTTGTTATCACACTGCCTCATATGGAGGCTATTCTAATTGCCTTGTTTAAATATTAAATTGCAAGTCATTGCTTCTGCAGAAAATTTTAGTGTCACTCCTTTTGAGGGAGATGTTAATTGAACTTTACTTATTTTTGTGTCACTATTGGAAATAAAATAGAGTAACAGCTGTAAAGATGCATGTAGTCTGTGTCTCTCCAGACTGTTCCATACATTCAAAGAGTGATTGTATATGTTGGTCAATACACCCAAGAAACTTCTCTACTTAATACCCAGCTTATTGTCAACATCTTAAATAAATACAGCTTCCTATCAGAATTTCTCTGGGGTTTATTTGTGAAGTCACAGCAATACATAATTATTGAGTTTCTACAATTAAGTTCATAATCCCTAAAAATAAGCTGTTCTAATAGTTATGGGTAAAAGTTGAAGTTGAACAACTGGATCTTTTCTTCTTTTTTATAAGAGAGAGGGAGAGAGAGAGAGAGAGAGAGAGAGAGAGAGAGAGGAGAGAGAGAGAGAGAGAGAGAGAGAGAGAAGAGAGAGAGAGAGAGACAGACAGACAGACAGACAGAATCAGAATATGTGTATAGTGTATGTATTTGTTTGTTCCTATGTGTATGGATATTTTTGCATGGGCAGATGCACATGCATGCACATTCACAGCATGTAGAGGCCTGAGGATGATAATGGGAATCATTCTTCATCACTCTTCTTATTCCTTCAGGCAAGGAAGGTCTATCAAGAGCTAGTCTATCTGAGAGCCTTCCTAGGTAGCTTGCTCTGAATTACAGGCAGTTTATTAAGCCCACCTGGAACATACACAGGTTCTGGGTATTCAAACCATTGTTCCTCTTGCATGCTGTGCAGGTACTTTAACTGTTAAGTGATATCAGATAAGTTTGTTTTTTTAAGAAAATGTGATCTCCTTCCATCCCTCCCTCTTAAGGCTCTATCACATACTAGGTAGCTACTTTGCCCCCTGAGCTACATATCTTACCCCAGTCTGTTTACTTATTTCAATGCAAAGAATTTCTTGATACGCTGATGCGTATCATGCCTTTGATACACTGATGTGCTTGTGAACCTCTAGACAGCATTGCACTTCCTTAGTCTGTGTGCCAAGGAACCTGTGGAGTCTTTGTAATGTATAATTTCAGCTAGACTGAACTGTTTCCCAGGATCCTTTCTCTGTAGGTCTTTAGTGAGGGCTACATTTTTAGTTAGTGTAGGTCACAACAAGCATCATTGTGGAAGATTTGGGAAGTAGAAATGAACTGCAGCTGCTTGTGACTCTCATACACTGATGATGATCTCTGGCTCTCCTCCTTGGTGCTTGCCAGTAGCTGGGCCTGCAGATAAGGCACCTTTCCCAGGGCGCTCTTTTAACTTCTCCATCTTTGGAACCAGGTGAATGTCAAATTTACAAGGAAATGTACCAGTTTCTCCCATTGATTGCCCTGGTCAACAGTTTCAGAGGATGTGAGAATCAGCAGAGATTCTAGCTATGCTCATGTAACCATACTTTTATATAAGCCTTTCCTTCCTGGTTGCTTGTTTTGCCCAAAAGAACACTTTGAGGCAACAACCTTACAGGGGTGACCTAAATTGGCCATACAATTACTACGATAGAATCTTTTGTAATGTGTAATGCATGGTGCATATGTAGTATCACGTTAACTAACATGTAATCTGTGTTACCTACTGATGCTGCATTTCTGATTGGGGCCTTATCAGACACAGTGCTCTTGATCCCTGGCGCAGCTAATATCCTCAGTTATTATATTCTGAAGAACATTAGTTAGAAACGATTAATGTAGTTGAATAATATTTTAGATGTCCTTTTCCCAGTACTTGAGAAAAAACTGTTCAGAGTAAGTCATCAGATCATAGCATCTACCTGACCACTTCACTGCGGCTTGTGGTAGAAAATACCATTATGTTCTGCTACATGGTTGGTCTTGAGTTCTTCTAACAGTCTATGTATTAAAGAGTCTGTTAGGAAATGGATCTTTCATAGATGTAGCATTATAAGAGATTCTTAGGTGATTAAGGTTTTTTATTTTATTTTTTTCTTCAAAAAGGGGGACTGTAGGATACTGTCTCTTTCTTGCTATATTGACACCTGATACCTGATAGTGGGCCTAAAGCAAATTTGATTTTGGAGTGAAGTCTCCAAAACTTCGAGGTAAAACAAACCCTTGATCTTTATAAGCTTCTTAGGCATTTTGTTCTAGTAACAGAAAGTTGTCTATCATAGTTTCTGCTGTGGTTTGAATCAGTTTTCCACAAGGGATGAGCTTAAGTTAAGAAGCCCGGTATCTATGATGAATACGTGTGATGTGAAGAATAGGATTTTGCAATGCAATATGGTAAAGTGATCAAGTAGTAGTGGATGAGGAAGATTCCTGGATTCAATCTCGAGTGTTCTCTTAAGAATAGACATGGCAACAGGGACAAACAGAAGGAAGGCTGCAATGTAAATATAGAAGCAGAGACTGGGTTTGTGCTTCCATGAGTCAAAGACTGCACACGTTGCTGTCGACCACCCAAAGCTGAGAGGAAAGGAGCTTCTTCTTTTAGATGGATAAAAATTCCAGATACTGAATATCTGTGGTTTTAAGTTACATAATTTTAGGCAAATTGCTACAATAGTGTTGGGAACTAAGACAGTTTCCAAATTAATTTTTGGATACCTCTTCTGGTGGTTGTAGGTCTCCATCCCATATTCCCTATTTGTTTACTGCAGGACAAAGTTACAGGAACACATGTGACCAAGGAAGTAATCTCAGTAACTATGTCCCTTTTAAGGAGTACTTCAAGTTTGACTTGGATGGACAGGCTTTTAATTTTTATGCATATGTGTGATTTGCCTGCATGTATGTCTGTGCACCATGTGCATTCCTGGTACTGCTGCTGAGGGCAGAAGAGATCATGGGTTCCCCTGGTGCTGGAATTATAGATGGTTATAAGTCATCAGATAGGTGCTTCATATCAAACCTGGGTCCTCCAGGGGAGCAGCTAGTGATATTAATCATTGAGGCATCTCTCTAGACCCCAATGGGCTGTTTTGAATGAAGCTGCACAACTCTCTCAGTATCTGTATCTTGTCCATTTTTTACCATCTGCAACTACAAAGCTCAGGATGCCCAAGGTGGGTGGTAGCCAGGACAGTATTTCCATGGCAAATTTGATTATCTTGAAATGATGTTCTTTGTTCAAGAGGCTGACTCTAGATTTAGGCTTTTTAGATGTGAGGGAGAAATTCTGTCCTGTGCAGCCTTCTTTCTGGTCACATGCTGCTTGGACTTCTGGGAACAGTTTAAGATTTAAAGGAGGCAGTGGCAGTTGGCAGTGACAATTTGTAGGATGGTTTAAGAGATGATAGTTCAGTTCCCTATAAGCTCCTGTTCTCCAAGCTACAGATAGATAAGGACAGCCCAAAAGGGCAGTGGACTTCTCTTTCTTTCTCTCTTTCTCTCTTTAAAGGCCACCTGCAAGAATAGTGAAGAATTCTTTCGATCTTTCCTGTCTCTGTTTTGAGCAGGAGGTAAAAAAGGCATGGTGGAAATTTGTTACAAGTTAGGAATCAGTTACAAGTTAGGAATCTGTCACAGTGGCAGTTGGGACAAGAGACAGGCTTCAGAATTTAGTGGTATGCAGCACTCCAACGTTGGGCAAATGAATACCAGTTGGAGCAAGAGAACAGGCTGCAGATTTCAATTACAGAGAATGACAACCCAGAACTAAGCTCCTTTCTCATGGTCCCATTCTCAGTCACCTTCTTACTCATATTAAGGCTATTCATCTATAACTCTGTCATCCAGGTAGATACTCCTTCCTCTCCTCCTCTTTTTTTCCTTAATGCCATGGACTCAATTCATATGCTGAATCTTTAACCCTAAGCTGACTGTTTTTGGAGGGGGTCCAGTAAGAAGAAATTAAGATTAAATTATGTTATAAGGGTAGATCCTAATTTGATAGGACTGGTGCTCTGCTATTCAACAAGAAGACTGCTGATAAGCAATTCAAGCTCTTCAACAGAAGCTGACTCAGTCAGTAACTTGATCTGGGGCTTTGGGCTTCCTGAACTATGAGAAAATAAAGTTTTGTGGTTAAATCCACCCAATCTGTGTTATTTTGTTATGACAGCCCAAGCTGACTAATATACTCAGCCAGGGCCATTTGTCTAGTACCTGCTATTATAAAAACTCACTCTCGGTTTGCCTGAGTCTTCCTGACTCAAGCAGATTTTATTTTTGTTTCCATTTCCATCATGGGTTACAAGCTTGAGGGAGAGGTGGGGCAGGAGAATTGTGCTAGGAGTAGGAAGAGACATGCAGGAAAGAAACACTGCTAGGGCTTAAAAAACATTATCCTATTATCAATCTCTCTTTCCCTCCCTCCATCTGTCCCTCTGTCTTTCTCTCCCTTTTTCCCTTCCCATAGTAACTTGCGTAGGTACCACATTGTATGAATGGGTACTTGTTAGCCAACTAGACCAGAATGATATTACATGCTTTCATTTTGTTGAGCTCAAAATATACAAGCATATTGATGTTTGAAGCTACCACTACATCTATTATTTCACAGGAGGGCCTAGTCTACTCCTTCAAATTTAGTGGTGATGGGGAGCAGGCTATTCTACATAGAAGAAACTGCATGATCTCAAACATAAGGCGTAAAACTACATCTTGACAAAGGCATATTTAGGGAACTGTGTAGTTGGGAGAAGGTTGAGAGATGAGACTTGAAAGGTGGTTAATATTTTTGGAGAGAAGTGAATGTCATGCTGAGGAATTTGGAATTTATTACCATTACTACACATTGTACTCTAGCAAATTCTAAAGTTCTCATGTAAAGAGATGATCACGTTACTCAATGCCTCCCTTTCTAAAGACCCTGAATGTTCCATGTGTTCCTGTTGGACTACAAAGATAGAGACCATGTCAATTTGGTTATTGTTTATCTTGGGCCAGGCCCAGGGCCTGAGGTAGTCAAGTGCTCCCAACTTCTGCTTTGAGTGAATGAATGAATCTGAGAAAAGTAGAAACACAGGGCCAATGTACTTGAATCATGATTCGGGGAGAGTTATAAAAGATGACAGGAAGTCTGTCATAGAAATCTGCCAGATCTGTTATTGCCATCACCTTTCTTATACTTACTCCAAATCCTTTGCAAGGTGATCAGGTCCAGCATCTTATCTTTTGTGGAAATGGAGGGTAACAGAGTATTTCCTACCTTGGCAGCAGAGACAGCTAGGGTCAGGATTGCGCTGCCCTCAGCTACTTCCTGAAGGAACAATCCTTTTTTTCTTTTTTTTTTAAAATGGCTTTGCTCAAAAATTTTCTTTTCCGACTCTTTTCTCGTCATTACTATTGGCTTTTCTGATGTGTCACCTCTGGGCTGCCAGCATCTAACCTGGTAAGGAAACAGCTTGAGCTGGATGCTCCAGGGTTCTGACCAAACTTTTGGGGTGAAAAGATTAAAACTCAGTTTGCCAGAAATGTCTAGAATCTAGTCTCTGGGAAATATTTTTCTTCCAGCTGGTAAATCATTCTGAACTATTACATAACTGATGTAAAAGGAATTAGAATTTGTAGAAATACATTAAAACTGATATTAGAACAACTGCTTTCTGAGATTGTGAATAAAAGAAGATAATTTGACTTTAAAATGAGAGGAAAAGCAACAGAATCATGCATCAATAACTTTGAAAACATCCCTTCTTCCCCCTCCTCTTCTTCTTCTTCTTCTTCTTCTTCTTCTTCTTCTTCTTCTTCTTCTTCTTCTTCTTCTTCTTCTTCTTCTTACATCTAAAATGAGCTGATAAATGTTTTCTGTCACAGGATCAAAAAGTTAGATGCCAGAGAGCTTGAGTAATTTGCCCCAAACCACACAGATACTATTAGACAGAGCTAGGACATGCACGCAGGGTCTAGGTAACTATAAAACCAAGTGCCTTTATTTGTTTTCCTGTTGAAACACCTGGACTACATCAACATAAGGGAGGTAGTCTTTAGTTTAATGCCACAGCTCAAGCAATAGTCCATTAAAGTGAAGAAATAACAATGGCAGGAGCTTGAAACAGCTGTCCACATGTGTCTGCAGTCAGAAGCAGACAGTGCTCAGCTCATTTTTTCCATTTTATACGGGCTAGGATCTCCTGCCTTGGAAGTGGTTCCACTCAGAGTTAAGATGAGTCTTTCCACATCAGTCTATGAAATCTAGATAATCCCCCACAGGCATGCTCAGAGGTCCATTTTTCAAGTGATTCTACATTTTGTCAAGTAGATGATTAACATTTAGTGATTAACACATCAAGATTCTGTCTAACATCTTGAAATAAGGCAGACAATGGGAGCTTCTGGGCTCTTCGTAAAAATCCACATCACCATTTGTTGAGTATCTCATTAATCTGGATATGTTCACATAAAGTTTAATCCACTTTTTGTTAAGACACTGCTTATTAAGGATTATCCCCAACTGGGCAGTGGTGGCACATGCCTTTAATCCCAGTACTCAAGAAGTAGAGGCAAACAGATCTTGAGGCCAGCCTGGTCTATAGACTGAGTTCCAGGACAGCCAAAGTTACACTAGAGAAACTCTGTATCAAACAAAACAAAACAAAACAAAACAAAATTATCCCTGTTATACGAGTGATCAAACTAAGGCTCAGAGAATTTTAATGATTCACATATTTTGCAGTTAGTGCAAGGCAGAATTGGAATCTTGCTCCACAGATATTGCTCCTTGCATTGCATCATAATGCTGTCAGTCATGTCAGCTCAAAAAGTGTGTCCTAGGTGTAGAGTGCTGAAGGGTGCCAGCAATGGGAGCTGTCCAGCAGTGATGAGAAAAATTATGGGGCACACAGAGCAGTTAGATCTCAACCCTAACAGTTTGACAGTTTTGAAGCCCTGAGCAATTTAACACAGAGGGAACAAAAGCCAATGTTCTTTCTTTAGATCATATTTCTTCCCAGAGTGCTGGGACAGTTCCTTCAACCAATTAATATCTTTTGGGAGTGGAGTGGTTTGCACACTTCAACATCCATGAGTTATGTTAGGTATCCAACTAAAATGAGATTCTTAAAGCCCCTACCATGACTCTATGAGCCTGGATAGGGACGAAACTGTGTTTCACACTTGTTCTGGAGGGTCCTGGTGGGGACAGTCTAAAGACTGCCTCTTGATGCCGTTCAATGATATCTGGATTCTGGTCTGGATTCCTGGTGTCACCACAACTGTCTGATGTTGGAGGTCACACACCTCACTAGCCTCTGTTTTGCTCTCTATAGAATGGGAAGTTGGTGGCACCTACTCCTCAGGCCTGTGAGGATGACGGAATGTGATCACCGTGTGTGCACATAGAAGTTTGTTGATAGAGCAAAGAAGACTGAATCACTTTCTCTGTGTTACCATTTTCACGAGGCAGTTAGTGGAGATGGTATGGGAATTAGCCTGCTCTAGAAAAGTCAATAATACAATATTTTCCTGAGGCTTTTTTTCTGTGTGTTCTCTAATTCCTTCCTCCTTAAAAAACTGTTATTATTACTGGGGGGGAGGGTGATGAGTGTGGAAATCAGAAAAAAAATTATGAGGTCAGTTTGCTCCTTCTAACAAACACCAGGTTAGCAGAACCATCGTGCCATTCCCATCTCTATGTTTTGATAGTAAACGTATCTAATTCTTGCTAACAAATCTTTTGAAAAGGAATTCCCTACTCACTGAGAGTCATGTAATGGGTGACTCTCAATGTCTGGGTGCTCATTCTTCTCTGAATCTTGCAAGAGTTGGTTGGTGTGATGCTTTCCCTGTGTTTCTAAGTTACGGAGTGGGTAAGTTAAAAAAAAACAAACCTGTACTACCTGTTTGATCCCATACTTCCAGCTTTGAGACGTCAGAGACTGCCATCCCCTGGACAGGAGGTATAAAACCAAGAGGATACAGATTTCCAGTCAGCTCCTCAGAGTTCCCTAGATGTGGCCAGATGCTGATGCATGGAATCTGCAGATCTCTCCAGTGAATTTGATTTTTCTCCTGGGACAGTTCATTTATATTGAGACTCATTAAATATTTGCTCAGTGAATGAGGAAGTTGTTTTGTAGCATCTGCTTGAGTACCTCCAATGACGGGAAGCTTATTACCCCCTGAGGCTATGGATCCATTTTTGGAAGGTGCTGCCTGTTGGTGAGCTTCTTGATTAATGAGGTAAAATCAATGGCCCTGTAACTTTCCAGGAGAGATAACTGCTACAGTCCCAGAGGTCAGGAATGGCATTTCTTCTCCTACTACCATAAAGGCTTTGGAAAGACTTTGTAGCTATAGACCCAAGTGCAAAATAAAGATGGCTTTGTAAGGAAGAACTACCACATGGAGTTAGAAATAAAGATGGCCTTTATAAGGAAGAAGACTGTATTAGATGACAATGCAAATATATAAGATTTTAAAGATCACCTTGGTCAGAAAACATTGTCAGATTTTTATTTTTATTGTGCAGGCAAGAGAGACAGAAAGGGTGCCTGTGCAGAGCAGAGCTGAGTGAAGAGGGTAATGCCTATGACACAAAGGAGAGATCTCTGAGGTGAGCTCCATCTACTCTGTTCTGGAGAGTGGTAAGTGTTGTGACTTTAGAGTAAATCATTTTTTTTTTTGTCCACTCTACTCCCAAGTTGGAAATTATTGCAGTGAACTAACCCAATGAACTTACAGAAAGTGCTAAAATGAGCAACTCTGGCCTGAGGTATTTCTCCAAATAATTTTCCCATCACCTTATCAAATAAGTTCACCTTTACAATATGGGAAACAGAGCTGAGGATATAGTTCAGTGACAGAGCACTTGCCAACCACCCTCAAAATCTTGCATTTGATCTCACACTACAAAAAGAAAAAAAGTCAAGTGATTGAAGGGTCTATTATCTGCTAATATTCTTCGCCTTCTCCGTGCTGAGACATCAAAGGCCAGAGTTTTGCTGGGCCTGGATAATCATCTACAAAGGTATGACAGTCACAGTTCTATCTTCTACCAAGTACCCACAGAAAACAAAAGCAGGTATGTGGATACACCAGAACCAGTGTTCAGACTGTAACATTAGGAATAGAAGAACATAACTTCTACTGAACAAAACTTGCTCTCTGAAACAGAAGCCAAGAGTATGGATGTTTAGAGTTCACCCTAGGCATCCTGTCATATCAACGTGTCTTTTATGTTGCAGGGTTTCTTTTTAATTCTCTTGATCATCAACCTGCCACCCAATGTACTACTGCACAGTAGCAACCCTAAACTAGCTCACTACCTCTACTATCTCTAGCTTATCTTAATTCTAATTGATCATACATATTTCTTGTCTTAGTCTCATTTACTCAGGGTCTTTCCAGGTGATGAGACCAATTTCTAATAAATTTAATCATAAAAGACTGTAACTTGAGTCATTAAATATCTAAATAGAGACATCCTAAGAACATCAAGATAACTTGTATTCTAGAGGTCACATGATAATCCCAAGTGTAAGACAGTGAGGATTCAGGCACAACACATAAAAAGTAAATATGTATGGCATTTATTAAAACTGTGAATACATGTCTAATGAATCATGGGTATAAAGAGCATGTGCAATTTAAATTTTTTCAGTGTTACTAGAAAATATAATGAAATGGGTAAAACTGACCTTTATTTATTAAATCAGTATATTCAAAATATCCTTTACACAAATGTTCTGTGGGAAATTATTAATAATGTATTCATATTACATTTTTCTTTTCCAAATTATAAAACATGGCTTTTACTTTTTATCCACAGCACAACTGCACTAACCACTTCCCACACATAATACCTCACGTTGTGTATGAACACTCTACAGTTCCACACAACTGCTATCAGATAAATGGACTGTGAAAGTCATGTTTGTGTGTGTGTGTGTGTGTGTGTGTGTGTGTGTATTTTATTTTTAATTGAGTCTAGAAGGCAATACACACACACACACACACACACACACACACACACACACACACACAATTTTGACTGAACTCTATCATATGTCATTAGACAAAGTAACATAAATTCTCTGAAATTTAGTTTATTAATTAAGGAAAAATACTGCAGTCATTTTAGGGAATTGCTGTTGGGAGTTTAATGTTAAAATAACGCACAGCAAAGTGCTGACGATCTGGAAGTTCAATCTCTAGGCTCTTTTTGAAAGGCTCCTAGACTGATTTCCACAGCATCTGTACTAGTTTTCACTGCCACCAGCAGTGTCTGATGATTCTCCTTTCCCCACATCCACCCCAGTGCTTGCTGTCATTTGTCTTCCCGGCGAAGGCAATTCTGACTTGAGTGAGATGGAATCTCAAAGTAGTTCGAAGCTGTATCTCCCTGACAGTTAGAGATGTTGGCCATTTTAAAAACCATTTCCTGGCCATGTGTATTTCTTCTTTTGTGAACTTTCAGTTAAGTTCCATAAGTTTTTTTTTTAATTGAGCTGCTTATTTTCTTAGTGTTCAGTTTATTTTTGTTATTTGAATATTCAAGACACCAACCCTCTGTCCGATGTATAGCTGGTAAAGATATTCTCCTATTGAGTTACCTTCCTCCTCAATAGATTGACAGTTTCATTTGATGTACTGAAACCTTCTAGTTTCACAACAACTTGATTTTCAATTGCAGATCTTATTTCTTTGCTACTAGAGTTCTCACCTATGCCTAAAAGTTGAAATGTATGCTCCACATTTTTATCCAGCAGTTTTAGGGTATCAGATATCATGCTGAGGTCCTGGATCCATTTTCACATGAGTTTTATGCAAGACTAGAGGTAAGGATCTAGTTTCAATTTCCCCATGTAGAAATCCAGATTTCCTAGCAACAGTTGTTGAAGATACCGTTTTTTCTCCAATGTTTATTTTTGGACTCTTTGTCAAAGATCAGGTAGCTGTAGTTATGTGGAGCTATAAACAGGTCCTCTGCTCTATTCAACTGATCTATGTGTTTATATTTGTGTCAATTCCATGCAGTTTTTAATACAATGACTCTGGAGTATAGTTTTTAATCAGTACTGGCAATTTCTTCTGAAGTATACTTTTCTTTGCTCAAATTTTCTTGGGCTATTCTCTCTCTTTTGTGACTATCATAAGCTGTGGTTACCTGCACAAGACTTGCCCAAGATCAAGCCAGTTACAATTCTAGAAGGGAGGGGCTTCAGTGAACCATTTCTAATTTAGGAGCTTCTACAAGTGATGGCTGCCAAGGGAGTCATTTTTCTTTGAGGGTGTTTAGCAATTGGTAGCTTTCCCATGCCCCAGTGAATGACCTCATACCCACCAACCTATGAGACTAAATGGACTCTGTGAGTTATACCAAAATGTTTGGAGGAACATGTGTTGGAAGAGGGGTGGGTGAGTTTGGGAAAAGGAGAGTGGGATGGATATTGCCAGGAAAACTTATATACATGCATGGATTTTTCAAAGCATAGAAAAAAGATCTCAAGTGAATATACACACTCTGATTCATTCCCTTTCTCTCTTCAAAAACCTTTGTACTCCTCTTCTCCACATCACTCACTCATATCCCTCTCTAAAAGCTAGTTTAATTATTAATTTTTCCTATAGATATATTTTTTTTATAATTTCATGACTTAGTGAAGACTTCCTCAAAAACATGGCAAAATCATGAGATTTGATCTCAACATGCAGCAGAGACTCATAAACGTTAGGTGATCTTTGTCAAGATGAAGATTTTCTCAGTCTTTTCAAACTGTGCATGCAATGTGGATTATAAAAATAATTAAATTCGGATCTTTTGGAGAGACTAAGGAACAGCATTTGGCATGGAGGCTCACACGCACTAGCACTCACTAGACATACCTGAACTCCAAACAGGCTTAGTAAGCAGTACATCACGTTTACATGACCTCAACAGGCACTTTTACCCTCAATTATAGGTTGCTGCATATTCTTGTTTGTTATCTCATGTGTCTTGGCTGCTATCTCCAAGTCGATTGCAGATTCATAGAGGGAAGGGACTGCATTCCATGCATCTCTTTCAGTCTTCAAATCTCAAAGCACAGAAATGAGACCCTGCTGCCTCCCTTAATGAATATTTGCATGTTTATCAGATGCTTCTTCTCTTTCATCTTCTGCTTTCTAATATGAAAAGACCTTGTATTTTTATTTTAAAAAAAGTAACTGATACGGTGCTATCAAATCAACTAACACGTGTTTATAAACCAAATTTCCTTAATTTTTCCCTCTACTAAAACTTTACTTTTCCTGTCAAACTGTAACACAATTACCAGAAACCAGTGAGACTAGTAGACCCCAGATTTATTTGATTAAAGTTGTTTGTAAATTGCCTTTACCCCTTGTCAAGACTTACAGTTGTCGTTCTGTCCCGTGAATCAGATGTGCTTTTACTAACACTTTGACTACTAACACTTTTATATTAACTTGTTAATTGTATTTTATGAGTCCTCAATTTTTTTCTTGCTTTCAAAGTTGTTTTAGTGTTCCTAGTCCCATAAAATTTCATATAAGTTTAGAACTAGTTAATAAAACATATGGATCAGTTGAATGTGGCATATTTCTTAGTGTGGTTGGAGGATATTTTTAACTTCTCATAAACATTACTTTCTCATACACAGATACACACACACACACACACACACACACAAAGTGTGTGTGTGTGTGTGTGTGTGTGTGTGTGTGTGTGTGTTCTATGCATAGGGATTTGTGTGCACCCAATTGATCCTTTGGGCATGTGTAGATGTCAGATGTCTTCTTCAAATATTTCTCCACTTCTCTCCTGTCTCTCTCTTTCTCTCTCTCTGACAGAGACAGCCACTGAACTTTGAGTCTACTGTCTTGACTGGTCTGACTGTAGAGGAAGTCCTCTGGATCGACCTATCCCTGTCCCATAATGATGAAGTTTATGGTACTTACAGCCTTGCTTTTAATGTGGATCCAAACCCTGGTCCTTATGCTTACAAAACAAATGATTTACTCTTTTAGTCACATTCCAAACCATTGTAGTCCATTCCAACATGTCATTGTTTGGTTTAATCTTACCACGCTGCTAAAGTTATTTATTCTATCTAACTTTTTTCATATATTCAATTGCATTTTATACATAGGTAATCATGTTGTGTACAAGTAAAAATTTACTCTTACTTTTCCCTTTTTTTTGACTTGGTTGACTTTTCTACCTTTAATAATAATAATTATATATATAAATTTGCTTCAAGGTATTAGATAGAACATTAAATAAAATGTTAAAGATACATTTTCCTTCCTTTTAAAAATTTTTTTTCTCCTGGTTAGATTTTTATCAACTTGTGTATGTATGCATGTGTGTGAATTACTTTGAGATTTGTGATTCTGAAGGGCACAAAAATGGAAGATTGTAATAGAATGCAAGTTTTTTTTCAATTTTTTGAAGATTAGCCAATTTTTATTGATGATTTATTGATGACTGGTATTATTTTAGAAGACTTATATGTGCTAACTCATTTACTACTTATAGAAATGTTATGAGACAGGAGATACTGCTGTCTCTGTTTTACTGTTAAGGAGCTTAAGCACAGAGCTGCTAAGAAGTACATACAGACTATTTGCCTGTAGAATTTACAGTCTTGCTTAATGAAGACCATTCACTCAGGAGAATGGAGATGAGGAAAGAGCAGTCATCTGAGAGGTGTGAAGGGCAGGGTGATTGAGCAATGCATAGAGATTTTAAGGGATGTCAAGACCTCAGTTGAGACTGGGAATTATAAATCGAGGGTGCCATCAATCAATCTGCTGATGCGATTTACTCTGGAGGAGCGCAGCTTCTTGAGTACAGACACTAAGAAGACAGACTGTCGAGTTTTTCTAAGGTGAAGCTGTATTGGGGATGGTGGGAGGTCAAAGACAATGGAGTCTGAGGATGGCTACAACTGTTCACAGAGAAAAGAGGCTTTCAGCAATGTGTCCCCGTTATTAAAATTCTCTTTCTATAGTTGCAATTTTTCTGTCATGGTTCTCTTTCGTCTTATCTATCTACTTCATTATCAATTCAAGGGCATGCTATTATTTTCAGACCTTTTTCATATTAATCCGTAATAAAAATATTAATTCGGTATTATAAACAAAACCAAATTTAACTTTTTAATTTAAAAATTTATGTAAGAAAAATCAAGCTAAGATTCAAATACAAATTTTATATATGTCATAGTCATGCAACTCAACAAGCTTTTCGCAACTTAAAATTTGGTATATGGAAAATGGTGCAGAAATTCATGAATGACTGAACGTTCACTGATTAATAATGCACTGTGAAAACTTACTTTTTTTGTTTTTTGACAATTCCGAGGTGCTAAAACTGTGGCTGTATCTGGAATCACAGAATGATAATTTGGTTAGACAATAGTGAGATGGATCATTAGAAACAAACTTTGAACTTAGCATGAAATGACCTTGAATTCAGGTAGTTGTGAGAAATTGGAATCTTTGGCCTCATTCCAAATCTATGTCTTTTGAGCCCACATTTAAATAAAGCCCAGTTTTACATGTACATTTCTATGTATGTGGCCATCTGAAAAACATCGTTTCATATTATAAAAGAGTCATAAACTACAGGTGAGTATCCCTTATCTAAAGTGCTTGGCATGAAAAATATCTCAGGTTTTCACAGTGATATATTCACATATATGAAAAATTACAGCTTAGGGATGGGAACTGACTCTAAATAAAAAATTATTTTATGTTTTATATAGGCCTTATACACACACCTTGGGTAATTTAATACACATTTTTTAATATAATATTCTATATAGCATCATTTTGAGTACCAAATGACTTTTTTGACTTTTGAGTTTTTCTGATAGGGATTCCCAACTTGGACTCTCATGAGCTGAACTTTGAGCTCATAGAGAATATCCATTATGTTGTTGTTGTCTTGTTTTTTACATTTTCAGTTTAATAGTTGACCATATGTAATCTCAGAAAAGCTTTTTAGGGGAATAGTGAATTTGTTGTGAGAATGGGGAGAAATAAGACAGGTTTAATTTTATTTCACATTTTAGTGATGGCTTGACGAAAACTTTGTCCATTTACAATTTTGAACCCCATTTTCTATAGTCTTATTTTTTACTATATTCTGGATTTCTTATGTAATTTTCTCACTTTATAATTCCTGATTTTCAGAATTAATGGTTTCTAGATTCTCAGTAGTCAGGCATTATCTACATAGAAACAACCCAGAAGATATCAACGGGGCTGGCGGGGATTCTAATGTTTAAAAGTGTTTTGGAAATCACTGTGTGGGGATTTCACAGGAGCAGGAGTTGGGTGGTAGGACTGGAAGAGTGCTGAGCCACAGGGTTGACATAATCCACCCTCTGTCATGGGATTCCCAAAACTACGAGATGACTCTGGCTATGGTTTTGCAGAAATGAAGCATCATGTGTTCACCTGCCCATGCTCTTCCAAATGCAAAGCAGCCCAATTATATCATTTTTGCTCCTGAGATTTTTTTCTTTCCTGTGTTTCTTTTTCAAACCATAAGATGTCAAGATGAGAGTCAGGAACATGGTAGCTATTCAGCTGTGACAAAGACAACCAAGCTCAGATTTACTTCTGGTCACATATTTCTAGGGAGAACATTTTATTCTTAACTCTCCTGTTTTTTCTTAGAAGAAATATTGAGAACGAGAGGTCAGAGAACCAAGAATGACAACAAAGGCTTTCAAGCAAGGCAACAATAGGTCCTACATTTTCATGCATGCCTCTCTTTTAGGATTCAAGAAGACACTTGTAGATAGTTGATGTCCTATTGAGAGCGAGGTATTGTTCAATTATTAAAATTGACTGTCATAACTTTGAATTGATGTTAGGGATTCAAGAGAATAAATTAAATCTTGGATTACTTATGAGTGGATAAATACTGTGTTCATCTCTTGGATTTGGCAAAAATAAATAAACCAAAATAACAGTTCTTGAGGACCATTACATTACATGTATTATCTAAATAAAAACTCTGGGAAGAATCGAGTAGGAGAAAGAATATGATAAAAATACATTATATGAAAAACTTTTTAAGAAGTGTTTAATTTATTCCTCAAAAAATGAAATCCTTTGAGTTTCTTAAAATTACCTCAAAGCCCAAGTATACAAAATGGTGTTCTTCGTTTCCTTACTTCATTTTACTTTTTCTGACATTGTTTTTCTAACATTGCTCCCATATAAGGACATGGTTTCATTGACCACCAATTGCTTAAACTTCAACTCTGAGAATTTAACTCTTCAATTTTGTGTGTGTATACACTCTTGAATTACTAAAACATACCAATATTTTCTCCTATAGACCCTTTCACTATGCCTCCTCTTCTCATTTACTGTACCATCAATCAACTCATCCTCAACACCATTGTAGGATGCTCAGTAGTGTCCCTGTCCTCTACCCAGGTGATGAAATGTCAACACTTGCTCCATCTCCCTGGGATTATGATAATTGGACAATCTTAACATTGCCAAATACCCACTACGAAGAAGCCAAGTGACAACCAATGCATTCTCCCCAAATTTTTTCACAAACTAATGAAACAGATTCAATTCATCCTATATGATATGAACTATAAAGCTAATTATGCCAGTCCTCTTTTTAAAATGCCTGTAACCACTCTGGCTTTAAAACAAAATCCAAAGTACTTAAACACATTATCAAACTTTCATTATTTCTTAACTGTCTGCATTTGGTGCTGTGTTGGATTTCCTCATGTGATTAATAATGCCAATTACTTATCTAAAGATCTTATTTAGTTCTTATTTTCCTTAGGATGCTTTTATCTGACTCTGTATCTTCGTCTAGTCAGTTTTCTGTCATCTTTTAGGTCTAGGTTGATATGTTATTTTCTCTAAGAGATCTTCCCTAGGCATTAACCATTTAACGTTCTAACCTGTCCTATTCAAAGTACAATCTTCAATGGTAAAAAGAACTTCTTCATTACCATGTATTTTTGGTATTATTTCCTATGCAATGGCTGTCTAGTTTGACAAAACAAAAGATATTTGAAGATTCTTAGTATCCTGTTCTATGCTTAATTACCCCTTCCCCCATAGTGTTAGACATGTACTACAGAGTAGGCAAATAATTGTTGAAGGAATGCTTTGCAGCATATATATCAAGGATGCAATGGAATCATATAGACTATCAAGGCAGAGAATGACAGGAATTCTCATTTACTCCCAGGATCAGGAACTAGAAAGTCAGGGTTCTGTTTATATTTTTCTAAGGTCAGATGGTCTCTTGTCTCTGTCTTTCTTGTTAATTTGCTTTTTTGGATGCCTTCTGCATTTTACTCTCCCTTCTTACTTGTGTAAGAATTATTATTCCTGAAAATAATCTCTGACAATACATGACTTCCATACAGGCTTATCTATTACCAAGGAGCAGTGGCGTTAGGTCACATATTTTCTACAATAAGCAAGGAACCGTACTGGACAACTCATCATCTCTTTATCCTGAAATTAATGGAGAACAGCGAAATGCATGCCCTTGTTTATAAAACTACTCTTTTGCTTTTCCAGAGAAAATAGAAGGAGCCACAACACTCAGAAGAAACGTTTGATATTTCTGTTTTTTTAAAAAATCCATTTGAGGTTCACTTGTGTTGGAAACATTCCTGGCAGATCACTGGGATCGCCTAGAGTATCACAGATGAGGTGACGAAAGCAATTCAAGTGTAAACAAGTGACAGAACCAAGTTCCTTTGCTGAGCCAACTAATTGTTTACTCCCATAGAGACAAAGTCAGACACTTTCACGGCCTCTGAATGCTGACATGTACAATAGAAGCCACCTGACATGGGCTGCTCAGTTTTCTTGATAAACGGTCAGCATAGGAAATGGTCATCAGCGCAAACAAAACCTTGGTTTGCTTGACAGCTCAACATGGGAAACTGTTTGTCTATTTATTTATTTAATAACTTTCTACTTCATTGTAAAATATTCTACTTCACTGTAAAATACAGAATATTTTATGAGAAATTGTTGACACATTGAAGAATGTGTATGGAGGGACAGATTTATATAGGCCAAGATACATTAGAGAGAGGAAAATGAACAAATTACATGAGCACACATGAGCTTTGGAACACAGTTAGTCAAATTTCCCTGAGTCTCAAGAGTTAGACACTTCTAACTCTTCAGCAGTAACTGAAATCAGACCTCTTTTATGTGGACATAAATGAATGCTTATGAGACACATCAGGTGGCAAAGGAAAGGCTGACGCTTGGACCAATGCTTACTTAATTTTGGAGAACTAAGCTGAGGGGAACCTGTCATTTTCTAAGGAAGACATTTTGTAATCACCTTTAAACTTTCCGATGCTAATTCTTATCTTATTTCTATAAGCAGCCTCTCTGGAACATGTTTAATGAAAATAAGAGATGACGGCTGTCATATCTTAAGTGAACTAAATTTTGTCTGTGCTGAAAAATTGCTGTGAGACAATCTAGTTATAAAGCTTGGAAACAGAACATCTCAGCACATGTGCACTGAAGGAGGAGCCCCCCAGTTCTTGTCACTAGACTTGTCTGGAAAATTGCTCACATCTGCTAAAAGAGGAAAAGATGGAGATTCTTTACCACTTAAAAACAAACAAACAAACAAAACAAAACAAAACAAAACCCCTAAACTTTTAGCATCTAAACTGAGGGTTAGCCTGAAGACCCAGTGTTCTAAATTAGTGATTAAAGATATTTATGCCATGTTAACTGTGTCTCTGATTTTTTGTAATGTTAGTGTAGAAATTAATATGCTATAATTTTATGTATTTTCCCTTGGTATTTTGGGGCGGGATCTCACTATGTAGCCTTCGCTAACCTGGTACTCACTATGCAATTCATGAGGGCCTTGAATTTGTAGCACTTCTCTGATTTGGGCACCCTGGTGCTGGGATTACAGATGTGCACCATCATACTGGTTGATTTTGCAGAATTTCAGTGGATACCATGTGTCATATCTTGTTCTAAATGTCCCACATGTTACGTGTGACACTTAATTTCCAACCAGGAAAATGATAAAGTTGCAATAATCCAAATAGAATTGTGTCAATTAAGAAATTTCCAACCAATTATTTAAAAAATACCAACCAATTCTGAGGGATATGTTTAGTATGTAGGCAGCAACACAATGGCCACAGGATAGAGAAAAGTTCATAAAAACATTCTGTCTGGTATGTGGTTGCTTTTACTACTTTGAAAGGCTGGATTTTGGGCACAAGAAATCATGGTGGAATTCACCATTTATCCTCATATAGTAAGGCAATGCTTTCTAAAGGAAGAGAATAAATGGAATGTGTAGATCTTGTTAAAAGGAATTTATTATATTGGTTCACACAATAGGCATTAGGTAGCCCAATAATGGTTACAATAATGGAATGCCTCAGAGACTGAGAGCCTGGTCAACCTCCAATGCTAGGCTCCCAGCTACTACCAATCTGGTGCCAAAAGCCCATAAGATAACTTGGAACATTGGTAGTGCAAAGAAGTTGGAGCCTGATGTCAGCAAAAGAATATCACAGAAGAGGGTACAGGAAAACTGTGAGAGCCAGAGGAGCAAGGATCTGCTGAGAGATTGTGTCATCTATGCATAACAGGGAAGCTGTACCCGCAAAGTCTCAGCAATATGGTTTCCTAGATAAGACAAGTTCAATTGGCATCAGTTGGCATGTCAGAATGAATGGGCAAAAATCTCATAAAGCCCCACCCCTGAATAAAGAGCTACAGATCATTAATGAATGAGAGAGAGAGAGAGAGAGAGAGAGAACCAATCTTCTCCAGGGATAAGCATTCTTGTTGGTTATCTAGTGAACCAAGTAATTAACCTTAAAAATATGTATATATGAGCAACAGTAAATGATCTCAAGAAGTTGAATCTATATATTTCTATGTATATATATATATATATGTATATATATATATATATAATAATAATAAGTAAAGAAAAGGAGGAAATGAACTTGAAAGTGAGTGGGGAGACAGGAGAAGTTTCATGGAGGAAAGGTCAGAAATGATATAATTACAGAACACATATATGAAATTCTCACAAAAATTTTTGGATGTACCTGTTTTCATGCTCAAATTGTATAAATATTGCTGTGGTGCATTGACTTTAAAGTAGCTGTCACATTTGCTTTTCTTTGGAGCTCAACTCCATGTAAATACTGCTAGCTTGAAGTTCTCACTCATGTTCATAAAAATCTAGCCTACAAATTAAAAAAAAATACTTAAACCACCTCTCATTTCTCTGATGAAAATACATTTGAGTATATGTCCTTATGTCAGGGGAAAATCTAGTGAAATAAATTTGTATGAGACTCTATTAAGTGTTTTTGAACTGTGGTGACAACAGTGGGACAGTGACTAGTAACCAAAAGCCAAAGTAGACGCAATTGATTGTGGATTAGAGCAGCAGCAACAAAATGCATGAATCTATTAACTTATTATTAAAATTTATTATTATTATTATTATTATTATTATTATAACTATTATTTTGGAATATCATTAAGATTGGGTAGTATTTATCCAACAGCAATTTAATCAAACACTTGCTATTTTACCTTGAAATGAGGTAAAATTACTTTCACGATAAATAGAATGTAAAATAAGAACGTTAGAGGATAAAAGAAATAAAATTTCTTGTCTGACGTTTGATAAATTTTATGCGTTTTGAATTAAATAATATTGCTTTCCAATATATTTCTAAATCCTCTTGCTAAAGGGCCACTCATATCCATCAACCTCTGAATCATTGTGTCCACTTTGTATTAAAATGGTGTTTACTATTCTGCTATAGCACTCATTGCAAGGGATGAGCAGAAAAGTCACATACCAGTTTCTAATACAGACCACCTTTAGGAAGCTACTCTGATTGACAGCAACACTGCACTGTAATTTTCATGACGCCACTTGGTCAGAAGTGTGCCTCATCATTCACCCACCATTTCAACTTGTCTTTTCAGTATGAACTTTGGGCCACTCGACTGTGAACAACATTTAATTGTAGACTCACTTCTTTACTGAAAATGACAAGATCTTCCACGTGTTTGTCAAGTAGACTGTTACATGAAAATTAAGACTGAATACTGATCTGAAGTCTGTGCCACAGTTACCTAACCGTAGCTGCTTACTTCGTCTACTAAGAACAATAGACATTAAAAAAGTCCTAATACATGGGTTCTGTGGAATTGTTCATGCTAGTCAATATCTTACTAAATATCTGTCATGACATATGAATACTGTATAACCCATTTCAATATTTTCATCTTATGTGAGACAATAAAAGACCAGAGAGACTTTTAAAATAGTCACATAATTTAATGTTTTTTGATAGGCTCTTATTTGCTTATGATAATTGGAAGCGCCCACACAGATATCTCTGGAAGAATATGAAGTTTACATCTCTTCATCAAGTCCTGAACTGTTCTGAAAGACTTTTGGGTAAAAGTGGGTGGGGGTATACAAATGTAGAACACAGAGTTCAAGTGGTACATAACTCTACGTAGCATTTATGTGTGCAAACTCTTCCCTAAATCATGTTTTAGGTTGATATTTGTTGTGGTTTGAATATGAGGTGTGCTCCATTGGCTCCTGTATTGGGAACTTCATCATTAGCTGATGGCATTGTTTTAATAGACTTGAAACTTTAAGAGAAGGTGCCTAGTTGGAAGAAGGTGGAGATAGGAGGATCCCCAAAGCTTCTGCTAGTCTAGCCAATCAACAAGCTCTAGGTTCAATAAGAGATGCTATCTTAAAAAATGAGATAGAAAGTGACTGAGGAAGACATCTTTAATTGATCACCTATTGGCCTCCAGATGGACACACATTTGTACTCCCCCACATGTATGTGCATACATGTACACACAAAGACTCTCCTCCAGCATTTGTTCCTGTTACAGTTATGTTTTACTGAAAGACTTGGGTCCAAGCAACCATGGACCGCACCCTCTTGATACTGTAAGCCAAAATAATTCTTCCTTCACTAAAAAAGAAAAAGAAATTCATGATTAAAAACTGTAAAGTTTCTTGGTTTTAGTAGTGCTTATTTTATTTTTTACAGAAAGTGAATGTATGTCATCTTCCTTTTTCAGGTACCACCACCAGTGATGGGAAGCCCATCTGTTCAGATTACAAGTTCTTGTGAGTAAAGCAGGTAGCAGGTGAGTCTCTGCTTATGAAAAAATAGCCCTGAAGCATCTGCATTGCAAAGCCCTACAAGCAGTCCCTTCTGAATACACAGAGCAATTGTTGGCATTATTTCTTTCATGACTCTGATATGTGTGATGATCAATGTTAATAATTAAAATAAGAATTATCAATATTTAAAGTATGAATTATAAGGTTTTTCTGTCCACATTTATGGGGATAAGTAAGAAAAAAATTATTAATCAATGCTTTCTTACTTTCACTTCATACTCCTGTGGGCTAGGTTACCACAAATCTTCAAACCACTGGGCAAAGATACCAGCTTCCTCAACCCGTCATTAAACAACTAATCAATACATTTTCTTCATTAGTTCTTAACTCTTAAAAGATAATTTTTTTCACTTTTGGATTTTGCCTGTTGCAAATGTCTTAATTATTTTCTAATCTCTAACTTAACTCATAAAATAACAATCATCTCCAAATAAAACACTTATTTCTTACAGACTAACGAGGCTAATATTAACTACCAGTGTTTGATAACTGCTATATCTGTAATAGTAGAATGTTGCTTATCCTTGGCTCTACTCCCCCCCCTTATCATTATCAGCTGCTCTATAACCTATACTTTTTCAACAAAGTGCTTTGAGAAGATCACAATCTCATAGAAATCCCCCCAAAGTCTTGTCAATGAGAGTTTCCTTTATACACTGAGCACTGAAATCCTCTCTGGTGTAGTACAAATCTTTCTTCATTTCCTCTCAGTTTCTTCCAAAGGGTGTTTCATCTTGTCTTTTTTTTTTTTTTTTTTTTGTAACTAGTAAACCTCATTACATGCAGATGCTATCTTGTTCAGAGCTTTTAATACTTTGTTTAAGGTATGCTTGTTCTTCAGGCTACGAGGTAATACTCACCACATGTAAAGATATTCACAGCTGGAGTGGGCTGTGAAAGCCAATCACCTTGGGTAGTGCAGACACAGTGTGAGAAGAAGAACACTAAAATATATGCCCCTTCAGGTTCCTGGACTGTAGCTGATTTCAACTTTACATCTTTTCAAAATCAAAGTCTACTACTAAAATAAGTTCCCAAAGAAATAAGACCCCTTTTCCAAATTGAATGAAGTTTCTGTGGTTTTGTTTTTATCATTAGCAACAGAAGCACCATAAAAAGAAACCAAAAACCCAAAAGTCTGTACTTGATCTTCCACTGCTAAATTTATTTAAAAAGCTTTGTGTGGAATGGACATGAAGTATGCCTATGTATTCATGGGTATTTTCAGCATAACGGCCAGCCATCTGCCCATCCTGTGTCTCTCAGTCTTCCTGCTATTCTTTGTCCTATGCTAAATGGCTCATTCTTCTAGCTTCAAAGCAAAAAGCAAAGTTTAAGAAGGCGTATATGTGTTAGTAAGTTTATTTGCTGTGAGAATCTATGTATGTACTATAATTGTGCAAGTGTTGGAATACAAATCAATGTATTAATGCCAGTTCATAGAAAAGGGGCTGGTAGAATTCATATCAAACTATTGATGTAGTTACTGCCAGCGAAGAGGGGGAATGGTCTGAGTTAGATGATGATGTGAACACAGAATGTCATAATTTCATGCACAAATGTTTAATTTTTCACATTGCACTAAATTATTCTTTTTCTTTTTGCTAGTCTTTGATATAACATGTTTTGATCATATTCTTTTCCCTCCTCCAACTACTTCTAGATCCTCCCCACTTCCTTACCCACCCAATTTTTTGTTTGTTCTCTCTCTCCATCCACCAAATCAACAAAACAAAACAAAACAAAACCAAAACCAAAACCAAAACCAAAGAAGCAACCCCTTACCCTGATGGAATAAAAAATACAACAAAAGTTGCATATGTACACAGACGAAGCAAAAGCATGGCGTCTGTTTTGTGTCACCTAATTACTCCTGGGCCTGGGGCCTGGAGTGGAGTGTGGTTGAACCCTGTGACATTCCATTGGAGAATAATGATTTTCCCTTTCCCAGCAAAAAGCTTCTTGGTTGTGGTGGGACTTGTGTCTCCTTCCCTTTCTCCAGAATGTGATTCTGTCTGGTTTGAACCTGTGTGGGTCTTCTGCATGGTGTCATGGTCTCTCTGAACTCATATGTGCATCATCCTGGAGTCAACTATCACCTCTGGCTCCTAGAATCTTTCTTCCTCCTCTTCTGCATAGATGTCTGAGCCGTGCAGGTTGAGGTTTGATAAAGACATCTTTTCCTTAACTTGTGTGAACATTTTACAGAACTGTTGGCACTTTACAACTATTGCCTGTTATCAAATAGAGTTTTTGGAACACAGGTGAAATTCTAACTCTTTATCAGTCATATGAAGGCACAAGTTTCAGCGAGAGAAGAGTGTATCACTCTGCACACAGAGAAACAGAAGAACAGAAAACAGCCATTATTTCCCTTCAAAAATGTTCAGTCATTGAAAAAGCAGAATTTGGAACACATAGAAGAAGAAAGATTTCAAATTTATTCAGCTAAGTGTGAACTACTCTTTCAAATCACCATTAGTTTAGAGAATGTGAGAAACAGATCCACAGCTCAAAAGAGTAATAGGAAAGGCTTTTATTGTAGAAAGGGAGACTTTTGTCATGCTGGATTCTCAGGGATGTGACAGAGTAGTGGAAATCTCACAGAATTGCAGTGATGTGGGTACTTGATATAACTCTACAAGGGAACTTTGAGGTGGCCGGGGTTGTGCTTAAAGACACGCCTATTTATAAAGATGCAGTGACTGCTAATTCTCCCCATTCAAACACTCTTCTACAAAGACAAGAATTATCACAGATTTTGTATCAAACAAAGAACAACCCTAATCAAGATTTACTTTTTTACTGAAGAATTTTAATTGTGTCTGCCTGGTAATGACGCACCAGTAATTAGATTCTCCAATGAATCCCTGTAACCTAGTTAAATTCTCAGCTCCTCCTCACACGTGACGTTGAAATCTCACAGGCAGAGCTGTGCTACTTTTTAATAAAAACTATCTGGACAGCCAGCTAAGTGGAGCATTAACCTGTTTTGGGGAAAAATAAATCTGCTGACACCGGCATGTCTCTAGAAATTAAATGACTGGAAGGAAAATAGAAGTGATATTTCTAAGTTTGGAGAGTGAAGAAAGATATATTAAGGAGATAAATCTCTCTCTCTCTCTCTCTCTCTCTCTCTCTCTCTTGAAATAGCATCTACTACATGCAAAGTGTTACCTTTGGGTATGAGGGTAAATAAATACTGGAACACTGGGAAGTTAAGGAATATTTATTTGCTTTAAAAATATTTAAGGTCATGTAGGCAAACCTTTAATATCTCTCATATAGCTAAAATGTTTTATATAGACCTGTAAAATTTTACATGGTAATAATATAATTTGGAAAATTATAACGCAGAAAAAATAAAGTAGAAAAGTGCAAATCATTAATCTCACCACTCAGAAATGGCCACTATTAGTATTTTTCGAATACTTTGTTAGTCTTTTCCTGCCTGTGTATAGCTTTTCTGCTTGAAAACAGCCTATAATCTCTCTGCTTGATGGAGTCCTAGGGGTGGAGATTCCAGATGAGAGGGTATAGACATTTTTAAGAGTCTTGAACCATACTAGTATGATTGATTTTGAGAGAAGTCACATCAGCTCAATACACTTGCCTGCATTTGATGGATATCATTAAACAGTCTTCACTACTTAAAGAAATACAATGTCATCGTCTTCGTTTTTGTTTCTTCAGTACTTTCAGTAATGGATATTTATTAGGAACCCATTCATGGGGCACTATCTTGGTCTATTTAGGCTTGAGTGTGAGTATGACTCTCTTGCACCAAGGAGTTCAAAACAGAGTACATGTTTCCTTCCATGGAGGAAGCCTGAGGGGCACTATGTTGATGGGCAGGGAAGTACCTAACTGATGGAAAAAAGAGAGAAATGGAACAAAAGTAAATGCAGTTGTAAGTATTCTTTAATCTGAATACAATTTGGCGGTAGTTTGAGTGAGAATGGCCCCCATAGATTCATATGTTTGAATACGTGATCCCCAATTGGTAGAACTGTTTGGTAAGAATATGGATGTATGGTTTTGTTGGAGGATATACATCACTGGGGGTTTCAAATGGCTTTTCAAAATAATTTTGAGGTCCAAAAGACATTCAAAAGTAAGTCCTGATATGCTCTCTCTTTCTGCCGCTTGGGAGATGTAAGATCTCAGTTGTTCCTGTGCCATCTATGTCTTCACTCTGCCATCATGGACTCTAACCCTCTGAAACTGTAAGCTCAATGAAATGCTTTCTTTTATAAGTTGTCTTGATCATAGGGCTTCATCACAACAATAGAAAGGAAACTAATACAAAATCCATGAAAGAAAGTTATTTTTATTTTATTGGTTAGGAAAACTTTTCAAGAGGCCATGCTGTATGGCCATGCTAAACTTTTCAAGAGGCCATGCTGTATGGCCATGCTATATGAGTAAACAGTAAAGAGTCCATTAGAATCCCTGGCTACCTCGCCTCAAAGCTCTAGCTCCTTACCATCATCTAAAGATAGCTTTGCTCTGCAAAAATGTTGTTTCACCAGTTTGTTGGTTTCACTGAGCATCCTGGATCCATTCTTAGTTTGTAGATCAATTTGATTTTCTAGGCCTGCTTCTGCTCAGATCCAGCAAGGTACTGTGTGAATTCAAAGTTCCATCTAAATGGTACAAGGAGGCTATCAAGTTCAACCTGCCCTTGTTTCAGAGAGAATGTTGAAGCTCAATGGAGAAAGCGGTACAGTTATTTGTGGTGGGCCCTGCATTAGATCCCCTCTTCCCTGAGTCTTGACATCTACTCCACTGTGCTTCCTCCACACCAACTTCATTTGATGCTTAACCTTTGGTTTCAGCAACATTAGAGGTTTAGACTTCATATTCCCTTTTCATTAAAAAAATCAGAGTTGGTGTTCATTTTTGTTCAAGTTTCTGTTCTCTGTTGAAGGAACCATGCAGAGATTTTTAGATAGTCTGCTATTCTTCCAACAAGGGAGGCAAATGGAAAAACTGAACATTTGAGTGCCTACTCACTATCTGCCAGACACTTGGATACTTTACACCCTGCAATTCTCACAACAACTCTTTGATGTAGCTATTATAATCTTCAAGGCACAGATGGGAACATGGGGAGAGATGCACAGGGAATTTAAAGAACTTGCTTAAGTTAAATTGCCTAGATTCTAGATTGAAGTAGGAAGATTGAAACCAAAGTGTGTCTGACACCGAGGCCTGTGCCCTGCCCACTGCACCTCAGAGACTCCAATTCCTCACAAAGGGTTGATACTACTCTCTGTTTAGAAATATGTCTCCTTCTTTTCTTCTGGTAGGAACCAAGTATTCACATTCACCGTCTTCAGCTCCTAGCATAGGGACCTTACTTCAGTTATTGGTATGGGCCACAGAATCTCTTGCCTGGAACTCAGGAAGAGGAAGGATAGGTGCTTGAGCATGGATTCAACCCAACTAATCCAACTATTTTTGTTTTTTCCTTTTTTAACTTATGAGCTGTATCACCTTGGGAAAGATCTGTAAATTCATTGTTCTTTAGTTTTTCCATCTGAAAGTTTGAGTTAATAATAGTGGAAATGTGGGCAAAATAAAATTATGAGTAAGTCACTCCACATAACACCTAAAATATTCAGTAAACAATGGTTGCTATGCTTCCTGCGCAGTTGTTCATGGTTCTCTATGTAACTTTCTTTTCCATTTTATTTGTAGTTTCCAGTTAATTTCTATGTATTTTAAATTCCTAGTTTCTATGCAATTATTCCAGGGTCACCTTCCCTGGCCACCTTAAACTCTATTCCTTATTTCTTCAATGTGATTCTTAAGCCTTATCTTCACCCTCAAGAACATGTACATGGTATCAAGACTAAGTCTTTTTATTATCGTCACTAACCTGGAAGTTCCTGAGAGGTAAGGACTGCATATTTCTCATGCATCATTTTGTTTTCTACATAGCACAGAATACACTGGTGTGTTCCTGGGTGGGTAACAGAATGGTAACTGAATGTTCACCAGCTGGCTTTTGTTACAGAGAAGAACAATAGCATGAAGAAAAATGGAGAGGGCTTTGGGATCCTCTGGTGCATTAGTCTCATGTTTCTTTCACCGTGGACAAATCCCCAAGAGATACAACGGAAAAGAGTAGGGGCTTGGCCTAACTCAGAGTTGCAGAAGTTGAAGTCCATAGTTCTTAGTTTGTGGAGTCTGGGGTGGTGAGAAGGCAGGACAACATGGTGGCTAGAGCATGTGACAATCTGAGCGCAGCATGAGCTGTCTAGGGAATTCCATATAAGTTTGGGCTACAGAGTGAGACACCGTCTCAAAACAATCAAACAAATAATCGAACACACAGATAAGTAACAGAGCATGAGACAGAGGCTACAAAGCTTTGGTGGACTGGAAGTAGACAGGGAAAGAAAGGGGCCCGGAACAAGATTAGCCCCTACGTATAAATGCTTAACAATGTATTTCCTCTAGCTCTGTCTCATAAAGTTTCCAGAACCTCTTAAAATAGTACCATCAGCTGGGGGCCAGGTCTTCAAATTAAAGTCGTGGAAGGACACTTCCCATCCTAACCATGGATGCCTTACTAAACACACAGCTGTTTGGCCAGTCCAGGGTTTCCAATTGTGACTCACATAAATGTTTGCTGTAGTGGAATTCAATGCAAGAGCCAGTTGTGAGATATTTAGAAAGTGGAAAACAATGGAAATAAATGCCTACAGAGGCATATACCGTGATACAGCCATGAATAAAGAAAGAAAAAATACAGGAAGCAGGGATCATGCCCGAAAGAGAGAGACCATGCAAGCAGAAGGTGGCTTACAGTTAGGTAAAGCTTTTATGCTGATTCAAATGTGCTACATTAATAATTTATACTTAAAACAATTAAAAGCTGTGAGGTGAGGTACTTGGGGCCATGGGGCCTCTGACCTCTTGAAGGATTAATGTAGTTTTTGAGAGAGTGGGTTAGTTGTTCAGAGAATAAGTTGAATCATGTGGGCCTGGCCTTATCCCTCCATCTCTCACTTTGTTATATGTTCTGCATATGTTCACATTCATGCCCCTATGATACTCTTGATAGAGTGTAAGGAGATGCTGGTATCATGCTCTCAGATATATTTTATTTATATATTATCCAGCCTCACATATTTTCTTATAGTCATAGAAAACAAATTTGACCCTCACAGTCAAAACACATTGTACTTTTGTGGTCATTCATAAATATGCATATGGTGTATTTTTATTATTTGCTGTGAGTGATGAGGAATTGAAATTAAGCTGTGTTGGTGACCCCAGCCATGCTCAGACAACCAAACTCCAACTTATCTCAGTGCTTACGTTGCTAACAAATGTCAATTTTTAAACTCTTCACCATCATATTTTCCACATTTTATCCTTTTAAAATATGATTTTGATGATTAAAATGACCTCTAGTGACAAAATGTGTATTGTCTCTAGGTAGAAGGAGGTTGTAATGTGTTTCACAGAGAAAATGCACTTATATGATATTGTTAAACAAGTTTTACCCAGGCATGACACATGTTGCTGGTCATAATTTCAGTTGCCGGTCATAACCAACATTTCTTAACGTAGATATCTTTAAACAGAAACACACAAGAAGGCTGTGTGTTCATCAGTAGATGAAAATGCCATGGGAGCTTAATCCTTATTTTCCCTAGAAGTAGTAGTATCTTACTCCCCACTGTATAGACATCTGCACTTTCTGACAGTGAGTGCCTCGACAGTGCTCATTTAACTGTCATGGAATGGCTGAGCTGAAGGTACCATACTCATTATAGAATTCCAAGCTGAGAGACAAAGGAATGGAAATCCCCTTTGAATTCATGTCCTGCCCTCTTCCACATTCCATTTAGATCTGATATGTGCCCTTTGGGATGGAATGATTGCTTAATGTCTGATAGCAGTTTTACTCTCTGGAAAGAGAACCAAGGCTCCGAAGAGTGGCTGAGAGCTGCATGTAGGAGCAGCATAGAAAGAGGAGCTCTCCAAGGCTCACCGATGCAGTTGAAGTAGTCATCAACACCACTGCGATTCTTCGGGGACATATTCTGTCTCCTACAACTTACAGACTGGTTAAGCCAGTTTCCAAATTCTTGTCTTCAGACTGCAGATCTGAGAAAGTGAGTCTGTTATTAAATGGCTCCACTCACCAGCCTCTAGCTGTTCCTGAATGAGCTGTTCCACTTCCCATGGAACAGTCAGCCTCACTTTTCTGCTGCATTCCCAAGGGTGGTTGCACTTGCAGGATCCTAGAGTTTTATTTCTGTCACATTCCAAAGGTTGCATTCACCTGCACTAGTGTTTTCTAGTATTCTAGTGTTTTCTTTCTGCCACAATACCAAGGGTGCGTGTACATGCTCCTTTGTATGTGATACTGGTATTTTTTATGAAAAATCTGAATCACTTCCCATCCTCAATGGAATCTCTTTTTGGGATGCCACCCATGGAGGGCTCAGAGCTTTCTATAGTTGCTCAGCAAAGTGTTACTTTTTTCTGTACCCACAGGCCTGTCCATATATGCTCATGCCAGTTTTCACTGGGTTCTAACTGACAAGGGCAGATTTTTAGTTCTATAGAGACATGGATATTTGCATTTTGCTAATATTATAGAAAGAATGGTGAGTCTCATCAAGTGGGTGTGTTTTAGATATTTGATGATTTTTGTTAAATATTTGTCTTAGTTACTTTCCTATTGTTGCAATAAAACATCATGACCAAGGCAAGTTTCAGAGACCGAGTATATGACCTGATGGGAGCACAGTCAGGCAGGCATGGTGCTGGAGCAGTAGTTGAGAGATTACAGTTAATCTATAAGCAGGAGGCAGAGTGAGAGAGTTAATTTGGAATGACATGGGATTTTAAAGCCTTGAAGCCTAATCCCAACAACACACCTCCTCCAACAAAGCCACGCCTCCTGACCCTGCTCAAACAGTTCCACCAATCGGGGATCAAACATTCAAATATATAAATCTATGAGAGTCATTCTCATTCAAACCACCACAGTGTTTACATAAACTATATCCTTATAGTTCTAATGATACATTACATGTATTACACACATAAGTTAAATAGTATTGCCTACAGGTTACTTATTGTAATGAAAGAATTTTTTTTCTTAAAATGGATTCATAGTTTGGTGAGATGGTTTAGAGGTTAAAACACTTATTACACAAGAATTAGGACCTGAGTTTAGATCTCTAGCACCACATAAATCCAGACATGATTAGCCCATGTCTGTAATCACAGCTCTCCCACGGCAAGATGACAAGTAGAGACGGGTAAATCTCTGGAGTCTTGAAGCCAGCTTGCAGGAAATAGACAGCAGTAAACAGTGAGAGACCCTGTCTCAAATAAGGGGGAGAAAGAATAACTTACCCTCCAACTTCCACATGAGAGCCGCAGCAAACACATGCACACACTTACACATACTCACATGTCCACAGATCCCCACAAACACATCATGTTCACCACATGTACACACCAAGTTTATTCAATGCATAAAGCCTCTTAGCTCTTGATTTGATTTTGTGTTTACTTGAAGATGCCATTAAGTTCTCAAGTAAACATTTTAGAGTAAAAATAAAACACCTAACTCTAATTTTTATTAAAGATATGTTAAGTTTCAGTTCATGCCCCCATGACGAGCAAGTGTTTTATTACTGAACGCCATCGCCAGCTCACTAACCAGCTTTTTCTCACTTATATTATTATTGCCCCCATCACTGAATGTCAATAAATGTCAATATTCTCCTGAATCCTTTTTTTTCAAAGCAGTCTTTTTTATTATAGCACTGAGTCAGAAATAACTTCAATAGTCTACAAGAAGAAAACAGATTCAAGAATTACAAAATTTTCCTACAAAGAAGAACTCTAGATGAGTGAAAAATCAATTAGAGAGAACAACAGTGTCTCATTCAAGCAATGGCAACTAAAAAAGCATATGCTAAAGAACACATATAATTTTGAACTATTGATACTGAATTGGAAAACAAACAACCTACTTACTTATTGTTTGATTTTCTTCTCTTATATAACGCATCCCACACCCTTTCTTTCCCTCCTCCCAGATCCCCTTGCTTCTCCTCTCCCCCAGATCTACACCTCCATTCTCCCACTCCACTGGCACCTCTCCCCAAGAAAGAGCAGTTCTCCCAGGGTTACTGCTCAAACATGGCACAATAAGACGAAACAAGAGCAGGAGCAATTCACTATTTCAAGGGTTGACTAATCCATCAGGAGAAGGGTTCCAAGAGCATGCAAACGGTTCAGAGAAACAGGTATGTGCTAAGGTATGGGAATGAAGGTATGGTATGGACAGCATGGAACACTTGTCAACATGTGTCCTCCTATGCTGTTGTCTCTTGACATCCTCTCAGCATCCTCCCTCCTCCATCTATTGGCTGTGAGGATTATGTCAATGATGCTGCCACCCTGACCATCATTTCAGGTCCATGGACTTGTTCTGCCTCTGTATTATGACCACGCTTGACTTCATAAAAATTTTTGGCTTCTCTCTGTGGCTCTCTGGCACAGGGACCTTATGTGGTTGCTGTCAGCATTTCTGCAGAATCCCATATACGCCCATTTTTCTTTGGCTGCTGAACACTTGAGTCATAGTAAGGGCTTCTTGCCTTGCAGGCTGAGTCTTAACCTCTGCTGATGATTTCCCAAATAGGTTTGAGAGATATTTATTAAACATCCAATACTTCTGATACATACAACATAGGACTGAGCAACAGGCCTGCTCTTTATATTCTTTTGACAAATTCTTAAATTTCTTCTGTATTTCAGCCAGTGGTAAGATGCAGGGCTGTCACTGGAGAACACTGAAGAAAGTCCCCTTTCTTGTCCCTCAGCAACTTCCTGCCCCTCTGCTAGTTTATGAAGCTGTTACTCAGGGGACAAGGTTATCATGACCTTCATCTGTTTTCCCAAATGGGATTTGTGTGTGTGTGTGTGTGTGTGTGTGTGTGTGTGTGTGTGTGTGTGTGATAAAATTTTTCTTGAACCCTTCAGGGATTGCTTTTGATTCTCAAAATGTCTTTCTTTTAAGCTAGCATCTCAACTATAAATTTCAAGAGACTTAGATATTTAAATATCACAGAGATGACACCTTGTGGCCTGTTTTCAAACATAATAGCCTACCTTGTGGCAATAGATAAATCTAGTTTGAATGGGGAAAGGTCTAGTCACCAAAGGATGTGGCTCAGGAAGAGACTGAGGGTCACTGGTATTTTAACTATTATTCAAACACAAGTTCAAATTCAAATTCAAATTCAAATTCAAATTCAAATTCAGGTGCCTTGTTCTTATAAGTATTTGCTATCAAGTTATAGAATGTGATACTTCCTATTTATTTTCCCCTTTCAAGCACGTCAAAATGCAGGAGCTGACTTACCATACAGAAACAAATATTTGATGACGTATTTCTTTAAATCAAACAAAGAACAGTCTGAAGATTTAATGTATGCAGTGATTTGTGTGTGTACATGGGTGGATGCATATGTGTGTGTAGCAGTACGCTGTTGTGACGGCTCAACAAGGAGACAAAGAGGCATATTTCATAACTGCAAACCCTGCCAAGCCTCAGCAAAGGGAACCACTGTCATGGCAAGTGGCATGCTGAACAATGGATCCAGAGCATCTGAGCTCAGGTGTTTTTATTCATTCAGCATTCCTCAGGTGGAGAGCATAAGCAATCAAACATTCCCAACAGAAATCCAGCACCTGTAAACTATTCAAAATTCCAAGACCTATGCATCCCTTTTTCCAACAGTGCACAAAAGCAATTATTTTAAACACAACTAAAAATAAACTTCCACAACATGTGTGTGCGTGTGAAGACGCCAAAGGTTGATGTTGGTGTCTTCCCTCCATTGCCCTCCATCTTAGTGTTTGAAGTATGTATATTCACTGAATCTGAAGCTCACCAGTTGGCTATACTGGCCAGTGAACTTCAAGGATTTATCTGTCTCCACCTTGAGTCCTGGAATTAACAGATCTGTGCCTCCAAGCCTGGCTCTCTGTGGGTGCTGAGGATCTGAACTCAAACGCTCATGTTTATGAAGCAAGCCACTTATCCACTGAGCCCAGCCCAGATGATAGGTTATTTCTTTATGACAAAGAAGATACATTTTTTAAAAAATGCCAATGCCCATGGAAATCAACCTGCCTTCTGAACTATTTATCATTACACAACTCCATTTACGATACAGGAAGTAGATTAAAGAAGTTAATTTTTTTTTCAGTTTCTTGCAGCTCCCTTCATATCTCAAGGAAACGTTGAATTCTAGCAGCAATTTCTTGTCTCCATGACACAGAAGTTATCACTTCGTTGTAATTTTGAGAAGGCTTGGTACAAAGTGACAGCCCTGCTTCCTCATCCTGATTCAAGATTTAGACTAAAATGGGCTAATTAATTATTTCTAATGTAATTTTCATCCTCCTTCACACCTGATTGATTAGCAAATTAACCAACTGCAACTTTTCTTCTTCAAGCAGAAACAAAATCAAATGGTTTCCCATGTGGGAGCTTATCATCTAGTGCTGCCACCCACACTCAAGGCCCCCAAGACTCGGAAAGGGTTTTTAGAGTTCCACAGCCTGCTCTTTCCCAGAATCAGTTCCATGATGCATCTCTTCCTGACAGTCCTCTTTCATACTCACATTCCCTTCACTAGTGGAGACTTAAGATTTGAATATAAAGATGCCCAGCAATGCTCCCTTGTTTCTTGGTTCTTTCGGTACACTCTCTAACTAACCCACACCACACACAGATTGACTTTCTTCTTTCTCTTTGCTTGCACACAAAGGTTCCTGAAAGGCTATGCAATAACCAAGCAGAGCAGAAACCAACAGCCAGAGCTAAAATAGTGAGCAAGTGGCCAATGACCTCATAGGTAACAAAGACGGTTTACCAATCAATGCCATGCAATGTTAGATGGTGGGAATTGGAATATTTCTCAGTTAGTATACTGGTGTTGGAAAAGGGAGCAGCTTGGCCACAGTCAAGTTAACCAGGGATAAATTCATATGACTCGGGTCAGAGACATGAAATCAAGGTAATAAGATAGGAGTAGACTTGGAACTAAGGAGATGACTCACTGAACAGATCAATCCTAGGTTCTCCCTGGAGTAAAGAATGTACACTGAAAACTAGCATAAGGGCCATGTTGTATTAATTCACAGAGTTCAGAGCTCACCATATTTGTTCAGTGGAATGAAGGATGTTTAAACTGATTATGCCTATTTAATCTGTTTCATTTTAATGAGCTTTCTGGCTATTCTTCAAGTTATTTTCAAGATTTATTCTGAATCTTGTATAAGAGTTTTGGTAAGTGTGCTTCAGAGGACCATTTTGTCCTTTGATTATAAACCTGTGGAACAAAAACAGAAAGTGCTTTAGGGGTTTCCAGGTAAAATGTCTCTAGTATAAAAGTGGTAGTGAAGTGAGAAGCTATTACAAGGTAAAACTAGAAGAGGTGATGGACCTTAGCAGACTGGGTGGCTTATGCCTGCTCTATGTCTTCTGTGTGTCTCTCCAAAAGTGCATGTTACAAACTTAATTCTAGATGCAAAGATTGGGATGTGGGGCCAAATGGGATATGCTAAGCCACTAGGGTGGATTAATGTTAGTACCGGGAGGGAGGGTCAGTAGTCACTTGCACTTGTTTCTCTCTACCTCTCTATCCCCCTTTCCTCCTCTCCCCATTCTCCCTCTTCTTTTAACTTCTTCCCCATTCCTCTAATCTCTTTGGCCTCTTGCCATGGCATGATATAGCAAAAAAGACCCACTCTCAAATGATAACTTCTGGAACCATGAGGCAAGAAATTTAAGTTCATCATAAGTCACACAGTGTGTGGCGTTCTGCTATAGTAGCACAGAAAGGATCAAAATAGTGCACTGTTACCAGCAGTGAGGTGTTATTATAACAAATACCTGAAATTGTGCTAGACTTTGGAAAAGCAGGGGAAAAAACCCTGGATTTATGTGACTGGAGCACTATGGTTCATTCCAGTGAGAAATCCGAGGAAGAGAAATATTATATTGAAATCGTGGAACTTTCTACTTGATATGGAAGTGGTCATCTGAAGAGTAAAAGCCACTCTAATCAGGATTCAGATGAAAAAAAGATATATCTTACTGGGAACTGGAGTTAATGATTCTTCTTACTACAAAGTGGTGAAAGTGTGTCTGAATTATGTCCACATCCTGGAGTGCTTCATAGAAGGTAGACCTTTAGAGAATAAACTAGTGCAACGTATTTCTAAGAAATGCATTTAAGGTGCCAAATGGCTCTTTTCAAACACAAGCAATAAAATGAGAGAAGACAGAAATGATGTAAGAAAGGACATAATTAGAAGAAGGGAAACAGCATCAAGCATATGAAGGATTCCCAGTCTGTCCAAATAAAAAAAAAAAAAAACATGTGGGAAGGTGTAGCCAGTGACTTTCTGATGGATTAGCAAAGAGAAGAAGCCAGGTGATATTCATCAAAATGGAGGATGGTGGCCGAGATGAATGAGAGATCTTGAGGCTGCCCTTCCCAGAATGGGGTAATAGTGTTAGGGCCTTGTGGACAGAGAAAGCTCTCTGTCTTTGGAGGGGCCAGTAATTCGCCTTGGTGATGTTCATGTGATGCTGGTTGTATAGGAATTCAGAAAATGGACTCTATGTCATGGTGGCTGCCTCTTACAATTCAAAGGATGCATTGAACAGCCTGTAGCCCAGACAGGAAGCTTCAGCAGGGTAGATTCCTGTAGAGTTCCCAAGAGTGCCTAATGGAGCCACAGGGATGTATTTGACTCTATATGCCAAAATTCTAGTCTATAGCCACCCTTATAGCCACAGCTTAGAAAAGCCTCAGGCTCATTGCTTCAGCCTGTAATAGCTGCTACAGGTACAGAGCTCGGATAAGCAATAGTGATGGAACTGCCAGAGTTCTTTGGAACTCAACCTGTGTCCTCAGACCATGGTAGAATTACAAAGATTATTTTTTGGCTTTCTATCCTTTGCTTCCCGGTTGGGTTATGGGCTTATGTGGGTCCAGTTACTTCTTTCTTCCTGCCTATGTTTTCCTTTTGGAGAGGAATGTCTACCACAGGCATGTCTCAAGATTGCAGAACATAAATAGATGGTTTGCTTGGTTGCACAGGCCTAGTGCTAGAAGAGATTTCCTTGTAGGCTTATTCATGCCCAGAGTTCACTTGTTTCTGATTCTGATAAGATTCTGGCCCATTGAGCTGGAGCTAGAATGAGCTAAAATTAGAGCTACTGGGATGGGATAGAGATATTGTTGGGGGAAGATGGGCATGACTTTAGGAGTCTAGAAAGACTTGTGTGGTTTAAATATGTCTCTCCATACCGCAAAGCAGGTTGTTGCATTTCATCCTTAATACTGTCTAGATCATGACAGGAAAGTGAATGGATTGACACAGGTATGAGTTTGGGTTTATGGAAAGAATGATTCTCTAAAAAATAAAATTAAATTAAAATAAAAAATAAAACCATGCCTGCTGCTGGAAAAATAGGCAACTACCCAGGACTATCCATGAAGTCGTGCATCTTGAAGAAGAATCTATAATCATTACACAATCCCTAACAACATTCTAACTATTTGTCCTTTTACCCATAGGTAAATGTAGTTCTCACTCTTCATAAAGTAAATTTCTCTTTGCAACAACCAAAGAACGTTACAGAAAGCTACAACTGATCAAAATGCAGTTGTGGAGTCCAGTCCCAATGAATACATTTACAGAACAAGTCCCATACCTAAGATTCAGGGAAGATTGTGGAAGAGGTAGCAGAAAGATTGTAAGATCAAGGAGTTTGCTGTGAGATTGTGTCTCCGAGTAAAATCAGAAGCTACACCTATAAAGTCTCACTACCTTAACTTTCTAAACATGAACTGAACAAGGACTACAATAATAGATATACCAGAGAATATGAGGAAAAGCCAAGCGATCCTCAATCTTAGACAAAGAACTACAGGCAGTAAAAGTACACTCCAGAGTGGGAAAAATAGTCTTTTCCAGGGAAGAATACACTAATTAGTTATTGAACGCCAAATGGTCAGCCCTAAAATCACATACTCAAGTAACATTATACAGACTGGGAAGCTTCCATTTAGGAATATGTGTATTGCCCAAGTCCATGGCGTGTCAAATATGTATGCAAATACATATGCATGTATGTATGCAACAACAGTTAATGAAAAATGAAGCCATGAATTCGAAAGAGAGCAGGGAGCCGTATATGGGAGGGCTTGAAGGGAGTAAAGAGAAGAGGGAAATGATGTAATGATATTATAATTTCAAAAATAAAAGAAATTTAACAAGACAAGGTTGAGTCCTTTGTGTGTTCTCTCTCAGTCTGTGCCTCTTTCCGTCTCTCCCCTATTTCTTCTCCCTCTCTCCATCTCTTTCTTTTTGTCACTTTGTCCTCGGATGAAGTAGAAAGAAGGTTCTCGTTGGATGGCTTTTCATCTTAATGCTTCTTATCTTATAGAAGCATGAGATAATCAATAATTAACGTTGGGTTACTATAAATTGCCCAGTTTTTGGTATCCTTTTTTAAGGCAAATAAAATAGACTAGACTATAGTGTTTTTCCCAAAATAATTTAAATTTAAATATATAAGTACAAAAAAACCCACAAAACTAACTGCTGCTCTTTTTTGTTGTTGTTGTTGTTGGTTTGTTTTTCCAGACAGAGTTTTTTTGTTGTAACTCTGGCTGTCCTGGAACTCACTCTGTAGACCAGGCTGGCCTCAAATTCACAAAGATCCACCTGCCTCTGCCTCCTGAGTGCTGGTATTAAAGGAGTGAACCATCATTGCCAGTATTTATTTATTTATTTATTCCAATTTCAGTTCTCATTTGACTCTTTAATGTGAGTATGGGGTCCCTGAGCCAGAGTGTCCTTTTAATTTTAAATCTTGATAGCAGTGGCCTGGGAAAGTTATTTGTCAATTAGGGAATCTCATTTAGGAATCCCAGGCATCAGACACCAATGCTGTGGGTTCAGGTTTCACTTGTACCACTTATTAGTTGTCCCTGCTGTGTCATAATGGTAGTAGCAGTTTTCACATTAGCAGTGGTCTGAGGGTTAAATGTTTTAACAATACATAGGATAAGGTACATTCTGTAGGAAAGATAGCACACATGTTGTCTTCACTATCCTTTAATTCCATTTGGTCATCCCAGATGCAGATTCTTCCATATTGGATCAGCGATACAGCATCACCAGAAGGAGAGTGAGTCCCTCAGATCTGGTGGCATGGAGCTGTTGTGTCAATTGCAGGTACTTACTTGACTCCAAACTTAATAGCAGAATAGACATGGACTTCCATCTCAGTTAAATACTATTGTTTTGACGTCTTAAAATTATTTGGCAGTGTCATACATTTGTATAACTGAATTTTAGTCATTTGCAACCCCTCTTTCCTCCTATTTCCCACTGAAATCTTTCTTTCCAAGTCTTTTCCCATTTTCATGTTTGTGTGTGTGTGTGGATATGTGTTTGTGTGTGTTTATGACTCGCTGATATTATTTAGCTTTCGCCTGAGCATGGTTGAGAAGTTATTTATTAGAACTATGACAACTTCTCAGTGGATACACCCCTAAAGAAAATTATAGCCTCCTCTCTAACAACCTTTAATTGCCAATAGTCTCTCAGACAGAGATGGGGTGTCATGGTGACATTTTGATTCTTTAGCCACAGCGGGACTACCCAACCATATTTGGCTATACATGGCCTAGGACAGATAGATAGGAATGATGCCTAACACAAAAGTTTAAATGTATTTAAAATCCAATGAGAAATCTTTCAATTGTATTTGGTAATTCCATCATGTGGTTAACATTGTGCCCCTGTGTCTACAGGTTAGACAGCCCTCTGAGACCTACTCTGACTCTGTTATTTCCAAACTTCAGTGCAGTTGTTTGTACAGCACCTAAGTACATTTTGCTTTATTTTCCCAGCTTTGTTATGTATCACATACATAACATTTACGTGCTATAATAATTTTTATTCATTGTTTATTTAATCTTAATTAAATAATCAATTAGATACTTTAATTATTTAGTAATTAATTATTTTTTAATCCTCAGACGATTTCTTATTAATGTTTATCCAAAAAAATGCTTTATTGTTCTTAGAGCTTTATATACTTTCTCACTGACAGTTACATATAGAAACATTGTGTCAGTCCTATGTTAGACACCAAAGGCGAATTGCTAGAACTTCAGAATCAACTGTGGACATTTTGCTAACAGTGCCAATGTCAACCAAAGGGAAGTGTGAGTCAGAGACTGCTGGGCCTAAGAGAGGTGTCATCCCTGCATCTTCAACAATTGTTAATCCTTTATTAGTTGACGAGTAAGATTTCATATGTGATCATATTTAATTACATATTCGTATACTCATTTTGCCTTAATTCTATTTGAGAAAAATTATAAATTGATTGAGAACTTTTTAATTTAGCTTTTATTCATCATCATAAATGTAACTCTGCAATCCAGCTAGACGTGAAGGCAAATGGGGAAAATATAGGACCCTAAAACCTGCAATAAGAGCAAAGATTCCTGAATATTGCAAGCATATAAGGTGGAGGATGTCTGTCCAGTCATGGCAGGAATGGTCTGGTGGTTAAGATGCACACAATAAAAAACATCAGAGTTGTTCACAGTTGGAGATGGTGAGCTTCTTGTTGGTCTTGTCATTCCTAGACTCCGAGTGATCCATGCTTTCCATGGCACTTATGAAAGCTTTCACCTTCCCAGAGACTACATTTGCCTCACTCAGGCTTGCCATGCAGATGAAAAATTGGGAATGTTTTGTCTTGGTTCAGCATTTGCCAGGGACAAGATCCCAGGCTCTGATGCTTCTGGATGAAGTTATACTCCTTAAACGTCTCCCTGTAGAAGGACTTGCTGCCAATGCCACTATGGCAGGTCAAGTTACTACCGAATACCTGGATCCTGGAAGAATTCTGTGAAAGGAGGAAGTCTTATAACCAAGTCCCTTCTCTGCAGAGGTTTCAGAGCACAGTACTTTTCTGATGTCTTTGAAACTGTTTGCAAACAGCTAGAAGGAGATGCAGCTCGAAGGCTTGACATCAACTGGGATGGCGATCAACTATGGCTATCAGCAAGTTGCCGCAGGAGACAGTGGCATTTGCCACGCCGACTAAAACCTTTTTCTTTTCTCTTTTGTAATCATTTCCTTTATTTTTGAGATTATAATGTAAGTACATCATTTACCCTTTCCTTTTCCTTACTCCAAACCCTCCCATTCACTCTTTCTTGCTCTTATAAATTGATGGCCTCTTTTTAGTTATGTATAAAATAATTATTTTGTGCACTGTTGGGTGAAGAGCTGTTGAGGGCGTTTTGTATTGTTTGCAGGTGTTGGATTTCTGTGGGGGTTGCTTAATTGCTAATGATCTGCATGTGTTATCCATAGAATACCTGAGGCTTTCTGAAAGAATAAAAACACCTGAGCTCAGAGGTTCCGCTGTTGATGGAGTATGGTGCTGGCCAGGATGTTGGTCCCCTCTGCTGAGGTCTGACAGGGTTTGAGTCTATGAAAATGCCTCCTTGTCTTCCTCGGTTGGTCCCCTCTGCTGAGGTCTGACAGGGTTTGAGTCTATGAAAATGCCTCCTTGTCTTCCTTGGTGAGACACAGCAGCAGCAGCAGCAGCAGCAAACTACTACAGCCTCTTTTGTCTTTCTTTCATTAGCTGTTGTTACGAGCACCACCCCTACCACGCCCACATATATTTCTAATATATAACACAACATTCTAAGTTTGGGTTTCTTTTATGTATGCTTTCGAGGCTGACTATTTGGTACACAAATAATAAAGAAGAGGTCATGGATTTCAAGGGAGTTGCAGGGTGCACAGGAAGTAGGGGTGGGAATGATTTCAATACAGTGCTAATCTATTAAATTCAATTAAAATATGAAAAAATAGATAGCAATCATTTTTTCAGTGTTGTTTTCCTGGCTTTGCCCTTTTGCTGCTCATTCAGCAACTTGACTCTTTTAATAATTGTTTCTTTTAAAAGTTTTACATTTTTTTTGAACATTAAATTGTAAGAATTTTAAGTTTCAATCTTTTGGCTGATTTTTCTGTCTTTAGGTGTTGCCTGGTATGATACCATCTTGCTTTTCTTCTTGACAGATTTTTAAGTACGTTTATTAAATGTGTTTAGCAGGTAAATTTTCTGTATGTCTGCATCGTTTTTTATTTGTTCCTTAAAGTTGGACATAATATTCAAGATTGAGAATCATTGGTTTTTTTTAAATATACTGAAAAATCTTTCTTGCATCTTCTGATAGCTGTTGTTATTGGTAAAGTTAACTATTTACTTGATTATAGTTTCTTTGTTGTTAATCTTCTTTATTCCTGTAGTAACTTTTAAGATTTTCCCACTATTTTCTTTTATGTTGTACTTTGAGTAAAATAGATTAGTAGCATCTATTACTAGGTCTAGGTTTGCATTTTCTTTTTCTCCTTTTTCCTGTTGTCAACTTCTATTCTACTTTTTCTTTGAGTATGCCTGTTTTTCTTTAGCTTGGAAAAGTTCAATATTTTTAAATATTGATTATTTTGTCATGATAAACTCATAATCTTGGTGTCAGATGCTGAGGCAGGAGAATTGCTATGTAGTGAGTTCAAGGCCAGTCTGGGTTAACTGTCATTAAATTTATTCTTGATTTTTTTTTTTTTTTGGCCAATCCATCATGAATCTTTCCTCTTACTTTTAATTCATCTACCTTGGCTTTCATGCATTATAAGTAAAATTCTTAGCAACATATTCCCATTTACTGATTTCTTTTAGTGTCTAGTTTAGAGTTTACCTTATTAAACAAATATTTAAGTGTTTTAGTTCATAGATTTTTATTTTTAAATTTTATAGCTCTTATACATATTTTTATTTTATATTTCTTTCTAATAAATAACTTTTGCTCAAATTTAATATTACTTTTTCATGTATACAATAAATGATCTTTGAAATTAATGCAATTTTATTGTAATAACTGGATCACATCAAAAACATAAACTTATGAGCACTGAGTCTTTCACCATGCTTCTGCAATCTGATCTCCATTTTGAATATTCCTTGGGCTGTTTGGACATATGGTAAGAGACTCTTAGTAGAAATTCTATTTGTAATTTTTCCTCTCCTCTCCTCTCCTCTCCTCTCCTCTCCTCTCCTCTCCTCTCCTCTCCTCTCCTCTCCTCCCTGTCTTTCCCCTACCTATCTTCTGTTTTTGACAGGTCTCACTGTGTTTAGAATCTTAATGCTAATCCCAATCCTAATGCCTCAGCCTCCTGAGTATGAGAATTACAGGTGTATACGACACACACCACAGCCGTGGAGAAGACAAAGACTCTGGAGGGAGAAATACCTTATCTGTGGTATCTAACCACTAAAAGTTGGCACATATCTGGAATTCATAAATAGCTACCTTGTTTATAATCCTTCAAAAGGAAATATTTGAATTAACTATTGGTAGTTTCCCCCCTCTAGGAAAAATATTGCATATGCTCATACAAAATTGGTGTATTTAATCATTAGAAGCCATCAGATTTTTGTATTTTTTCCCTTCATTAATAATCAGGCTTGTTTTATGACATAAAATGCTATTTATTTTAGAATTAGTTTCATTGGTCTCTGAGAAAATGTGTTTTCTATCACTATTGTGGGATAGCCTATAGATGCCTTTTCAATTCATTTGTTGTATCATATGGTTTTATTTTTTAATTTCTTTGTTGATTATTAATTGGGATGATTAATCCAACAATGAAAAATTTCTTGTCCTAGATTTGGAAATTTTCTGTTATATTTTTTCTCACTTATGAATTCTTAGCTTGGTCTCTTGATCATGTCTAGAATTATTGGCAGTTGTGTTCATGCTCATTTATTTTTTTCTTTATTGGTATCTGAATATAATATTTCCTCAACATTTATATTAATTCTCTTATTATATATAATATATATAAATTATAATATAATTTATAATATAAAATTATAATTATAATTATAATATAATTACATATTTCCCCCTTTCCCTTCTTTTCTCCAAACCCTTCTATATACCCCTCCTTGCTCTCTTTTAAATTCATGGCCTCTTTTTTCATTAATTATTGTTACATGCATATATGTATATGATATGCATACATATTTCTAAATAGAACCTGATCAGTCTGGAGGATGATACATATATGTAAATCCTCAGATTCGCAGAAAGTTAGAGAACTGGAAGCAGAGGCCTTAGTGTGTCAAACTCTTCTGGCTTTATGGTGTTTAGACCCAGGACATGGCATCTACACTCTGGTCCCAATCTTAAGATTCTATCTCTGCTTTATGGTTTCCTTGATTTCCCAGCAGACTCTAAGCTCCTTGGCATTTTAAAAAAGATTCTGACATATGCCAGAAAAAACGTTCAAATATGTCAACTTCTGTTCATTCCCATTTAGCAAGATTTTCCACTAACTTCATCTCATTTGCAGGAAGCCCCAAAAGTGCAGGTGTAGCGTGGAGGCCAGCAAGATCAATTCCTAAAAGCAGCTGTTTGTTTTCATGTGCTTAGTTTTTCACAGTGTTGTTTTCAAAATAGTTTTAAGAATACAATGCTTATTTTCTAAACTTATTGACTGCATGCAAGAAGCATCCATTAGTCTATAAATATATTCTCATCTCTTCAACGAAGGTCAATTTCTAATGAACTAACAGCTTTGAAGTATGGCCAATATTTGTATTAACTTCCTATGATGTTATATTAAATTGGAAGTAGTTGCAATTAAAATAATACTCAAACAATTAAAAGCTAAGCTCTATGTATTACATAATTTTTCTCCATTAAAAAAGACATACTTTGCAAATATTGTTAGAGCCTGAGGACCTGGCCATCTGCTGTAAAATAATCTCTTTAAAAGAGGGGAATCACCAGGGAGAAGTGACATGACTTTGATCAAAATATATTTCATGAAATTCTCAAAGAATTAATAAAAATATATTATTTTTAAAATAAGTATTTGTACATTAATTCTGCTTTCAAAAACGTCATCATTTATGTACCACCGTGAAGATGATTACAAACAATTTTTGCAAAATAGGAATCTGCCATGTTTTTGTACTTCAGTGTTTATATGTCTCATCTTGTTCTAGTTTTTAACATTGCTGTGATAAAATTTTAACCAAAATAAAACTGAGAAGGGAAAAGAGTTTTCTGGTTTACATCTTCTAATCACAGTCCATCATCAGGGAAGTCAGGGTAAGAACACGAGGCTGGTACCTGGGGGCAGGAGCTGAAGCAGAACTCTAGAAGAATGCCACTATGGCGGCTCACTTAGCTCTCATTTTAAAATTATTTAATTTTATGTGTAAGAGTGTTTTGCTCATATGTATGTCTGTGCACCATATGTGTGACTAACATCCACAGAGGCCAGAAAAGAACATCAGATCCACAGGGACTGGACTTGTAGACTGTTGTGAGTTGCTATGTGGGTGCTGGGAATTGAATCCAGGTCCTCTGGAAGAACTTAGTACTTAGTCATCTCTCTTCCCCATCAGCTAGCTTTTTTATACAACTCAGGCCACTTGCCCAGGAATGTACTGCTTAAGGTGGACTGAGCTCTCCTTCATTAATTAGCTATCAAGAAAATGCCGTATACACACACCTACAGGCCAGTAGAATGGAGGCAACATGAGTTGAAGTGTCCTCTTTCCAGGTGTTTCTGGGTCATATAGAGTTGACAGAAGCTATGACACTCATTTCTTCCTGCAAACTGCTAGAACAGAGGCACTAATTCTTATTTTATCTGCAATTTATCTGCATCATCTGCATATCCTTGCTTGGTTTCCCATATTAGGATATGTGCAGAGTTAGGATTTTTTTTTTTTAAATGTTGGCCAGTTCGAGGTGAGAAATAACACACACTGTGTTTGGTTCTAGTGTTTAATCCCTCACTACAGCCTCAGTCTTCTACCTCTTTATTTTCACTATGTTGTTCTTGTTTTTCTTCTAATTGTTCTCATGTTTTCAAATTTCCATTGTGTGTGTGTGTGTATGTGTGTGTGTGTATGAGTGTGTGGTCCAACAATTAAATGTCTCTCTCCTAAGTCTCTTAACCGTTTATTTACTCACCTGATTAACTCCATAAATATGACTATACTCGACTGTGTAATGACATTACCAAAGGTTAAAAATCAGAACAGGAGTACAGAATGTTGAATTCTGAAACAAACCTGTTGTTTCCATGGCTTGCCATTCTATAAGTGTGGATGTATGCATTGATATTTTATTAATTATTCTCGTGGGTTCATGGCAAAAGGCAGTTTATTTTTTGCTAATTCAATCACTGGTCCTAGAGGGTTTCAGTCTCCATACAATCTAATCTTAAGTCTAGGTCTAGAAGTTTTCAGCCTCTGTAAAATCTAATCTGCAAACCTAAACCTATAATGTTTCAGTCTCCAAGACTTACTGTTGACTAGGTTCACTCTGAATAGCTGTCCTCTGAACTACCTCTTATCAATTTAATCTGTATTGTGAAATTCGAACTGTAAATCCTAAACCGTCTTCTTCTGACTTTCTGCTTTCTCTTTGCTTATTCTGGACTGTCTCTGCTCTTCTTGACTTCTCTAGAAAGAGAAGTCAGAAGATAGTCAGAAGACTAACTCTCTTTTCTCCAATTCTTTTTCCCTGAACTCTTTTTTCTGTCTCTGAAGTCCGTTCTTAACTGTCTGTGATCTGAGAGCCCCCTTTTATATCCTGAGAGTTATGACAGTCCTCATTCTGATTCAGTCTCAGAATTTTGGATTAAAGGTGTCATTACTATTTCCTTCAGAGCATTTCATCTGAATCACACAGGCTGCTGACTGTGATTCCTTCATACAGGCCTTTGGATGTGATCTCTTCCTAGGTATCAAAAGGTCTTTCGGTTTGATTCCTTGCTATAGAGCAGTTATGCTGCTGAATTAAAAGATTGAATGTTCCTCTATACCATTCATTTTTTTCTGATGCATCTGCCAGGCCAATCTTTGCACTCCTTTTTTCTTATTTTTTGTTAATGCCACAATGCCATATTCTAAAAAGGTATTTTTCTTATCCTTCTTATTTTGTTGAGATAGAATTTACACACAAATGTTTGTATTCACAGGTCAATTCAGCCATTTGCTATGTTCAGACATTTGTACAATCATCAAGTATCAATGCTGAGTTCTAGAATAATTCTATCACCCTTAAGAATCCCTATATTCTCAAACTAGACACTTCTCATTCTCCAGGACAAAGCTAATCATTCCCTGTGATCTTGCTTATTCTGGATTGCTCATTATGAGTAGAATTATACATTGTGTGGCCTTTTATGTCTGGCTTCTTAACCTGCAATAATGTTCTCAAAACAGATTCATGTTGTAGCATGTAGCAAGACCTCATTCTTTTTTGTTTTTGTTTTTATTATTGTACTATATTTTGTGAATCCATTCATCAGCTTATGAATGTTTATACTTATATAAAAGATACAGAAGGATGTAACTATAAGGAAAGAAACTCCTACCATGCATACAGAAACTGTATTACCAGAGTTTTATGATTCTATGACAAAATGCCTGAACCTGGATAACTTTTATTTTCATTATTTTTATATTTAAAATTTTCTTTTCTTATATAATATATTCCTACACCCTTCCTCCTCTCCCTTCACTCCTCCCAGTTACCCCCATCTTTCCTATCCCCCAGATATACCGCGTCCATCCTCCCACCCCCACCCCCATCTCTTCTCAAGAAAGAAAAGTCTTTCCAGGGTTACTGCTCAAATATGACACAACAAGATGGAACAGAGTCAGGCACAATTCCCTATTTCAAGGTGAAACTGGATAACTTTTAAAGTAAAGAAGTTTATTTAGCTTATGAGTCCCTGTCTGATAGGTCTAAACACCAAGATCCCAGAGTCTTGACAAAGTCTGCCTTCTGCATTACAATATGTGGTTAACCAGATAGAAAAATAGCCACATGTAGAAGGAGCAGAGCACATGGGATGGCCTTTGTAAAGAGAACCCATTACTTTGCAAGATCAATAGTCATCTTTTTTGAGACAATGCCCATACCTCATGTCCATTTCTAAGATAACCGAAAAGGTGCTGTATTTGGGTTTGATTTCCCTTTCCTCATCTATTGACATATTCCCTCCAGTGAGCCAGGATAACAGAGGGTCCTGAAGTTTATCAGGAGACATGGAGTCACAATATCCTTAGGACCTCCTCTCCCTTTGCCCACATCAATGCTCATTATTAGGTCTTGGAAGCATCTCTTATCATCCTTCTATCAGCATTATCTCAAGTAATGAAATGATCCTAAGAAAATTACAGTGTTTGGGTTGACAAGATAGCTCAGTGGGAAAGGACATTTGCACCAGGACTGATGACCTGAGTTTAAAGTCCAGAAACCACATGATGAAAGGAGATCACCAATTCCTGGATGGTCCTCTGGCCCCCACAAACATGGTATGGCACATGTGTGAAAACATACATGAATAAATAAACATAAAAATATTTACCACACTGTATTTTCATTGTAATTCTCAGTTTGAAGAAGAAATGAGAAAGTAGCTTGATTGGATGAAGAATTTCTTGCAAATCATCTAGAAAGTGGGACTTGACTTATGATAGACATATGTGTTCCTGAGTTCTTAGTATGTTCTTGTTTCTGTTGAATCTAACTTAAAAAACAAGTGACATTATCTAATTATTAAATGATGCCTACTTCTTTATTTCTAGAGCATGTAAATAAAGTTGAGTAGATATGACATTGGTTCAGACTTATGTTCTGTATATCACTTGGTATACTCAACAGGGAACTAGAGTCTTAAGGTCAGAGGCCGAGACACTTCCTAGGCTGCTCTTTTGATTTCAGCCACTGGGGACAGAGTGAACATAGAGAAGTCAGTTGAGGTTCTTAGCCTATAAAAAAGGTAAGGCTAGTTCCACATTTCTCTGGTTTTGGAAATGTTAAAAGAAAGATGTTGTGGCCAGTGAAGGAGATACTTCTTGCTTGTGAATGTCTTGGCAGCCACTGCAGAAGAAGAGATAAGGAGAAGACTCATAATGAAGGCACCTTTGAGTTAGGCTTTCCTGGCTAGAATATCATCTTCAGTAAATTTGATCCTGGAAACAATGATCTTCTCTCTCTCTCTCTCTCTCTCTCTCTCTCTCTCTCTCTCTCTCTCTCCATTTCTCTCTCTCTCTCTCCATCTTTCTCTCTCTCTGTATGTATGCATGTGTGTATGATTCTCATTCCCTTCCCTTTAATAGCAAGTTTATATGATGTCTAGATTCCAAAGTACAACTAAAATATCTGTCCTTTACTATGCTGGTACCTTTTCTATAAAAGTATTTTTATTCACGGAGGCTCAAGAAAGAATAAGATACAAGCCTGGACCTCTGGGCTTCAGCATCCTGAACTGCAACTCTAACTAGCTGTCTTTTCCACGTGCCTGCTTTTTCAATCTCCTGCTTCTTGCTTCTTACTCAGCTTCTACCTCTGCTTCTGTCTTGTTTCTCCTTTTGATTCTCTCTCCCCCTTCATTTATATACATATATGAATATATATATATATATATGAAATATATATTTCCTTTATATGTCTAAAGTTGGGATTAAAGACATGTGCTAAGTTGCCTTCAGATACAAAGTCTCATTTTGCATTAAGGCATAGAATCCTATAATTCATTTTTCATTTCAGGCCAGTCAGTCTTGCTGCCACTAGGTGAAGATCAGACAGAGGCATGGGCGTTCCTCATATCTTCATGTTGTTAGTCGCTAGGGAAACCAAAGAATTCCCTTTCACTTAGCATTACTACAAACAGAGGACAGGATTATCCTAACTAATATTCTTTCTACCCTAGAGCAGCCATGCTGCTGGATCAGAGATCAAATGTCTAACACACAGGCCCTTGAAGGGGATCCTTTCCCGGAGCAGTCATGCTGCCAGAGCAAGGATCAAGTGTTCCTCTACACTTTTCTTGTTTGTAACTTGGGGATTCTCAGCCTGAGGTACCAGCACTGACTGCTGTCACCGCTGGAGAGCAGTGGAAAGCATGCTCATTGCTGTCTTTACTGAGATCCTGATCCTGTGTCTGGTGCCCTTACATCCTGCTGGGGAACTGACAGACCAGAACAGAGGTTGTTCCTAACTCCCAGCATGATTCAGGGATACTAGAGACTCAGTTTACTAAAAGATGACTCCTCATGAGTCTCACTCCAAATTCTATTCTTCTTTCCCCCTATCCCCAAGCATTTTCTTGTGTTAACGCCATCATGGCTAGGTTTCTGAGCAGGTGTGTCTATACACACCTATTTCCCCCATCCAACAGCATGACTCACCAGTGTGTATTGCCATCTGTCTGGGCAGGCTGCTCTCTCCATTTGCCATTTTCCTTCATGTGCCCACCTGCTGGGAGGCTGGTCTAATCTAAAGGGAACTGAGTGAGGAACTTGGCTTTTGACAGAAGCCAGGAACATGCAATATACCATTATAGGAAAGTGTTGTGAAGATCCTTATCCTAGGCAGAGTATTTAATGGCCATATCCACCTTTCACAAAGACCACACAAAGGAACCAGATAGCAGAAGCTTTAGGTGATAGAAGGAGAGGAGAGAGAGAGGAGAGTGTTCATAAGTTGTTAATATATTCATATATAACAAATACTGAGAAATAATATTTATATCAAAGCCATATGCTCATAATGATAGATTTTTATGATTCATTGTGAGCTGATTAGAAAGTAATAAACCGAGTCCTCATTGGTCACTGTGAAATTAAAAAAAAAAAATGACTGAAAACACCTTAAAGGAGAGGGGTAAGAACTACATAAGATGTAAAGAGATTTATTCTCACTTCACTGGAACCTTCATACTTTAAGCTAAGCTTAACTCTAACTGGGTAGACAGTCCTTGGCTCTGCCTTGGGTTTAGGCAGAAAGTGAGACTTGAATCCCCGCAACAGCCCTCTCTGTGAGTTACTCTGGAAAGAACTTGAAAGTTGAGAGTGGGAAGTAGAAAGGAGGAGAAAGGAGAAGTGGGTGGAGGAGAACCAGAGGCCTGGCAGGATGACAGGGGAGAAGAGGAAGAGAAATGGAGACTGAGTACTGAATGTTGGAGGGAGAAAACTGGGTTCAACTCCTGCTCTCTTCTTCCCAGCACTGGGGAGACTCTGCATGCTAATGTGCTCAGTCAGGCATCTGGCAGGGCCTTAATAGTCATTCTGGTGCAGTCTTCGCCTCAGGCATGCAAATTTGCAGTTTTCCCTTGACACACTTTTTATGTACTTGCATAAGTAGCTTTCTAAATTTGTCTGAAATATAATGTTTGTAAGGTATTTTGGGAGACTTACGAAGTCTTGGGCTGGAGTTCAGCTTAATTATTAATTTATTCATTTTTTTTTCCTACTTCAAACTTAGTATCTGAGGAAATTGTATAGCTATCCATATTGTGAGAAATTAAAAGTGATATAAACAAAATAACTACAACACAGAGACTATTTACTAGCTTAAAGATAGATGAGATGGCTGTTTCTAAGTTAATTACAAGACATCTGTAACCATAGCGAGTGCTTGCTAGAGCATTAAGATGCATGGTGTACCGGAGTCCCAAAGGCTTATCCACTTCTCTAGGAACAGGAAGGGCTGCTCCTCTTGCAGGTGAAGCCCAAGTCTTTGTCCTGAGTAGATTGACATGGTCATAAATTTTCCTGTCGATCCTTTTATTCACTAGTCACTACTCTGAATTATGTTCTCAGAGAACCTGGTCAGACAGTTTATAGAACTGAATTAGCAGCAATTTAGCAATTTAACTCTGAGTTAAGCTCTAGTGAATTACTAGAAAATGCAAGAGACAGCACTCCTGAGTGTTTCCACTGGCACACTGGCCAAGGTAGCCTTACAGTTCCCTTCACCTTGATGACATTCTACACCAGCTTTTTCTTGCCTAGGCTTCCTGACCCAAGTTCCCTTTCCTTTGAATATTTACGTTGGAAAGCCCATGATTATAAATCATCTCTTTGCTCCTCTGAGATACAGACCAATTAAAAGCCTTTGGCCATATTTATGACTTCAGAGATGTCATTCTCAAAAAACCTAGAAATCTCTCTTACCTGGTTACAAACACCTTGCAGCAGAAGAGATATTACAAAAGAGTAACTAAAATTTAAGACAGTTAGTTCTTAATGTGTCCTCTGATTAAATGGGGGAGGGGCAGATAATACCTTTTCAGTTTTGATCTCTCTCTTACCTCCTGGCTTCTGAGCCTTACAGACCTCTGGTTAGCCTTCCTAGCTGTCCAGCTGCCCTCTTCAAATCATTCTCAACATAATCTCTGTCTGTTGTTTATGGTGTACTCCGATGTTTACAGATTTATGCTAGAAATTTTCCTTACTTGTAAGAAGCCACTCTAAGAATTGACGGGAAATATGGTTGCAGGATGCCATCTTTCATATGCAGAACTTACAGACAGGAGCTGCTACTAACAACTACAGGGGTTAATGGGAATAGGCTCGAAGGGATAGGAAGGGGGCACTTTTATATTTCATTTTGGCATTTTCTTTTTCTGTGTTTCTCACCACTCATTGCTAAGAATTGTCTTGCTTCTGTTTCAGCAGAGGTGAGTTCAGGCTTAGTTCTGATCTCTCTTCCTGTGGCAATATTTTGAAAATCATCTTCAAACAACAATGTTGGAAAAAGTTCATCTTAAAGTAATTTGATTTTAGTGTTCATTTGTGAGGAAACAGGAAATGCTCTATATCCAAGGTTGGGGGAAGAGGGATTTGGATGACTAGTGTTAATGTCTTTTCAACTTTGTCAAGGAAATTTCAAGGACATTCAGGATAAAAACCAAATGTAGTAGTGCATATACAGTGTCAACTTCTCAAGGAGATTATGTCATTAAAATGGCAAATGAAAAAATACTATTTTCTCATAAGTGCACTAGTGTTCATTTGGAGCCAGGCAGTTCTAGGCTCTGAAGATGCAGGAATGAACAATAACAATAAAACAAAGACCTGTTTTGGAACTTATACTTCAGTGTGTGTGTGTGTGTGTGTGTGTGTGTGTGTGTGTGTGTGTATGTGTGTGTGTTGGAGGGGGCATATGAACAAACAGTACAATTGCAGTGTGAAGAAGGGAGGGAGGTGTATGGGAAGCTTCCTAATCACCTCGATTTACAGGTTCATTCCTGGAGAAGTTGATCTTGCATAGGTCAGGTCATGCTCAATATAAAAGTAGTTTAGCAATGCTTTTTGTTTTACTTTTGCATTTGAAAAACACAGACTATGTATAGTAACCATCTCTTAGCAGTCAGATATTTCTGTTGCAAGTGAATCCAGTACTTTAACATTCACCAAGACACAATATGGAGCTTCTAGGTGGCTTCACATAATGATAGTATTGGGGGAGGGGCTCCATTGCGACAAATGTCTTTATTTTACCTGGCCATGGCATCATCTAATGTGACATCAAGGTTGGCTATGCACAGGAAAATTTAAATTCACCTTCAAGGGGCTGGAGAACACTCATATAAATAAAATAAATACATCTTTAAAGAATAAAATAAAATTCACCTTCAAGTTATTGCTGTCTGACTCCACAGCATACCTTTGTCTCTACAGTTTTCTCCAGCTACGCTGAGCTTCAGTTTATTCGTTGAGCAGTGTGCCCATTATCCTTGTCTGTGGCCAAAATCAGGTAAGTCACTGGGACTCAGGACCCCTACTGATAGGGTGCTTGGTTCCCAAACACTGCCAGTTAGTAAATATTTTGAATTTTACTCCTCCTTTAATATCGTATTTTATTATGTTATTTTATTGAAATAGACTCTCATGCATTTTGGACTGACCTGAACTTGCTACTTAGCTGAAGGTAACCTTGAACTTCCTCCCCTCTCACCCATACCTTCTAAGTGCTGGGATAATAAGGGTGTGTCACTACTTCCCATTTAAGGACATATCTACGAAGCACTTCTGTAGAGCCTACCACAGAAAGGAAAATCTACCTATTCATCTTTTGCCTTATGCTTACCTACTCTTCTTTATAACATGGAAACGTGGTGATTTGCACCCTGCCCCTCCACATTCTCGTCGCCATTTTGTTTTCCTCTCCGACTGCTTTACTGTGGCTCTGACTGAATTGTTCATTTGTTCATTCAATGTCCGGGACTTACTGATCTCTCCTTTATAGAAGCTGGCTGGTGCTCTGCATGAAGACACACTGATGGAGGAACATGCCAATTAAGAGACAGAACCCCAACTGTATTTCTATCCCTGTAGAGATAAAATGGAAACTTAAAGAACTTGTTGAGAGGCCTTTAACACGTTCATGTGGTGTCATTTAGCTTGGCAAGGCTGGTTTTAATAATTAAATTTGGAATATTTCCCAGCTAAGGAAAGACTACTTATGGTAATAGCTTTCCAAGGGTTACTTAGCTGCTTTCCTAACCCCAAACACACTCTGACATAGACTGTGACACTGTTGGTCTTCCTCAGTTAGTAATGTATCAAGAGTCCTATGAGTGTAAAATTGAGATGTGAAGATGATGTGGTATTTCCAAAATCACTCCATGAAGCAGACCATATGATAGTGGGGTTGTGTTTTCCCGTTGAGCAGTGCACACATACTCGATGTTACAATACTTGGGTAAAAACTGAACGGCACCACCGAAAACAAAATCAGTGTCAGCTGAAGGCACTCCTTTATGTTATACACTGGGAAAACATTGGCACTCCATTTGCTTCCTGAGAGGTAATATTATTTTGTATATGTATATTTCCTTACAGCAATTATTTTTTGTCTGTTTACTGAGGTGTGCTTAAGAAATAGAAATTATTTATGTTCCGTATATGATATGTTTTGGTATCTGTCTATATAGTGGAAACAGTACCATAGCCAAGCTAAGGAAGATGCTAGTCACCTCCTGTTGCTACCACTGCCCTGCTTCTTTGTACAGATGCTTAGGATCTTCCTCCAAGCCTCTTTCCAGTGAGAAAATCCAGAACAGAAAGAAAACTATTGCATGATTTTACTGATATGGACAGTAAAAAAAGGTCAAACTTGTAGAAGCAAAGAACAGAATGGTGGTCTCTAGTGGCTGTGGAGTTGGGAAAGTGGAAATGTTCTGGTCAAAGGGCATAGCAATCATACATTTATTGTTGTTGATCACTTACAATTATATATGACCTTCTTCCTGGCATGTGATCTTAGTCAATTCAGGCTGTAACAAGAAAAAAAATCACGCACCGAACAGCTTAAACAACAGGAATTTCATCTTCCACAGTTTGGAAGACGGGAAGTGCTGGTGTCTGTGAATATTGAGGAGGGTTCCTTCACTGCCTTGTAGATGGACAACCTTCTTGTTGCATTTTCACATAGAGAATAAGTGTGTGTGTGTGTGTGTGTGTGTGTGTGTGTATGGAGAGGGGAGGAGAGAGAAGAGAGATTGAGAGGAGATATTTTCTTCTGTCTCTTCTTATAAGAGCAGTTACCACATTGATAGATTGATGCTGGTCTGCCATCATAATCAACACCCAAGTGTCCACCTAAAACACTATTAGCTCAGGGATTTCGTGAATCAACAAATGTATCTGGAAGAATTGTTTATGGAGAGACACAGCCATTCTGCCTGTAGCGCATGCTTCATATTGCTCAATGACATTTAGCACCATTTTGAATTTGCATCTGTGCTCTGTCTCAGTGGGTTCCAGACAGTGAACACATTGCTAGATTTTTCTCACAGCAGTGCCTCCGTGTTTCAGTCGTGACTGTCTAAGCAAGGCAAGTCTCTTAGATCTCAACTTATCAGCTTAGAAAGTTTCCAAGTGTCCTTGATTTCTTGCAGCGACAAAATAAAGACCTAGCTTGAGATTTCCACCTCAAATACATTTCATGTCTCTCTAAAGTGTCCTGGCATTCCTCAGGGGAACTACACCAAAGTACAGGTTGCTACTTCTGGTCCGCTTCTATCTTTATTGGTTGGCTGTGAAATGGTCCCCTACCACAGACTTATGCTTCAGTGTTTGAGCCTCCGCTGGGGGCACTGTGTTGTGAAGTTATAGGATCTTTAAGAGGTGGGTGCATCCAGGAAAAGGTAGGTCACTGTGGTGGGGCTGGAGGTTTGTTAGTCTAGCTATATCTTGTCTTCCTGATCTGCTTTGATCTGAGCAAGCACTCACTTCTGTACTTGTGAGCCAGTCCCACTGCTAAGCCTTCCCCTTCACAATGGAGCCCATCCATTCAAGCATGAGCCCCAATCCAGTTCTCCTACTGTAAGTCCTGTTAGACAGGTATCTCATCATGGTAGTGAGAAGTAATGGACTTTCTTCTGTCCTTGTTTTAGCATGATTGTGTGTGAATTTAAAAGTCTGTCCTGCATTATTTGCATTTTCCCTGGTGAGGATCAGATTCCCTGTACTGCACGAAAACACCACTTGGCAGAGCAGTTGAGAGTGTATGCTCTGGGCTCAGACAGTTGGCATCTACTTTCTAGCTTCAGCATCTGTGTTTCAGTTTCTCTCTCTGCATCTCAGAAAGCAATATCTGGTTCCCCATGGCAAGGCAACACTAGCCCATCATCTCAGAGCCACATCATTATTTTTGAAATACTGTTTTTTTTTGGTATTTCCACAGGAAGCCATGGATTGGAATTGAAATAATGTCTCCAACTTGAAATCCTTCATTGTACCATAATATTTACTCATTTGGCTCAAGCATCTTGGAATTGGCTCGGAGTGTACGGATCTGGGTGACTTCCTTGCTAGCATCACTTTACATAACTGTCAAAAAGAAATCCCCACTGCTTTCCCAGGGGCATCTATACGTTTTATTAACATGACTCTCTCCCAGATAATCTTTCAGTAAATTTTCATAAAGTTTTATTCAATCACTTGGGCTTTGCAATGCTACCACACACATGCACACACATGGACACGAATATGCATGTACACACCCATACTAACATACATATTCACACACACACATGCACACACGGGCACATACACATAGGTACACATGAGAATGTACACACACACTGCTAGAAACACACAAACAAAACTTTCCTTATTTATATGTCTTGCTTATGCTCTAGTGGTGAAGCAGCCTTTGAATAATGGTTTAAGAGTTGTTTTGACAGATTCTATCATTTGCTTTTACCACCAGCTAGGGTTCCATATTAATCCAGTCCCATCACTCTGGTGAAGTACCTGATAGGATTTAAAGAGGAAAGGAATTATTTTGGCTCTTTGTTTCAGAGGACTTCAACTCATTCTGGTGGGAAGGGGTAAGCAGATCACGGCAGTTGAAATATGTAGAAGAAGACAACTGTTCGCAACAGGAAGATCAGGGAGCAGGGAGTGACAGGAGCCATGGGGGTCAACGTAACATTGAAAGCCCAATTCTATAAACCAGACTCCACCTCCTTAAGATTTGATAGCCTTCCCAGATAGTATCATCAGCTGAGGAAGTATTTCCAATTCCAACTGTAACAGTTTCTTTCTAAATTCCTTACAAACCTTTCACCACTCCTGGGCTGATGTCAGGTGCTTTCGTCTATGCTTTTGCTTATGTAAGTCTTCTACAAAGACTATACTTCTCTTCTTTCTCTTGGATTTCATGATCATTTGAAGACCATTGCAAATAACCCATTTTCCTTAACTATCCCCCTGTCTAACTCAAATGAAAATGACTTTGCTGTAGTTTGTATCACGTTTTACTGTATAACCCTTGCCCTGTCACAGCAACAACTAGTTTGGTACATTATGATTCTAATTTTCTTCCATGGAATAGTGAAAGTGGCCTTATGGTGTCAAGGGCTTTGCATCTAGTCCTAGCTGTAACTATGCTACTTTTCAAAAGTCAATTTTTATCTATTCTTTTTAAATATTTTCTTCTCTCATACAATACATCTCGGCACCTCTCCTCCCCTTCCTCCGCTGCTCTCAGCTCACCTCAGCTCCCCTCGCCGTCAGATCTATCCTCCTGAGACCAACCCCACCCTCCACCCCAAAGTGCCATGCTCTCCAGAAAAGAACAAAGGACAGTCCTCCCAGGAGTACTGCTCAAATAGGACATAACAGGGTGGAACAAGGTCAAGCACTAGTCCCTACATCAAGGGTAAACTAGGTGACCCAGAAGGATCAAAAGGGTCCCAAGGGTAGATAAAAGGGCCAGAGACTCCCCAACTCCAGCCTATAGGAGTTTTGCAAGAATGCCAAGCCAGACAGTCATAAGATATGTTTAGGAGACCCTGCAGATTCCATGTCTGCCTCTTCAGTCTCTGTGAGCCATTAAGAGTGCCAGTCAGTTGATACTGTCTGGCTTGTTCTTCTGGTGTCCTTGATACCTCTGGGCCTCACAAGCCCTCCTCCCTCTCTTCCTGGGAGTGGGGGAAGTAAGGGGGTATTCCCTGAACTCTGCAAGATGTTTGGTCCTGGGCCTCTACATATGATCCTATCAGCTGCTGGACAGGGCCTCTCCGATGAGGTCTGAACTAGGCACCAATCTATGAGCAGGGCAGTGCATCATTAGAAAACATCTGAGGGTTATCCAATCTCTAGTTCCTGGCCTGCCCTGCAGTTCCATTCCTTTGGCATGGGGTTCTGTGCAAAAGTCAATCTTTGACATGCGGGCTTATAGCTGCAAAAAGAGCAGAATGTAGCAGGTGGGATTTTAAAGCTCTTCTTACCCTCAAATTGCATTACTTGTAATAACTCCTCACTCTACAGATGTAAATGCACATTGATTGCTCATGAATAAATTCGTGAAATTTGAAAAAATGTTACATTTGATAGGAAGCTATTGTTAACAGCTGAGAACTGCTATGCTATAAAGTAGAATTTTAAAATATTTGGCTTCTGTGAATGGGATTTACTATTCAGAAGAATCAGAGCAATTTTAAAAATTCTTATTATTCCAGAGAAGTTTGGAAAAGCATTTTATTTCTGGTGTGTGTGTGTGTGATTGTATATGTGCTATATTTGAGCACATTGTGCTCATGTGTGGGTGAGTGTACGAGTATATGTGTGTGCACGCATAGAGACCAGAGGTCAAAGTTGACTATCTTCCTCTATCATGCACCACCTGCTTTTTGAGATCGTCTCTCGCTGAACTGGGAGCTGGTGGATGGGCTGGCCAACATGTCCCAGCAGGGGTCCTCCACTTCTCTAACGGTGGAATTACAGATATGCACCACCATTCTTGTGTTTTGATGTGGGTGCTGGAATCCACACTTAAGTTTTCATGCTTGTACACGTAGCAAGGTCATTCAGATCCTTCCCTAACCACGAAGAACTCTTCTTGTTTGCTTGCCTCTGTTTGTTTGTTGTTTTGTTTTTTGTTTGTTTCTTTGAGACAAGGTCTTGCTCTGTAGACCAGGTTGTCGCACACTGGAGCAATCTTTCTGTCTCAGTCTCTTGCATGACTTATAAGATAATAATCTGGAAAAATATCATTCAAACATTTAAATTGTATATTAATTGTCTGTACCTTGAGGCTATGGACTTTGAAATAAGACTGGGAAAATAAGTATTCACCTGCTCCATTAATTTTAAAAAGTTATAAAATATTCCTTTGGTATTTTACCAATTGTGTCCTTATAAAGAAAAAAAATGTATTTAACTTCTATTTCACTTAATTGCATTTAATTTAATAACAATTGTATCCGTATTTTCCTTACTCCAGTTAGAATATATTTAATTTGGGAGTTAAAATAATCAAGCAAAAATGTAAAATTATGTTGATTTTAATATCATCTTAAGATTTTTTTTTGCCATATTTGGATGTTTTATTTTTCTCTAAATTTAATTCTAAATCAGGGAAGTTGTCTTAATTGTAATTAAATAGAGTTTTAGTTCTTAGTGAACGAAAGAGGTATGCTACCCAAATTGGCTGTTTTGCAGAAATTAGCATCTCAATATGTCTTGCTTTGCAATGAAATATATTTGAAAAGTAAACAATTATTCACAGAACGAAACATGTGGTTGAGTCGACTGGGTCAGAGATCCTCTGGGAAGCAGACACCTTTACAATCAACAGCTCTGGTGTGTGGCTGGATAAAGTACTTGGCTGGATAAAATTAAAGATCTTTAGTATTCTAGAGACTTCGTTTCTCACAGTTCTTTCCAGATTCAAATTGATATTATGACCTTGAAATTGACAGTACTGGTTTTCCAATTTAATAATGCAAGGTTGTTTTGTAGGAAATGAAATGTGTACATATTCATATGTATACATATTTTTGTTTCATAAAATATTAACTTTAAAAGATTTTGTTTTAAAAATGCCTTCTTCAATGTACATGGCAGAGTGACTCTACAGAATAAGTTAGTCCAGGCAGAAAGGAAAAGCTACTACTTCTTTAGCTCCATCTTAACCTGGAGGGATTTTCAAGGATATAAAAATGTTCTCTTTTGTTTGCTATAGAAACTATTTTGACCTTCACATGAAATCTGGCTTTCTAACCTGAGCACTGATGACATAATGAGCTGAATCCAGACGAGCTGGTATTGGAACAATTCTGTGTGTTAATACGATGCTACCGCACCACTGGTCTCAACCTACCACATGATGGTAGCTTGGTCCCTTAGTGAAACAAAGATGTTTCCAGGATCCAGCCCCTGGCATTTGAAGCCCTGCTCCTATACTTACCTGGGGTATGGTCTTGAGCTGGTCAGCTATCTTCTCTCAGATTAAGTACTTTCATTTAAAATGAGGACAATTGATTCACATTCTATAGGAACATTCTAAGAGTAAATAGAATAACACACCAGAACCCCTTAGAGATGTATGTAGAACATGGTGTGAACTGAAAATGCAGAGTAAAAAGACACAGCCATGTTAAAGATTTCATGAGGCTGATTGATTAGTTAAAATTTTGTGAGGGTTGAGAGTTAATCCAGAGCCAAAGTATTTCAGGCTAACTCTAGCCACCCTTATAGCCATTTATTATTCACCCCTGTGAATAACCTAATATCTTGTGAATATCATGTGAAACATTTTGGATGTGTTAACTTAGCAGAATACTACTTCTTACCATCCCCAAACTAAGCATGTTTTCAGACCACATATGAAGCCTATGACAGAGATTTCTCTACTTTGCTGTAATTCTTATGCCAGGTGGTTCCACCAATGTATTTGAAAAGCACCTTTATTTTGTGAATTTTTCTTTTGTTCTGTAACTGTAAAACTTCATGAAATTATTACTATGTTTGGAACATGATATTTGGGGCAACTTGAATCCATATTCCCAGATTATAGTCACTTACAATTGGCTCCAGAATAACTATCTCTTGCTGCTTTTGTGACGAGAGCTATGATTTATTTTGGGCAATAGTTAAACGTTCAACATGCACCGAAATTTATTTTTTTCATGATCCCTATAGCCTTTGAATAAAACTTTAATTTTCACAGAAATGTATGACTCAAAGGTTTCTCACCAGCTCTGAGATTTGTATAATTGACACCAATTAGTCAGTTTTTCTTATCTTTATAATCATAGTTAAAATCGTTAGATAATTAATTTCTGCAGCTAGTTTTTAAGAGCTACAAAGAGGAGGCATATACCATTAAAACTCCCTAGGAATAAAATGGTGCCAAGCACCCTGGGGTTAGATTCTAGACTTGTAGAAAAGAAATCATTTTGTGATTTTTAAGACCTTTTCTTAATCAAGGGCTGGCTTACTTGTAAAGGTCTGATTGGACCAAACTTTTACTTTAGTAGTAATTGGTACAAATGCTAATAGCTCAACGCCTCTAGTTTTCTGAACACAGCAGTGGCTGGGACTGCATTTAAAATCACAGCAGGTTTTGCTCTTAGAGTTCCGTAAAACCTTGGGGCTATAACAGAAGTAGGTATGATTAAGACAGTGCTCAATAACACCACAGGGATGCTCCTGTTTGGAAATGGCATCTGAATCCTTTGTATAAAGAAAATAAACTTACAACGACTGTACGAAATCTTGTCAAGATAAATGCAGGCTGAATCTTCTTAGATGTGGTCTGTTAGCACTGAGTTGTTAAGAAACCTGATACCCATTACATCATCTTACTCAGTAACATTTGCAAATGCACTAAGATGTACATGTTTGAGCCTTACTTACTGTCATATAATGCAGGAGTATTTTAGTGACATCTCTGGAGTTTGATATTCATGAAGCTCTCCAGGTCATATATTTGTTTTTTGAGAAGGTTTTTAGAAAGTATGGCCTGAAGAAATAGAAAAATAAGTACAAAACATAAACATACTGCCTCCAGAATTTCTCCAGCCATAGGTTTTAAAAGGAATGAGTAGTTTCTGCATGTGTGTTTATGAGTGTTGACTGAGAACCCACTATCATAGAAATCAGTGAGAATGTCCCTCAAAAAAGCTGAAAATTGATCCATTACAAGACTCAGCTATCATTCTTGGGCATACACCCAAAGGACTCTACCTCTTAATTCAAAGATACTTGATCATTAATGTTTATTTCTGCCCTGTTTGTAATAGCCAGAAATTGGAAACCGCCGTGATGTCATTAAACTGATGAATAGATAATGGCAGTGTGGTATATTAACAAAGTGGATTATTTGCACATGAATAAATGCAGCGAGAAGCAGTCATCCTGAGTGTGCTAACCAAGACCTCAAAAGACAATTATTGCATGTTTTCTCAGAGCATTACTGGGACATAGCAATCAAATGAATTTTAATGACACATTCCTCTACCCATGGACCAATGCATCACTTAGTCCTCCTCATCAGAGAAGCTTCTTCTTTCAGTAGATTATAGTTAACACAGAGACCCATAACTGAACAATGTATAAAGTGAGAGACTTTAGAGAATAAGAAGGATTCAGATCCTTCTTATTAAGTCTCAGGGATCTGTGTAGAAGAGAAAGTACAAAGATTGTAAGAGCCAAAGGAGAAGTAAGTCCAAGAAAATAGAATTTTCCACACAACAGGGCTGATTCACATGTGAACTCACACTCATAGAGACTGTGAGAGCATGCGCAGGATCTACAAAATCCTAGCACTAAGAAGGGGAAGTGAACACAAAATCCCATCCCCAAACTAAACATCTATTAGCAACTGATATGTGCTGCATAAAGGAAAACAAGACCCCCCCCTCCTGCAGTGGAATGGCATTGGGTATATCAGTGACACTCCAGGATTGGTCTTAAGCCCAGTAGTTGGCCAACACAAGATGGTTTCTATTGTTTTTGTATGCTTTTTGTTTTCTCTCTCTCCTAATTTATTTATTTTGTGTGTGTTTTATTTTTGTTTTATTGATTTTCTTTGTTTTCATATTATTTCTTTCTTTGAGAGATAGAAAGAACAGTATGTTGAACGTATTTGGGGAAGAGAAGTAATACAATCAAATATATTGTCTGAAAAAAATTAGAGAGAGAGAGAGAGAAGACAGGGAGAGAGAGGGGGGGAGGGAACTTCCTAGTATGAGTCAGAGGCTAGGTACAGAGAATTCAGAGATGAGTCCTGAGAATCAGGATCTTCTGGCCTAAACTTTCATGGGAATTCTGCTGGTCAAGATGGCTTCAGTATTACCCTCAGTTTGCCCAAAATTTACATCAATTTCTTCCTTTCAAAAGGGTCTTGGCTTATTGCTTTAAGGGGAATTTACTTCAGAAAACTTATAATTATGAATCACAATTCTATCCTTTTGAAATATCAATCTTCTACAACCCAGACCCTGTCTCATGGACTGATGAGCCTTCTTTTAAAATGTAAGAAAGAAACTTGGGAAAGAAAGGGCAAAAGGGCTCCTGTCTCCCAGGCTCTGGGGGAAGCAATTATTCAAGTGTCAGTTGGAAGTATGTATCCTAAGTGCTCTGACAACCTTTCCAAAATCCTTTCATCTTTTTCTGTGATCTCATCCCAGCAGTTCAAAGTCCCCTATCTTCTATTTCAACATGAAATCTATCTCTGTCTCCTAAAATGATAGTCTCTGTACCTGTTACTTCCATTTTGAAAAGTTTCCTTGACTTATTCCACTTTATCTTTCTTTGACTTTGTGTCATCAGGTTTTTGCCTTTATTGTTTATAGCAGTCATCTGAGTTTATTTCTTCCCCAGAAGGTCTGATCCAGTAGATGTGTGAATAAACAAGGAATCTATATTAGTAAGCTGACTTGAAGATAGATGTAGAACCAATAGAGACAAGACACTGAAATATTGGAGCCGATGATTTTAACATATAAAGCGCTAAGAGTGTAACATCTGGAACATGTGACAAGGACCAAGGAGACAGATTCAAGGACTCACAGGCTAGATTTTAAACATTCGACTGTACTAGTAAGTACAGTAATAAAGTTAGAATCCTTGAACAAAATTGAAATTCATAACTATGTGCTGATTGTGAACAGATGAATAAGAGAACTGGGGAGACTGAGCTTTGGTTGCAGCAGGAGGTTGAGTGATGACAGGCACATGTGCAGCTTATGCTGGAGTTTGACAAGCATTATTTTCTAAAGAGCACAGTAAAGATCAATCATGCAAGGATCACCAATGAATGACAAATAACAAAGGGATTTTTGATGTTGAGTAGGACATAATACAGTCTTGGGGTACCTTCTTGTAGATTGTTCATCAGTTACAAGAGAAAAGAATTACAACTACATAGTCAAGTAACTGACCCACCCCTTGGTGAGGTGAAAAAATTTATAACAGTGAAAAAAAGGACTTTTTTTCATATGAAAAGGACACAATGACCTGTATAACACTTATGCTGAGTCTGCTAATAAAAATGCAAGCTGAGCATGTTAGCTCTAAGCTAATTATGAAGAAATATTGGGGAAACTGAAGTGATGATCATTATTGTAGTGAGTCATGAAAATCCTTGAGGCTTATAACTGTCCAAAGTACAGAGAAAATGTAACTGTGAGGTCTCAGCCATAGAAGGAACATCTACAAAGAGAGATAGAATGAACAAGCTGGAAGATGGAAAGGAGAGCTTTGAAATCCTGGCCTCTGGATATGGCATGGCTGTCACATACATGAACTCACAGCTGATGTGGTTACCTGCATGAATTCAAGCAAGTTAAAAATTCTATCATAAGCCTGTGGGATGTCTGGGTGCATGGGAGATGCCCAGGTGCCTGTATGATGTCTGGGTCCCTGTGTGTTTGGGCAGTGAAGTCCAGCTTCTGGTTGAACTTTGTCATGCTTAATCTCAGGCTATTATAAACCAGGAGGATGTTCATGATCCAAGCTGACTACTGCCATCAAAAGAATGGTCATGGCTCCAATCCGTGACCCGGCCACACAGGTTTCACTTAATTAGTTTTTCTATTTTTATTTTTTTGAGGTTATAGTGATGGGAGGGTGGATCTGGGAGGGATGGGAAGAGGGTGTGATCGAGATACATTATATGAAACTCAAATAATTAATAAAAGTATTATGTTGAAGAAAAAAACTCCATCATAGAGTGGGGCTCTGGAGGTCTCATTCCTATTTGAAGAGCTACTGACAATCGGTGATTACTGGGGGGAGGGCAGTTTTCTTTTGTGGTGGGGCTACTGGTAGGTTCTTCATGCCTCATTGGATAACTCCACACCCATCTGCATATAGGCAGCACCAATTTGCGCCAGTGGATTATTTTTAAAGACAAAGAGGGCACGGAATTGAGTGGGAGATGTGTTGTGGGGTCGCTGGATGGAGTTGGAAGGATGGAGGTGAGGATGGACATGATGGTCAAGTTACATTGTATAACTGTATCAAACTTTGAAAGATTTAACAAATGTACAAAAATGAAACAGGGGATAAGGGTGTAGTTGTTGAAAGTGTAATATGAGTTTTTAAAATGACAAAGATAATACCACGTTAAAGGAAACTCAAGAATCTTGAAAATTAAATTTACCTCACTGTTCTGTGGAGAAAGGAGTAAAAAGCTATCTAGGGTTTTGTTTAGGTCTTAAGATTACTATACTATTATAGGTCACTAAAAAATAGAGGTGTTGTAGTGGTTGAATAAAATAATATCTTAATTCTTATGAAATGCAGAAGCCTTGACAGACAGGCTCATGCTTCATGTAGCTCAGGAAAAATGTAGTACCAAAACCACAGAGTTAAAGCAACAGAGCCATTGGCAATGGGATGAGCCAAGGTCAAACGGATATGAGCATTCTCTGAAAAGTCTTTGTAACTATCCCATGGTTTCAAAGTTATATCTAAATGTAAAGGTAGAATAGAAATCTGCTACTTTTCAATGTGTATGGTCACATAAATGAGGAAAACAAGAATTTCAGCACCTTACATCCTCGTAATTAAGAATGAAGCCGTTAGCTTTTGCAGAAAATTGATCTGAGGTATAATTTGTGAATAGTACATATCCTGATTTTTGATGTTTCCAAATCCACCCACTTATGAATTTCTCCAGTACAGGGACCACTGAATGAGAAGAAAACCTTTTATTTCTGATTTAAAATATGGTCTTGTGTATTTTAATATATGATAGCATATAAATATATTCTATTCCTAACCAAGTAAATCTTGGTCTAACTGGAAAAAAGTCCATGTTTAAAAATAGTATTAAACTATTTTGTACGCTTGTAAGTACTAAAAAAAATACCACTTCATTTTCATCCATGGATCATGAAAGCAGCTGCCTTTTATTTTCAAATTCTAATGTATAGTATGCTAGCCTCTTTTACCTGGCTGAAAGACAAATGTGTTTTAAAACCTTTGCCATTTCACTGATGCTGTGATGGAAGGATGAAGGATCAGGCAGCAGCCATTGCCATCTACTGAAGAGTTAATCCATTCTGCTATTTGTTCAGACATAAATCCACAGCTGTAATACTTCACGATGCTTTGGAAAGTGACAGCCCTGTTCATTATGAGTAGCCCATTAATCTCACGGGGCTTTTTTAAGCTCAAGGACTAGCTAGCTCACCAGACTCTTATCTTCTAGAAGTCTGTCATTTCTCTTAAGAAGCAATGATGGGTGAAAGCACAGAAGTACACTGGAAATTTAACTGTTTGTAAAAGAATTCACTGTAAAAGTATTTATTGCATGTAGGTGTATACCAACCTATCTGCCTCTCTAGGTAACTATGCATCTATCTTGCAGTGCTGGAGGTGGAACTCAATATTCAAATCTGTTTGCCAGCACCCTCCTTCTGTTCTTAGTCCTCGGTAAGATGTTATTACTTTTTTTGTGGTGTTGAAGATGGAACTTAGTGCTTATATATTCTGGGCAAGTATTCTAGTGCTGGGTTCAAGTAAGGAAACCAGACATAGTGTGGTAACACAGTAACAAACAGAAACCACTAAGGAATAAATGAGTATTCAATTGAAATGACTATTTGTTACTTTGTATGATATATGAAAGTTTAAATGATAGACTTCAGAATTTCATTGTTTCCTTAAATAACCATTTCCATTTCTTTGCAAATATATCTTATGTATTTATATTTGATTATAATGGGGATTTTCTGTTCTATTTCCAAATAGATTATCATTGGAATACAAGAGAGTTAATTAAAATTTACAAATTAATTTAATAATAAAATAATAATATCCAGTATCCTTCAAAGAACTGAATTTTCTTCATCTACTATGAATAAGTATCTCTTGTTTCTTCTAGCCATATGTGTGTGTGTGTATGCATATGTATGTATATATATAAATGTACATTTTTCTTACTATCCATTTGTGTATGTATGTTTGTGTAACCTAACAAATCTTAGAAACTTTTCTTTCCTTCCTAAGAAGATACTTAGTTATTCACTGTGTTTAGCTTATCTCATGAGTCTCATCTATCCCATTTATGTTTCTCATTCTATATGTCAGGTTCAAATATTATGAAAAATAGACCAAGTGTGAATTGTTATTCAATGAAGACTCTGACCATGTGACTGAGTACTATGAGCAGTAGCTGACCAATTTACAGAACTCAGATAAGAAGCTAAAGGAAGGATTATATGATCTTCAAACCACCCTTTTAGCAAGATTTAAAAATGATTGGGAGGAGGGATTGCTGGGACCAGATGGGTAGAGGTCACCAGGAGAAACTTAATGGAGTCAACTGACCAGCACTCTTAAGGTCTCACAGAGCCTAAAGCAGCAGACATGGAACCTGCTGGGTCCCTCAAATACGTCTTGAGTTTACCTGACTGGTGCTCTTGCAGAACTCATACAGACTGGAATAGGGTGTTATGTCCCTGAACCTCCTACCTGCCCTTGAATACTTTGCCCCCCTACTGGGTTGCCTATTCCAACATTGAAGTAGTCAATTGTATCTAACACTGTTTCATCTTGTTGTGCTATATTTGAGCAGTAACCCTGGGAAGACTGCTCTTTCTTGGGGAGAACTGGGGTGGGAATGGGAGGATGGGGGGGGTGGTAGAACTGGGATACAAGGAAGATAGGGGGAGCTGAGAGGTATGAAGGGAGGGGAAGGGTGTTGCGATGCAATAGGTGAGAGAAGAAAAATTCTAATAAATAAATAAAAATTAGTTAAAAATTATTCTATGTTGTTTTTCTAAACTAACATAAAGTAGTCTTATCATTTTACAGTTATTCCTTTAATGTTGTTTTAACTGGAGTTAAACCACATTTAGTGGCTGTAAATACTCAAAATAACAATGGCTTGATTTCTGTGCCAAGATTATCAGCTGGAGGGAATTCTATTACATTAAAAATGTGAACATAAAATGTTCAGAAGGAAGAAGTCAATTAGAAATTAGCTGTATGATCACATCTAATTGAAAAGGTCTAGAAAACTTGATTATTTTTTAAACTTTCAAAGAAACTAGTGAAGAGTTAACATATAAAGGAAGAGGAAGAGTGAGGTGGAAAGAGATAGCATATTGTGCTGACTAGCTTTCTGCCAACCTGACAAAAGCTAGTGTCATCTGATAAGGAGGGAATCTCAATTGAGAAAACGCCTCTATAAGATTCTGTTGTAGGGCATTTTCTTAATTTGCAATTGATGGGGAAGGGCCCAGTCCATTGTGGATGGTGTTGTTCCTGGTGTGGTATTTGTGGGTTCTATAAGGATGGAGGCTGAGAGCCAGAAAGCAACACCTTTCTATGATCTCTGTATCAGCTACTGTCTCCAAGTCCCTGCCCTGCTTGAGTTCCTTCCTGTACTGACTTCTTTCGATGATAAACAATGATATGGTAGTATAAACAAATAAACCCTTTCCTCTCCAATTTGCTTTTGCTCATTGTGTTTCACTGCGGCAATAGTGATCAGGACACATATATTAAAGAGGAGAGCAAGCTCCACCACAGTTATCTGAATAAAACAAAACTTCCATTACAGTCTATATAACAATGTGAGTGATCTATAAACAGGGCATACCCTGGGAAGCCTGGCAATGTCTTCCCAATCTGAAACTCAGTGTAAGCCCCAATCCACATTATTATAATTCCTCTTAAAATGTGCACAATTATGATCAATTTAGCTTATGATTAAACATTTTTCTCTAAGTCTTTAGATTCAAACTAACTAATAATTATCTTGTGCAACATAGTTAGTAATGCAGTTCATTACCATAATAACATCACCATCGTGTCATCAAACCAAATATAAACCTCTGAAAACAATTAAAAATGTACCCAGTACTCCTGAAGCAGGTGTACACTTTCCAGCTGTGAATAGAAGAACATGAATCTTTTCTTTTTTGCTTGGGCTGATTTCCTCCTGAATTTTACCTTCTCAGACAAGTAACCACAGCTTTAGACATGGCTAGAGTGATGTTGAGAGCCAGAGGTGTCCACATTTTTGTACCCATTATGGAAACCTACCAGTTCATATCTGGTTTTTCTTTGGTAACAAATGGCCTCTGCAAACCTTTAAATAAAATTCCACACTAAAATTTCCTTCCATTCAAGTTTTCCTGCTAATATGATCTATAGCATTTTACAGCTTCTTATTTATAAAGCTTACTTTTTCTGTTTTAATGGAAAATAACAGTATGGCTATTAACTCCTGTTAATTCCTATTAGTGCAGGAATTAATGCTTAATTCCCCATTTCTATAATTTCTGATATGTAAGTTAAGAAACAAGAATTCAATCGAAATGACAGGTTATGATACGTGATACCCTTTAACAGAATTTCATTGTTCCCCTATATAACCATTCCCATTTCTTTGCAGGCATATGTTAGGCATTTATATTTAATTATTATATAGGCTTTTCTGGTATATTTTCAAATAGATTATTATTATACAAGAGAGCTATTAATATTTACAAATTAATTTAATAGCTATATGCCACATAAATTCAGTATTATTTTACTGTATTTTCCTGTTTTGTCTAACTATAGAATGGCATTATCTTCAAATATTTGTGACTCGTATTTTAATCTGATACTTCATTTCCTTTCAGGGGGTTTTGATTCTGTTTTGGATTTGATAATCACTATGGATGATATTGCCCTTGGCTTCTGATTTTTGCCTCTATTTGTAGTGTTAGATAGTTTTTCCATCTTAGTTGAGTGAAGGTCTATAATTATTTGCAAATGGATATTATCTACATTTAACAAACAGAAATTGTGCAACATTACACAAGTAAATGTGGGAAATAAATATTTTTGAACCTATAACACTTCTTAATGTTCATGTTTTCTTTTATTATCCAGAATAATCCAGAAAGAAGAAAATTTAACATTCTGTTAAAAGAATTTCTTCTTCAACTAAGACTAGAGATTTTCATCATGAAAAAAAATCATAAATCAAAAAGGCATGTTTCAGTTCTATGTTATTGTACAGTACTTGACCCTGACATAAACACAATGGTTAAATTTACATGTCAACTTCACTGAGCTGTGGGATGTACAGATATTAATTAGATGTGGCTTTGAGGATGCACTGGGGGAGAGACTGGCTTTGAATTGGTAAAGTGAGTGAAGCAAAGAGGCCCCTAACATGGAAGGCCCCCAAGAATCTGTAAAGAAGGCATCTTGGCTCAGGGATCATAGCAGAAGAGGGGGCAGAATGGTTGTAAGAGTCAGAGGATCAAGGAGTTGTGTCTCCTAGGAACATCAGAAGCTATGTTCATAAAATCTCACCAATCTGCCTGCCTAAACGTGAGCTAACGAGGACAGCAACAGGCATGCGAAAGTAGAAGGGAAAGTTACCAGGCCTGAAACCTAGACCAAGATCTATAGTCAATTAAGAAACACTGAAAGTGGGAGAGTTTTTCTTCCTTAGAGAAAGGTATACCAAGTGGTTATCCATTTGGTTATAGCAAATGGTCAGCCCTGAAAAACATACACGAGTAGCAAGGTATAAACTGAGCAGGTTATTTTTATGTATTTAGGAATAACAATTAATTTTCAAATCCATGAGTTTGAAAAGAGCAGAGGGGTGTATAGGAGGACTTAGAGGAAGGAAAGGGAAAGGGGAAATGATGTAATTACAATATAATTATAATAAAAATAAAGGAAATAATTTCTAAAACTTACATTTTAAAAAATCTAAAAGTCACTTGTCTAGGTTCCTGACTGACTGGCTGATAAAAAAGATGAAGATTTCAGTTACTGTGTGATCAGCTTCCAGTCTCTGAATGGTGCTGTTCATCTCAGGATTGCTTCCTTTTATCTCTGCCTGGCAATCTCTTAGCATAAATATCTTTTCACTTTGAAGTGCTCAATTCACTCACTTCCCAGGCAAGAACCACATGCATATTTCATCCCTGTAACATAATTATTTATTTCATATCTCCTTGGCCATCTGGATAGTGAAATTTCTCAGAAGTCTTTTGTGAATTGTTTAATGCCCAAAATGTTAGACTCATACTAAAAGACTTATTATCATTAGAATAGTCACATAATTAAATAATTTCAAGGAGTCAAGGCACTATATTTTGCTCAAGTGAGGAAAAGACATTGAAAAAATTAGATGCTAAAGATACTAGATTTTTTAAAATCTAAATGTCTTTTATTCTGGCAGGCACACTCCTCTACATCCTGTGTCCAAAGAATATGGTGATTTCAGAAATAGGGTCTGACCTTCCAATTCTGGGAGGGAACCAAGGGAAATAGAAATAGCTTTTACTGCTTGGGGAATTTCTTGGATTCTTCCTCCTCAAAGGGATATTTCCATTAACTATCACTGGGGTTTTGCTAGATAGTCTGTGGCTCTTGGGGTGCATTATCACCCCAAGTGGCTTAACTTCATTTAAATTGCTTATATGTGGATACAATACAGCTAGATATTATATGTATGTATATTAAATAAACAAAATATGCTAAGTCAATAAATTTAATAAATTATATAAATTGTCTAAAAGTCACTTAATTATCTCAATACATGCAATAAAACTCTTTGAAAAAACCAATATGCCCCATGTTAAAAATCCTAGAGAGAATAGGACTACAGAGAATGTATTGCAACATAATAAAGACTACATATGCTATATCCACAACCAATGTCATCCTTATGTGATAAGTTCTTATTGTGCAGTCCATGCTGTTATGGTACATAGCCAGACTGGCCTTGAACTCATGAAAAACCTTTTGCCTCACAGCTTTGCGAATGCTGAGATCTCATGTGCCACATGCTTAGGGTTACTCTGCTTAAATATGAAGAGCAAAGTTTTCCTAGGAATTACTGGAGAGTACTCACTTGAGTTTCATAGTAATTTCCAAATTATGTATAGAGTAGTGATGCCTTTTTTTGAACATCAGTGTAGACTGATTGTGTCTTCCTCAAATTCCTATGTTGAAACCCCAAATCCCAGTATCATGGTATTGACCATATGGCCAAGATGCTTTCAGTATCTCACTAAAATGGAAGGAGAGATGGGATGTCTTTGCTTCTCTCTCCCATCTAACAAAGGGCATATGAAAATATAACCAGAGAAAAGAGCCTCACCAAGAATTCATAGTTGCATTCTCATCTCAGATTTCCAAATGATGTTTATTTCCAGATGAGAAATAAACATGCTATTTAAGCAATCCTCTGTATGAAAATGTATTATAACAAAGAAAATTTATTATAGCAGCTTGAATCATGACAAATGTGATAATTCAATACACAAGATTATGATAGGTCAATGATGAAATAAAAAGTTCTGTCCTAGCCCACAATCTTTAAACTTACTAGCTAAATTTAGATAGAGGCAACCTGAACGCTCTAAAAGTAAAATCCGACTTCAGCAGTTCTTTGTGTTTTAGGCCTGATCTGTATTACTTCTATATTCTGGATCTGGATAACGACTCCAGATTTAGACTCACAATATAGTACCCACTGCATTCTAAATAAAGAGAAAAGGGCATATATCCTTTGTGACACTTGAACAAGTGCAAAGATTTACTGCGATTGGACAATTATGATCTATTCATTGCTTAGAATGAATCTGATGCTTGAATTTGTCAGACCTACAGGATGCTATTCATTTCTAATCTGAGGGAAATTCTCCTGAACAGGAGGAGCAGTGCTTCCTAGAGGAATTCCAGCATCCTGATGGAATTAAAATAATCTTTTCTGACATATTGACTATGTGGAATGAATCTGAAAAACAACAGGTGCAGAATCACTTTCAGATTCCTACTGTTATTTCAAAACAGAAGATAAATTTTCTGTGTGAGGACATATTCCCTGTACTAGAAAGAAAGGTAAAATCCTTATCCAAGACATCAGTAGCAGGATGCTGTACTGGCCTTAGAATAATTCTGGTCTTTTAAGCTTCTCTGCATATTTAGCCATGCTTGTGCATGACTACTCTGGCTTTGTGTAAGCAGCTGACTCTAACTGATTTTGGGGGTTGTCAATTCTTTATGAGTGCTCCTGCACCAATTGAAGGATTGAATTCTGTTCTCAGCTTAACCCTTGTACATCTCTTTTGTTCTTGGCACCGAAGAGGATGGAAGTAGAACTTCCTCACCCTTAACATTCAATTATCCGAGAAAAAAGATATTTGATAATGAAAGAAAAATTACTTTCCATTTCTATGTCTGCTGTGTGTCTGGGATCTTCTGTTCTTACTTACTACACTCTGAAATTTGTTTACTAAGAGCTCTCTAGCATGTTCTGCACATCCTTTTACAGCAAAGTCAAATATAATCTCAAAAGTTAGGGTTTACTTATATTTCACATACTTGGGGACCTTTATTAATGACCCTCTTTTGTCCAGATTATAATTCCCTTATTCTCATTTTTTAATTTTTCAGATCATGTGTGATGGTTTGACATAAGCTTTTGCTTTATCTGTATTCTAGATCTGTATCTTCACAGGACCAGAAAAATCTGACAATGGCTAACTATTCACTAGTACTCAGAACTACTTCATAGGTGTTCAGTAACTGTGTGCTGGATGACTCTGCTGCTGCCATAGGGTAGAACTCTATGTCCTTTCGCATTTGCATACAGTTACTTTCAAACCCTCCCCACACTGCATACTACAATGATAAATGTGCTGCTGGCTAGACTCACCAAACATTTACTTAATTGTCCTGCTCCTTCTCCCTACTTCTGAGACTGTACCTCTTCAAAAATTGCATTCCCAGTGTGTTTCTGGGCATCTGTTTTATTTTCAAAATCAATTATCTTAATTGGCATCGTTATTCTGACCATCAGCATCTGGGAATGTTGACATTTCCCAATTACTTTGAATTAATTTATTTATGTTCAGTTGGTATTTAGTGAGACAGTCATTGAAATTGTTCAGGAGCTTATACTACAAAACAGGAAGAAATCTTACTTGCTTTAACCTCAGTGTCTAAAAATAATTTAAATTTTATTCTATTTGCATATTAAAAAGTCAATCACCGTGGTGAGGCAATTCTTAGCTTATTTTCTGAGGCTGTTGTGTTTCCATCACCTACCTTCTCATGTACGTGGTCAAAAAACTATGTGGTCAAAGAGAGCAAAAGTGCATCCTTGTACAGATGCTGCAGTGGATTAGATCCACGGTGTGAGAGAAGACATCTCAGTCATCTGAGCCTTCCACTTTCATCACAGTCCGTTCTTTCTTTCTTGTAGCCAAGATAATCTTTGTCTTCATCTCTTGTTCCTCTCCTTCTACCTTTTAACTTCAGTGCTCTTCAGAATCAACTCACCTCTCTTATCAATCCTTCTAACAGTGACCAGACACCCCATCTTCACACTATGGCTCAGAAAGTGCAATGCTCTGGAGAAGAGGCCATCTTATTGCAAATTTCATTTCTAAATCCTGGATCTTAACCCTTACTTTAAAAGTCATTAAGGTTTGTTACATGTAGGTTCTTTGGGTATCTGTCACATTTTGTTGCTTATTCCTCAACCGCTTGGTATTTTTTCTCACTTATAAAAGTTTATGTCATTTATAATTTTCATCTCTAAATAGCTAACTTCCACCCTCTAAAGTGATATCACTGTTTATGGAAACATACTCTGTAATACATTTGTCTTCACTGCATCATTTATTCACAAATATACTAACTGTTCCTTGCATGACAAGACCTGGGATGTCATGATATGGAAGACAAATAAAATGTCCAACATTAAATTGGCTATATTCTAGTGGAGAAGAGAGATAATTAGAAAGCTGCCAGACAAATGTGTCTGTGTATGAAATATCGCTATCACAATAAATATGTGACGTATTTCATAATGTAGAAACTGCTATTATACAAAATTGACTTGATGGGAGAAATCAACAAAGACTTTTCTAGGAAAATGGTCCCACAACTAAAATATGATGGATGAATTGAAGGTAATGAAAGAGAAGAGGAGAGGAAAGCAGAGGAGATGAGAGGAGAGGAGAGGAGAGGGAGGAGTGTCTAGGCAGAGGAAAAAGGTTGAGGAACCATTGTGTATTTATGTCTGTGTAGGTGAGTGTGTGTATATATGTATAAGTACATATATGTGATGTATGAACTACACCTGTATTTGTATATGTGTGTACATTAGCACAGGCACAAAATACATGTTCATGACCAAAAGACTATCATAGTAATTATTAATTTCTTGGTTTTGCCTTCTCTGATGGCTTCTTCATGCAGTTTTGAGATTGTTTACAAAAAAATTTGTGGGTAACATCCTTATTAATTTCCACATTAAATTGGTAAAAAAAATATTTCACAGTGATTTCTGCGACACAGAGTCTTGTTTTCTTAAATCCACAGAATTTTATTAATAGATTTACATTAAATAATATGCTCCCAAGCTGAAATAAACTAGAGTTAAAGCAGTGGCCTCATTATCTCTCACTAAAATAAATCTTAAATGGGGAGAAATGACTTTCCCAATGGGAAATGTGGGTAGTACAGGAGAGACAGAGGGCAATTGCTGAGAGAACACTACTAAATATCCTGCATTGCCTGCCTTCTTGGTATTTCTCAAGTCTTGACAGACAATTCTGAGGGCATATATGAGTGTTTGAGAGTTGATTAAGTGAAAGATGTAAAGAGCCCTAACCAAGGTAGCCAAGAAATTCTAACTCTATTTGAGTTAGCACAAGGCATTAAAGACTGTTAGACAAGTTATCAAACTGTCAGCATTGGAAGAATTATCCTGTTCAGGAAGAAATCCATGCCCCCATGACTGCAAGGATGAAATAAAGCCCAACTCATAGAAATTCAAAGGAAACACATTTTTACTCATTATAAAGAAGAATTTTCCTCATCTTTTAGGTTGTTAAGAATGGAAGAGGTTATTCAGGGAGATGTGAAATCTGCAACAGTTATACCATTTATGCATCAGTGTCAGTTAATTACACAGAAGAAGTAGAAGTTTGTTTTTCACTTGAAGATTGTGCTGTCCTCTCTCACAGCTTCCTGCTGGGAGCCTCCAGGCAAAGCACTTTTAAAAAATGTCTTGATTTTGCTGTTTAACCATAGACAACTTAACCTTCCTATTTTGTTCTATTTACCCTTAGAGGATCTTATTTGTTTTTTAAATTTTACAATTTTTTTTATAACTGTGTTCTTCTTTCATACTTTATCTTGAGAATATAACTTCTTTAAAACTTGTACATGTTTGAAAAGCACATTGTTTGTTTAGAGAAAGATACACTGATAAAAGCTCCATGACTTAATTACAGATGGTGGATTCCTGTTAGCTTAAGGAAGGTATATTGGTCATTTTTAATAGAGGGCCTAGTTATGGCCATGATTTTACGTTATTATGCAATTTATTTAATTTATAATATTATTAACTTAGAAAGGATAGTCCTTTGAGAAATATTCTATTATAACAAAAATGTGTAAAAGAGTTTTCATGCATTTTAAAGAAAGCGCTTTTCGAAAGAACCAAAAACATATTATACTGGTGTTTTTATATCTGAGCCATTTACTTTGTTCTCCCTAACAATAATCAGCACACAAAAATTTGTTGAATTCCTGCCATAGGTAAAGAACTTTAGAAGATTCTATCATTAAAAAGAATTCTTAAGGAATTTATGTTACAGCTATTGAGAAAACATAGGCAAGAAAAATCTTGGAAAAGTAGCCTGCATTTTTAACCTTATAAACATGGATATGAGCTAATTTTAATTATACAGTAAAACAACTTACTTGCTTCCACTAGTGTTTGTGAGTGTCATGAAGAGCAGAACAGGGCTATGTTATTTACATTTATGTTGGTATCTGCTGTCTATATTTGTACATATTAAAATTATTATTTAATGTAAGGGATCTAGGTGGGCACTAGTTTTGGGAAAAGCATATTTTGAGAACATTTTTGGAGCCATACATGATGCTCATTCAATGGTCAGTAAGTACAATGGGTTTGGGTCCATGGTTACATTTGACATGTTTCTCCAGCGGGCACCTATCACATAGCTCATACTTGTTTTTTATTTGTATAGAAATGCCCTTCACAATTTAGAAGCTTCTGAGAGTATGATGGCCATGTTTGGATTTCAGGTTCTGTATTCATATTTCTTAATAATAATAATAATAAAAGCTCAATTTCTAAATGTTTGCACTACTACTAGATACGTGCCAAATTTCCTTATGATTAAAGTAGGGGAAAAAACAGCCTCTAAGACAACATGTATTTAATTAAATTGCTTAACCTTATTCTAGAGTAAACAATTCAGAGATTAACATGGATTAATTATACCCCCTTCTGAGACTATAATAGTATTTCTCATGGGGTTCATTAGATCTTCTGAGTGTACAACAAACTGTCAAATTCAGATCAGCGGTAAAGAAGATAGTATTTGATTATGCATAAATCAAGCAACCTCCTTTGTACAGAATTCTCAATGAGTCAATCAGAACAGAGTGCCTTGGCAACCTGGGCAGGTTTGAAGACTCTCCAGAGGACATACTTTAGGTGTGAACATGGGAGACTTTAAGGATTTTGATGTTTTTCAGGTCAGGACTACACACTATAAACCTAAAACCATGGGATCATCTGCCCACTCTCACAGAACAAACTTTGTTCAATACTAAGAATCATGATTTTAACACAAAACATTTGAACTTTGACTTATTAGAAAAATCAGTAAACACAGATAAAAAGTTATTTGTTAAGGAACCTCTTTTATTGGTCCAGTTACAATTGTTCACATAATGTATAAGTATACGTCTGTATTTGGACTTTGGGGGCATTTTCTTTTAATTTTTCCTTCAGATTTTTGGGGTATGATTGACAGATAGAACCTGTCAGATTGAAGGGGTAATACACGGTGAACCGATTTACACCTCTTTAACACATCCACCATCAGACATAGTTATTCTTTCTCTGTGTGTGCTGTGAACACCCAGGAATTTCACCCTTATTGGCACAATGTATTAGTGCAATGTGTGATTGTTATTCATCAGTGGACAGCTAGATGTGTGGTACTTGCCTCTAGGTACAAGATTGGGAAGGGCAGAGAGCACACTGTATGCTGTGCTATCAGAAAATCTTTGTGGTTAATGATTCATTGGATGGAGATGGTGCCAGCTGCCTTAGACTCAGTTAACTAGCTTTGTGAATTGTAAATTTCTAAGTCTTGCTCATTTATCTTTTTATTTTTAAAGTTTTAGTTTCTGTATGTGTGTGTCTGTGTGTCTCTCTTTGTGTGTGTGTGTGTATGTGTGCATATGCATGCATGTACATGTGTGTGTAGGTACCTGTGGAGGACATAAGTGGGCATTGGATCCACTGGAATTGTAGTGACAAGAGGCTGTGAGATGTCTGATGTGGATATGGTAAACCAAAATCAAAAACTCTGCAAGAGCAAGAAATAATCTTAATAATTTTTCTTTTTATCTAGCCCGAAAAAAATCTCACTTCTAAAGATCGAAAGCAGTAGATCCATTGGAGGTGGTAGTGACGGGATGTGAAAAAACTGAGGATTTGAGTTCTACGAATTCCCTCTGGGGAATCAAGTCATTGTAACAGGTCTTCAGAAACTATTTTAATAGGTTTCATAGTGCCTGAGGGAATTACAAAATTAAGAAACTGAACCAGAGATGATGTACATTGGAATGCCTCTGGTAACGGCTAGTAAACTATCACAAAGACCACCATTTACTCCCACCTATTTATTCTTCCACAACAAAATCCCTCATTTTTAGAGATGCATGAGTAGCAGGAACTTCTTAGCCAGAGGACAAATTGAATTGCATGACTTATTGACATAGAGAAAGAGCACATGCTGGTTCTCTAGATAAAAGAGAAAGGAAGGAAGGAAGGAAGGAAAAGAGCATAAATTCCAATAAAAGTAGCAGCTTGATGTATTTAAGAAATTAAGAAGATAATGGTCTGATTTTAAGGGAAACTAAATAAGGCCTAATTTTGAACAAATACTGAAGTAGGGTTGTGGTGGGCCCAGAATGTTTGAGACCATTACACATTGGTTACTGCAGGATTGCTGATTGTGCTTTAATGTGAGGCAAAGGACAACACATTAGTTGGCTCTCTGTAGAGTGTTTATGAAGTCATATTATAACAGCCATTTACTAGATTTCAACACCTAGAATTATAGACAAAATATGGGTATTTAATTCTGGATTTAGAACACAGCCTGATGTAGTGAACCTTACAGTACACAGGTGGAGACCTTTATGGAAGGTAACAAGTGAAATGTACACCTACAAGTGAGGCTTCAACAGGCAAGAGCTGAGTCTTTCATTTCTGAGATGAAGTAGAACTGAAGGATATTATAAAATTTAGAAAAGTTGCTATCTTAATTCACTTAGTCTTTTATAATGTAATAGCATAAACTGGATAGTTTATGAAGAAGAGAAGTTTATTTCTAGAAGCTGAGAGGTCTAATACCAAGGACAATTCATTCTGATGAGTCTTCTGAGTGGCTTCTCTCTTCCTTACTTGGTAGAAAGAATGGGCTTGTTTTCTCGGGTCTCATAGTAAGGGTGCCAATCCCATTCATGATGACCTCCTCCTAAAGGTCCCACCTCCTATTGCCAGCATCTTGGGAATTAAGATTTGAACTGTGCATTGCAAGAGAGGGGCAAATATGCAGCCTTTTGCAGAAACCCAGATGAGAAATGAGAAGTGCAGAATTAATCATCATATTTCAGGTGGAACTCGGTAAAGAGAACTTCTTTTCCAGTACTTGGCTTCCTAGAGAAATTTGAAATATCAGTGTGGGGAGACAGTAGTTGTAGTTCCTGACGAGGGATGCATGAGAGGTGTCAGATCAAATAGCTTATGAAATGCAGTTGTTGGCAGGCTGCCCTACCTATAGTCCTGAGTTAGGCAGCTCTGTCTTCAAAGTGGAAAAGCAGCAGGAATATTGAGAAGCCAGACAAAGAGAGACAGGATTGGATGGCCACTCCTAGCTTATTTTGTTCTGTTTTCCTAACCAGACATCTCTCTTCACTTCCCTTGGCTGAGTAAAGGACAAACAGCGAATGGCCAAGAGAGTCAGGGTTCTGAGGCAACAGTTAAAATGGGAACTGAGCATTTTCCACTAGCCTCATCACTGCCACGTTTCCCAGTAGGAAAGGAAAAAGCTAAAGAGTCAGTGGAACTGAATTTGCCTCCATCTCCACAATAGGATTCTAGTATATATCCGTTAAAATTAATAAAACCAAACCGGTTGGTGATAGCGCACACCTTTAATCCCAGCCCTCGGGAGACAGAGGCAGGTGAATCTCTTTGAGTTTGAGACCAGCCTGGTTTACAGAGACAGGAGTTCCAAGACATCCAGAGTTACGACAGAGAAAACCTGTCTAGAAAAATCAACAAACAAACAAAATTAATAAAACTAGGAAAAACAGGCTTTCCACTTAGCAATAAAAGCAGTAACCTCATAAGAATGTCAATTTAAATGAATTAGTTCTGCTTTGTGAAAGAGAAGTGATACAGGAGGAGGAAAGGCATTGCTTTTCCTTTTCAACTCCTCCCTCCTGGTTGTTTCTCTGTGAGAACACTATACTATAATTACAAAAATATGGAAGTGGTGATCAATACTTGTAACCAAAATTCAACCAACACTCGGCATAATGGCTATTCTTTATAATAGATACAATTTTATTTGGTCAGTGCTTACCTGCACTCTAACCCTTCCAAGGTTAAAAGTAAGTATATAATACTTTGAGAGTAAAAATAATTTTACAAAGATAAAAATACTACTAAATGTGTTGCAAGCTGTGTGACATGCTTAACGTAAGAAGATTAAGTGGATGACGTTTACCTAGACCATTCCACATCACTAGTGAGGGAAAATGTGACTTATCCAGGTAACACAGCATGAGAGTGTACATATAGTAGCAAGCATAGAATGTTGGGAGTCTTACAATCTTCCTCTATTGCTCTGTTCTGTATTTGTTTATGTCCAACACAATCTCTTTCACTGAACCTGAAGCTTGTCATTTCAGCTAGGTTGACTGGCTAGGAAGCTCCTGATTTCTGCTTGTCACTGTGCTCCAACTCTGGGCTTAGAGGCACAAGTGGCCATACCCAGCTTCCGAAGGCTACTGTAGATTTGAAGTCACACCTTCCTATTTTCACAGCATATTCTTTTATCAACTGAGTCACCTCCCTAGCCCTACAAAGTGGTTTCAACACATCAACTCACAGGCCATATTCTATCAAGGAAATTCTGAGTTGTTTAGTTGAATACACGCTTGGAGAATAACTCAAATATTTCTTTTAAAATTGCTTTATTAAGTCATAAATGGACTGGAGAGGTGGCTCTGAGGTTAAAGACTCATAAGTGCCTGCAATTTAATTCCAGAGGATCTAATGACCTCCGCTGACTTCCACAGGCACCAGGCACACCAGTAGTACATAGACATACATGCAGACAACACACACACACAGGTTAAAAATAAATCTAAAAATAAGCTTCAAATTGCTTTATTAAGTTGCAACTTTCTTATTGTGAAGTTCATCTATTTCCTTTAAGTATATGTGCATATCGCCTGAGAGTAGGGCAGGCAGATGTTCCAGAGATTAATGATTTCAGCCATGCTCATGGTCTTTGCCATCTCACTGAAGAAAGAGGAAGAAATTTGCCATGAGACCAGCTGTGAAAAGTATGTGGACTTATACATGATTTCAATTAGAAGGCGATGTAAAATTCATGCTGCCAATGTAACTAGAGTGGAATTTCAAAATGAACATTGCAGATCCTATTAAATATTTGAATGAGTAACTAGGTTACCATTCTAATTTCCAATTAGCAGTCATCGGTCTCTTTAAAGGAAATCAAATAATCTCAGCATTTAAAACAGGGACCAATATCACTTGTAAAATTACCCATAGGAAAGTATCAGTAATGAACACAAATGCCATTTTCATGAAATAACAATTATATTAGCATTTCCTTTCTGTTTTTCCACAGGCGCAAAGATTCACAACTGAGAATAATGAATTATAATTTTTATTCTTTTGGCATCTATTGATTTTGGAACAGGATGAATTGAATTCCTTAGATGATTTTGAAATTATCCTTCCTGTGAACTAAAACAAATGTGCACAAAGTAAAAGAGAGCTTTGAGGCTAAATGTCTCCATGCTGATCCCAGCTCCATAAATGCACTGGGAGTGCAGATTTTCTACTGAGAGTTAAACAGTGGGGCTTCTTGGGTCCCCTCAGTCAGATACTGAGTAAGATCCCAGTTTAGAGAAACAATATCAGTCTATACTTTAAAAAAAAAAAAAAACTCTAAGTTTTGAGGGAAGCCATTTTAGTATTTCAGATATTTTCTGGTATTTGAATGATATCAAGCCTCACCTTTAGGACTGGTGACATGTGGTCAAATATGTAACTTAAGTGTCAAGTGAGGAAATCTAAGGTTAGAAGAGAGCACATTTATTAAGGAGAAGATAGCAATCTCAGCGTCTACTCTGAGCAGCACAGCATGTTTTGCTTTATATACACTGTCTTATTTAACTGCCACAGCAACACTTGAATACACTTAATCTCCAGGCCACACTTCTTCAGAAATTCCTTATTGAAACATTTAAAATTCTGTTTTGTATTCTGTGGCATATGGCACCTGTTCTTTCTGTGTAAGAGTTCTGTATGTCTCTAGAAGATGTTTAATAGCACTCTGACATGCTTAGATATACATCATAGTAGTTGAAGAACTGTGTCCATAAAAACACACAAGGAAAATTTGAAGAGACCTATTTCCTAATTCAAGGACATTCCTTAAAGCTTTTCACTATAATTTTTTTGTCAAAGCAAAATAGAATGTTCAGTATCAGTGGTATTCATTCATGCCTTTCAAGGTGACATGATTACACTCTTCTTAGTTCAAATGTGAAATAAGCCATAGAACGTGGACCCTCAGAGCAGTTGTTAGACCATGTAGATAGAGATTTGAGCATGGTTTAGTGACATCTCCACCAATCACTTGAGCTCCAGCCTGTATCTGGACAAACCTTCTCTAGGCTCTCTCTCCCTCTGATATTAAGAATCAGTCACAAAACTTTTGACTTACACTGTGTCCTTCCTTTGAGATATGCTGGGGTGATGGTGGCACAGAACTAGAGGCAGTGGACAATCGTGACCAGTCTGAGACCCATGCAATGAGAGGTAGCATCAGCCTGACACTGCCTGGATGGCCAGGAGCTAGAGGCTAGATAGCTGAGACCTAGAGTCGAACCAAACATGTCTGGAAAGTAAAATCATTGAAATAACTCCCCCTGGGAAAAGGACAAGTCAATACTTTTTCTTCTCAAATGTTCTGTGGATCAAAAGAGATCATCTGTGCCAAGTGATTATCCTTCAAGATCTGCTGGCAAATTTTGCAGTTACTTGCTTTCACACAGTGTCCTTTAATTCTGATTACCATTCAGTTGGGTAAGCATTCTTATACTCTTTTCATATGAAGAACCTGTGGTTCAGCAATGCTTGGAGTCAGATAATTCAGTACAGACAACTAGAATCACAATGTTTTACATTTTCAAATGGACAGTAGCTCAAGTTTCTGGTTAAACACAGGTGGTCCTCTCCACTCTGTTTTGCTTGGCTCTTTTCTCCAGCTTAGCTTCCAGACAGAAGCACCAGTGCACTGAGCTACTAAGGAATCCATACTGTCACTTACGTTCACAAACCCTTGACCTTCATCTTTGACCCTTTACCATTGTCAGTGCTTCATGGTTTAAACAATTGATAAGTAGTTTCTCATTTATTTTAGAAATTGTTCTAGCTTCAGTTCTGTGGGTGTAATAAAATACCCTAAAAACAACTTAGAGAAGAAAATGATGATTTATAGCTTATAATTCCAGGTTGCAGTCCATTATTGTGAGAAAGCTAAGGTAGCAGAAGTTTGAGGTAGCTGGTTACATTGCATCCATAGTTAAGCAGTAGAAAGATAAATGCTGGCACACTACATTACTTGCTTATCCTCTGCTAGATCTCTCTGTTCTAATATAGTTCAGAACCCCTGTCTAGGGAATGATGCTTCCCCAGGTGGGATAGTTTTCTATTAACTTAAATGATACAATCCTCCATTGACATGTTTACAGTTTAACCCAATGTAGACAATTCCTTAGTGAATTCTCTTCCTAGGTGATTCTAGGCTATGCCAAATTGATGTTTAAGGCTTAACCATTATAGAAACTTGAGTCATTTACTGTGTCTAGCATTTCTTTGATTTTCTCACAGTGCTAAGTGTTTGATTGAGATTTATTGTTTACCATTTCAGTTAACCAAAAAATAGTCCTATTTGTCTGTTGTGCAAGGGAATATTTGTAGGTAGGTCAGGTAAGTTCTGTGCTTTTATCCTAGCGTGGTTTGGATGTGTCAACAAGAAAACACAGCTCTCATTTCAAAGGGAATAAAAGATAGTTGATTTTAGAGTCAAATATGAGTGTCCATGGTCAGAGAACACAGATGTAGGTTACCTCAGATTCCATGTTCCAATGTGGAAGCAGTTTCATGAAGTTTTTGTAGCAACATGAGAAAGAAAGGCTATAACAATATACTTGTTAAATATATTCTTGGAAACATTAAGTAGGAAGTTATAGCAAAGTGGAAAAATCTCAGTTATAGGCCTCCAATAATATTTGATGACATTCTAGCCCTTTGATTGATGGAAAACTAAGACTTTGTTATTATATTCCAAGAGTCTGGTTTATCTGTTAGGATATTAAGACTTCACTCTATCTGTTAGTGACTGGATGTCAGCTCCAACATGAGGTGGGTGAGGAACAAAGGATGTCTGTCTAATAGGCTAAAGATAGCCCAAAATAAATTGTAATTAGGCCATGGGCCTGCAATATTTTAGCATTCCATTGTCACCACATCACTGAAGTTTTAATTAGTCAATCAACTTTCCTAGGCACAGCTTCTTTCTAAGAATTTTCATCTACAGAGAAGGTTAGAAACACATTGCACGCAGACACACACACACACACACACACACACACACACACACAGAGAGAGAGAGAGAGAGAGAGAGAGGAGGCACTAAATCTATGGAAGAGTTGTACAAGTGGTACTGATGATTAAAGTAAGATGCTGTGTTTCACAATGACTGGAGGTTGCTATAATTTGTATGGATTCTGAGGTGATGACAAGGAAGTTGACATTGGATTTGCATAAAGGAATGTGGAACTTTCATATTCATATCTCTACATGAATATTCACAATAGGAGGAGAGTATCCTGAGGCTGCATCCCTAGCTGAGGAGCTTTTGGCAGTTGGTAGCTGCTGGAGGAGGTAGAGTTACTTTAGTTTAAGAGTTTGGCCACTGTCAGATTTTCCATGCCACAGCGGATGACCCCATGCCCGAGAACAAATGAGCAGCAGTGTTTGGATACAATAGTATACAATTAAAGAAAAATCCACAGTGATAAAGTAATGGATTAGACCTGGAAGAATTCACAACATGATTCAAGATATAAACAGTATGTGAAATCTTTCTTGTAGTTATTGATAGAGGAAGAAACTTGGGGAAATTGTCAATTATCCTGGCACCAAGGTGATACTTATATGAAAATAAAGGTGGAAAGTTATGTTTTATGTAACTTTTAGTATCGTCAAAATTATTCACAAGTGAGGGCTATATTTGATTTCAAGCAAATACAAATAATAGATTAAATACTAAATCTTGCCTCTATTTTGCCCAAGAAAAAAATCTGTGACTAAGCATCAATGACAGGATCAGTGGCCCTGCAATATGTTCGAGGATTTAGCCTCTTTATAACTTTTTCACTCAGCATTCTAAACATATACCTTTCATCTGCACAGTGGTAACATGGCTGCCCCTATCACAGACATTTATGAGTACACCAAATGTGACAAATAAAATGCAAGAGACTTCTCTCCTAAATTTTTTAAAAATTCATGTGTATGTGTGACTGTTTGCCGGGAGTATGTGTGTGTGTGTGTGTGTGTATGTGTGTGTGCATGCGTGTGTGTGTGTGTGTGTGTGTGTGTGTGTGTTTGTAGGACACAGAAGGATGTCAGAGCCCCTGGAGATGAAGTTACAGGCAGGTCTAAGTCTTCTGACATGGGTTCTGAGAACTGAACTTAGGTCTTCTGGAAGAGAATTAAGCACTCTTAATCACAGAGCAACCTCGCCAGCTCAGATATCTCTTTTTATTTGGAAAGAATGCCAGTTCCACAGACTTGGATTTGCAGCTCATTTGTTAGAGAATTAAAATTTCAGCTGGATTCCTGACTGTCTCAATTGAAATATTTTAACAGTAAGTAAGATGGTGGAAAAGGTACTGGATTGGCTGTAACAGTGAATAAAATAATGGTCCCCAAACCTTGTCACAATATAGATCATTACTATAACATAGGGAATGTGTGTGTTAGATTCATTTTTTTATGACTACTGCCATTTTGTAGCCACCATAACTGTCCCAGAATAGCCCCACCCAGGTTTCCTGAAGTGTTTCTCACAAAACTAAATAGACAAAACAGAATGATATGTGGAGATTTACAACTAGACTGTGGTTCCAGGGATGTGCCTGCCTCTAGTGTTACCTTAATATCACCTGGGTGCATTCTAGCTAGGATGAAGTCACTCTTGTCACAAGCCATAAATATGGTCCTCTTTATCTCCCAAATGGAGAGATTTGGTTTTGGTTTTATCCATGAGTAAAAGCAAAGAATAATGTTGGTGTCACACAAAAGCAGAAATAGCTCAGTAAGACAAATTTTGCAAAAATGAAGCACTAGAACCCAAACTGGGCTTGCGAGCTCAAGGGACAGCAGTTCACTGGGCTTTTATCCTGGCCTAGGTGATGCCTATGTCATTTCCTGTTGGCTAGGTCCTAACAGTCATTCACAACTGGCTTGCTTTAGAAGAATCAGCTGCAAAGGAAATGGAGGAATGCATGAAGTGGTGTGACTGTCAATTTTGAGAAGTCAATAGGCCTTCGTGCATAAAAAGGCTTTACTAGGAGCCTAAGTTAGAGGTAGGGAAGGAGTGGGGGGTGAGTGGAGCTATGGGGTGGATGTGGGGGATTAAAACACTTACATGTATGCGTTACATACATGTTCTATGTAAAGATGGGAGAGAGAAAGTGATTTGAATAATTGCAAAAAGGAAAGATCAAAAGACTTGCATTCCTCGTCCTAAATAAAAGTTTCACAATGTTTGTCAGACTAATATTTAATGTTTCTTACACTAGCACCTGTCAACATGCTCCCTCATCCCTCCACTCCAGAAAACTGCAGTCTGTGTGTAATACTTTATGTTTCTACCTTTTTTTTTTTTTTTTGTTCAGATTCATGACATGTTTGGGCTGGTCCTATCTCCACTGAGCTTGGCATCTTCTGGAATTTCTTTTTTTTTCTCAGAGTATATTTTATTTACAGCTTCCCTATTTTACTACACGGCACTAGGCAGTGAGAATACAAAATTTAATATGATATTATTGAATGCCTTATGTTCTATTTTTAGTTATTAGGTTTATTATGTCCATCCTAAGTCTGACTCAGTTGCCATGTGTTACTGGCAACTGCTAGCTGCTGTGCAACTTCATATAAGACTTTAACCTGTGTACTTGTGCTCATCTTAGTACGTGAGGCAGAGAAATGCAGAAAGAGAGATAAATGTGGGACAGTAATTCTTCCAGTGGCTCTCTAGGCAGATGAAATCAAGTTGTTTTCAAAATGCGTGAGTCTTTGTGGTTACTCCTTGAAACAGCTGCTGAAACAGCTGCTTTTGAGTGGATGCCATCAAGTTTATCTCCTTCCCCCTTGCTATTGGGGTAAATGGCCTCCAATAACTTCTTTGTACTGAAGAACCAGCCTGCCTCCATTTTAGGCTTTAAAGCCATTTTATAGTAAAGAAATTAGGCTCATTCTTGTTTATGGTTAAACTTCTGTTTCTCAAGGATTAGGCTATGCCCCACCTGTAACCTTAGCTACAAATGGCTCTGTACTGCCTGTTCCAGGAATGGCAATTAAGTCTTTGTTTCAAAAAGTTGTTTATAACTATCTTGCAACCCTGCCTTTGTTCCAAAAAGGTTGTTAAGAATACCTGTGGTTATAACTACCTTGTTTGTATTCTGTTCCTGTAACCCCTCCTATTTTTCCCCATTTGGAGATCCCCCTACCCCTGTACTATGAAAACTTTGTATTCTTCACATCCAGGGCTGACCTCTTGAACCCCACCTTCAGGAGTAGGCAGCCCATGTACACTAATTAAAAAGCTTACTTTAATTAATTGCTTGTTTTAATTAGTTTGGCCATGATGATTTAGGTTGTTGGTCTCTTTCCTCCTTTAATCCTGTTTCAGATTAACAGGATCCCCTCACTAATTCAACTGAACCCCAAAGAGAATCTAGTTTCTGATTCAGAATGCCTGTCTTGGATGAAGCTTTCTTGTAAAGTGTCTCTCTAAATACACTGTCACATTTCTGCAGTACCTTTGTGAGGCTGCAGTTCATCTACTCTGTGGGAATGGAAGAGCCTTTGGGGAAATACAAAAGTAATAGAGGTTTTGGTTGGCCAGTGATTTGTTTCAGGAGGAAAACTGATGATCACAATGGCCCTTAAGTTAAGAAATGGCATTACCACAAGGGTAACATTTGAAAGCTTTTGTAATCCAAAGGCTTAAATCAGTTTCTCAGAAAATAGTTACATCATTCCCTTAAAGTACTTTTCATAGAAATTTAGCATTTGCTTCTCTCAGTTACAAATCTTGTAAAGGACAATTGATGAAGAATCATGTACACCTTCTCTGAACTAATGGAAAGAAAAGCCCAATTATTGATTAGTCTTTCTGTAGCCACTGTTTCAATTCTAATAGAGGAGACAGTTCATTTTTGAAATGGACATATATATGCGCCATCTATTGGCATTGCAATGGTTTTTTACAGACAGTGGGAATACAATTACAATTGCATGACTGTGTATCATATCACACAAAGAAATAAAGAACTCAATAGGACCTAAGGTGAATAGTATTTCCAGACAGAAGAGACTAGACCAAAAAAGCTCAAATGACTGTGCTTTTACTAGGCAGCAGAAACTGCAAAGATGCTACTCATCAAATGACTTCAATGGCTTGCTTCTGATGTGTGGCATTTTGTACTGAGTTCGACTCCCCTGTTGCCATCTTGAGTTATACCTAACAGTAACATAATAGGAAAGAGTAATAAGTCATTCCCCCCTGCACCCCTCCCCCTGCCCCCCAGCCTCCATCTGGAAGTTAGATCCAGACAATGGAAATGGAGAAGAAGGATTTAGTTACATATGGCAGATTTTGAAATTCGAGGGAACTTCTCAAATATCCATCATTACAACTGAACTATTTCATTTCTGTGCTGTGATTATCAAAGTCAGGAAAGCTAATTCAGGAAGCTGATAGGCTTCTATAGCTGTCTGTGGTGGTTTGAATAAGAATGCCCTCCATAGGCTCATATATTTTAGTGCTTAGTCACTGGGGAGTGGCACTACTTAAAAGGATTAGAGAGATTAAGAGGTGTGGCCTTGTTGTGTGGGCTTTGAGATTTCAAAAGCCCAAGTCAAGCTCACAATCTTTCTCTTTGCTTACGGATTACGATATAGTTCCCAGCTACTGCTCCAGCACCTATCTGCATGCTGCAATACTCCCCATTGTTATGATAATAGACTAAACCTCTGAAAGCACAAGCAAGCTCCTAATTAAATGCTTTTTCTTATAATAATTGCCTTGGTCATGATTTCTCTTCACAGTACTAGAACAGTGACTAAGACTCTGGCCTCGTCTTCAAGAGATCCCCCCCCCCCCCGACCTCAGAATCTTGGATATGGCTCTTGAGCCTCAGAATTTTCTCTTGGGATATTTTTATTGATCGATAGTGTCTTCAGCAGTTATTTTGGGAATCCTCCTGCCTGATACTTCTGACTCAAAATAGCCACTTGACTGATATCTTATATCCATGCCTATATTTTAGAATATTATACATTGTAGTACCAGACAATTTTTTCCCTCTGCTCTCATAACTTTGGTTCACGCTATTCTTTAATGCAGTGGTTTAGATAACATTTCTTGGTTTAGGTGGTCTGCATTCGCGTTAGAGTAGGCTCCTATAAGCAGAACTTCAGTCTAGACTATGTTCTTGTCATTTCTGGATGTTAGCAAGCATTTCATAACATTGTGCTGAACCTTTATTGGACTCTTTTTACTTTTCCATTATGCAAACAAATTGCATTTCAGGGAGACTAAACTATAAAAAAAAATGTGAGTGGGTTTTCAATAACCTTGTTTCTATTACAATAGATAAGATTAATTAAATACAATTCATAGCCTAAAAATGCTTAAAGACAAGAGTATATTTTAAAATCCAGTGTTAATATGAAGTTATTTTAATCAATAATCCAAATAACCTCAGGGATACATGTGGATGAGAAATTCTATCTAAAATAGCGACTTTATTACATATCCACTTGATATTTATTTTGGAAATATCTCAGAGCATTACAAACAAAATAATGTAACAGGAAGTCTGAAAGAAACTTCCAATACGTCTCTGTAAGGTTACTGTACATATAGATAGCTAGAAGAATTTGACATTGCAAGCGACTCATAGATTTTAGAAGACAATGATGCAATCCCTGGTAAATGATTATATATAGCTGAAGCAGACCAGGATGTATGCAGCTCAAATCTCTTTCCCAGAAAACAGTTACTGCTCAGCTGCCAGGAATGGAGTTCACTCATAGGCTCGAACTGTGATCTTCTTTTGTTTGCTCCTGTTTCAGTTTCAGTCAAGATGTATCATCTCTTCTTAGTGGGTCTGAACTAGTGATTGAAAAGGTGATTGTTTTAGCTATTTTTCTGCTACTAATGCCCAAAGGGAGGAACTTTATTAGGAGAGTCTTATTTAGATATTTAGCTCAACCGATTTGGGGACTGAAAATCCAAGATCAGTTTGTTTTATCTGTTTGGTCTTGATATAGCTAGAGCTCTCCTAGTTATATCATGGGATAGGAAGTTGTCAAGGGCAGGTTATAGGTAGAAATATATAATAATGATTATGAAAAGAGAGACCATGAACTTGAAATAGAGTAAGAAGTGGTATATGGGAGGTTTGGGGAAGGAAAGGGAAGGGAGCAATGTTGAAATTATAATCTGAAAACAAAAAAACAAAAACAAACAAACAAAAAAAAACAAAAGCAAAGTATTTAAATGAGAGAGAGAGACAAAAAAAAAGAGAGATGAGATTGAATACGGACTTAGAGACTAGGCTTATAAAGCTATTCCTTTACAACAATCTACTCTTACGAGAACAATCTAGGATTCAAAAAGAACAACACCAATCAAGGAATTATTACCTCTCCTTACGCCATAGTGCTGAAGTTGGGGATTAGGCTTACTACACATGAACTTTGGAGGGCACACAGAAGCCGTAGCTGAGTCATAACAATGTTGATATAACGGTCCAGTCATCCTTACCCATAATTGTTGCAATGAATAACCTTTGACCTGGGACTTCTCACTGGCCTGAAAGAGACCTTGTATACTCTATATAGTGGGTTGATCTCTTCTTCCTTCTGCTTAAGTTTTATTTCTCTCACAAGTTACTCCCTCATCATCCCCTCTATGCTCTGCTGTATAGGACTCAGCACCTGTTTCTTGAAAGAAAAATTCTGAAAAAAATAAGAGGGCAATAGTGTGCTATGATAAAAATAATCAAACCTTGAGGTTCCTAGTGACTACTCAGTGTGGGTAGTGTGGCCTTTGGTCTGGCTAGGACCACTTGCTTCTGTTAACATCACTGTCAATCCATCCTTGCTCCCGTGCTCCCTATTGAATGGGCTGAGACAATCTGTTGCACTTCAATCTCAGGGTTACTTTCCTTTGAGCTTTGATTTCTGAGAACAGTCCATGGTGACTTCTTGTGTGCCATCTTGGAGTCTTGGGGGCCTATTTCCAGGGAGAGTTTCACTGTTCAGAACAGTACTTCAAAATGTTAGCCAGCCAGCCAGGTGTATAGATTTATAGTAAGCTACTGATAACCGTATACACCATAATGTCTGTGCTGAATTATTATTCTTTTCTATTTTTGTTTTAAAAATATCTTTTTATCTCTAAAAATAGTTTGCAAGATAACAGCTTTCATTTTGGGATGGATATATATATATATATATATATATATATATATGTATATATGTGTGTGTGTGTGTGTGTGTATAGTATTGAATTGATATATATATACACATATATGTGTGTATATATACATATGCATATATATATGGATATACACATACACACACACTCTCTCTCTCACTCACACACACACAAACATATATATATATCAATTCTCCCTTATCCTCTTGCTCTCCCTTTTCACACAGAACCCTTTTGTTTCCTCTTAGGGAAGCTTATATTTAGTTATATCTAAAATAACTGTTTTTGTGCATTGTTGGAAAAAAGGATACATAGGCTTTGGCGTTTTGTATTGTTTACAGGTGTTGGATTTCTGTGGGGTTGATTGATTGCTTATGATCTATACCTGAGGAGTGCTGGATCAATAAAAATACCAGAGTTGAGGCACTCAGGGTTCCACTGTTGATTTAGTATGGCACTGGCCAGGATGGTTGTTCCCTCTGCTGAGGTCTGGCAGGGCTTGCATGAATGATTATACTTCCATGTCTTCTTTGCTGACACTTCACAGCAGCTTACTATTATGGTCCTCAATAGTTTTCCCTCTATTTATTCTATTGTCTTCCCCATCCCATCCCATAGAACTTTAAAACAAACAAACAACAGTTTCCTGGCCCCTTTCTTCCTTTCTAGCTTTCTAGTTTTTCCCAGTATTTATCTCCACAAGGGTGCACACACTTCCCAGAGACCAGGATCCACATATGAGAGAGGACATACTGTATTTGTCTTTCTGAGACTAGGTTACTCTGGTTCATATAATGTTTTCCAGTTCCATCCATTCCTCTGAAAATTTTATAATTGATTTTCAACTGAGAATAGAAGCCTTCTGTCCCTTTGCCTTTGTGCCCTTCTCCTGCATAAAGATCCTGCGCTATGTAACTGGTATGCTGAGTACCACAGTATCCCAAGCCACACGCCATTGGTTCTCTTTTATACATTTGACTACATAGTTTTCTGTTTTTGAATATTTCTTGTATTTCTCATGGAGGCTCCCATAAAACACACACACACACACACACACACACACACACACACACACACACACAACTTTGGACTGGAAAACTTACAAAAAACAAATAGTTCTTATGGAATTCTAAGACCAAAGTGTTGGCAAATTTGGTGTCATATAAGAATCGTATTCTTCACAGGGGGCATTTTTCATTGCCCTCAGAAGACTGGATGAAGAAGAATTTTTTTGTTTTTTTACAAGAACATTGATCTCATTTTTTTAGACTCTGCCTTCATGACCTAGTTACCCCCCAAGGCCTCCATCTCTTTATACCATCTCCGTAGAGTTAGGACTTCAATATTATACATCGAAAGAGCACAACCATTCAGGCAGAGTAATATATCTTCCAGTCTACTGGGAGACTTGACCTTCCTCTTGAATTCTCTGTTTGATCACATTCACGAGAAACTTTTAAAAGGTGTCCTGTAAATGAACTGGTCATATCTCATCTGCCACACTGCATCTACTATATGCTTCTGGATTTACAATTATCTTACAAAAATATGGAAGCAAACATGCTCTTGGAAGAGGAATATAGTAATTTGAAAATGCATCTTTAATTTGAGAAGATATCTAAGTGCATGTGTTCAGAAAGCAATCAGAAATGAGGATTTCGATACACAGGTTTGGTTGTCATTATTCCTTAGCATTTGAAGAAAATTTTAGAAAGCATAATTGGAGCTTAATCCATTGTGAAAAACATATTGGGAACAATGGTATTAGAATAGACTGTGTATAGCTAAATGATTAGGATAAACTATAAGTCGGAAATATCTAGCTATACTTCTACAGTCCAGTAACCAGTTGCTTAGAAACTGAAAACTTGACGGACTTGTCTAGGCTATCTCCATCGAAGTTTCGATTTAAAAGTAATTTGATTTTATTTATTTTGATTAATTTGTGCTAATTCTACATTTTAAATGGGCTTAAGAGATATACTTCAACACATAAATACAGTACATGCAGACCAGTCTCCCTCTATCCATCCCCCACACCCTTCCTAATCTCTATAGTTATCATCATTCTGCATTAAGGTCTACTTCCTTTAGCTTCTATATATGAAAGAAGACTTGGAATGCTTTATTTTCTGGGTCTGTTTCACTTCAGATTACATTCAACAATCCAAAAAAATTCCCACATTTCTTTGAGGTGACAATATTTAAGACAAAGAAATCCAAAGACCATAAACTGCCTTAGGATGGTAATAGTTAAAGAGAGATGATCAGGGACCAGTCAAGAAAGAAGATAAAGGAGGCATACACTAGCCACCTACATACACATATACATACGCATATGCACATAGTGTTTATGAATATAAGTGTATATGATCTCATTCTCGCTCAGCCAAACCCATGAGACAATCCTAACAGTTTACTGATTGACTCAACCTGAGAGAAGCAAGTGGAAGTCAATTTTATTTTTCTCTCTAACTTCAAATTTGCTGTCTTTGAATATCCTATTGAACTGTAATAAACATAAAATTAACTGCACATATTTAAAGTGCATATTTTTGTAAGTTTTGGTACACCTGACCTATTTTTTGTACAATTGGAATGCCATTGTAATAAAAGTAATGAATTTATCAATTACTCCCGAAAGTGTCTTTGTGGTTCTCCACCCTTTACTTTGTCCGTCATTATCATGCAGCCACCAACCACCGTGGTAGAATATTATATAACCAGTAATATTACAGTGTTCTTTTTCGTTTGGTTTAGTTCATTATATATAATTTGACACTCACTCATGCATGGTGTATAGTATGACAATAGGATATTTTTCAACATTTCTGAATAACAGTCACCTTTTGAGTGCTAACTGACTCTCTTCTAGATTTTAGTTATTGCAAATAAAACTTCTATGAAATCTTACACAGAGATATGTATTTGTACATGTGTTTTTGCATAAATATTTAGCAATACAGTGAATGGGTCATATACGTTGTATGATTTACTTCCTAAGAAGGGGGTAAACTTTTCTCCAAAGCAATTGTCCAACATGTCATTTCTAAATGCAAGCGTGTGGACATCCCCATTGCTGCAAGTACTTGTCTCATTTTGAGAAAGCATTACCTTCGTGTCTTCTAATGAAAATGTGGTATTTAATTGTTGCTTTAATTTGCATTTCTGTAAGGACTAGCAGTGTTGAGAACCTTGTGCTTATTTTCTAACCACATAGTTGCTAAAGATTTTATTGATTTTGATGTTTTTAATGGGCAAATATTAGTTACATGTAATAACATATTTCATTATGAAACTTTCAAACGTGTATATAACATTAAAACATGATTATAGTTCATGATCCCCATTATTTCCTCTTATTCCCCTCCTACTCTCATTGATCCCCTTCTTCTCTTCAGCTTGTCTCCTTTCTACTCATCTACTTTCATGTCAGATTTTTGTTTGTTTGTTTGCTTGTTTGTTTTTTGAGACAGGGTTTCTCTGTTGTAACTCTGGCTGTCCTGGAACTCACTCTGTAGACCAGACTGACCTCGAACTCACAGGTATCTGCCTGCCTCTGCCTCCTGAGTCCTGAGATTAAAGACATGTGCCAGCACTGCCTGGGTTTTTCATGTTGCTTTTTGCAGGAGGAAGCCTGAAGGGTCATTTCTAGGAGTATGGGCACATTAGCAGGGCTACAATACTGAAAAATATCTATTGATGTCTAAGCAGTGCATGCTTAGAATAAAATAAATAACAGAATAAAATAAATAGAATAAAGGAAAATAGAAACATCTAAGCTCTCTAACCTGCCCAAAGATCTTCAGCGTTCTCCAATACCTATCCATTCCTCCAGCTCTGACATTATTCTCTGAGTCTTTGAGGGAGTGAAAACATCTAATTTTACTTGATCTGACACTATTTTATTACCTAACATTATTTTCTTACTTGATGTTTCATATTTCAATTATGAAGGCTCCTGGAAATATTGATTTAAAACTGATCTGAAAATTGTTTTTATACATGCTTTCTCAAGCAGGACTTATTCAGACTGGAAAAAGTGTGAAGAATAGAAAAAGTTATTGAAGACTGATAAGAACAAGTGCTACTGGATTAAAAACTCCTAAACATTCTCTTATCTGCAATCCTTTAGGCATTTGTTGTTTATTCCAAAAGTAAATAAACTTATAAACACTGTTCTAATACTGATAAGTTTAGTTAAGAAAAAGGATAACAATATCAGAGGTGACTTTTCTAAAGGAGAGTATCCCGCTGAAACCGGAAATCCATTAGGTTTTAAAACCTGACCAAAAATATCCTAGAAAATATGAAGATACTGTGGTCTGCTGAGTTTCTTTAAGGTGACTGGGGCGATAAGCAGCTGGGATTCTGAATTTGGGTAGTACACTAAAAGACCACCTTCAAAGGTTGGAAATGGTACCATTAAAAAATTATAAGCAGAAGCTTATAAATTTTTATCACCTACTGCTTTTAATTAACCTTTAGAGGCTATTCATGTATGAATGCACAGGTCCTGACTTCTGAATAGGGGGGATTTAATACAGCTGTGCTGCTTAATGAGGATTAGTGCCTTCCTCTCTTTCATGGTGTGGCTATGACATTTCAATTTCAATAGCATGCTGTCTATTCAAAGGACCACTAACTGATGGTTCAAGATGGGTACTAAATAGAAAAAGTCTTGTTTACTTTTATTTTTTAAATTTGCTTTAATTTCTTTATCTATTTATGGAAAGAGAGAGAGAGAGAATGTGTGCACTATGGTATGAGTATAGAGGTGAGAGGACAAACCTTCAGGGGTCAGCTCTCTCTAAAAGAAAGTCTTTTGATTCTTCATAATTTTCTCTTTACCCTCAGACATTCAATATAACTGCTAATTTTTAATGATGTGATTATGATAATTGTATCATCAATCAGAAAGTACTTTAGGAAAATCTACATGAGGCCTTTTACAAACACATAATACCTTCCTCAATCAGTTTCAGAGCTTGTATCCAAAGAAAAGAGAAACTAAAAAGACAGTATTTTAGTTTTCTACTGCTTCACGACAAATGCCCATGCACACAGTTTCTCAGGGCAGGAGTTCAGGTTCTGCTAGGACAGTCCTCTGCTTGGGGCTCACAGGATGCAATAGAGCTGTCTGTCGGCTGATGTGAGCCTCATCTGGAGACCCAACTAAGAAAAAACCTACATCCAAGCTTACTTGTAGCGCTGGTAGCATTTGTTTACACGTGCTTGTGGGTTGGAGTCCTTAGTTCTATGTGCTGCTTATGAAGGTAAGTCTCTAGAACAAGTCTTCTACTAAAATGGGATCTGATGACATGTATCACAAAGGAAGAAGCAGCATCTATTATCTTTGCCATATTCTACTGGCTAGAAATGACAGATCAATCTTAACATCAACCTCAAAACAAAGAGACAAAAAAATGGTATGAGCACCAGGAAACAAGAATCATGGGATTGCACCCAGGAAGAGCCCACCATATATAGCATCTGTATAACATATAATTCACATCATTAGGCTAACTAGAAACATAGTGTGTTGAATAATTATGAGTCCGGAGCAAGGTAGGACCATAATGTAAATACAGTTTCTATAGCAATTGGATGTATGAACTTGGTTAATACGTTCTACTGTTTCTTTATACTGGTTTCTTCAACCATGAAGAGGAGAGAGAAATAAAAAAAAAAAAAGAAGAAATGTGATAATGGCTGTGAAATGCTTATCACAGCAAGTGGCATGAAATGAGTGAATTTTTAATGACAGTAACTACTTATCATAGCAGTAATGGTAATTATAGTAGCAATGGCGGTGGGAATGACAGTAACTCTTCCCAACACTTGGTAGTTGATAATAGATCCTTCTCTCCTTTTCTCTTACCCTTAGATTGAGATTTATTCTGTACATATTTTATATGTACCTTTTGCTTGTTTTTTTGAAACAATGCTCTTCTGTTGTAGCTCTGGTGTCCAGGAACTCATTCTGTAGACCAAGCTGTCTTAGATCTCACAGAGATCCACCTGCCTCTGGCTCTCAAGTGCTGGGATTTAAGTTGTGCACCACCACCACCTCTCAATTATGTATGTATTTTTAAAAAGTACTGGTTATCATAAATGTAATAATTCTTACATTTAGTGGTTTGCTGTATGTAGTCCTAATAAATTCATTTTTACTTATTTGTAATATTTTATGGTGTGACTATATTAAACTTATTCATAGTGTGCTTATAATTTTCCTGGTCAATGAGTATTTAGATTGTTGTTAAGAATTTTTGGAACTTTTATTAACACTGTATTGTTAACATAAAAGAAACAACACACAATACTATGTACAGACTTCCAGAAATTGTCAGTTCATTGAAAAATAAAATAACCACTAGTTATATGTATTTTACATAAACAAAATTATTATGGGCTAGAATCCAAAGGAAAACATTACTTAAAAAACTCAACAATTAAGAAGAAACATGAATGTAAACAAAGGTGTCTGCCTGTAGGCTCAGGTGACCAACAATTCCAGTTTGCTCTGTCCTGGTTTTAGCTTTGAAAATCCTAGCAACTGAGTCTTAGGAAACTGAGGATTAGGGTGAGTGACAGTTCTTTAAATGTGTCATTTATCCAATAATGGCTGCTATTCAACAAATGATTAGGTATCGAATAGATGGGACATATGACTCTGGATAATCATTATGTTCTGTGAAGCTCTCTGTGATCAAGGGAACTGGAAATGTTATTATATAGAAAAGGAAAACCAAGAATCAGGTTGATTCTGACAAAGAATTTTGTATGATAGAAGTTTGAGGGATGCTTGAATTTAGGACATTTATTGGTTGAGTGTTTTCTTTTCAGGCTTCTGATATCTCCCACTTTCTTTCCTTTGTAAAAGTATCTTTCAGGCCAGAGTATGAAGTGATGAGTACTGTTGGAACATAGACCATATAGGAAAGAGGTGAGAGGCAGCTAGAGTCAAAGCAGCAGCTAAAGTGATAAGGTGTCCATGACTTGCTAACGACTCAGGGCTACTAGGCAGAGTTAGGAGAACCAGCTGGACTGTGAGATCAAGGCTGTCTTTACTATGGTCATTTTAGAGCAGGCTGGCATAGGACAGGGCTGGGTAGGTGGTGGCAGTGTGGCAGGGAACAGGACTGGGTAGGCCAGTGGCTATAGTTCTTGGTTTACTTGTAGTTTTCCTGGACAGCTATAAAGGTTTGAATCAGTGCAAGCTATTAAATGTTTGAAAAGAAATTAGCAATAAAATGTAACCAGGCCCTGAACAGAAAAATATAATGGCAATGGCATGGTGTTGGCTAGCAGATTCTAAAGCTTACTTGCCTTCTGTACCTGACATTTGATACCCGGTGCACAGTAATGGCATCTAGTAGTCTGTTCTCTGCTTCTGTGAGTTTGTTTTACATTCATCATGTAAATAGAATCAGAAAGACAAATCCTGACTCACAGCAGTGATCCTCCAGGTTCACTGTCATCACACATTACAGGATTTCCCTCTTTCAAAGGATGAATAATATTTCTTTGTGTTTGTATTTCTTTATCCATTCATCCATTCATGGATATTTATGTTTTTTTTTTTCACATGTTGGCTATTATGAGTAATTCTGCAGTCAAGAGAAAGGTACAAATGACACTTTAAAAACCCCAATTCAATGTTTGGGACACTTGGGATAAGTAGAATTGCTGGACCATAGAGTATTCCTATTTTAATTAGTAGAGAAAACATCACACTGTATTTTTGACATTGTTATTTTCTTCCAACAGTGCTTCAAAAATGGTTAATGATATTGATATTGATTTATATATTTAAATTTGGTTGAAAATATATGCTTCATGTTAAATGTTCTTATTATATGAATATTATAAAGAAGGTCAAAGAGATCATTACACATCAAATTTTTTACAAAATGTGGGCATATGTGGATTTACATACAATATAAACACATGTATACTATTCTTTTCCAAATTAAAATTTGAAGAAATCAATTGATAATCTAGGAACATATTATGTGCATGTATGTGTGCCCACGTTGGGTGTGTGCCATAAACACAGAAGCTCCCATGGATCCGAGGCATCAGAATGTACTGAAACTGGAGTTACAGGTAGTCGTGAGTTACCTTGTATTGGTGCTTGATCCTGAACTCGAGTCCTCTGCAAGTGCAGTACATACTCTTGGCCGTTCTCCAGCCCAGACATACATTTTAAAATGTATCTCTGAGTTCATTAACATATTATAGTAGATAAAATGCAAAGCACAGTTCCATGCTCATCAGTAAATTCCTATTGCACACCCAAAATGGACTTGAAATGGCACACATCAGTGTCATCAGGACTTGTGGGGCCTGGCAGATTGTGCTGCATAACTCAGAATTTCCCACAGCGTTAGTTAAGGGAACGATGGAAGTTTTATTAACCACATATTGTCTACAGTATCTTGCAAATCTGGCACAGTCCATGATAAAGACTGATTCAGAAGAAAAGCTCACAAAGATTTTCTAAGGCTCATCGTTTTAATAATATCTAGATTCCTACCAATTTTCTCTCTTGACAAACACATGCCAATAGCTATTCAAAAATGAGCAAAGAAAAAGATTTATAAAAGTTATCTTTCATGAAGTCCTGAGTGGTCATACCCAGACTTTCAGCCGCCCCATCTTGGCTTCTTTCAAAACGAGTTTCCTGGGCTTCGTACACGATGATCCATTGTCTTCCCTCTACCTTGTCTCTACTCTTTTCAGAGCACTGGCTGAAGCCAATGACTTGAACATCTTTTTTAGTCACCTTCTAAAGTGGGTATTAGGAAGGACAGGCATCTCCTAAGTCAGTCTCTTGGGATAACCAAGAATAGGAGTGAAAACAAATTTCTACTATTTTAATTATTTTATGTTACATACTAAGTTTGGGTGATACCAGCCTTCTGAAACCTCAACTTTTTAATATATTTAATATAAAATGGGGTCAGAGTCTCATGAGGAACGGAGAGTCTGGAATCTTTGCAAATGCTCTTCAGTAGTTTATGCATAACTGTACGTGGTGCATTTAGTGAGACCCTAGAGTAGTAGAACTCACTTAAGCAAGAGGAGGCGTCTGTTTCCTTCCCTGTGAGTACCACCTCATGCAGTGTATCCATCCTTTCCTAAAGATCCAGCCAAGAGAGGCACCAGATGTAGCACTTAGACATAGCTGTGTCAAAGCGGAGAGCTAAGTGTCCTCAGGCTGTCAAAGCTTGGTATATTAAAGGAAGAGCTAGTATTTCTAATGAACTAAAGTCATTCATTCAGAGACATTTAATTAAGATGGGTGACTGTTGCAACAGAGTATTATGTGGCTGATATGGAGATGGGAGGTTGATTAAAAGTGATTATCATGTTTGCTTTTAAATTTTCTCTGAAAGTAGTTACAGAAGATAAACTGCTTATAAACTCTGATGTACGATGATACGGCAGTATGAACACATGTTGTAACTGACCCTTTTGAGGAGACATTTGTCATCACACAACCGAAGAAATTTGCTAACAGTGTGTTTTGCTGTTTTGTAGATGTTCCTGTTCTACATTGGCCATGTTATGTGGTAGCTTATTTGATTGATTTCTTATTTGGAGCATACATGTATTTTAACTGCAACCTTGTTTTAATCAAAGAAACTAGATACTATGTCCAAAGGTCAGGAAATGAATAGAATCTCTATAAAGTCTTCTTAAAGAGAGTAAACCACCCATTTATTTGGGTGGTTTAGAATCTGAGTTAGGGCTCATTAAATTAGCATTCATGAGCATGAGAGATTTTACATAATTGCCCTAATGTTGTGATTCTTGCTTTTTAAAATGAAGGAAAAATGAAAGATTTTATTATTGTCACATTCGAGGAAAAGTACATTTTCCTATCCCCCTTTTTCATTTTGCTCCAGGACCACCATCCTTCAATTTAGTTGTCTTTTCATTTGTCATTATGAATTACTATTTTTAGAAAAATTTGAAACCCATTCTACTTCTTTTTTAAATATTATGATTGGCTATACGTTAAAGCTGCTGATAATGAAACTAAGACATGACAGATGCCGATTTGTTTATCCAATGTGGCTTCTGTGCACAACGCATTCGGCATTAATTTTTAAGCAAGATATTCATATGTTGTATAAAATTGCCGGAAATCCTTCACATAATTCTTCTCATCTACCTGATTCCATTGGGATTATGTTATCTAATTTATCCAGGAAAATAACACTCGAGAAAGCCCAGTGCTTTGTTGAAGGCTATGAGGCCAGGTAATAATGAAATGTAGTATGGAACTGGACATAGACTCGGTACCTGCTTCTGTCCTTGAGCATTATTGACCAGCCCTGTCTGCTTTCACTGAAACCTTCTGTCTCTTGTTGACACTCTTAAGTTAGCAAACATAATTCAGTCTTTATCGATATTTCCTTCACTCCTCAGTCCCACCAAAAAATACTTGGCATACTTTTCAAAATACGTAGAGTAAAACCGTAATTAATCTTTCAATTACATTAAGACTTATGAGTTTCATATTGAGACCCTTTAAGTTCATTTAGACCAGGGGAATTATATGCGATAATCTACTGCTTATAACTGACATCTGAGTTAACTCTCAATCTACAGGATCTGATAAAAGAAGAAAACAAAACAAAAGAAAAAGAAAACAGAACTCTAGGTAGAAAGATTCAGAATTGAATTGAAATTAAAGCTATTCTGAGTTGGCGTGTGGTGAACGATGAATGATTTGTCTATGAAAAACCCCACACATTTGGTGTCAGAGTGCGTTGAGTGCTGTGTGAGTGCAGGTATAATGTACTTTCATTTGTTTCTTCATATCACAGACTAGAATGTGTGCCTGAAAAACAGAACACGTTTTAAAAAATGTAGCACAATTTATTTTTTCTTTTATGGCTAGAAAAATTTCTATCCCATTTAAGTCATATTTGCTAGCTCAAGATCGCTAATATGTATTTATTTTACACCTCCTAGAACTTTTACATTTACCATGTAGATGCATATTTACCTGAGGTAGGTGGTTTTCATGTAGTGTGAACTAGAGATCATAGCACCTTGTGAAACCTTCTTCACATTTCTGCAGGATACAGATGAGGGAGAACTGTAATCAGGATATATTATGTGAGGATAGAGTGCATTTTATTACAGTACTTTATTAATTCTTTGAGACTTTCATACAGTTTATTTTGATCATATTCACCCCTACAGGTCCCCTGATCTACTACCACCTCCCACCCTTCAAACGATGGCCCCTTAAAAACAAAAACAAAAACAAAAAGAAAAATAAAACACCTTTGAGTTCACTGAATGCTGCCCGTGTACTCGTGAGTGTGGGGGCATCCACTGGAACATGGTAAATCTAGAGGCCACAACCTTAAATAAAAATGACTCTACGTTTCCCAGTAGCTATCAATTGTCATTAGCTTCTCAGCTAGAGGTGGGACTTTGTACCCACCTTTTCTCTCCTTGTTGGGATTTCTGTCTGGCTTGAGCTTACGCAGGTTTTATGTGTATTGTCACAGTTAGAATGAATCCATATTTGCAATTTCCAAGTTGTCTTTAAAAACCATGGTGGTGGTGTGGTCATCCACCACCTACGGCTCTTACAATCTTTCCCCCAATTCTATGATGATCTCAGAGCCTTGTGGGGAGGAGTGTGATATAGATGTTCTGTTTGGAGCTGAGAAGTCCTGATTTTCTTTTTATTCTCTGCACTTTGGTCAGTTGTGGGCCTTGATAATTGCTATCTACTTTAAAAAGAAACTTCTTTGCTGAAGGTTTGGAGACACACCTATCTATGAGTCATGAGATGAGGGTGTGAGGATGGAGGTGGAAGAATCTTTCAAGGGAGGGGAGGTAGAACACAGTAGTATAAAGAAGGAAGGTAGAAGAGCAGGGTTGGAAGTGATAAATGAAGTAGGGGATGGGAGGGCAGGGTAGAGGAGGAAATTTGCAGAATGGTAACCAATAAATGCTTAGCCTTTAAAAAACTGTCAAGGATATATAAATCTATTCATTTGTCATGGATCTTTACTACAAGTAACATGTTTTATGAGGCATGGTCTCATTCTGTAATCCAGACTCATCGAGATTCATTATGCAGCTCAGGTTTGACAGTAACATTTCTGTTGTTTAGCCTCCCAAGTACTGGAATTGCAGGCTCCAGCCCTCATACCTTGCTCAAAGGAATATTATTGTTTATAGTATTCATAGTATATATTGGATCTCTAGAATTGTCAAGGACTCTATTTGAATGGAAATATATAACTCATTGCATCTGCTGTGAGAATTTACATGCTTGTTTATGTCTATAATTATCACTTTCTATTTCTAACACTCTATGTTCTTTTTTATTGTTTTCTTTGAATATATATGCTGACTGTAACAGCTTCATTACTTGTTTTCTTGTTATTTTAGTGGTTCTTAGGCATAATAGATCGTCTCTTCTGAATTTCCATTATCGTCAGAATGAAAGATTGGAGTCATGGGGAAACAATTTAGATAAAACTTAATATTGTTCTTTTATTTTCTTAGTGGGAGAGGGCTTCCAATGATGCTTAAAATCCCCATAAAGACCTCTGAGACTTAAATAATTACTCAAGGATGTTTTCCATTTGTTGACATTTCAGGAAATAGGCATGCATACTGTCAGAAACCACACAGGTTGCTGTTTAATGGGGAAATATAAACAATTTGAAAATACTCTGACGAGTGAAGCATTCAATGACATTCAGAAATCCTTCCAAATCATTTGACTATTAACATAGCTTGATAATTGAGTCAGTGTGAATAAACAATCTTTCAAAAGTCAAAATGCTCATGCACATAAAAATAGGCACTGTGAGAGGGAGAGAGCAAGACAGCCCTTCGTTATTGGTGCTCACCACATGTAATCCCTGCTGCATGGTTCTTCACCATATCTGTGTTGCACATACGTTTACTACTTAAATGAAAAGGACTCTAAAATGTAATAGATAGTTAGAGAATGGAGAGAGACTCCCCAATAACTTTACTAAATATTATTGCCAGCTAGCTGATCATGTTTCCTTTTTAACTCCATTTTTAATATTCCTGACTCTCAATTCACATATAACCTCTATCTTGCCACCTATTGTGGTCTCTAACTAGATTCATTTTATATTAACCGTTGCAGTTTCACAGCAGGATATGGCATTTATTGGTTCCAGAAAGCTGAGTAAATTGGAGTGCAACTTCAATATGTATAAAGCTACCCACATGATCTGAATAGCTAAGAAGTTATAAAGGTCAGTTATAATGAAAGTCAGAATTGGTAAATAGTTAAAAAAAAAAAACTCTACAGAAACAAAATTTAAGAAGATAAGAGTTTAATAGTTCGAAATATAAGTTAAAACAGCGGGAATGTATTTAGTACAGGGATTTTTAAGGAAGAGGTAGAATTAGAAAAAAATATTTTGGTCTCAATTTATTTTAGTGGGATTGCATGAATCCACTGGGAATAATGGAACTGTATAGTAAAACCCATGCAAAATGACTTGGGAGAAGAAATAGACTGTATTATCAAGGACAGTTATAATACTGTGTCAATAGTCCTTTATAATCATGGAAGAGGAATAATGTTAGATAAACTGATCTGTAAGATTTGCACTTAACTTGAATGTTAAATAATCTGTAGGAGCTATACCCAAATTAACATAGATTGCGAAATAAATAATACTTCATAAGTGACTTCATGTATAATTCCATACTATACATGTGAAGGCAATCTTGTCTTAAAATGTAATAAATTAATAAATGGGTTGGGGATGTAGTTTACTTTACTTTAGAACTTCCCTAACATGCATGGTCAATTCTAATTAAAAACACCATATGCATGATTAAATGATAATTGCACATGAAATATCTATAAGCTCATAACTATGTTGTGCTAAATAAATGATATAAAATGTAGTATATAAAGTTTATTAGCAGTGAAGAAGAATAACAACATATTTGTTATATTTATCAAGAAAGTACATTTATCCTGAACTAAAGTACTTTATGAAATTACAAATGAAGCTGGGTGGTGGTAGTGCATGCCTTTAATCCCAGAACTCAAGAGTCAGAGGCAGGCGGATTACTGTGAGTTCAAGAACAGCCTGATCTGCAGAGTGAGTTTCAGAACAGCCAGAGTTACAACAGAGAAACCATGTCTCAAAATAAATAAATAAATAAATAAATAAATAAATAAATAAATAAATAAATATTTAACACCCCCCCCCACACACACAAAATTACAAATGAAACAGTATCTTTTCCCAGGCACTCAGTTTTAAAATGCATTATCCTATCTTCCCTAAAGCTTTGCAGAATTGCAGCAAATGAAATTTCTGGTTAGCTGGTAAACTCTGCTCTTTAATAAATGTGACCACAAGTTCATTTAATTCTGGCTGTGAAGGAGTTCCCTAGAGGCCAAGCAAGCATGTTGAGTTAAACTAAAAGGATTTCAGCATTGCTATCCAGCTACATATCTTTATTTCTATAATTCCATTATGACCTCAAAAAATAGTTTAACGTAGATAAAACATCCCCATTATATTAACATGGCATTGTATAGAACTGCAATGTTATAAAAAGTTTGAATGAAATTTTAAACAAAACAATCTGCTTTAGTTGTTATAACAGAAACCATCTCTACATGAGGAGAACTCAGTGACCATGAATGTCAAGTCATCTGTGTATTCACAGTTGTATAAAATGAAAAACTCTATTACAACCGTGTTTTAAAAATGCTCTTGCTGGGGATAGTGTTTTCTGAATTCAATGCAGCAGTTTCACATAGGAACTCAAAGCAGCATGAGGCCAGACAAAAATCCCAGCCTGGAGGAGGGGCTAGGTGCAAAGTCCCACCTCTAGTTGGAGCACTCTTGGTAATTCAGGGCTTCTGGGAGAGGCAGAGTATTTTTCTTGAAGAGTGTGGCTTCTGTTAAGTCTAAAATCCCACACCCAAGGCAGCACTGACTGGATTTGATTGGTTAAAAGAAATTAATGAGGACACAAAAGAGGTGTATAGGAAATGAGGGGATATCTTGGAGGATATGGAGAAAGGAGAAAAATATGACCAAAATACAAAGTATGAAAGTACCAAAGACACTAAAAATATAATAAAGTAAAAGCACTTGTTTACTCATTAACGGATAACTTGCTCTTTTAAAACTTAAGAGTTTTATTTTCCCTGCTATTTGGATAAGACTTTTGGGGTCTTAAATTTTTGGGCAGCCTTTGTCATAGTAAGCAGAGAGCTAAGAATGGGAGAGATGCTGGCTCGGCTTGGAAGGTCACATGATGAATGGAAGCTCTTGCATGCTCTAAGCCAGGTGATTTAAATTAGATACCTGCCAAGTGTAGTAGTTAGCCACTCTGTGGGTTCAGCAAGGAAGAGATAGAAGCATTTTCACTTGTGCAAACCCTTCCAGACCTCAGCAGAGGAACCACAGTCATGGGCAGTGCCATACTGACAGTGGAACCGTGAGGGTCTGAGCTCGGGTGTTTTTATTGATACCAACTCCTCAGGTTTTCTACTGATAGCACATGCAGATCATTATCAATCAACATCCACCACATAAACCCAACACCTGCAGGCAATGCAAAACTCTAAGGCCTCACCCAACAGTGCATAAAACACTTATTTTATACATAATTAAAAATAAACTTCCACAACAGCCAAGTTTGCTGTCCCCACTGCCTTTCAATCAGACAGGCTTTACTTATAAATGTATTTACCTTTTGTTTAATTGTGATGATTCAAGAATTTCTGTTCAAAATATCTATTACTTCTTAAAGCTTTTTAAAAAAGTATTTTCTGATGCTGTTTGCTGTTAGCACTGACTATTGGGGAAAAGCTTTGAGAAGAAAAGTTTTTTTTTTTCTTTTTAATTTTCAATTTCAAGTGTGTTCTTCATATTTTTTTAATTTTACTTTTTGAGATTATAATATAATTACAACATTTCTCTCTTTCCTTTCCTTCCTCCAATCTCACATAACCCTCCCCTATCTTCTTCAAATTCATGGCATGAGAAGAATTTTGTGAGGGGGGAAATGTTGAGATGAGAAAGGAAAGCCTACAGAATTGTGTGAGATATTGGTAACCTGTTCTTCTATTTGTATCAAAACTCAGTTCTGTATTGGCACTCAAGCTTGCCTGCTTCTTTGTCTATCTTTGATCCAATTAAAAATGTAAACTTTTATGGAACACATCTTTTTCTATTCAAAATGAAAATTGCTACAGCAAGTCCTGTCGGGGAATTTTTTTTTTTACAAATTAACATCTTTTGTAAATTATGTTGAGTGATTCAGCAGAGTAAAGGAATGTCAGAGTGATTTTATACTGTTTTCTAGCACGCATAAGTCAGTAATGTGTGCTAAAACTGAGAAGTAACCAGGAGAGCAGTCTAATTTTTTTCAGGCTTTCAGTAGACTCAGAATAGGATGGGTGAAGGAGTTATGTGGAGTTAATGCAAGATATTGAGCCAGGAGCTGGAGATTAGCTGAGCACTTGTAGTGCAGGGGAAACACTCTAGAAACCAGGTGCTGGAGGAACGGGGGAGGGACTCCAAAGATATCTCTCAGTTATTTTGACACCTTTTTGGGGTCCAAGTCTAAGACATCACTCAAATGATTTTTATTTTGATATATATATTCTCCATCCTGTCCCCCTTTCTTGCAATAATATTGCAATCTGATATTTGATTATCAATGCATACAAATAAAGTGACAAAATCAGTCATACGTGAATGCCCTTAACTTAAAACGGATAATTGTAAATTTTACCACTGTTCTTTCATTTCAATGATCATATTTAGAACTTAAAATTACTGGGATTTTTGCCTAAATAGCTAGCTGAGGAGACATTTTGCCTCACCTGGGTTTCATGTGACACCCTGGAAAAAGCCAGAGGGCAGTTAACTAAAGTTATTTGAGGATAGTCATTGCTGCTATAAGTTATTGTTTATGATATAACGGAGCCATGGAACTCAAGCTACCATTTAATGACATTCATTTCTACTTACAGGTGGTTGAAAACTATTTCCAATAATCTTGTTAAAAGGAAGAGACATTGTGATTTTATAAAGTGTTCCAGACTGAGATTGCTAGTAAGATGAATGATATGTGTCTTTATTGAGAGTTTCTGGTGTCATAGTACCTTGAAGAATTCAAATGATTAAATATGGGGAAAACCTTACCCATCAAGTGCTTAATGTATCTTGTCTTTGTGTTCACATGTATGTTGATGTAGGTCATACATCCATGCACATGTAACATTGAAAGGGTGTCTATGTAGGTATAAATACCAAGTCACGATTATTCTATGTGTCCTACTTATACACTAAGACTCCTTCCCACAAAGCCTGAGTATACTACATTAATAACTTACTGCTTTCAGTCACTTTCCATCTTCATCCAGGACAGCTGTGGTTATAAAATCTTATAATTTGAAGTTAGAATTCTCTAAAATCTGCAGCTCACTGTGGCCACAGTTGGTAATGTTTGCTTACTCACTGAGACGAATGACCAACTCCTACTTTTTATGAATCAGGTATTTGGGATAAATTAAAACCCAGTGTCCATCTTTATTTTTTTCCTGGTATAGGAAGAATTAAAAGAAAAGATGATGCAAGCAACCTAGGAAAATAAGAGTTGTGGTTCTAGGCTTGGTTTTATGCAACTAAGCCTAGTTTGACCAAATGGCAGGTGTTGTGGTCATTCTTTCTGGCAGGAGGTTGATATGTTGGTAGCATCCTTGTTATTTGATACCCAGAGTTACCCTTCCTCAGGCCAAAGGAGAATAAAGCAATAATGTAGATTGTTGAAGTCAGCTTTTCTCTGAATTTATTTCACAAATTCTGAAAACAGGTTTGAAATGAGGCTCTGAAATCCAGCATTCTCTCTTAGCCCACTGGGTCTGAAAAGGGGGTTCTGAAGTTCTAAGCCTTCTTCCCTGGGTCTGCACTTGGAGTGAACCATGGCAGAGAATCTGAAGGAGGATCACACCAAGAGGAATGGGAATTTAAAACAATTTACTATGATGATGATGATGATGATGATGATGATGATGATGATGATGATGATGTGTGTATGATGTGTGTGTAGTATACATGCAATGGCCTACATTGAGGACAGAGGACAATTTATGCAATTATGACTTTCCTTCTACCTTTATGTGGGTTCCAAGGATCAAAGTCAGGTTTTCAGGCTTTTGCAGCAAGCATCTTTACCTGTTGAACCATCTCATTGGCCCCCAAAGAATGGGGATATTTTTGTTAGTGTTTCCTCCTTGATTTTTTAAATGTGATAAGCCAGAGAAGCCTTTCTTATAGTGGGCTCCCCAGAACTCTACATGGTAGAAGACTTTGCCATCATTTTCCTCTGCAGACCGTGAAAATGACTCAAGGTATTTTTACTTGAGATGACTATGTTCCGGGACATAGTGTGACAGTCTATAAAGCAGGAGATATGACAATGAAGTATACAAACAGTGTTAACTGCCATTCCTACCCAATACCATACCCTCAACAAGATTATTGTTTGTAGCTCTTTTATCTACTTCCTTATAAGGTGACAGGTATGTTTTAATACTGATACTCTTAATTCATCTCATACAGGCAGAAATGAGTTTAACAATCCTATAGCCAAAACCTCTACTTGGTTAAAAGAATTGTTTCTGATTTTTAGACCTTATTTTTATAAGTTTTGTAGTGTAAAATTTATTCTATAGTCCTAATCCATACTTTGACACATTTCCAAGTAATAAAATATTCTTAGTTTATTTAAGGATTCCATTTCTCACGAGTTCTGAGAAATTACCACAGTATAATCTATTTTTCACACAAGGATGGTTGACAATTATAGATAGCAAATAAAGCTTTGTTCAGTTTAAAATGTAAGTGTTAATTACAATATTTCTTACATAGCATTCTTTATTTAGCACAGTTCTTCCAGTCTGTTGCTAGACTAACCTAAATTTTGGAATGTGCATGCATGTGTGGTGTGCATATGTGTTTGCATGTTTACATGTTTGTGGGCTTATATGTCTATATATGTGCATGCATGTTTCTGAACATGGGTATAGTGGCTAGAAATTGGTGCTGGTGTCTTTATTGACCATGGTTTGATCTTTTTTTATTGAATCAGAATCATTCAACCAAACCTAGAAATTGCTGATAAACTAGACAAGCTAGCAGGCTCACTCCAGAGCTCCTCTATCCCAGCATCCTGTTTGCTACCTCTGGGATCAGAGTTAACAGATTTTATGTAGGTTCTGGGGATCTGAACTTTGAATCTTATAATTGTGTAGAACATACTTCATCCAATGAGCCACAGAAACAGCTCCAAAATACTTTCAAAGATCTTTATTTTTTTATTTTAAATTGACAAATAACAATTATACATCTATGGGACAGACTGTGATCCATAGTTATATTCAATGTTGTGAAATCTTTAAATCAATTAACTAATATAAGTTACTTATGAAAGTTCACATTAAAGTGATAACATTTAAAATCTAATGTTTAAGCAGCTCCAAAGTATACAGTGGATCAGTAGTAATTATAGTGGCCATCCAAAAAATTGGATCATGAAAGCCTTTGTCTCTTATTTAGCTGAACATTTGTAACCTCCTCCAGAACCCCTGGTACCGGTATTCTCTTCTTTATTTTGTAAATGGATCTAGTATAATAAGATAACTCAGTGTTTATCTTTCTGCATCTGGAATCATAACAGACTATTGTAACCTGTATAACACTACAAATCTGATGATCAAACTTCAAAACTTAAAGTATTGTTTGCTAAACTCATACCATTTTGTCATCCCTAGAAAGTAAAAAAAAAAAAAAAAAATCCTGAGTAGAATCATTGTAATTTGGAGACTCCATTTTGTTCAGTTCCTACTGTTTAATTGACTGTGCTGAAGAAGATGGCAGGGTAAGACATTTATAATAATGGAAGGGTGCTGGGTGGTGGTGCTTCGTACAGCATTGGTAGGGATGGTCTCTTTTTAAAAGAGGAATTTAAGCTGAGACATGAATTTCATAAAATTCAGCTGTGGAAAGAATCAATGGGTTAGTCCTTCTGGCAGGGTGGACTGTGAATTTCAAGGCATTCTGACATCAGAGAGCTTGATATACCCCAAGAGGTAACAGAGACTGGATATGAGAAATAAAAATGTCAAGATCAGAGTCTTGTGGAAAATTGTGACACAGAAAGGAAGCTGGTCAGAACTCTTCAGGATGGATGAATATAACCTAGATCAATGATGTTCTTGTCTAATCTCTTCCATAGACCACTAACAGTTCTTCTTCTGTATAAATGATAAATATCTCCAGTTTCCTGTGATATCTGTAATTTATCTTTCTCAATGATTTGAAAATGTACTTCTGTAAATATTACTAAGTGTTAATAGAAAGCTTGCTCATAGTTGCCCAACCTTGAAAACAATCATGGTGTCTTCAGCAGGTGAATGCATAAACTATAGACAGGGAGAAAACTTAAATGCATATTACTAAATAAAAGAGGCTAAACTAAAAGACAACATACTGTATGCTTCCAACCATAAGATATTATGGGAAAGATAAAACTCTGGGGGCAGTAAAAGATCAGTGGTTGCCAGTACTTTGGAGGTGGGATGAGAAGATAGCAAGCAGGGTTTTTAGAAATAAAACTATTCTCCATGATTATACAATGATGAATAGACATCATTATGTAGTTGTCAAGACATGCAGAATGTGTGATACTAAGAGTGAATCTTAATGAACACTGTGGACTGTGGGTGATAATAGATAGCAGTACAGTTTCATGGACTTTAATGAATGCACCAGCATGATGCATGGTATTGATAGTCAAGAGGGCTCTGTGTATTGGAAAAAGGATGTATGGGATTTGGGGACATTTGACATTTTTCTCCTCAATTTTGCTGTGGATTTGTAAGTGTTCTAAAATATTTAAAAATATTTTTCCCCACGTGTACTGGTTCATGTCTGTAATTCCAGCATTCAGAAGTCTAAGGCAGGAGGGATTACTCTCATTTTGAGGCTAGCCTGGGCTACAGTGACACTCTCTATTAAAGGCTCCCAATACAAGTGTTTCTCTTTTCATAATGATAACCCGGGTCATGGGCTGTAAGTGTTATGAATAAGTGATTCATATTGATTTAGGTCTTACCCAGCAGCGAGGTAGGTGGATGTAGAAGCTGACCAGTGACATTCTTTCAATACTTTGAGAGTTTTAGATATTTATCGAAACTTCCTAAGAGTAATAGTTAATTAAATGCTGCCACCAACTTTGCCATTTTTTCAAGCCTTTTAAATATTTAAAGATTAAGAAGTAAAAGGTCTTTCCAGAAAGTAGAGGGGAAGAGAGGGAACAGAAATGGAGAGAGAGGATGTGCCCTCGTGTAAAAAGAATTCTTCCCACTCTGGCTTATACTGTGCCAATACAGACGAAGTACGTAGAAACTCAATAGAAAGAGTAAGCCTTTCTTAACAGTGGACATTTCGAATGGCTGATTTTCCTAGTTGTGGTGATGGTAAAAGAGATGGTTTTAGCTGTGATAAATGGAAGAAAGTTCCTGAACTGGTAAATGATGGCATGGGTAGAACTTTCACTTGGCAGAAACTTCAGCTGGTAGAACTGGTTTATACAAAACTTTCTTGGGGGATGTCACTTCCAGAAAAGTATGTTTAATTCTGTGCCTGGATACCCTGCATCTTCCAAAGAGAGAGAAGTTGGTAATAGATATGTGACAATGAGCTTTCTAGAGGATGGTCCTGATTAGTGAGGCTTTACAATTCTCATGGTGTAAATGCTCCCTCCCATCATGATGATGTTTACTACTCTAAAGCCATTGCTAAGGTGGAGTTTGAATAAGATTTCAGCAACTGGCTTTCTGGAGCTGTTATAGTTGGTCTCAGCATACTATTGCATAAAAAGATCTTTTTCCACAGCCCCAGGAATAGGATGGGAATTAATTATTTTACTTTGTAGAAACTATTGCTTTTGTTTTTTCGTAAATAAACCCCTTTTTAACGTGGGCTTAAAAAGTATTTCTTTTCAGTGTCTCTTGATGTGTTCCTTCCTATGAAATTCCTGTTCTGTTCTCTTTGGAGTCTGTCTTGTGTGCCTGCCCATTTCTCCAAGCAGCAACCTCCATTATTTTACATCTTCTGCAAAAGCTAATGTGTAATTTACCTGTCAGGTGGCTAATTGGAGCTAGTCTAATTATGGCTGCCCTGAACTTGAAACAGTCAGTAGAGATCAGACCACTAATAACTTAGAAGAAAGGGCTAGATTCCCTGATGCAATGCAGTGTCTATGTGATCTAAGAGTATCTCACCAATGCATTGAGGGGAGTGAGGGGAAAATCATGAAACATGAATACTACAGCATTAGTATAATTAACATTCATGCTAATTATTGTTGAAATAGATTTTTATGCTATAAAAAGCAGAAAAGTAATTATTTTCCTATACTCAAATTCTGAAGTTTTCATCTATAGATGTAGCTGGGTTTGAAACATTATTGATAGTGTTAGTGTGTGAAAAAGGACTCAACTCATAGCTCTTCTGAAAAATTACTTGCATACTCTGCAGAAATGTTCCTTTAAGGCACAGCACAGCTCAGATACAACAAGATGAAAGAAAGAGAAATTCTGGATTCTGGGACATAACACAGATATTTTTCTCTATAGTTTCCACTTGATCTTGCATTTTATAGCTGCATACCTTGATTATAATTCTAAATTTGGAAATCATTGCCAACTTTGAAGTCAGCTGAGCATCCGTATTTCTCACAAATGCCTACCCACTTTTTTTTTCCCTCGAAACAGTTAAGCTTCTTGCAAAATCTTTAACTTATCCTTCAGATGCTCAAAAATATTTGGTTATGAATAAATATGCATCTATTAGAAAAACAGCAGGAATATTTAAAAACAAAACATATATGGGGAAGAAGGAGGAGATGGGAGAGAGAAAGAGAGACAGAGAAAGAGAGCAAGATAGGTAGAGAGAGAGAGAGAGAGAGAGAGAGAGAGAGAGAGAGAGAGAGAGAGAATAATTATATCTGTAAGGAATCTAAATCCCTTTACCTCTAGATTAAGAAATTGTTTAGTGTTAAAGAGGAATGTATAAATGCCCCAGAGGGAATACATTTTTTTTGTTAAAATGTATGTTTTATTGATCATATGCGTTAATTCTACTGACATGCCCTCAACAGACTATTAGACTATTATCTTTTCCTTCTTACATTTTTTCTCTTCATGGAGTACTAGGAAGATTACAGAACTGTTTCTTCAGTGTCTTTGATGACTAGGAAATTTAACACAATAACTCCACTTGCTGTCTTGTCACTTTTAAGATTATAGATATTTCTAAGTGACAAATAGAGGGTTTATAAAAAAAATCTTAATATAGCATAAGTTAAGAAAAGTTTAAAATTTCTTGCACATAAAGTTGTATATTTTAGTAATTATCATACAAATGACTCATGTGAATGGTAGGAAGAAAAATTAGCAGGTAAAAGTTTTATATAAATAAAGCATCTCTCTCCTTCATAATTTCTGCCTCCACGCTAATCATCATGACAGACGGATTCATTATTTGGTTCAAATGAACACATTTCCAACATGACTTCTTATTGACCTTATCTAGTTGATTCTCAGAAATACACAAGGCTCAATTCTAATGAATATTTATGCCCCACAGTCTCATGGGGTGAGTATGTCATTAGTGAGAACATGAAACTTTCTTTGGCTTCCAAGATAAATGTCAATAAAAGTAAGAGCCTCGAGAGATGGGAAGGCCCATGAAGACCCAGAGCTGCAGCCTCCCAGGAAAGCTGCAGCCCTTCAGTGGATTTCGAAAAACAACTGCATAATTCAAAGTGTCAAAGTTTGGGCTCCTCTTCTAAGGAGAGCCCATCAATATTTCATTGGAACTTAAGATTGAATCTGTTATAATAAAGAACACCAGAACAGCAGACAGGGCGACAGGTATTTGTGGCCTGTGGGAGAAAATGGTAATGAAAACTCAAAGGCTGAGGGCAAAGGAGACTGATCTGAGTGACCTCTATTTTCTATCAATTGCTGTTGCTTTGCACCCGAACTCTTAATATTCTGTTTCTGGAAGGTCAGCTCTGTTGCTGTCTCTGCTTCAACTGAAGCTGATTTTCTACAAACCACACTTCTTTGTATAGAGGTATAGAGAGAACGATGCTTATTTTTCAGTTCTTCAAGGTCTCGGTCAAGTCAGCACTCAATTGTGAATGAGCCTTCTGGATTCTCTCTCACTCTCTCTTCATTCATTTAAATTCGATCTTTAGGACTATTTTGGTTCATGGTTTCGGAAGATTTCAGTCACTTACAGCAGAGAGGACAGGCAGTTCACTTCAGGGTCTCTGGACTGTATGGTAGAGGCTGTAGACATTACAAAACATCAAGAAACAGAGAAATGGGCTGGAGTCAGGGGCTGACCATAACCTTCAAAGACTCACTCATAGTAACTACTTTTATCAGTTAAGCTATGCTTTTACAAGTCCCAAGTCCTCTCAAGCATCACCACTAGAAGGGGAAAAAGTATTTAAAAAGCAAGCTTATAGAAGAAATTCCAGACTCACATCAGAACAGGGAGGGGAGATGCAAGGACCTAGGACCAGGATGTCACTGGGGCATTTGGAGCTCTGGCTGGGCATCTAGCCCCACTTCTCTTTCCCGTTGGCTGAGTGTTGGTGGGTCAGGAACTCTGTGGCCTGCCTAGGTTGTATCCAAGGACAGTCTGGATAGCCCATGAGGTGCTCAAAAACCTGTGGACGGAGCATGAGAGGACTGAGGTTAGAAAACCATCTGAAAAGAGACTTAAATAGGCAGAGATTCTAGAATGTAGTTCTAGTTGTTTAAGCATTAAGAGCAGAAGCCTTATGCAGCTTCTGCATGGATCTCATTCTGTCTGAAACAGAGATTCAGGGTTATCCCTTCAATGCACATACCTTTCCTTTTAATAGCTCTGTGACACTTCACCTCAATTTCTCTCCTGTAACATGAAGATAAACAATCATATATGAACAAAGTTGCCAGGTAAAATACGGAAAGTAGGTAAATTTGAATTCACACATTTGAATTATGTCTTTAATATAAGAAGGTTTGGTGCAATATTTGAGACAAATTGAAAATGTCTGATGTCTTGACTAAATTCAAATTGAACTGTTCTTTTTATTCTAAATTGAAAAATTCTGACTGCATACAGTCGCACTTTAAATAACAATAATTTATTTAAAAACATGATAGTATAAACAATTCTATCTACTCTATTTTAGACACTGTTCTGGAATCAATGCTGTACATGGAAATATTACTTTTTAAAAGGATTTCTGTAATATAGGGCATTTTTGTGCTTCAATATTCTTGCATGTAAAATGAATATTAGGGCAAACTTTGGGAGTTCACTGACAGAAATTTTATAACAAAGTGACCCTAATATGCCAAACAAAAGATGTATTAAATGTTTCCTCTAATATTTAATTAAAGTAGATGATCTCTGACCAGCAGTTCAAGTCCTTTTGTGCACATCTTTATTTACTGTCTGGGGAAGCATTGATGAACAAATGCATATGCTTTAATGAATATTACGCCACAAATTAATTCAATATTCTATCGTTTTTTCTAGTTACATCATTTAGAAATGTCATTTGTATTGTTTATGTCACAATTATTGTTCTAGATTAGTAAATTAAATTTCTATCATTGATTTTGGTTTAAGTTTGAAAAGAACATGGATTCCTGGATTCCTAGATGAGGCACCCACATTATCTGTGTTCATAACTCTATGCTGTTTGGTTTCTTAAATAAATTCTCCTAAGTTTTATAGCACAGTTAGTGTTTTGATTGAATCTAAATCCTGGGACTCCTCTGTATCCATTCTTTAATGTGTCACCAGTATACTTTGTATGCATAAGTCATGCCCAGCCATTGTGCTGGAGACAGCAGATATCTCTGAAATGCTGGTCACTTCAGATACAGACCCTGGTGGGTGAAGATGTAGATCAATCAGCAGACACAGCCACCTGGATTGGAGGCTGGCATGGAATCCATCATACTTAATTCTGGTGTCACTATAAAGTAGGCCAGCACTGAAGAAGGAAATAGAAATTAGCTTAGACTCTGGTTTAAACTCCTATACACATAGAACTTACTGCACTTGCTTCCTCTATGAAAGAAAAAATTACCAAATGCTTCTTATACTCCTTTAGGAACTGAGGTCACAGGACAAAACATCACATTTAAATCTGGAAATACAAGTGCATTCAGGGAGACACAGCCGGCATAAATTGCCCCCATACACAAGTGTCTCAATCTTTGTAAATCTCTGCTAAGATGTTTATTTGGCGGTTTTCCTTGTCTAAAACGGTGACGTTTGCACTTGTTCTTTTAGGGATCAATTCTTTTCTGTGGTAATTTCAGATAAGACATTGAGATTGCCAGCTACATCTCAGGAACAGCTCAAGGTATAAGGTTTATGAAGGGGAAGGACTATTTTTGAAGATGATGTAAGAACTAAGGTTAGAAGTAATATTGCTTTAAAATCAAATGTTTTCAGATTTGTTTTAAAGTAGGTTGTTAAATACTAGTATTATTTTCAAGGCAAAGCTCTGATGAGAAGTAGCTTGCTGATGGAATGGGCAGTGAATAGTAACAGCATAAAACTTACCTGGGTAAGCAGAGGTGGATGTCCTGATGGTCCTTCTGAAGTTGGAGCAAAGAGTCAAGAGTAGAAAGGGCAAAGCCCTGAATGTATCCAGCATGCAATTAGTGCTCCAGAGATCTCCGGACTGTCAAAATGTTTCAGAAAGAGGAGATGGGGAGTGCAAGGAAGAGTACCAGGGAAACTGATATGGCTTAGGTCCTAGTCATTTGTGTAGCTGGATTTTAACTGTTGCTATAATAAAATATTTACACGATGATGTAACTGTCCCTTCCAAATATCACAGTGTCTAGTTTTGTGTGGATGGATTGAATACAATTGTAGTTTATGGCAAAACCTAGGCTTTCTTTGTTTATAAATAATAGACATTTAATGAGAACCTGTTTTGTGTCAAGAACTGTATTGAAATTAGACTTGCACGGATAATTAAAATACTGGTCTTTCTTCAGAGTTCATATTCTTGGGGAAGAAAACAACCCATTGGCATGTGAGTATTATAGAGATGGTAAGCAAAATGTGATAGAGATATAGGTGAAGCCAAATAAAAATATGTTAGGCATTCCCTTAACTGAGTTACAGGGACCTGGGGAAGGAAGGACAGAGCCAGTCAAGCCTGAAGGAACCTGCCCAGCACAGGGAGGAGCAACAGCCTGGGGAAGGGCAATTCAGGGTCTGACTGCTAAGGGTCCTCTCTGGCCCTGAGCTTCTAAGCACATCAATATAATTAATTCATTTCAGTATTCCCTGAAGTCCAGCTCATTAACAAGGAAAGTAGGGAAAAACTAAAAACAATCAATTAACATCCAAAGAACTCAAAACCTAAATTAGCAAAGGACTATTAATAGATGTGCATGTTTCATGTAGCTAACTTCTTTGGAGAAAACGCTACATCATACAAGTGAAATTCCAAATTTCTTAGACTACCAAAACTTTTTAATATTTAAACATTTTAAATGTTTAAACATTTTTATTTTTAAAACATTCAAGGGTTTTAGACATTTTAACGTTTAAAGGCATTTCTTATGATGTATTTCTTAAAAAATGGATAATTCAATTTCTTTTTTGTTTCTATAGAAAATAATTCAGGGTATTTCTGGTTGTGTGCATCCCCCCAGGACAAGCACTGGCCAGTTGGCCTATGCTGACTTGGCTTTCATCTGTTTTGTCAATTCCAGGCATTGCCTGTCTCCAGTCCTGTTTGGTTAGCAGCCCCCAGAAGTCTTCTCAGCAACTGTTCTTCTGTTTCTGGTCTATTGTGAGCTGAAACACTAGGAAACCCATTCATTTAAAGTTTTTCATTTTTCCCCTTTTATTGAAGATAGATGTTTTCCTCACATAATATCTCCTGATTATGGTTCCCCTCTCTCTACTCCTCCCAGCTCCTCCCCACCTCGCCTCCCATCCAGATCTACCCCCTTTCTGTTTCTCTTTAGATAGTAAATAGGCCTCTATGAGATTATAATGAAATAAAATAAAATAATAAAATAATAAAATAAAATAAAATAAAAAGATAAAACAAAAACCAGCACATTGGCACTGGACGAAACACACCAACAGAAGGAAAAGAGTCCAAGGTAAGACACAAGAAACACAGACCCAGTCCTTCCCACACTCAGGGATTCCATCCAAGCACTGAACTATCCAAAAGATCTGTGGGATAAAAAGACAGAAGAAAATACAAAATAAGATAAAAATAAAGACAGAGGAGCTTCCAGAGATGCTATTGAGTTCATTTTCTGTTGGCCATCTACTACTGGGTATCAGCTTATCCTTAAGAATAGTTTTTTTTTTTTTTTTCCTCAGTGAGACTCCCTTGAGGGAAACTAATTTTATATTTGCAAGTGGTTATCAATTAGAAATTGCCTTTGGGTTAGGTATTGATGCAACTCTAGGACCCCTTCTGGTGCAGACCCATACAGGCACTGGGCATGATGCCTCCATCTCTCTGAGTTCACATGTGAACCAATCCTGCTGATTTAAAGGGCTTTGAGTCGTTGGTGTCCTCCATGCCTTGTGGCTCTTAGACTCTTTCTGTATCTTCTTCCATAAGATTCTCTGAGCCACCTATCTCCCAGAGGGATGTGAAGGATTGAGTGTCTGAGTGTCTCTCACTCTGCATAGTGTCTGGCTCTGGCTCTCTGCATTTGGTCCCATCTGCTGAAGTAGGAAGCGTCTCTGATGACAGAGAGCAAGGCACTGATCTATGAATAAAGCAAAATGTCATAAGAGGTCTTTTTTATTGTTTTTTTCGTTTAAGGAATAGTAGTGTTTGGTTTTTGCCTGTGTCCTTTGGTGTTTACTCTCAGGTTCTTGGCTACCCAAGAAATGTTGGCTATGAATTCGATCTTGTGGAGGGAGCCTTAAGTAAGGTCAGATACTGATTGGTTACTCCCACAATATTTGTGCCACCATTGCTCTAGCGTATCTTACAGGCAAGATACCATTGTAGATCAAAGGGTTAATGGCTGGGTTAGTTGTGTTTATGTTTTTCCTTTGGTAGAGTGCAGATTATCTTCCTATATGGAAGACACTAGTACATAGGGATGAAAGCTCTATATAGGCACTAGAATGACTAACTTCTCCATGTTTGATGGGTTGTGTAGATGTTGTCTTCAGCAGTGGGGACTTGTCATCAGTTTGTGGAGAGCAATGTATAGTCTTGGCAACAGCCTGAGTTGTTTGGGGATTCGTATGGGACTCAATTATATGTAACCCAATCCTGGTGCTGGAAGCTTCATTTAGTGACAAGAGAGGGCTGGTTTGGGCTCTGTCTCTGTCATTATTTGGTAATTTTATTTAGATCTCCTTAATATATCTATATATTTTTGGAAGCTCCCACTGTATTAGGTTTTCATACTACCCCTCAAACAGTCCCTGATTTTAACTGTCTCTACACAGTTTCCTTCCTTGTCCTCTCTTCCGTCCGTCTCTTCACTTGATACTCCCATTCTAGTCTCCTGACCTATCCATCCATAACAGTTTATTCTATTTCCATTTCATAGAGAGATTTATTTGCTTTCCATAGTCTTTTACTGTATACCTAAACTCTGTGGTTCTACAGATTATAGCTGGTTATCAATGACTTAAGAACTAATATTCACATATAAATGAATGCATACTATATTTTCTTTCTGGGTCTGGGATACCTCAATGAGAGTATTTTTTTCTAGATCTATCTATTCACTTGTGGGTTTCATGAGTTCATCTTGAATGGTTTATTAATACTGCACTGTGTAAATGTATCACATTTTCTTTATCCATTCTTCTGTTGAGGGACATCTAGGTTGTTTCTAATTTTGGTGTATTATGAATGGAGCAGCAATGAACAGGGTTGACCAAGTGTCTCTGTGGGAGGATGATGCAAGAGTGATTCAGCTGGATCTTGAGGCAGATACATTTCTGTCTTCCTAAGGAACCGCCATATTGATTTCCATCGTGGCTGTACAAGCTTGCCCTACCACCAGCAATGGAGGACTGTTCCCCTTGCTCCACCAGCATACAAGCTGTGTCTTGTTTTATTGATCTTAGGCATTCTGACAGATGTAAACTGAAATCTCAAAATAATTTTGATTTACATTTCCCTGATGCCTAAGTATGCTGCACATTTATTTTGTGTTGCTCAACATTTGAGTTTCCTCTTCTGAGAATTTTCTGTTTAGTTAGTACCCACTTTAAAATTGGGTTATTTGTTTTCTTGATAGCTAGGGTTTTTTTTTATTTTTTTAGTTCTTTATATATTTTGGATATTAGCCCTATTTTTGTTGTGTTGTTGGAAAAAAAAGCTTCCCATTCTGCAGGATGCTGCTTTATCTGAAGGAAGGTGTCCTTTGCCATGCAGAAGGTTTTCAAATTCTTGAGACTCCCTTTTATTAATTGCCAATTTATTATTGTCAATCTTAGTGCCTGTGTTAATGATTTTCTGTTCAGAAAGTTGTCCTTTGTGCCAAATAAGTTCAAGACTATTTCCATTTCTCTTCTACCAGGTTCAGTATGTCTGATTTTAAGTCTTTGATCCATTTGGAAATGGATTTTGTGAAAGGAAAATAATAGAGATCTATTTGCATTCTACATGCAGCTATTCATTTGGACCAGTATCATCTGTTGAAGATGCTGCCTTTATTCCAGTGGAATAAATAAATAAATTTGGCAATTCATTTCAAATTTCTGGCTTTTTAATATAAAAATCAGGGGTCCCTAAGTGTATGAATTTATATCTGGGTCTTCAATTTGATTATTGATCAGCATGCCTGTTTTTGTGACAATGCCACGATGCTTTTATTACTATGACTCTGTAGTACAACTTGAAATCAGGGATGGCGATACCTCCAGAAGTTCTTTTATTATTCCTGAATGTTTCAGCTATTCTGTTATCTTTGTGCTTCCATGTGAATTTGAAGATTGTCTTTTCAAGATCTTTTAAGAATTGTATTAGAAGTTTGATGGGGATTACATTGAATCTGTAGGCTGCTTTTGGTAGGATGTCCATTTTTGCTATATTAACCCTATCAATCCATGAACCAGGAGAAATTTCCATGTTTTCATATTGTCTTCAGTTCTTTCTTCAGTCTCTTAAAGGTTTATCATACAGATCTTTCACTTGCCTGGTTAAAGTTATGCCAAAATATTTCTTTTCATCTGAGGCTATTGTGAAAGGTGCTGTTTCCCTCATTTTCCCTCAGTTTATTTGTCATTTATATTTAGGAGGGCTACTAATTTTTGTGAGTTAGTTTTATATCTATTTTATTTTTTTCTGAATGTATATATCAGCTATAGGAGTTTCTTGGTAGAATTTTTAGGACCACTTATGTATACTAACAGATCATCTGCAAATAATGATACTTTGCCTTCTTCCTTTTCAATGTGTATACGCTTGATCTTCTTAACTTGTTTTATTACTCTAGCTTCAAGTTCTATATTGAAAAGTTATGAAGAGTATGGACAATCTTGTCTTGTTCTTGATTTTAGTGGAATTGCTTTGAGTTTCTCTTCATTTATGCTGATCCTGACTATGAGCTTACTGTAAATTACCTTTATTATATTGAGGTATGTCCCTGGTATCCCTAATTTCTCCAAGACTTTTATCATGAGGGGGTGTTAGATTTTGTCAAAGGCATTTTCTGCATCTAATGAGATGATCATGTGGTTTTTGTCTTTCAGTCTGTTTATATAGTAGATTACATTTACCAATTTTTGTATGTTGGACCATCCCTGCATCTACTGGCTGAAGCTTATTTGATCATGTTGGATGATATTTTTTATGCGTTCTTAGATTTGGTTTGCAAGTATTTTATTGATTTTTTTTACAACTATATTCATAAGGGAAATTGGTTTGTATTTCTTTGTTGAGACTATGTTATTTAGGTATCAAGGTGACTATGGCCCTCTTAAAATGAATTGGGCTATTTTCTATTTGTTTATATTTTGTGGAGTAATTGGAGTAGTAGTGGGATTAATTCTTCTTTGAAAGTCTGGTAGAATTCTGCACTAAAGGCTTTTTTGTTTTGGAGACTTGTAGTAACTGCTTCAAATTCACTATGGTTTATATATCTGTTTAAATTGCTTATCTGATCTTGATTTAACCTTTGCTTGTGGTATGCATTGAGAAAATTATACATTTCTATTAGATTTTCCAATTTGGTGGAGTACAGGTTTTTAAAGTATGTTCTTATGATTCTTTGGATTTCCTTAGTGTCTGTGGTTACATCCCCCTTTTTTCATCTTTAATTTTGTTAATTTGGATCTTTTCTCTCTACCTCTTATTTAATTTGGCTAAGGGTTTGTCCATCTTCTTAATTTTCTCAAAGAGGCAACTCATTTTTTGTTGATGTTTGTTTCTATTTTATTGATATCATCCTGGATTTGATTATCTCTTGCTGTCTATTTCTTTTGCATGTGATTTATTCTTTTTTATTATAAAGCTTTCTGGTATGCTGTTAAGTTGTTAATATGAGATTTCTCCAGTTTTTTTGTGTAGGCACTTAATGCTATGATCTTGCCTTTTAGAATGGTCTTCATTGTGTCCCATAGTTTGGGTATGTTGTGCATTCATTTTCCATCCAGTTATAGGAAGTCTGTAATTTTTTTATAATTTCTATCTTGACCATATTTCATTCAGTGGTGAGTTGTTCAATTTCCATGAGTTTGTAAGCTTTCTGTTGTTTCTATTGTTGTTGATATCCAACTTTAATCCGTGATGGTTAGAAAAGATGCAGGGAGTTATTTAACTCCCTTGTATCTATTGAGCCTTGCTTTGGGAGTGAGTATGTGGTAGTTTGGTTCCATGAGGTGCTGAGAAGAGGGTATATTCTTTTGTGCTTAATTGAAATGTTTTGCGAATTTCTGCTAAGTCAATTTAGTTTATAAAGTCAGGTAGTTCCAGCACTTCTTTGTTTATTTTTTTCTGGACAATCTGTCTGTTGGTGAGAGAGGGTTATTGAAGTCTCCCACTATCAGTGTATGAGGATCAATATGTAGTTTAAACCACAATAGTGCTTTATGAATGTGCATGTCCTTGTGTTTGGGGTACAAATGTTAAAAACTGCAATGTCCTCTTAGTGTGTGTTTCCTTTGATAGTACATAGTGTCCTATCCTATTTCTTCTTATTAGATTGGTTTGAAGTCTATTTTGTTAATTATTTAAATGGCTAGGCTAGCTTGTTTCTTAGATTCATTTGCTTAGAATATCATTGTTACCATCCTTTTACCCTAAGGTGAGGTCTATCCTTGATGTTATTGTGTATCCTGGGTGCAACAGAAGGATAGATCCTGTTTTCTAATCCAATCTGTTAGTCTGTGTCTTTTTATTAAGGAATTGAGACCACTGATGTTGAGAGATACCAATGAGCAGTATTTGTTGATTCCTGTTATTTTGTTATTGGTGTGTGTGTGTGTGTGTGTGTGTGTGTGTGTGTGTGTGTGTGTTTCCTCTTTTGGTTTGCTGCTCTGGAATTATTTACTACTTGTGTTTTCTTCTGTGTGCCTGACTTCTTTAAGTTGTAGTTTTTCTTATAGTCCTTTCAGTAGGGCAAGATTTATAGATCTATATTGTCTCAATTTGGCTTTATCATAGAGTGTCTTAATTTCTCCATCTTTTGTGATTGGAAGTTTTGCAGGGTATAATACTCTGGACTGACATCTGTGGTCTTTTAGAGTTCATAGAACATCTGTCCAGATCCTTCTGTCTGTTAGAATCTCCATTGAGAAGTCAGCTGTTATTCTAATAAGTCTGTATTATATGTTATTTGATCTTTTTCCCTGGAAGTTTTTAATATTTTTCTTTTGTTCTGTAATTTAGTGTTTTGATTAATATGTGGCAAGAAGGATTTCTTTTCTCATCTATTCTATTTGGTATTCTGTATGTTTCTTGTACCTTGGTAGGCATCTTCTTCTTTAGGTTAGGGAAACTTTCTATGATTTTTGTTGAAAATATTTTCTGTGACTTTGACCTGGGTTTTTTTCTTCTTTATCTATTTCTATTATTCTTAGATTATATTTTTTCATAGTGTCCCAGATTTCCTGGGTTTTTTTTGTGTTTTTTTTTGTTTGTTTTAGCAAGAGTATTTTAGATTTAACATTTTCTTTGATGGAAATGCCCACTTCTTCCATTGTGTCTTCAATGCCTGAGGTTCTTTCTTCCATGTCTTGTATTTTGTTAGTGAAGCTTGCTCTGAAGTTTCTGCTTGAGTTCTTAAATTTTAATTTCCAGATTTCCCTCACTTTGGGTTTTCTTTATTGATTCTTTTTCCACTTTCAGATCTTGATATGTCTTCATTATTTCTTTACACTTTTTGTGCATTTTCATAGAATTCTCTAAGGTAATTATTTATTACATCTTTAAGGACCTCTATAAATTTCATAAATGTCTTTCTCTTATGCTTCAGCATGTTGCAAAACTCAGGGTCTACTGTGGTAAGGTTACTGGGCTCTATGAACATATTTTATTCTGGCTGTTATAGATTGCATTTTTACACCGGCATTTGGGCATCTGGGTTTGAGAAGACTGTAATTCTAGGTGTTGATATTTGGTCTTGTCTTTGTTGGATAGGTGTTTTGTTGCCTGGTTTCTGTTGCCCTCTCTGGTTCTTAGGAGATAATGGTGGCTGTGCTGTCTGGTAGAACATTCTTCTGAAATCCTGATAGGTGTGGCTCCTGGGGGATCTGGGTACAATTTGTTCCTAGGTATTGGGATCTGACATTTAGGCAAGGAAATGGGTTGGGGTACTCTGAGGGAGACCACAGGATTGAGGGAATTCCACCAGGATCTGCTTAGTTCCCTGGGAACTGGATCAGAGAGATAGAAGAGGCCACAACAAGAAGAGAACTCTGTTGTTTGCTACAGAGGAGATGAGACTGGAGAGTTGGAGATGAAGGAGAGAAGGAAGAGTGAAGATCTGAAGCTTGACTGCTTGCTTCTTTACTGGCTTACTTGGTTATCTGTCAGGCTTGGCTAGAAGTTTCTAAGGTAATGCCTGCTGGTCTTTAAGGCTGGGATAACAGGATGAATGGGGAGGAAGGTTGAAGGAGAAGATTGGAATGATCTGCAGGGGATGGGGACAGAGAGGAGGGGTTGACTTCAGCAGGTGGTCTGTTACAGAGCTGGTGGTAAGACTAGTGGGCTAGATTTAGATGGAGAGGATGGAGAGGTTTAGGTCTGCAGTTAGCTTACCTGCTTCCTTGACAGGAGTGCAAGTTTTTCATTTTCGATATGGGAAGATGTCTACCATGTGAACGTAATAGCACAGAAGAGTTTGGATGAATACATGGTGTCCAGTATATGCGAGGTCTTTCCTTAGTACTTGCTACAGTATTAGTCTACTTAGCCTACAAAGCTAAATACCATGGGCTTGATAGTTTAAAAACAGGAATAAGTGCTCTGATGGGTTTCTGGCCCAGAAATCCTGAGAGAACACAGGATTAGTCTCTAATGAATTCCCTTTTGGGGTTGTGGATGGCTGGTCTTCTTTATGTATCCTCACATGGGGAGGGGAGGTGAAGGTTAGGGACAGGAGAAAAGTCATGGGTTGGCGAGAGAGAAACAGAGACAAGAAGAGACAAAGACTGGGAAAGTGAAAGAGAGAGGAAGAAAGGAATTCTGCAGCTAATAAGAACACTAATCCTACTGAATCACTCTGTGCTTATGAACTCTTTCAACCTAACAGCCTTTAGAGGGAGTCTATCAGTTTGGGTGGAAATATATCATCACAAGATCTTGCTGTTGTTGGCAGGGGTGACATGGAACAGAGCTGGGAATTTAACTCAGGTTTTCCAGTGAGTATTTGTCTCATGCGCCATTCACTGTGACTCTCATGGGTGGTACCTTATAATTCAATTGTTTATGCTGCTAGGCTTAAAGTTATTTTTGATTTCTCTGTTACTTGATACTTTCTTCCTGAATCCAATGATAAGTCTTGCTTATCAGGTCAAACAGTAGCTGAATAGGGAGTGAGACCGGATCCGAAACAGGAACACTGTATCTTTGAGATCAGTCAGGAATCGAAGCTCCTCTTTATTTTAGGTTTCTGTTCCTATACCCTTTCCTCAGGGGTATATGTACAGTTACCAAGATAATGATCACGAGTGACAAATCATACGTGCATGCAAGCACGAGGTTACTGATCACAAGGGAAAAGGCATAGGTACAATCACGAGGTTACAATCAACAAGGTTAAATGATATATATGCAAAACATATTGTTCTGTAGTTAACCATAAAACAATCATCCTGTTTTATGAGACTAAGAAGGAATATTTTATTAAGCGGTCTTTGACTTCCTCAAAACAAGCTATCTTCAGACAGATCCCTTTTTATGACCCAGCCCTGCTCAACCAGTTTTCCAATTGATAAGCATATAGCAAAAAGCACACGGCAGAATTTAGGCCCAAGGTTTGGGGGGCTCTCCACATCCAATCCATCACCATCCCAGAAATTCTCTCTCTAAGTCTCTCTCAAGACAAGTCCATGGCTTTATAAGCAAGGGGACCCTCTTTTCTGTGTCATGTGCTTAGTGGAAAGTGTTATTTCTGTATTTCTGCATTTCCTCCAGATATTCAAAGTTTCCAGTACCTTTGGGTGATGAATCTGTGTTTGCCCTGAAAAGAATTTAAACAGTTTCTCTGGCTCAATTTCTCTTTTCTCTTCAGGTATCATTTATGATAGACATCTAATTTATGCAAATAGATATCAGATATAGCAATATATAATTAAATAGGACAAAACTTGATATAATTATTCACTTGCTTTGAAAAAGATTCAATTTCCCTCCTTTCCAACTCTATATAGAAAATATGAATATGATTTAGCAAAGATCATGTTTCTGGTCTGGGCTCCCATAGTGAGAGAGGGGAACAAAACCAACTGGTGAATCTCTTTTTCCAGTCAGTAGTGGGAGTAAAATTATTTCAAGAGTGAAGAACGGTGTCACTGTAGGTTCTGTTTCCTCAATTCCTCCCTATTCTTAAGGTGTCTACCACAGACACAGGTGGCTTTAGGGTTCAGCAGAAGCAGCATGGTGGTCAGCAATACTTCTTACAGATGGGACATAAAAGCTTAAGCTGTGCAGGGCTGTGTTCCACCAGTCATTTCCATTTCCTCTTGGGCCTCGCACAGAGACCCTGGGTGTGATTTTGGCTGAAGCTTCTCGGACTCCATGCGCTTCTTGTCGCCCATATGCCATGACTCAACTAGGTTACATCAGCAGTTTCATTTTTGGATATAGTATTCTCAATGTAACCATCTCCTGGGCCAGTGGAGTTATCTGTTTTCCTTCAGTTGCAACACAAGTGAGGTGACAGCAATGCTCGTCAAACACACAGTGGAACAAAGAGGGAGCAGGACTGGGCTGGATAATAAGGCTTGGCTGAGGATGGAGTGCAGCCTGCCAATCATTCCATTTTCTAAAACTGCTGCAACAAAATTTCCTTTTCTACACTTGTAGCTTCTAATTAGCTTTGAAATGATTTTGTGGTTTGGTTTAAAGCCTGCCTTCTCTCTTCAGTGATTCCTTTGGGACTGGTTGTTCATTAAAAAAAAGAGAGAGAGAGAAAAGAACATTTTGCATTTTTATAGTTCTGTGCACTGGACCATAGAGCAGCAGCAGATGTTGCTTGCTCTTTCCCACCCACACATCCAAATGTGAATAATCTTGGTACTCCTGGCAAACTTGCACTGAATATAGCATCTTTTAGCACTCAAAAGACTAGACTCCATCCTACCAAATGTTCATGAAGAACCAATGCAGCGAGTGCACTTAATGGTGAAATGAACATCACGTATGCAAAGGAATCCTCAACTTAGAGTTAGGTAATAATCTGCAAGCTGCCAATAAGCCATGTGTATTTGTTTAAATTTTGCATTCTTTGTAGGCTTCAATTTTTCATCTGTAAATGGGAGATAAGGCTATTAATACTGCTGTGCTTGTCACATACTTGGCTCTAACTATTGAATTTGAATTTTATTATAGTCATTAAAGCACTGCTAGTGAGAACTGACAGCTTTCTTTCAACATCTTTTCAGACCTCTGCAGACACCTGCTTTTATCTTTTCACTAACGCTCAAGTTTATCTTCTTCGAGTGATTCATTGACGTATACTATTTCTTATACATCTATCCATCTAAGTATAATTGAGATAGTTCATTTTATCTTTTTGATATAGATAATACAAGATAAATTAAATATGGGTCTTTAATGTCAAAATGTAGTACTGTTGATAGTGATGCCATGGGATTTATTTGAGTACTTTTATAATTTTTCTCAGTATCCATTTAAAGAAGTAGGAGGCTCGGGTGGCACTAGGGCCTTAGTAGGCAGAGAAGATGACTTCAAAGAGATCCATGTCAGAAACTTCTAAGACTAGATGCTTGGCCTTAACCAATGAACACTGTTACTCCTTGATTCTATCTCTTGTGATTGATGGGCAATTCATTTATATAACCTCAATGATTTCTGTATCTATTTTCTACCATGATGTATTATAACATCCTTTTACTATTCTGCCTTTCTCCATTAGATTTATGTGTAATTAATTTATCTTTAGTGAATGATATGCTTATTAGAATAAATTTTAACTTTTAAAAGAGGGGACTCTTGTAATTTTTCTACTATAATTATCTAGCACTGAATATTTCTTCCTGTGTGTGTGTGTGTGTATGTGTGTGTGTGTGTGTGTTTAATCATTCAATATCTGTTATCTTCCTCAATTACTGTCTACCTTATATTTGAGTTAAGGTCATGCACTGAGCTTTGACCTGTCTGATTCTTGTAGACTGGCTGGCAGGCAAGCTTTTGGGATCCTCCTGCCTCTGCAGTCCCAGCCTTGAGATTCCATACATGCCCCCCTGTCCTCCTGTGCCTGTGTTTTCATGTCTTTCCTGGGGAATGTAAGCCTAGGCCTTCATGCTTGTGTGACAATCATTTTACTAGCTGAATTATGTCTCCAAGACCCTGAGAATTTCTCTATTTTCCACAATAAAAAAAGGAAAATGTTTCACAACTTTTAAAAAGAACATGTCTATGTCTCATTTGAAGGTCCACACTGAGCCTTTTCTTTCTTCCCACCCAGCAGGTCTATGAGCTTTTCTCATCTGTCAGCATCACCTCTGTCATGTCAGACTTTCACCATGGGCTCTTCACTGCTCTCATGAGCTCAGTCTGCTTCTTGCTTTCTCTGAAACAGCTTGTGTCAGGACATTTAGAAATACATCATATGTCACTTTGAACATGGCAAATGGTTTACCTCAATTTCTAATTGCGTTTTAAATTTTGTGCTGATTTTGCAATTTTACAAATTTCAATATTTGTACCTTTGTGGTATATTTAATCTATCTATTCATCAATTCATGACACATAATCTCCACCGATCCGTCATTCTTTCTTGTTTGATTTATCTATCTCTTTGATTTTCTTCTGGCTTTTGTATGCTAATTTTCTTTTACTTATCTATGTATCATCAGGTATATGTAATGATAAGTATGTGGTTGTGTGTGTGTGTGTGTGTGTGTGTGTGTGTGTTTGTGTTTTCATGAAGGTACTATGATGCCCCTGGAGAGGTCAAAGAACAGATTCAGGTGTCAGTCTCTTATTCACTGCTTCATAAATCAAGCTAATTGGTTGGTGAGTTTCTGGTGATTTACCTGACTGTGCTTCTCATTTTGCTGTAGGCACACTGAAGTTATTGATGCATATTACCACATCTGGCTATACAGGCACTCCGGAAATCTGAACTTAGGTCTCTGTACTTACACAGCATGTACTTTATCTGCTCAGCTATTTCCCAAGACTTGTAATGATATTTTATATAGTCATGTGTTTAGACAATTTCCATAAGTGGATGGTGGTATTGTTGTGCTTATATTATTTTACATATTTACTTAAGATTTACTTATTTAATTAATCTGTATGTGCTTGCATGAGTTTATGTGTACTGGACATGTACAAGTACCTGCAGAGGTCAGAAAAAGGGCATCAGATCCCCGGGGCTGGAGTTACAGGGAGTTTTGAGCTGCCCTATCTGGGTTGTGGAAACCAAACAATGTCACCTGGAAAAGCAGTAAGTTCTTAACTGCTGAGCCTTCTCTCAAGCCTTTTTAAAAAGTGTATGTGTATGAGATGTATGCACATGTGGTTTATGTGCACATATATGTGCTAGTATGTATGTGCACTCAGGAGAGGACAGAGGAGAGCATTGGATATCCTCCTCTACCACTCCCCACCTTACTCCTTTGAGGCAAAGTATTTTGCTAAACTCAAGGCTAGTGTTTTTCCATTGGCTTGGCACCTGGCAAGCTCCACCTAACTTTCTGTCTCTGACTCCTTTGGTACTAGGATTGCAGGCATGCATGGGACCACATCTGGATTTTTATTTTTTGAGACAGGGTCTCTTACTGAACCTAGAGTTCATTGATTTGGCTAGACTAGCTTGTTAATGAGCTTCATAGATAGATCTCATGTTTCTGCATTCTGATCTCTGTGGTTACAGAGCATGACACTATGCCTGACTTTTGTTGTTGTTGTTTAAATGTGCTATAGAACAAACTCAGGTCCTCATGCTTGCACAAGCTTTTTGTTTGTTGTTTGAGCTATCATCCCAGTCCTGCTTGCTTTCTTTTCTTATTAAATTAGCATATAAGGTAACAGTTTCATTATGATCTTATGCATTGTTTTGGTTGATCCACTTCCCCCAGACTTCTTCCAGATATTCCCCCTTGCACCCTTCAATCCCCAGTGTCTGCTCTACCATGTCCATATCACATGAGTTTATTGTCCTCCCACTACTTCCAAAGAACCTGCTTTTCTACTCTCATGGTTCTATTTCTTATTTCATGATCTATATCCATAGCTACTCCTACATAAACAGTAGAAACTAGGATGTGCATTTGAAAGAAAATAAATGACATTGGTCTGAGTCTGCGTAACCTTACTTACTATAATGATTTCAAGATTCATATACTTCCTGCAAGTTTTATAATTTCATTTTTATTGACAGATGGATAAAATTCCATTGTATACATTTATTGTATTTATTGTATACATTATTGTATACAATTATTGTAACATTATTATGTTGTTCTCTAAAACCATGTTCCTCTATTATTAAAGTCTATCATTAACTGTGAGTTATTTTTTTTGTGGAATGTGAGTCTAGTGTCATTTTATCTCTCCCTCTCAGTTTTCCTTCCTTTGGCATATGGATGAACAATTGTTCAAGTATCATTTGTTGAAAACATCTTTGTTTCCTACACATTAAATTGCTTTTGGTTCTTTGACAAAGGTCACTTGACTATATTTCTGTAGCTCTATTTCTGGCTGTCTTTTCTGTTCCACCAATTTGTTTGTTTAGAGTTTTGGCAACTTCATAGCATAGTGACATAGCTAGTCAGGCAAGTCTGTCCTCTCAGCCCCCTGACATTCCTCTTCAGTGTCATGCTGGTGATTCAGAGCCTCTGGCCCCTTAACATCTATTCAAGAGTAAATTTGCTATCTTCAAGTAGCTTTCTGGGATTTGGATTAGGATTGCATTATGTCAATGAATGACAGCGAGGTATCTTAACAATGTTGAGGTTTATTTTCTAGGGAACACATAATTTTTGGCTTATATAAAGTTAAAGTTTTTCTTCCATTGGAGTTTTCTATTCATATTCAACTAAAATTATGGTTTGTTTCTGTTATTAATGTTTGGTAGTGTGTTTTAATATCAATTAAATTGCAATTACTCATTGTTGGTACAAGGGAATGAATTTTTTTTTGAAATACTAACTTTACTTTCTTTAACCTTTTAAAGTTCTTACTAGGATGGGAGTTTATTTGTTGCTGTTGATTATTTGGGAGTTTTATACACAATCGATGAGATCGTCTACAACAAACACAGTTCTATTTCTTTCCTTCTCATTGTATGTGTATTTTTCTTTTCATGTTTTATTGTGTTATCTGAAACTTCCAGTATGGTGTTATACACAATTGGGTAAGGATACATTTGTACTTTGCTGCCACTCACATTCAAAGTATAGTTTCATATGACATGTGATGCTTTTGGAAGGTATTTTGATAGAAATTTCTTATTAAGCTCATGGACTTAGGTTGTATTCTAAGTTTGCTGACAGATTTTCTTTTTTATTATGAACAGTGTGACTTATGTATCAACAGTCTACTTACATATATTATTGTCTTAGTTTGTCAATGCAGTGGGTTTTAGTAGTTGGCTTTTAAATGCTTGACCTGATTTACATAGGGATAAATGCTGCTTTGTTATGGAACACATCTTTTACATGTTTTCAATTAGATATGGTTGTATCTTATTCTGAAATTCTATATATACATCAGTGAAAAACACTGGCCTTCATTTTTCAATGATCACTTGTTTATAGATGATCTTATGGTAATTCTGTTCTCATAGAATGAATTAAGAAATATTCCTTCTTTCTCCATGTTCTGGGAAAGATTGTAAAATGTTTGGTAGAAATAAGTCATGTACTCACCCAGTCATGGCAATTTTATATTTTTTGAAGATTGTTAATGTTGGTAATTTATTATTCAACTTCTTTAATAAAGACTTATTTAAAATATCATTTCACCTGTATATTGGAAATTTGTTAGAGGTGTTTCACCTTATTGTAGGTACCAGTTCATTATGTAGACTTGTCCACATTTCTTTATTACCTGTTAGTGCCTATAGGATAAAAAAGGGACAACCTCTATTTCATTTTACATTATTCTTGGCAAGGTTGGCTGCAGGTTTATTACTAAATTAGTTTCTCAAAGAAATTGTCTTTGGATTCATTGATTTTCTCTACTGTTTTCATTTTGTATTACATTGGTTAGGGCTATAATTCACACTATTTATTTTCTTTTGTTTGCTTTCAGCTTATATTTCTCTGTTTTCCTAAGGTGAGAGCTTAAATTACTGACTTTAGATCATTTTTATACCCCCAATAGATGTGTTCAGTCTATGATAAGTGAAAGAATGACCATAAAACCATATTTAACTGCTTAAATGAATTTGTATATAGAACTAAATGTAAGACAATAATAACTCAAATCCCTGAAAAGTAGAAACGGAAGCATTTCTATGGCTTTACACTGTGTAAGATTAGAGATGTTACTTTAATTACATATATATTGTGAAAAACTAACTAACTAACTAACTAACTAACTATATATATATATATATAGTTACATATATATAGTTATATATAATGTTTATAATACTCTGTGTGTGTGTGTGTGTGTGTGTGTGTGTGTGTGTGTATACATACATAATATATATATATTAAACCCAAAAAAGCATGGATGGCAAGATGGTTTAGCAGGTAAAGTGCTTAGCACAATCCTGATGATTTGAGGGGTTGTTTGTTTGTTTGATGTTAGACAGGATCTCTCTACATAGCCCTTGCTGCCCTGGAAATCACTATGTAGACCAAGCTGGATTCCAGCTTCTGGTGCTGGGATTAAAAGCATTTGTCACCAAGCCCCGCTACTACTTTAGATTTATATCTGGAATCCACAGTGGAAGGAGGAATCCTCCCCAAATAGCACTACCATTTAAGAGACAAGAACTTACATGAATGTGATGTGACATTTCATATTCAAGACATAACATTATGCCCCAATCTCCCAAATCTCAGAGATATCTCATAATATAATTGAACTCTGTTCACTTCTAAAGTCCCCACAGTCTGAACAGTTCTAATATCACACCTGTAGCTCAAGTGTGAGTCCATGGCATATTCTGAGACTAAAGGCAAACTCTCAGCTGTGAACCATTGAAAAGTAAAAAATAAAGTTACATACATCTAAGATAAATCAGCAGAATAAACATTACCATCCCCAAATGGAAGAATAAAGAAGATAAGGATGGGATCAGAGCAACATGAAAACTCAGTGGTCCAGACATTAAAACCTATAGCTCCTTGCCAAGCATCTGCATTACATGGGAGCATGATATAAACATCAGTGGATTTATCCAGCCTTACCCTTATGGCCTTACTGACTGGAACCACGTGGCCTCTCTCTTTGTTGGATCTACTCATTGCCTGTAGCTTTCATGGGCATATATTTCATGTGTTGCCATCTTCAACAACCAAGGTCATCAACTGTAGCTTAAACTTCACCCTCACAGCTTTAAGTATCTCCCTCATAGGAGCGGCCTGCAAGATTCTGACCCTTCCACTCCAAGGTCTCATTGCAATTAAGTTCTGAGTTGATTGACTGCAACACCCACTATAAGGCTGATGTAGAAATGTGGCAGAGTTCTTTCTGGATACTGCAACCCCTTCACAATCATGTCCCTTAAAGTATTGGTAAAGATGAAGCTTTTGGATCAATCCAATATGGAAGGTGGGATTTTACATGGAAAATACAGTTCAGCATTCCAATTTCCCTAAACTCTTTTTCTGTTTTATAAAATATTTTAAAATTCAATTTAAAAATTCTATTATGCCTGACTCTGAAATTATTGCAAATTTCTACTTAACACTAAAATATTATATCTGATACATAGATGATTCTTAAGCTTCAAAGGGTTTGGTTCATGTTTTCTTAGTATTCTGACATCTGAATTTCAATTTCTTAGAGCATTGCTTCAAAAACATTTCCATGATGATACAGTTGCTATGGTATTCATTGGCTTTCTTTCCTTCATTTGCTATTTTGGATTTGTGAACTATATCTTATCAACATAGCTGAGTTCTCTGGAAGCTATTTGATTTATAGTCACTAAATATTCTCATCCTTCACACCAAAGTAATGTGGTGATATATTTTTGAGACTGTAATTCAGATTGTTAATGTATGATTTAATTCATGAATCTTTGTGCCATGACATTTTATCAACTTCTATGTTTATAATTATAAACTTCAAATTAATATTTAATCTTCTATGGGTCTACTAATATGTACATAAGAATATGCCAGTATACTTTTGTATATATACATATATATGCATGTGTGTATGTATATACATATGCATGTGTACATGTACATACATTTAATACATAACATAAAACTGAGTAAGCCATGTGTCACTTACAGAAACATTTTCTCCATTTATTCCCAGTGATAGATATCTTTCAATTAAGATTTCTCCTGGGTGATAACACAGAAATTGCTTAAAATTTATTATTAGTCAAGGTTCTCTGGAAGAATAGAAGTGATAGGATGAAAAAAAATATATATATAGTGGTATTTATTAAATTGTCTAACATAATATGAGCTGTGTAGTTTATCAGTAGCTATATGAATAATACAGAGACTAGGAACCCAGTAGCTACTCAGCCCAATAGGCTAGATGCCTTAGCAGTTCCAATCTGGTGTTGGTTGAAGACTTAGAAGATTCTTGGATATCCATGGGTTTTCAGTTGTTATAAGAGGACCAAAGAAGGTGAGTTCTAATGTCAGTGAGGGACAGCAGCAGCAGCAGCAACAATATTAGGGTAGGTACACTCACAAGTAGGAAGGATCTAAGACCTTCTTATATCTGGGCTGTAGGAAGAAGGTGTTGTCACTCTGGAGAAGGTCTTTCCTTGACAGTTACTCCTAGGAAATAACCTCATGGAGCAGTCCAGAGGCATGTCAGTCAACTTGACAATAAAATTAACCATCACAAGTCCACTCTTTGTCATCTTGACACTTAACCATATCTCCTTCTGTCATGATTAACTTCTAAATGAAGATAATAACAAGGCCGTGATTTCATCTAATATAACTATCTTTTATGCAACCAAAAGTGAACTGTTCTTCCCCAGAATAGAAGGCAAAGTTCCTTGAGAAATCTTAGTCTTTTAACATCCCATAAATTTGATATGATAATATATGTACAACACTCAACTACTGATATCATCTCAATTGATGTTACATTACATGGCAGAAAAATAAAGGAAAAGGACAAAAAGATTATAAGAGCCTGAGGGTCAGGGACTTTGTTGTGAGATTGTGTCTCCTAGTAACATTGGAAGTTGTATCTGTAAAGTATCACAAACGTGACCACACAAATGTGAACTGAACAAGGAAGACACCAGTGAAAATGCCATACTGGATAGAGAAAACCTTACAAGGTCTCAGCTTTACACAAAGAGCCACAGACAACTGAATAAAGCCGGGAGTTGAAGAGGAGATCCTTCTGAGGGAAGAACACACCAACTGGTTTTCTAGTGCCAAATCCCTGAAAACAGAATACAGGTAACATTATATGGACTCAACAGGTTATATTTAGGAACATATATGAAAATAAAATACATGTATACATGCAGTAATAATTGATGAAAAAAGAGGCCATGAGTTTGAAGGAGAGTGGGGAGGGATCTATGGGAGGGTTCGGATGGTGGAAAGGGAAGGGAGAAATGTAATTAAAATATAGTCCCATAAAAATAAATCAAGGAAGGAAAAAAAAACATGTATCTGTTTAGTATATATGTATATATAGACAAATATTCTTAACAAAATAAGGTATAGCATTTACGGTAATTTCAATCATTGTTTCTGTAACTGTCCTTAGTTGGTATGAATACCTATTTTCATCTCTTACCCACTTTGTAATTCTTCCAACCTCAGCAAGTGTTTCATTAGGACTTGGGTCAGCCATTAGGAAAGAAACACCATTTTTTTTTTGCATTAGTTTTCTTTATTGCTATGGCAAAGTACCTGGTGGGTAGCAACTTAAAATAGGGGATTCATTCATTTTCCTTACAGTTTTAAAGGTTATTAGAGTCTTCATGGTGGGAAGACCATGGCAGCAAGAGCAACAGGTTGTTGGTTGGTCACATTGCATCTGAAGCCAGGAAGCAAAAAGAAAATAGGAAGTAGAACTGGTCTATAAGACTTCCGTACAGTGTCCTACTTTGCTCAGCAAGGCTACAGGTTTTGTGAATTTTACATGATTCCCAAATAATGCCATAATTTGGTTATCAAGTGTTCTGATGTTTGAGCCTACAGGGGACATATGACAGTCAAGCCGCAATAATAAAATATCTAACATAAGAAATATAAAGAATCGCTCATTAGTTTTCCTTAAAGTAAAACCCTACAAACTTATTTTCATTCTGTATGGAGAGTGAAAAACTTACTTTGAGAACTGTTATACCATTAGATAATTCTATTAAAATTTTAACCAAAGAATAGGTCGCAGTGTTAATTTAATAGGCAAATTGAAAAAGGAGAATGAGACAAAATCCTAATCCTTCCACCACTTCTTTGTTGGCATGAAGTAGCAAAAAAGTGAATTAGAAAAAAAATTAGGCACATTAATAAGACTGATCTAAAAAACCACTATAATGATTCTCTGAGTCAGAGAGGATTTAACTTAAGAAGGTCTGTAGAAATACCAATGTTGTCTCTCAAAAGGAAGCAGCTGTTTGAATTCACACTAGTGTTTTTTGGAGGGTTTTAAGAGGATTTGTGATCAAAGTACAATCCTTTGATTGCTTCTAATAAGCCACACAGGTAGCAGATGCATAGCAAACATCTTAAATATATTTGCTTGCAGGTTCACTCAAAGATCAATAGCGCTTATCCCATTAGGAAGTGTGAGCTGCCCAGGAAATGAATTCCAGAACACTTTCTTTTCTAATTGGTTTTGTCAAATACATTACATTCTGCCCAATGAACATTTACCATTAATGTATGTTTGTCATTAGTCATTGCAAATGACATTACTTATTTACTCAGTGTTCTGTGTCTGGAAGGAAGGATTGGAGACAGATCTATTTTATTGAAAAAGAAAGAAAGAAAAGAAAAGAACACATAAAAATAAAATTGCACCATAAGTCTGCTATGAGTGTATAAGAATTGCTAGTTAGTACAAAGTAAGCTTACAGAGTCTTTTGATGTTGATAATAAGTCAATATAGAGTCCTATGACACTAGGGTTGGTGCTCTGAAATGTCCTCATTCCTGGTCTTCATAATTTCCCTTCTAGTACTTCACCATCAATCGCTCATAATTAGAATGTCTTCTCCATCTTGGCTATTGATCTTCCTGTTGACTTTATTTTCAGACACTTATCTCAGGACTCCATGGAAAATAGTCAGCACAATGCCCAGTAACAGCAGATTGTTTTCAGCAGAGCATTTGTGAGACTGACAAGCATACTGTTTACCTTTCAGAGAGTAGCAACATGGACTTTCATACCAAGTTGAGTCTTTTCCTTCAAGAAGGAGGAAAGTGGAAATAAAAATCATTTTCATGCAAATTTTAATATCCCTTTACACACAATAAATTTGGCTCATAGCAAGCGATATAGTGACCCAAGGCATATCATTATTATTATCTACTTAAAAGACAGAGGTATGTAAAGTAACAAAGACTCTATTTAATGATTAATTCATTTACCTGGTGGAGAGTTAGTTTGCTAATGTGTAGCTGAGACTTGAAAGATAATTGTACAAATCCCTACCTTATTGATATGTAAAGCTGATGATCTCATTAATAACTATCCCCAAAGAGTCAAAGCAGTGAAAATGGGAGAGACTGAAACAGATACCTCCACTCCATTATCTTACTTTGTTTTTAACAGAGTGTATGCTAGTTCATTTTATAATTAATATATGTGGCAGGGGACAAGAGTTAAGATGATCTGTATTAGAGTATCTAAGAGCATTTCAGAAGAAATCCAGAGCTGGAAGATCAGTACTGATAAGAAACAGTAGTTTGTTAATCAGGCAGTTAATGCCAAAAGGCATGTAGTAGATTGTAACAGCTGAATTTTGTTAACATCTCTAGTGATCTTTCAGATTGTAGTCATGTCATTTGATTTACACTCTACTAGCTTGAGATTACTGCCAAAGACACAGAAAAAGATTGAATCTTAGAGATCATTATCTATTTGATACTTAGGTTTGGCCATGAGTTGGATATTTATATAGTTTTTTTTTTTCCCTCTAAAGAGTTGGCTCTAATGCTAGTATAGCAAGGACACTCTAACTGACGACTCATTTTTTTTTTTCCTCCTGAGGACATAGTAATGCCATTTGTCCTAGAATCCTTGGCAATGTGGTGAACCCATGAGATGGAAATCTGCCCAATGAAATATAAGTGAAAGCGATTCTGCATGTCCAGATTTAACAACACTTATCCTTCTTCCCCTCCCAACTAGACATGAATCCAAGGAAGAAGAACCAGACATACCAAATTTATTCCCTGAAATGCTACATGATACATATATATTGCCTTAATTTCCTCTCTTGAAGAAAATATAAATTATTAGGCTACGGGGATTTTTACAAATGTAGATTTCAGTTTATTTATCTTAACTAATATAATTAATATCTAAAATTAATATGCTTCAGTTGGTTTTATTTCATTCATGTATGTATTAAACTATTAATTGGGTTTCTCTGTGTCACAGTCATTGTTAGAGACATTAGACCTATGAGTTAAATAGTAATAGACTAAAGGTGAAAGCTAACATTTGGGATTGGGTACATCTGTAATTTGTGGGTTTGGAATTTGGTTCTGAGGCAGTTTTCTGAGCCAGATGCTTGGTCTCCTCTGCATTCAAAGACAATTGAGTGCTTCATTCTTATCTCCATCGTCTATTTGCCCCATGAGGCTAAAACTTAATATGTTTTGACACTGTAGTTGAAGAATACTGGATTAGAATAGTTACTTAGTTTCAGGTTCCTGCAATATATTAACTGGAGGAATTTTTCCTTCCATTATATTCATATTACAGAGTGTTCTTTGTGTTTTCTTATTTTACATTTTGTCTTTGAGGCTATCTTTCTTGGCACAATATTAACCAGACATAAACGTTTTTATCTAACCCAGAATCATCTTTATGAAAAACCGTGGGTTCTGTCTGTGTCCACTTTCACTGAACCTCTTTCTCTTGTAGCTGACCTCTCTGCAGGAAGACTGCCACCTAACAATGGAGACCTCCATTACAGAGAGATACTGCCAGAAGAATAGTATGTATGATTTCAGACACAAAGGCTCTTCCTTTTTATTGAAGAAGCTGTGATAGGCAGATAATAGATATGAAATGAAGAATACATTTTGTGGTCAGACATTTAGTGATTTCCCTTCTCTGATATGAATTTTGCATTCAGTTGGTAGAACATTTAGACCGAGACCTGTGATATTAGGCTGATGATGAGTGTGCATTAGTGTCCACGACATTTTACTGAAGAAGCAGGTGATAATTTAGGAAATGAAGAACTTATGAAAATCTAGATAAACATTTTACAGAGTAATTCCTGTGATCAAGCAAATGGCCTGCTTTTCTGACCATCACAATTGATGTCTCTAATAGAATTAATTACAATTAGATGACTCTGGTCTATTTAGTTCAGTGATTCTTAGATTTGAGAGGGAGATAGGGAGCCATTTGAGAATCTGCTATTAGCTAAAGAAGTTTCACTCAGACACACACATCCACACTGAAAGAGGGGTGGGGGAGGAAGAGAGGAGGGACATATTTTTAAATATGCTTAAGGGAATTTTAAATCTTAATCTTCCACATTAAACAGTCAGAAGGTAATAAAAGACTTCTGCTTTTGTGAAAATATACTCAGAAAGGTTGTCTTTCGGAGGAGCTCAAATCCTTCCTGGAATTCAGGGACCATTACATTAAATCTCAAGTTGAGGCTGGGACAGTAAAACTCTTATAGCAGAAAACACTGATTCAGTGCAGTTCAAGATTCTACATACATGAAAGTCATCTATCTATAGCTGACTGTCTAAAAGGACAGGTGTAGAGAACTAGCTCTGTGTGAAAGCTAGGATCTACATTCCAGAGGCTACATTCAGAGGCCTGTGTAGTCTGGGTAGATTGTAGACACACCTTTAATCCCATTATTCTGGAAGAGATGGCAATCCATGCCTTTATTCCCTAGGTGGGGGTGGGGGGTAGTGGAAGAAGACACAGGAAGCAGAACTCTAGCTGAGATGAGTCAGAGTGAATGGCAGACAAAGTGACCAATTAGAGGGAGAGTTATTAGAGCAAGGACATGCCAAATTATTACAAGAAATAGTGGTCTCCCTGCTCAGTAAAAGAGAGTTACATAGGAGTTCAAATCATTCAGTTAACAGAGTAAGTTAAAAAGAGTAAGTTAAAGAGTCCGACAGAGGAGTCATTGAAGCAGTCAGTAAGAAGACTCAGTTGAACGAGAACAGTTGGAGTTTAGAAGGAGATAGTCAGAGTGGCTCAGTCACAGTAGGACTCAGAAGGTTAAGGCTGAAGTCTTCTAGGTCCAAGTTTGCAGGTTAAGTGTTCTAGATTGTACAAAGGCTGAAGCCCTCCATTCAAGAATTAAGATTATATTGTAAAGAGGCAGGAACTCTCTAGGGTTCCAGGGTTCCAAGCAAGAACCAGTGATTTAATTAGTAAAAGAGTAAACTGTCCCCTGCCCTGAATCAATGTCTACATCTTGGGAATTAACATCAGCATCAACATCTACAACAACGGACAGGACCCTAGATTACAATTCTAAGAATTTTTAGTGAGTCATTCTAAAATGTGAAGCTATAATAGACAAGTTAAACATTTAATATTAAGGATAATTATGCAAACTGTGTGGAGGTGATATTTTTTAGGAAACACTTGTAATCTTAACTTGTAAGTTTTTCACACCTCTTCTGACCAGAACAACTTTGACCCCATATGCCACAACTGGAGGTTTTTTGTGCCAGGTTTCTCACTGGGCTCAGAGCTCAGTTCACAGACTATCTTCTTCCTTGGTCAGTCCTCCAGTTAACTTAATAAGTCTCATCAGAGTGTCTGAATAGTTGCCCTGTGTAGGTCATTGACTTTAGCCTACCATTGTCAATTCCTAGAGAGGAAGTGATTCTTGATCATTCTGAGAAGTTTCTTAATATAACAACTTCTAGGTGCTTCAGAAATATACTTTTTAAATATTTGAAGCAACAAATGACATCAAAATAAGAAGTAGGATTGAAAACCTTAATGGAGAAAATGTCACAATGAAAATAGTCTCTCTCTATCCTTTCACTTCCTCTTTTTCCCAGATGATTCTTGGGGGTTGGGATGCAATGTTAAAATTTCACTGTTGGTGGTTATGTTCTCAGTCAAGTGGCACAGCAGACATCAATAAGCCAAACAGAGACTAAATGAAGCTCAAAAGTGAAAATTATTTATGATGTAATGTTTTACAGACAGGGTTTGGTGGACTCTGGTCTACAATTTTACTGGTTTTATTAAGGTATAGTTGATTAAGTCTGTATATGCCCATGATGTATAATAATATATTTGTATGGATTACAAATTGATTATAGCTAGTTAAATGTCCTTTATTTCATATACTTGTCATATTCATATTAATGTGTGTGTGTGCATGTGTGTGTGTGTGTGTGTGTGTGTTTACATGCCATGCGTGAGGAGATGAGAGGACATTGGTTGTCCTTCCACCTTTAAGTGGATTTCAGAGACCCCACTCAGGTCATCAGGCTTTTGTTGTAAATGCATTAACCAGCTGAGCCATGAAAGTGACCCTAGTTTGTCATCTGTTTGTAGTGAGAATATTTAAAACCTACTTAGCGATTTGAAGCCTACAATACATTATGAAAACAAATAAGTCTGTTTAAAATGTATAATGGTCCTGAGTAAACATTTTTCCAGAGGAGATATTTATAGGGTCAACAAACACAGGGTGGTGGTGGGGGACTACAATACCTGTCTGGGTAATGCAAATCGGGGGACTACAACAACCATTTTCTGGGTAACGCTAATTGAAACCTCAATGACGTATCACTTCATACCTCTTAGAGTAGCTATTATCAAAAAGTCAATAGGTAACTAATTTTGAGAGAATGTAGAGAAAAGAGAAACCATGAACTCCTGGCAGGAAATTATTACTGCCATTAAAGGAAACAATTTAAATGTTCCTCAGACAATTAAAATAGAAGTACCATTTTAATCAGCAAGCCTATTATTAGGTACCCAGTGGAAATGAAAGCAATACTCATGTTCGCCACTCACCGTACACAACTAAAGAATCAACCCTGGTCTAAAGTTCACTGGACATTCAGTTTCTCAAACCACTGTAAAACCTCAGAATGAAAATATTTAAGTGTATACATTTTAAGATTTCAATAGAATTAATAGCACGCTTACTGAGAATTGCAATTGATCACTACCTACTTTTTTTCTAAGTATATACATTAGTTAAAATTTGCACTGACAATTTGGTGTAGGGTTATTTTTTTCCCCCAGGGAGATGCAATAATCTATTGTAAACATGCATCAGCTTTTCATCATCAGGTTAGCTAATGGCCTCATTTAAATTGACAGGCGTTTACTACTTTAATATGCCTGGGAAACAAATTTAAGCTTAAAATGACAACTTTTCTGGTGTTTCAGCACTTGATGATTCAAACAACGCAATCTCTTTAAATATACAGAGGCCCCAGCAGGTTTTTGTTTTTTGTTTTTTGTTTTTGTGAAGAGGGAAGGATTCTAATTAAGCAGTGGTAGTTATAAAGGATTAGACAGAGGAATTAAGAAATCTCATACAAGAGGTGGCCATCAGTCTGCCCAGCAGGATAAACACCCTCCCTAAATTTCTGGTTCCAGAGAACATATTACTGTGCTCTCTCTACTTTTATAAGGAACCAACTTCATTTCCCCTTTAGCAGAGAACACATTGTTGTAGTCATGCTCTGCCTTTAGGTCCTGTCTGTAAATGGTGGGTGAATGGATCTGATTAATCAGATTTGGGGAAAGTGTTCGGGCCAGTGAAACTGCCCCCTTTTAAAAATTTATTTTTTTTTTATTTTTTTTTTTACATCTTTCTGTTTTGTTGCCAAACTTTCCTATGGGAAAGCCAAACCAACCGTTCCTGTTCCAGGACTCCCCCACCCATTCGAGCAACATAGGACTGCTTTCTGTGGTGGAGGAGGGTAGTGCATGAGAATCAAACACTAACTGTGGCCTTTTTTTTTTTTTTTTTACTGGCCAGAAGTAGTGATACATGCCTGTAATCTTTGCACTAAGTAGGCTTAGGCAAGGGGAATTCTGTGTCTGAAGTCGGGCTAAACTGTGCAGCAAGACCCTGTTGAAATGCCTCTTTTAGTTCTTTAGTAAGTGGCAACATTAATATTTTGATACCTCTCAGTATCTGTTCTTCCCTCAGTTGGGAAGATCTACCAACTTCTGACAGTTTCCCCCATGGGAGGCTTATTAATGATAGGGTGCTGATCATAGTTGGCTTTATAGAGATCCTTAAGTGGTTATTTGGGCCCTAGCTGCTTGTTTATAAAGCTATAGGAAGGAAATATTTGAATTTGGTTGGATGAAGTGAAGTGAAAGAATGCTTTCTTATCATTTACCCTCACAGTACAAACAAGATTTCTGAGTCTAAATTGATGGTTACTAGCCAAGAAGATGCCAATGAAGAATAATTAATGCTCTGTGGCTCTGTGTTTACAATCACTCTCTCTCTCTCTCTCTCTCTCTCTCACACACACACACACACACACAACCATGCACATACAGAGACATATTCACACACACACACACACATGCACGCACACACACACACATTTGCACATAAACATAGACAAGCACCAAGCACACACAGGTACACACAGAACAGAATTAAAAACCTACATTAGGTCCGTTATACGATGGATTACATCTAACATGAAGCGTTTTTATTAAAATGAAGGCATAACTTTAGTATAAGTCAAGAATTTCACATGATTATAACTTATTAGCAGCCTTAATTAAATTAGAACAGCCAGACCGGTAGAAACAATTATTACTGTTTTTATTTAAAGTTATCAAGAAGAAAGGTAAAAGCAGTCTCCCTCTCTCTCTCTCTCTCTCTCTCTCTCTCTCTCTCTCTCTCTCTGGATTCAGAAATGCAAGAAGTGAATTTACAACATTTTATAAAAGTTACAAAACAAATGCAACAGGTGATTCTGAAATTATAAGATGCTGTCCTGTGGGCAAATGCAAGTGGTGGTTGAAGAAATCTTTTAAAAAAGAGATTATGTTTTTATTTGATTTTCAATGCATTTGTGTGTGTGTGTATGTACATATGCGCACCACCAGCTTTCAGGTGCCCTTTGAGGTCTGAAGAGGGTGTCAGATTCTTTGGAACTGGAGTAACAGGTGGTTGTGAGCCTACGTGTAGGTGCTGGGAACTGAACCTGGGTCCTCTATGAGAATAGGGAGTGTTCTGAACTATTGAGCTATCTCTCCAGTTCTGGAACAATTGCTTTAAAGTGTTTGTTTCTGGAATGATTCCTACTCAGATTACTAAACAGAATGATGGCTCAAGACCCCTCTAAGTGAAGACTCTTGGTCACTGTCTGAAACTGTCTGCTAAACAGCTGGCACAGTGCCATCCAGCTGCACTCTGCTTCCCTTTGCTTCCTTTCTAGAATGGGAACTGATATACTCACATGCCTGTTAAGGCTCTGCTGGAGAGGAAGTGAGAAGATGGGAACTAACATGCTGGATAAATGCTCTACGTAGAAACAGTCAACTAATACATTTAGAAACCCAAGTAACAAAGAATGAAATGATTATTACAAAGAGAGGTTAGAAGAGAATTTCTTAAACTCTAATGGGAAACTCTTCAGTCGAGAGTTAAACTCTCTAGGTCAAGAGCAGGGTTTCCTGGTATGCATTTGTAACTAGTACCCAGGCAATGGGAGTGCTGACTTTTGTTTGGCACAATACAAATACTGGATTTAGAACCTTGTAGGACTATCTAGAACTAACCAAATGAATAGAGTTTTAGAGGTATTCTGTCCAGGCAAAATTACCATAGAACAATTAAGAATATGCATGATTCTAGAACAGATTTATATCGAAGAAGTTGTAAACATACCACACATGTTTATAGTTATAGGTATTTATGGCTACTATATCTTAATTATCTGTGCTCTGTGCTAGCATATGCGAAACAACACTTCATGGCATTTAAATATCAAGTCTGTTTGCACAATAAAGCAGAAGATGCTGAGGAAAAGTGAATTACAAAGTGCAACTAAAACATATATGGATAGTTACAGTTATTTGCAAACTGGCAGGAAAAGAGACTCCAGCTAATTTAGCAGAAAAGAGAATTTGTGAGATCTGTATGGGCTTGGATTACGCTAAGAGAAGTTGATGATAAACTGATGACTACAAGGGGTTTTACAGGCAGGGAAGACACAACAGTTATTGCTATAATAAATAAACTTGTCAATTTTTCTTTCCTGTCATTGAAATAAGAAAAGCTAAATTTATATGAAAAAATATCTTATTGGCCAGTTTATATTTTAGACTCATTTCCTAGTTTATTTTACCTGTTAAAGGATGTCTCTGGTGCCCTGGAAAAGGAAAATTGTGGCGAGCTGGTTAAGTCAAAGAAAGTTGATGCTGAGAAACCAAACATCAAAATGAATATTATTTCCTGAAATACACATGAACACACACACACACACACACACACACACACACACACAGAGCACATGCACACACACTAATATACACAGTCTACATACCATAAACATGTTTAAATTTTCATCACAAAAATAAACCATTTTGAACATAGGTGTCTTAGTTAGGGTTTCGTGGTGTGAAGAGACGCCATGACCATGGCAACGCTTATAAAGGAAACCATTTAACTGAGGCTGTCTTACAGTTCACAGCTTCAACTATCATCATAGCAGGAAGCATGGCAGGACACAGGCATGGTGCTAGAGAGGAGTTGAGAATTCTATAGCTGGATTGGCAGGCAACAGGAAGCAGAGTGAGCCACTAGACATGGTTTGAACATCTGAAACCTTAAAGGCCTCCCCCAGTGACATACTTCCTCCAATAAGGTCACATGTCCCCCAACAAGATCATATCTCACAATAGTGCCACTCTGTGTGTTTGCAATTTTAGTTTTTAATAAAATGTTTACATTTTTTCTATTTCCTATCAAAACTCAGTGATCTCCATATCAATTTCCATTAAATCAATAAAGCTTTGAGTAAATAAATGATTTAGTCATCCAAGTCTACGCTTATAAGAGGCAGACAGCCCATTTTATGAATTGCTTGACTATGAAAAAAGGAAGATGTGACCAGGAGCAGAGCGGGGAATCATTTTGGAGAAAGTCAGCAGCACAGCCTAAATACAATGGAGGGTTCATTTAGTACAGTGTCATAGCAATAGAACACTATTCCCACAGCAAAATGCAATTGAAAAACCACTTACAGCTTTCTGAGATGATTCAAGTAGACTCCAGTGTTTACATGGGTGAGGGTTGGCTATTGTGTGAGCTTTCTGCTGCTAGAGCAAGTACCTGAGGTAGTCAATGTATAAAAAGAAAGGATTGGTTTTGGCTTGTAGCTTCAGAAGTTCCAGGCCATGGCTGACTGGCCTTGTTTTTTGGGTCAGTGGTGAGGTAATGCAGTCAGAGATAATGCAGAGGGTGTGTGATGTGGAGAAGGAAGTAGCAAAGAACACATTCTCAGGTGATGTAGAGTCCAGGGTTGAAGGAGAGAGGAAGGGGCTGGGGTCCCAGAGTTGGGGGCAATGTCCTGTCCTAGGCCCCATGTCTTAAAATTTTTATCAACCCTAGTATCTCCAAATCGGGGACCAAATCTTTTTCACATTTGGGAAACATTAAAGATCGTGTTTTTCATGTTAAACAGGGATTTTTTTAAAGTTTCTTCTCCGCACTAAATATTCATTTTCAATTTCCAACTTGAAAATGTCCCAGATTTCTTTGTTTTTTTTCTCCAAACCTTCACATTTATAGCTCTGTAATCAATCAATCAATCAGTCGGTCAGTCAATCAGTCAGGCAATGTGTTTTTCCTTTATCCCATTTACATACCGTGTAGCGTGTGTATCATGCGGTCCTTGTTACCTTCTCCCAGCTAATTGCCACACTTCGTAAATGGTTCTTGTGCTACACAGAATGCACCTTACTAAACTTGGCTCCATGGACACCGTGGGCTGCCTTCAGGCTGTGCTTCCACCTTACTTCTTCGAAAACAAAGATATGGTTGTAGCTGAGCCAACTAGCTAGAGAGCAGGAGTGGGAGATAAAGACACAAGAGGTTCTATACATACCTCTCATCTACTGTATTGATGAGATGCTTTCAAAGCTGAGAAAGTGAGCAAGTAGTTTGCTGTCAGGCAGATGTCAGCTTGTGTTACAGTTAAGATTCTGTTGACTCTGAAAGGTAGATTCCTTCTCCATAGACACGCACTAGGCAAATCAATTGCCTACTCTTTTAAAATACAATATTGCCAAGTATGAATTTTGAGAGAGACTTTTTCCATGCTAGAATTACTCAGCGAAGTATATCTCCTTTTTTAATGATTAACTTGAACCTTTGGAAAGGGGGAAAAGTTTGAATTATGGAACTCTTAATCAGAAATGAAGATTCTATGGGTCAAATGCTTCTGCAATCCTAGGTCACAGGGCTCAAGCCTCCTTCCATCTAGAGCTGCATTTGTATCTTAAGAAAAAGATGTGAGCAAGGAGGGTCGTGGATACACACAGCTTCAGTGGAGGGTAAAGTAGAACAACACACTGCCTTAAACTTGACTATGTTAAAGCCAAAATGAATTCTTCAGAGCCATTACCTAGATTTTTTTAAACATCTAAGAAACAAATGCTAGTTTTTCATGCTACCCCTTTGTTTCCTGGCAATAGGTAAAAAGTGAGCTCCTTTGGATTGTCTACAGTCACAGGTAATCTACTGGATTTCTTTACGAGTACATTACAAAGTAGAAGTTGGGGAAGTTCACTTAGCTAGTTATGGTCTCTGCAGAGCTAGCTCAGGGAAAAGGTGACCTATGAAGTTATCAGAGTGGCAACAATAAATACTCCTTCTCCTGCTCCTCCTTCTCCTACTGCTACTACAATTACTACTAATAATAATAATGACAGAGGCATTGTACATTACTTAAAAACAGTTGTCATTCAATGTTTGATTCCTGATGTTAAGTAAATCCCTTCTAAGGACTAAGACTCTTGTGCAAAGGAACAATAGGTTGAGCATTTGGCAAAAAAGTTCCCATTTATTTGAATTGTCCTCCATCTGCTAAGCATTTTATTATCTAATGGGATCTTGAGCTTAATTCACTGTGTGCAGGACATAGGTTTCCTCAAAGCCATGGTCTGTGTAGATGGAGGAGCTCTGTGTGTCATGTCTTAGTTCTTAACCCACTTTCTCACTGTACCCCTGTTATCCACTCTACCCTATTTGGCCTGTTTGGTTCAGAATGCTTTAATTAGATAGAAAATAGATATATTAGGGAATAAAAGCTGGCTTCACTAGAATTAGAGCACAGTGGTTAAGAAAATGTGCTTTGGTGTTAGTAGTAAAATAAATAGGAATACAAGGCAATAGATGGTGTGTGTGTGAGCCTAAGACAGATACAGAGAGAAGAGACATAAGACAGAGAGAGAGAAATAGAGAGACAGGGAACTAAATTCCCATGAGATCTGTGGCTTTCGGCAATGAATAAGCACGCAGTAAGAAGTGATTGTCAATATTATTGTCAAACACTGTTACTGCCAATTCTTTCCTTCTGTATCATCCACCATTATCTGCTACCCTTTGTATGCAATTTTCCTTAATTCCCAAACCTGCAACCAGAAATTCCTCTAGACACAACTCCCACCTAACCTCGTCTGTTGTTCATCTTAGAAACCAACCCACAGCTTTTGACAACTTTTCATCTAAAGAGATTTTATTGACCTTTGCAGATTAAATTTCCTTTCTGTGATGTATTACAGACTTACTGACTGAGCTATTCACCATGCCTCTCTATGTAAGAGATAAAGAAATAGAAAGCATTCTTTTGCTAAGCAGGACTCCATTTGGGGAGGGGCAGACATGAGATAGCAGGGATGAGGCAATTCCTTTGAAATCCACATACAATGGTTTCTCTTTAACCTGTGTGGATGCACATTATAAAACTGTCACCAAGGGGGCAGAATTCATCAACATTTTTTTCTTGAACTGAGAAAAATAAGGATTGTTCCGTTTATGAACTGATCTTCGACTGTAAATCAGATGTGACTAAAGAGCAACTAACCTCTGGTGACAAGTAAGAAATCTCATTTAATGACTCACAGCTTTCTGGGAAGTTCTGGGGTAGATAATGAGAACACTTTACTAAACTGCAGAAGGTATGTCCACTTTTCAGACAGACACATTCTTTTATGGTCTTACATCGCAGTGATGCTAGGTGGTTTTCAAAAGCCAGTTGAACAATTGTTAGAATTATCTACATTTTTCTTGCAACTTTACAGAACATTGTGCTTCCTCTTGCCTTACCTAATCTGCCTCCCCTCCAGGACTAAATCCAGGGTCTTCTTCATGCCAAGCAAATCCTTTACCACTGAGCTAAATCCCCAGCCCATCTTTGTGTATTCTCAAGTCCAAAAGAAACAGCATGAAATAGGTGCTTATCCTGAACCTCTGCTATTTTCTATAGCAACACAGGTAACACTTTCAAACTTTTCTTGCTTTATTTTCTTAGTATTTAAGAAAGGAGACTTTTGGACTTTTGGTGGATATAAGCCAACCAGCTACTTTCAAACTGTATTTGAATTTATTCTTAGAAAGTATCACACATATATTCAATGTATTTTGATCATTATAATCCTCCTTTCAATTCTTCCTTACTTTAAGTCCTCATCCCCTGACCACTGAGTCCAATTAATGATGCCCCTATGTGCATGTATGAGGCACCAGGTTTGAATCTCATTTTTGTTCTAATTCAAAGAGCTACTTTTTAAGAAGGAGAATTAGATATACTTTGCTTATGTTTGGTTTCTTTTCACTCTAGAAAAGTCTTCAATTATATCAAACCATGAGGTTTGTCATCACTATCAATCATGATAAACATTGTAGAACATAATAACAAATAAATACATGTGGAATGAGCCTCTAAGTAAATCATTGCAAATATTCTCTATGTAACTCTTTCATTCAACACACACATAGACACACACAGACACACACACACACACAGACACACACACATACACACACACACACACACACACACACACACACACACACACAACAACAACAAACAAAAAACAGAAGCAGATTAGGCAGGCCATATCATTAAACCTCTTTTTACAAGTGGATGAAATAAGACTGAGAGAAGTGGCATATAGATCAAGAAAAACAGCTATTATATGTGGTTCTGAAACTAGGGCCCAATCTGCCTAGTTAGATGAAATCAGACCCATTTGTTTGACAGAAGAATGAAAGAATGGAACACCCTGTCTGCACTGTCCCACTACACAGGCACAGTAGCCGATTTCAAATTCTCAAACACATTCTTTCATTTTTCTGTCATTTCCTGACTGTCATCACAATGACAGACACTTGATTTCCTAGAACATCGAAATCACAGATCACATTGTTGTGCCTGATAAAGTAGTTTGTGGTTATTCTTTGAAGAATCATTACAAATGAGAGCAAGCAAATTTAATTACCATTCAAACTGACACAACAATTAGTAGGATCACTGTTTTGTTACTTTCTTGCTCTGGGTGAATAATTAGCTATGTGGGGCCAGGAAGGAGAACTTGGAAATGAATCCACAAGGCAAAGGATAAGAATAAAACATGTGATGCTAACATACTAAAATCCATGCAGAAATAACCCTGTTTAAGATAGATTTGCAAAATGTCTTGCTTTGTGCATGCATATTGTTTGTGTTTGTGTGATATGACACAATAAATCTTAAATGTAATAAATGTAGTACTAGTATATCCAGTTTGGCTATCTAATGCTAAGAATGCTTAGATACACAGGCAGATTAATCTCTGGTCTCTGTGACAAGGGGATTTGTGCAGCATGAATATACTTTAATTTGCAGAGGCATCATGATACATTGTGCCATTCTCAAATGGTTGTTAATAAAACATTTGTTTCTAAATTTCAATTCATTTGTCCTCCTCCGAAGGGCCATAAATTGGATAAATATTTTTAAAACAGACTCCAAGCAAGATTCAAATATTTTATTATGTGGGTCAGATTTGTGCTGTATTTTAAAGTCACTTGGTTTTCTGAAGCATGAAAGCTTCAGTGTTTAGGGTTTTGACAAAATTTTCTTAATATTTTCTGCCATGTAGACTGTACTTATCATAAATGGTCATCACAGTCCTTTATTTGGGTTAAGACCTACCCTATCTTTGTCTGTTTCTGTTTCTCTCTACCTCTACCACCTCTACCTCTACCTCTACCTCTACCTCTACCTCTACCTCTACCTCTACCTCTACCTCTACCTCTACCTCTACCTGTATCTCTGCCTGCCTAGCCTACTTCTTCCACATATGCTGATTGATGGAGGGGCTCTTACAGACATCTCCTAAGTACCTAGGTCAATGTCTTGGATACAGAGGGCTCCTACTAAATATGTGTCAAGTGAGTAGGTTAATTCTGAAGCTCACTAATTTTGAAATTCCTGTTTTACTTTCTGAACTCTATCATTAACCTTGCTTTTTTCTCTTCTGTTGTTTGTGCATGTTTGCATGCATGTGAATGCACATGTGTGTTTAGGTGTGTGCATATGTGTACCCATGTTTGTGGGAGTCAGAAGACAATCTCTGGTGCTGTTCTTTGAGCTCCACCCACTTTTTGTGCAGCTCCAAGTCTCTCATTGTCTTGGAACTCACCCAGGCTGGTGGTTTAGTGAGCCCCAGGGATGTGTCTGTCTCTGCTGCTCCAGTTTTGGGATTACAAACATATGCCATGATGCCCAGCTTTTGATATGTGAGATTTCAGGACCTCCTGCTTTCAAGGCAAGCATTCTGCCTACTGAACTATCTCTCATCTTTTGTTAGCCATTAAACCAGAAGTGCATTTTATTACTATAGTAAGCCAGAGATCTCTTGAATACCTCTGTGACTGAATTCTTGTGGCTGTGCCTCTATGACACAAAAAGATTTTATGCAGACTTTTTATTTGCCAACTTTTAAAAAAGTATACTAATTTTGGGAAACTTGAGCAAGGCTTTTCTCACCTGACTCATCCCCATTCTCTTTTTTACTACTGTGGAAGAATTGTGAAGGAAATATACAGACTCTATGCAGATTCCTTATATGTGATGTACTTTCCCTGACTACAGTCTTACATCATCCTGAAGAATCATCCTTTAGTTAATGCCTTTTAAGCATGCACTGGTTTGGAACAGGGAGATCATAGCATAGCTCTGATATAGGGAGTACATGGAGTATCCTTGCATGAAGCTTATGTTTCTACATGGGAAATGAAACCAGAAGGATGATGAGGTCAAAACCAGTCTCTGTTATGTATCAAGTTTGAGGCCAACCTAGGATACATGACACCCTTCCTCCAACCACAAACCAAACCTAAATAAACAAAAACAATAATTAAGTGTGTGGTTCAAAATGAAGTGACTTTACATCAAGAGGGGACTTTTATTTTCTCACAGTCTTAAACAGAGAGTTAAGATCAGGATTCTACTGCATAGAGACATCTTCCAGATTCTTTTATATGTTCAGTTGGGTCATTATTCAGATGTTGTAGTCATGTTTTATGTATGGGTGACACACACTACCTACTGTGTGTCTAATGTCCATTCCAAAGCTGCTGTATAGAGACACCTAGAGGACAGCTATTGAAAAAGTCCAAGGTCCTCCCATATCTGCCATCTGTTCCCTTTGTCAATGCAAAAGCACAACTCTCGCCTCAAAATGAATAAGAAACAGTTTATTCTGGAACCAAATATGAGTAACCACAGTTTAGACACAATGACTCAGTTTCTTCAAAGACAGTGTTCCATCATGGTGACAGTTTCATGAAATTTTATAAGTATGGAAAGAAAGGAAGTCATACATCAAGGCATTTTTCAACCATGATGGTGGATACATCAGGCAGATGGGTGACAGCACGGGTTTTAGATGCTGTCAGCTAACATTTTTAGCCTTTTGGGTGATAGAAGCTAGAGGCTTCTTTAGTTAGTTCATCCTCATTGGTTTTAGTCACAGTCACAGGGATGTTCAGTCAGACTCAGACAGAAATAAGTGGCACTAAAGGATAAATGTCTCCCAAGGTAGTTTGGCTCTGGATTTGCAACATTTCAATTCGCTACACTCATGAATTGGGCAACAGAACTTTTCTGTTTACCATAAGTGTAGTTTTTCTCTGAGAAACTGATCTTGAAGACATCTCTTCTTGTAATGACAGTTAGGGTTAATAATGTCTAGTATCTCGTCTGTCCTCACAAATGTAGACCTACACTCATTGTTGGTGTGTGCAGTGGACAAGGCCTCATTTGCTTGGTGAAAGCAGAGATCCACCTGTGAGGAAGGAGTGGTTGGATTAATCTGCTTCATAAACTCCATCAGTCCCATCCACATCATCAACCAAGTCACAGCCATTTACATCCTTATAAAACCAGAATATATTCTTTATACAAATAAAAGCCAAATGACAGACGAACCATCTAGCTACCATTTCCCTGGGATTTTAGACTCTAAACTTTGAAAGGTGGAAATTCTGGAGATTCTATTGACAGCCTTGGTCATGCTTATTATTTAGTGATATTCCTACAATCTTATTAATGTGCTAATAAAATGTCTGCTTCTGATAGTCATTACTATTTTAATCAACTTAGCTGCTGGGTCACATAGAGTTTAATTATTTCTTAACAATTACATTGACTAATGTAAAATTCATTTCCCAAGTCTGATAATAAAAGATGCTGCTTAGTCATTAATGTCCAAAGATGGCTTATTTCCAAAGAACATTCATGATTTGAGGCTCCTGTACAACCTTGCTGCTAAATTGTCGATTAATTGGTATCTAACATTTTACACAGAATAAAACACAAGATACTAATTATCCATTCATGGAATAATATCCACAGCCAAGTCAGCACCATGGAATAGTTCCTTAATTATGTCTTAGAATTCAGAGTACACGGTCAGCTTGATAAACTGTAAATTTTGAGAACATCTGTAATTTTTGCCTGTTTATCAGGATTTTCTTCTAGGTATCACCATAGGTTTTGTAGAATTTAATTGCCTTTTGCTTTGAATCTCATTACTACCTGCTAGCATTTCTCATTAATCAGTTTTTAAGCAATTAGTTCTATCATAAATGGAAGATATTGACCAAATTAGTGAAAGGCCACTTCCAGAATTAGACTATGGTAATTAATTTCCCAGTCTCTATGTTAATAAGTTGACATATATTGTTGGATAGACATTGATTAGAGTCTATATTACCCATGCATATTAATGTAGGTCTATCAAGTTCCCCATTGGAATAGGAAAACTAAGCTTTTGGAAGAAAGGAGGAATAAGGAGAAATCAAAATCACAGTTGCTGTTGGTAAGGCTATTTCCTTACTACTAAAGACATATTGTTGCTAACTACTGCTAAAGCATCTTTCTAGACATAATATATTTAGAATAGCTGTTGGACTGCTTTTATCTACCAAGCACGGCCAAATTTCTGCTTTAATTTCATGATACATAATATTAAATATGAGAGAATCATTATAGCTTGGAAAAGTTGTATATTCTGTTATAAAGTAATTACAGCTATTCAAATGTAATTATAAGGTATCCAAATTATATTTTATAAAAGATAGGGTATGCATTCATTTTAAAATCATATCTAGCAACATAGGCACTCATATATAACCCTGATTGTTTTTGACCGCTTCACGTTCTGGGACAAATCAAGGCTTGTGATGTCTGTTCAGGTCCTCCGAGTGATCTGTAATTGATGACTTTAATCAGTACCTTTTTTGTACGTAAAAGACTTAAAACAGATGGTCAAATACAGAGAATAGTGCAACAGACCCCAAACGATAGCCCATTCAGTCTTAGCACATGTAAGCCACATTATGCTTTCACCTTCAGAATCTTTATTAGAAATACCTTAAAAATTAAATATTATCATTAAAATGATAAAAAAGTAATTACAAGGACTTGGATGTATTCCACCATAGAGTGCTGACCTACCACATACAGGCCCTATGTTTTCTGAATATTATTGTATGAAACTTTAAGCGCATTTCCATATGCATAATTATAGGTCAATTACAAGTAATTACATATATAATTAATACACATGATTGTTACTTTTTAACGTTTGACTTCTATAGATATTCCTAAAATGTTCATTGTTTTTATACATATTTTCAAGTCTAATGGGTGAATAAAACATCTATGTGAAGTACATAAATGGATATATATAAGCATATATGTAGATAACTATATATGTATATATATATATATACACACACACACACACACACACACTCACACACACATATATATATATATTTATGCATATACACTATGTGTGCCATCTGGCAGAATTTTAAAATGTTACAAACCAAATGGGTATCATTCTAATTTCAATTTTATTTCCTTTTTTATTTTTATTTTTGTTAGTGCTTCAGATTGCACATAGTGTCTTATTTCCTTATACATGGTAGGCAAACATTCTATACCATTGAACTACACCCCAGTCCTTAAACTCACACCATGATTAATGAATTTAAGCATCTTTTCAAGTATTTATTGAAACTCTGTTTTGGATATCTCAAAACTGGATGTTTATATCATTTTTCTTGTTTATGTATTCTGCACATTGATGTTTTGGTGATCATATATATAAAAATTCACTTTAAAGTTTGTGAATTTTTCATTTTTTTGTACTTTTTGAAACAGGGTTTCTTTGTTGTACCTCTGTCTGTCCTGGAACTCACTCTGTAGACCAGGCTGGCCTTGAACTCACAGGGATCTGTCTGTCTCCGCCTCCTGAGTGCTGGGATTAAAGGTGTATGTCATCACTACTGGCTGTGATTTACATTTTTAAATAGGCTGTTTTTTAATTTTAAAAAAAAAATGCTTCTTTTGTCTTTGAAACAGGGCTTCACTCCACCACCCAGACTTGCTGGGAACTCACCATGTATTCTAGGCTAGCATTAAAGTTGTGACATCAAAAAGATTTTAATACTAACAAAGATATTTCAATCTTTTGTTTATTAATTTAACCTCTATTCCTAAATAGTATACACTTATATGTTTACTTCAGAATTATTTAACATTTGCTTTTCCTCTTCAGGTCTTTCATTTTTCTGGAATCATTTTTTTTCGTGTGTGAGGCAAAGCTTTCACTTGATTTTACCATATTTCATTTGATAGACAGTTTTTTCCTCATTATTTAAAATTGTTAATTTTTTCTTATTGGCAAATAATGTACCCCTCTCAATATCAGCTTTTATACGATGGATCCATTATTTTTACTTTTATGTATTTGTTCATTCATTTATGTAACTACATTGGATAGAGTATATTTTATATTCCGGCCTGACTTCCAACTTGCTACCTAGTCAAGATTAACTTTCAACTCCTAATCCTCTTGCCTCTACTTCCAAAGTACTGACATTACAGTCATGTGTCACCATGGCTGGCTAATATTTGATTTAAATTGGTGTTTTACTCAACTATTTCCTATAGCAATACCATGTTGACTATTTATTTCAAATTTTATAAGATATCTTGCTATTTTCTTCTTTAAAATTGACTGGTTATGCCAAGCATGGTGGCACATGTCATTAATCCTAGCACTCAGGTGTCAGATCTCTGTGAGTTTGAAGCCAGCATGATTTACATGGCCAATTTTAGGAGATTCGGAGCTATAAAGTGAAAGCCTGTCTAAAAAGGTTCTTTGTTATGTCATTTTATGATAAAAAAAAAGGAAGACTTATTATGAATTCTGCAGATGGATAAAATTTTCTCTGCTATTACCTTAAACAAATAACTAACAGCTCTTGCAATACTGAGTCATCTCATGCACAAATATGGTGTATCTTTTCATGTTTGAGACAGTGGTTCTTCTTATGCATGAGTATGGTGTATCTTCTCATGCATGAGTGCAAATCATATCTTTGTATTCATCTAAGTGTTATTGCCCCAGACTTGGTCTGTCTTATTTTTCCATTCTATTCTTTGCCATGTTTTTACTTAGAGATTTATTTTTGACTATTTTTAGTGTGCAATGAGACAGAATGAGATAAGGAGAAAGCAAAGGACTTACAATGTGTACAGAACTTCTGTCATTCTTGGACTGTAGAGGCAGGCAGGCAGCATTTCCACAAGACAAGGACTCCAAACAACAGAACCAAAAGGGGAGTGAGATCTCATTTGGTACTGTGTGTCCTGCTGAGGACTTTCCTTACTCTGAAGCAGAGCAAGGTAGCAAAGACTCCAAGCTAAGTAGCTAAGTTTCTCCAAGTGTCACCTGGATGAGAGTGCTAAAGTGAGTTTATAAACTGCAAAGGGAAACCATCACTTACTGTCAGTTGAGACACAGAACAACTAAATTACACAAATCCTGAATAAATTAGCTTCCACAGAGGCAAAAACTCAATTGTGAAATTGTGGCAATTTGAAACTATGTTTTTGCCTTGATGGCTTTCCAAGCAATGGAAATAATTATTCTCCAAAAAAAGATAACAGCATCTAGTTTCTGTAATTTCCTGTATGCAATGCCCAGTAGAGTAAAGTCAACTTACCAGGCATGCACATGAGACAAGACAAAGAGAATAGAGTAGATGTTAAGAATCGGCCTCCACACAGATCTGCATATGCAACAAAAAAATAAAAAGTTCTTCAGAAGTATTACAGTATGAAAGGAATTCAAGTAGTTAAGTAGAAGATATGATAAAAGAACATATGTAAGTTGAAGCAGAAAGAAAAAAAGAAAGACACTTCAGAAAAGTTAATACAAAATTAGTAGAAAATATTGAAAGTATTGTATATAATATGCTTTATATATGACATATACTCACCCATCTAATTTACATTTATTTCTTCTCTTCCAAAGGTCAGAAGAGGAGACACTAGACAACATTTCAACTGACCAAGAGTTATTTTAAAGTAAGAATAATCTCAATTCTGAAAATAAAAATATATTGCAAATTGCCGGTAGAATAATTATTATAAAGATCATACCTAAAATACAGTATTAGGTATTTTAAAATGATTATTTGTTGGTTCCCCTTATAAAAGAATATACATTCAAAAACGTTTATATTCCTAAATTATATATGCTTAAATTGTAGTTTATTTGAAATAGAAATAAGTAAAATCAGAAGAAACTTTCATGGGTCTAGTTATTAACCTGCCATTTTTTTTGAGGTCATGAACACTTGGGTGACTTATTTAGAAATACTCATTTTAAAAAGTAATAGTTTCAAATAGTAAAATGGAAAACGCTGAAAAATAACACAATATTAAAATATAAAAATGACACAATTCTAAAAGAGCTTTTAGAATTTTACTTTGGATTCTAATTGTGACAAAAAACAAAAACAAAAACAAAAAATGAAACAAAAAACATTGTTGACTAAAGGATCCATTCCATTCTTCAGCCTAATTTTGGATTCTGATTTGTATGTTTGTATGTCAGCCTATAACTGCTGGGAGATTATACATAATTTTTTTTTAGAGGAGCATTTAATCTTTTAATTCAGTAGCATGGCTGCTCTAGTACAGGGGTCACATTGAAAGTCCTGTGTGTTAGCAAGGAAAGGATGACATCCAAAGGTCTGTATGAAGGGATTATATTTAGAGGCTTGTGTGATCAGGATGAAATGCTCTGAAGGCAGTGGTAGCACAAGCTTTTAAATCCAGTGTAGCACATGCCTTTAAACCCCACTAGAAGAAGTGCTCACTTTTAATCTCAACTTTTGGGATATAAAAGGAACAGTCAGAGGAAGCTTAGAGAGAAGCTAGGAGAAGAAGCTGAGAGAGTAAGCAGACAGGAAGCAAGGTAGAAATGGAGGTGGAAACAGACAAGAGTCAGAGAGAAGAAGAAGGAGGGGGGAGAGGAGAAGGCGAGAAGTAGAAAGAGGAGGAGAAAGAGAAGGAAAAGGAGGGGGAGAAGAAGGAGGAGGAGGAGAAAGAGGAGGAGGAGGAGGAGGGGAAGGAAAAGAAGAAGGAGAAGGAGAAGGAAGGAGAAGGAGAAGAAATCAGTTCAGAAGGAAGAGTTAAGAAGGAGCAGTTGGAGAGAGGAGAGTTATTTCAGTCAGGCAGTTTGCTCACAGACAGAAGAAACTGAGAAGAGAAGAGCCAGTTCAGAATAAGCAGAGAGAAAGCAGAGAGTCAGAAACAGACAATTTATGATTTACAGTTAGGAGTTCACAATATAGATCAGAGTGAAAAGAGGTAGTTCAGAAGGTAGCTAGTCAGAGTGAGCTCAGTCAGTAGTAAGTCTCAGAGGCTGAGATATTCTAGGTTTGCAGATTAGATTGTATGGAGGCTGAAACCGTCTAGGACCAGGGATTGAATTAGCAAAGAATAAGCTGCCTTTTGCTATGAACCCACAAGAATCACAAATAAATCACCCCTTATGTTTACACCTGCAGTTTTTCTTGTTTATGCATGGTCTGGTCCTTTTGGTAAAGGGCAGTCTATTAGTTAATATTCTGAAAGCCAACAATAATTCATGATTTAGAAAAGACTTAGAGATGGCTCTCCACAGTGACCAGCACATACATTTCAGGATAAGAAGACCTTTGTTGACTTCCCAGAGAATATTTTCTTACATTGCAGATTGAAAGCCTTTATTCAACTGGAGGGTAAGATTGGCAATTGTGCCAAAGTCCTCTACACAAACCCTGAGCCTCACCATCTTACTGTTTTCTGCCTTAGAGGGAGCACATTGCCTATGCAGACAGAGTTTGCTTCTCAGTTACATTGCATTGTGAAGGATTGGAGTTCTGTCATGAGCAACTACCTGTTTGGATCTATCACCAATAGATTGTCTGGCTTCTGCCAGTATTTTTATACATCTTGGCAGGATCATTTGTTACCTTGTATATAAGCAAAATTTGAACCCACATAATTTTTGAGTTAGCAGCTTTTTAAACCTCCCTTGAAGTTGGAAACAATTGGGGAACCAGATTCCCACAAACGATCTCAGTATAGAAGCGAATGTTTGTTTTGGAATTTGGCGCACACTGTTTCTCTAAATTTCCTTGTCTTTTGACATGTAGATAGGATGGGCAGAGATGCCGTAGTCTTCTTGGGACATTGGGATAATGTGATAGTGGGATAATGAAGATTAGAAGCTTAGATGGCAGTAGTGACAGACTATGGCAGAGTAGAGAGATTGTTTCACGCAGTCTTTCAATGAACAAATGTTGGGAAAGGCAGGGTGCTATGGACAAAAAGATAACTGAAATCTGTTTCCTGCCCTCAGTGAGTTCTAGAAACGAGGAGAGATTAAAAACAATGTTAGAAAAACTTGAGTTATATAGTGACACACACATTTGAGACTTAGACTTTGTAGCTCTCTACATGAGGAACTTTTTTCTTTCTTTTTTTTTGCTTCCAAGTAAACAGCCAGCCAAATAAATTTTGGAAAAGTCCAACTAGCAGTGCCTGATCTCAACAAGTTGAATTGGGCTGGAAAATGTATAAAAGAATTCCTGGAGGAATCTATGTCTTCAAAGATTCACTGAATAGAACTTGAGTGACAAAGGTTGGGATGCTCAGGTACAAGAACTAGTAACAGGTTATCTTGGGTTATCTTTAGTCCCCTAAATAGGCATTCCTTGTCCACTTTTATGTGAGATCTAACATATAGTGATTGACATAAACCTTTGGGTATATATGAGACCCACTAGCTTCTACTGATCAAAGGGCTAAGAGTATTGTCACATAACATTGATGCCCATTTTGTCTTAACCTGCCTACCCTGTGTACTCATCAATGTATTTAAAAAGTGTGTTACTTTATGACTTTTATTGTCATAAATTAAAAAAGGTCATAATAAAAAAGGTCATGGAAATGCTTTCCTATTGGGACATGGTACTTTAAGAGAACTAAATGTGTGCCAAAGGGTTACAGTCATTCATATCTGGCTTCAGAATAACCGACCTATTTTATTTCTTTGTAGTGAGAAGTTACTGTTGTCAGCAAAAATATATACAAGACTGTCAGCAATATGTGATCCATTTACCTTTTAATTCTTTGATGTTAGTTTGGCTTTATCATTTACTTATGTATTTATGTATTTATGTATGTATGTATGTATGTATGTATGTATGTATGTATTTATTCCCAGAGCCTTGTATATGCTAGGCACATGCTTTGCCACTGAGTTTCAACTCAGTTCTATCTTTTTCTTGAGTCAGAGTTCTACCATGTCAAACTGGCTTTAAACTTTTGCATATCCTGCTTCATTTCTCTTAATGTTGAGATTACATGTGTATATTACCACATTTGACTCATTTGTAGTTTCTAACATGTCCCCTGCAAATCTGATTCTCATTCTTTTTCCAGCTACTTCAACACTTTTAACACAACTGACAAATTTTTGTTGTTGTTGTTTTTTTATTCTACTGAGAAGATAGAAGGGCTTGGAAAAAAGCTCCTGTGAGTTCCCAGAACAGTCGGCATTTATCTGGCTCTATATTTGTGGTCTGTCTTCTTTACTGTTACTATGGATTAGTTTTATCATCTTCCATCTCTAAACTCAGTCTCTCTATTTATAAACTATTTTCTATCCTGCTTCATTGGAAACTAAAAATATTAATTCACAGTTCCCCTATTCTGAATCAATATTTTTTCTCTCCATAAATCTCAAATACAAGCTATACTCAGAAACATATTCGTTATTCAGGTGATAAACTTATTTATTATTGAGATGATAAACTAAAGTCTGACAAGGTCATAAGTCAATAATCCTGGAAAAGAGGTAGAATGATATAAATTAATCATTGAGAGGAAGCAGGAAGCTAAAGTAGGTATATCAGAAAATGTTCATAGAAGAAAATGGTTGTTAAAGACCATGTCGTACAATGGCACTATGCATAACTTAATCAATTTATATTTAATTCTTGGGACATAAATGAAGTAAGCCTCAAAAGAACCAAGAGTATTTTTGGTGTGATTCCAGTTATCTTTTTCTTTTCTTTTCTTTTTTATTTGATTTTTTCTCTGTTGTAATTCTGGCTATCCTAGAACTCAAGCTGTAGACCAGGCTGGTCTTGAACTCACAGAGATCAGCCTGCTTCTGCCTCCTAAGTGCTGGGATTAAAGGCATGTGTCATCACCACCACCTGGCTTCCAGGTATCTCTTTCATCATCAGAAAATATCATCTGGCATAATAGTTACAAATACAGGCAGATTGTTATTTAAGCAGCATAGACCCTGGACTTATAATTTCAGATGCTACAAATACTACAAATATTATTTTCAAAATTTATCTAATTTGTCTGTGGGATTTGGGAATAGGAGAGAAAAATCACATGTATTTAACATTTTAGCATGAAAATGACCCATCAAATCATGAACAAAAAGATTATTTAAAGGGTTGTTAAAATATATTTTAACAATAACTTGTAAAGAGTGATCTGGTACATTAACTTTTGAGAGGATTCTCTAGCTAGCTGAAGCAATGGGGCTGAGCAAGGCCTAGGGAAATCAGAATTTCATCTCAGTGGAACTTAAAATACAAATCTAGTTGGAATCTGTTTTTTCCCCTCTTTATAGAAACTAAATGTGTCTCCCAAAGGGGAAATTGCCAAATAACTGAAACCTGCATATTCCAAACTCCTAAATGTTTTATGCTTAATTTCTTTTCTTTTTCTTTTTCTTCTTTGCTTGATGTAACCTTGAATAGAACACAAGGATGTTGTTTACCTCTGTAATGTCTCTAGGTGTTCAAGACCAGTTCAAGGCAAGATTATGTCTGTCTATTCTCCACGGTACAGCCAATCAGAATCAAACCTAATTGTATGCATTGCTTTCCCACATAATACTTCTCATGGCTTGATGTGCCATCAATTTTAAGATTCTTCTAAACATAACAAATGAGTTTGACCATCACTTGGCATTGATGAGATTCTTTTCTTTTTGTTTCTGGAGACATGATTACTGAAGCAAATAAGGTATTATGCTACTTGCTTCTAAAATGAGATAGGAAATTAGTGGAATGTACAAATAAGTCAAAAATATACTCTCTTGGGCAAATCATTGTGCTGTCTCTAATGAGTTTGAGAGTGTAATCTGACATTGATGTTCTTTATGCTTCATTTAGTTGTTTCATGTTTAATTGTATTACGACAAAGCCAACATCTGTGGCAATGAAGATATAAAGGATGTTTTGTAAAGTCTGAAAAGTGGTATAGAGTTTCAGAGCAGATTTCCCGATGAGGCAAAATTTCGTGAGCTAGAGTACTTTTATTACAATGAAAATAGGAGGACATAATAAAACCAAACCCAGTGAATTAGTAAAAGACAGAATTTAAGAGTTAACAACAGACTATAATTGAGAGCATTTTATTACCTTAGTTTTAATGAAAAGGAATATTTATATTTTGTCTTTATTTTGGGAACATATATTATTAGACATGTCAAAAATACCTTACCACAAAAAGTTCAACTAATAAATGGTCTACATAATATTTTGTTCTTGAGTATTAGAGTAATTTAATTCCCTCTTCATGAAATAAAGAATTCAGATTTATATGACCTACATATGACAATTCTAAATCTAACATGCATTTTTATACACTTTGACATACATTTTATTGAAATGTAGAGAGAAGAAATATCTGGTATACTTGAGAGACAATGCATATTTGAAGAATAAAAATAAATGTACCAGTTTTCTTCAATACTGGCATAGTAGAATAGGCAATTACTAAATTTTAAAACAGCAAGATGTCCTGAAAGTCTAGTTTTCATTGCTCATTATAAGGACAAGAGGTATTAGTATAATTTTGCTCAAATAACCACTACATCCTTAAGACTAAAAAGGTGATGAGTTGATGCCTCTTATTCCAAGTTAGTATTTACATGGGTCTAAAGAGCACACTCATATACAGACACCCTTCTGTTTGGTGATTTCTATAATGAACTATTTTGTTTTCAAAATGTAAGTTTCTATAAAATAAATAAGTGAAATTGCTTTGAAATGTCTTCTGTGGAGGCATTGATACCACTAAATATTGTTGGTAAAGAAGTCTTGAATCCCTAGAAGTTCTTACAATCTGGAATCTCTTGAAGTAAATGAACAAGTAATCAGACTGTACTACTGTTCAGCCATTGTGTAGGGAAAACAAAGACAGAATTCTTCTTTGAGGCAGCTTACAATCTAAGGCACAAAATGACTGTGGGCTAAAAGTAGAAGTATGTTGAATAGTCAGTATTATTGGACACAACAGAAACAACTGACATAACCAGGGCAATTTTAAGGATCTTTTGAAGTTGTAATGTTTGATCCTTGAGAAGAGGGCAGGGGTTAGCTAGGTAAAATAGAGAGAAGGGAAGAATGGGGGATGAAGCAGAAAAAAAGCACAAGGTACAGTTCTGAATCAAGGAAGAATACAGTACTCCTAAGAGACAGAAGAAGTGTAGCCTGGTGGGTGCGTATACAGCAAGGGGTGAGGAGGGAGAAGAAAACGAGCATATGCATTTGTCACAGAAACTAACTTGGAGGGAGCTCACAAAGCTCCAAATGTGGCAGGTTTCTTGCAGATGAGCAAAGAGAGAATGTGACCGCAGATAATTAGCCTCCAACAGAACACTTTCTCTTGTTTCGTGTTCTGGTAAGCTATGTTCTAAGTCTTCTAACCCGCTTATAGCTAACTGACCATATCTGGGGCATAAAGGCATCTATTTGAACAAAAGTCAGAGGATCAGATGATATCATTTGTACCGTACCCGAATTTTCCTCCTTCCTATTATTTAGTCTATAGATGCAGCAACTATCCTCCAACATGAGAACCACTTTTTACATGCTTGTATTGGTGATTTGAAAGGTAATAAGATCCTGGGATGTGAGGATGGAAGGTCTGAGGGTCCCTTATTTTGCAAACCTAATATTGTGCATGGCACAGGTTATAGGATCCTGTACAGATACCTTGAGTGGGTTCTTGATGGTAGGTGTTATTGAACCTTATTTTCACAACTGAATTGTTTAAAGCTATACTAATTGAGTGTGACAAAAGTTAAAACACCAAATTAGATATTTTTGGTAACTGCTATTGATTGCATTCCTGACTTTGATGTTACAATTCTCTATTTTCATAGGTCAAGTATCTTCAGCAGAAAACCTCTATAATCCCTTTGTAAATGATTTCTCATAGGCTGTTTTTTCTTGCTGTGTGACAATATCATTTCTGTACTAGAATATTACTTTCTGTAAGAGTCAATGTCCTAAACAACTCAAATGTCATCTTTTCAAAAAGTCCTTCCTTGTTCCCTTCCAGCAAAATCATTCAGTTTTTTTTTCAAATCTCCCAAAGAGCCCCATGCAATGACCTCCTTACCACGTTTTAAAAAATTTTTTTGTTTATATATACTCCTTATTCCCATGAAGTAGCACAAGTGTTATTTGTTTATCTTTAATTTCTGGAAACTTTTGCTGTTCACGTGTCTACAGTAAAGTGAATGTTTGTCATTCCCCAGCTTACATCCAGATTTGCTTTAACAGACACTTGTGCACTGCTCACTATATTTTAGACACTATTTTAAATGCTCTACATGGCATAATTTAATGGGGTTTTACTATTTTGTCCCTATTGTTCAGGTGCTATCATTACTCCTATTTCACAGATGAGAAAATAGAGGCATTAAGGGATGAAATAGCTTTACCAAAGTCATAGACCTGGTAAATTACACAGCCTGGCTTAGAACTTAGTCAAATATGTTTTATTTGATAAACAATGTTAGAATCAAATTTCAGAGGATTTCTTTTCGTATAAAAGGGAACACAGTGCTTTTACGATATTGTGTCAGAAAATCAACTGGTCAAAGGCTGGCAAGATGGTATCTCAATTAATTCATAAATACTGGTTTGTTTTCCCTCAAATTCGCTTTGAATCAAATTCCTCTGGGAAACTTTTTGGCACCTGGATTTCAGGGCTCTTTATCCAATTATTCTGTTTTGGTTGTTACATATCTGTAAAATATCTTCTGAGACATAGTTATAGAGACAGATCCATAGAACCTAAGTGGCAATCTACATCAGGAAATTAGAGACACCCACTCTCTTGGGAATAAGATATTTCACAAAGGATTTCTGTAACTAGGACTGAACGTTACTCATACAGTCTAATAGAGTGAGTGTGTCCAGAGGATCAAAGAAGTAGACACGAGACTGATGACTTTTTTGGAACTACAGTATGTGAAGAAAGTGGAGCTCATACAAATAGAAGTATGGTGTGGGCTTCTAGAAAAGACTACAAGCATCTACACTGGAATGACATTGTAGAAAGAATGCTTTCATTTGAATTCAAACATATATAAATTCTCTTTTCGTCGGGAACTGATGACTTGGAGTGAACTCTAAGAGTTGGGAGACTCTGAGACTGTAACTGCCACCTTTATATGTTGGTATTTGAAGCCCAAAATAAAACAGAGATTGAGACATGCCTACCATTAACCTTACCTCCAGATGTTCATACATTTGTATGAGTCCATCCCTCAGGTCCAGGCAGAGCCTGTGAGTTGTATTTAACTAATTTAATAACAATGACTTTATGATGCTTACCGTTAAATTACAAGATTCCTTAGGCAATCTAGGATGCCTCCTAGCAAGAAGGAAAGAGAACATTTTCCTGACTGACCCTCCAGATGAGAGCCTAACTCTAACCCATACTTTGATTTCAACTTTCTATGAGACTTTATTTCAGAGAATCTTGGGAAATTTCTCCCATATCTCTGACTAATAAGAATGGCAAGATGATAATGCGTGCTGTGTTAAGCCAGTGCACTTGCAGTGATTTGTTGCTGAAACAGTGAAGGACTAATACACAGACAGCTTGGTAATGGGCTTCCTAGAACTAGATTCTTCAAGTTACTAAAAGAAAATAAAATGTATGGCACACTGGCTTTGTGAGTAAGTGCTGAGCTAGAGGGATTTTGTTTGGGAATGAAAAAGTTGCATTCTATTTTAAGGACTACTAAAATAATTAATCGAATCAGGTCTGTTCTTATCTCAGAAGACACAAAGTAGATGAGTGATCTTGGGATTGTTGTTCCAGTGCTGTGGTGGTAATTAGAGAGTGTGAGTCCACTGAAGCTAACTGCATTAGTAAAGGCACGCAGCTTGGTGGGAAAAACAAATTACAAGCAGAAGTTAAAGGGACAATAAATTATTCAGAAATTTCAGTGTTTCAAATAAAACTATTTCTAAACAAATGCAAATGTAGTCATTATGACAGCTTCAGTTGAAAAAACAATTCACAGGTATGATGGAAAAGCTTTTGTAATGTAGGAACATGGTTTAGAAAGATAATTAACCTCCTTCAGATGAAACAAAGAGCTTCCACTTAAAGGTGTGTTTCTACAAAAACCAAGCAAACAAACTAATAAGAATTAAGTCTCTAGAAAGAGACATGCTTTTAAAGCAACTATGAGTATGAATTTTTTCACATAGTATTGACTAGAAACAGATTCATGGAGAGCTGTATTTAATACACAAGTGTTTGAGAGCTGTGCTAGCAAAACTTTGCCAGCTTAAATTAGATCTACTACATCTACTATAAAACAGAAGTGTATGTACCTGAGATGTCAAAAGATCCATTTTTCTCACTCCAGAGCATCAGCTCTTTCATACTTCCTTCAGAAGTGTATGTTCAAATGATAGAGCAGCAAAGACCACACAGACGGCAGAGCCAAGTGTTGTGGATGACAAAGGAGCTGTGCCCTATTACTGGTGCCAGGGTTGGAGCCCAATGAAAGCCACTTACTTCAAAGTACAGCAAGCATACAACATTTGTCCAGTGGTATTTTAGAATTTTCTGGAACACTACTGCTGTCTGAGGAGTAGGATTGTTTTGTAATCCAGTTCTTTGTTGGGAATGTGAGTGAATATGTATCACATAAAAGAGCAATGCAAATCACTATTCGTTTGTTCAACTTATTCATAACTATACTATTTACGTTAAGTTCAAGGAGTTAAATTAACTATTTTGATGGCAGGTATGTGTATATCCATGTGTCCCTTTATATCTTTATAAAATCTGTATCCATGTATATAAAGGACTAAATTTGGATTTCTAAGTGTCCATTCTTATCAACGTATCTTCATGGATGAGAAGGAAAGCACACAGGTATAAAAACTGTAAAGTTAAAAGCTGTAGGCCAAGAAATAGCAAGATTTGTTTTCATGTAGGAGAATAAGGCAGGAGGATTGTGATTTCAATGTCAGCTTGTGCTATTTATTAAGAACACACATATATATATGAAAAAAGCAAAATTGGGCTGGTTATATTGCTGAGTGGATAAAAGTGCTTGGAGTACAAACTTGATCCCTGAAATCCAAGTGAAGGGAGGAGACAATAAGCTGCACAAAGTTGCCTTCTGATGTTGACATGTACACCACAGTACATTTGTCCACATGTGCATCACATGGGTGCACCCACACAGGCTAATATTCTGTTTAATTTCAAAATAGCCAAAATAAATAAATAAAACAAATCAAGAAATACGCATGTAGTAATACCTGAAAGCAATTTTTAGAATATATATTCTAACATATACCCTTCCTTGTTCTCTTTCCAACTCATGACCTATTCTTTTACTAATTTTTTACATGCGTATATGTATACGTATGTACACATATTACTAAATGTAGCCTGCTCAGTAACATTACTTGTATGTGTATTTTCAGGCTGACCAATTGGTATTGTATAACCAGTTGGTGTGTTCTTCCGTGGAGAATACTATTTCCCCTCTGATAAACATTTCTTAGCTGCCTATAGTTTTTTTTTGTGTAGCAGTGAGGCCTCCTGGATTTCCCCTCCTCCACTTTGGCATGCCTGTCATTGTCCTTCTTCAGACTATGTTTAGGCAAACACATTGGTGAGACTTTCTGGATATAGCTTCTGACATTCCTAGGAGATACAATCTTTTAGGCAATTCCCATCCTCTGCCTCTTATAATCTTTCTATCTACTTTTTCAAAATGACAGCTGAGCTTCAGGTGTGTAGGTTGTATTGTAGATGTATTCATTTGGACTGGGCTACCCTACTCTTCATTTTGATTGGTGGCGGTTTTCTATATTGGTCTGTATCTGTTGCAAAGAGAAGGGTATTTTTTAAATTTTTTTTTTTTTAATGAGGGCTGAGGCCTCCACTTGTCTGTTGATAAAAGGACAAATATTTAGAATGTAGTTAGGGATTATGCTGGTTTAGTAAAGTGGCGATTCTAGGTTTTCCTCCAAAAAGTCACTAGACCTGGGTGGTTGGCTAGTTTCTAGTAAAAGGCATGACTTTCCTCTTGTTCAGTGGGTATTAAATCCAACTGGAGAGCTATTGGTAACTGTCAAGGTATTCATGCCACTACAGCACCCTTAGGGTGTGCATGCTGGTCATTGTTGTGGTTCACAGGCATCATAGCTGAGCAAGATTGTTTGTTTCTTCCCTCCTTTGGAACCTTAAAATAGTGCCTTCTGGTACTGTGAAATCTAGTCCTCAGTGGGGAGACTTTCAGATCAGTTACAGCTCAGGGGCCTCTGAGCCTTTGTTTGAAGGGTGTGGCGTCTTCAGCAACAGGGTCTAACCTTCTAACTTGTTTGGGGGGCACAACTAAAGGCAATATCAATATAAATATCCTGTAATGTTTTGAGATTCTCTTGAATAATTCTGATCAATAGCTCAAAAGATTTATTCTCTTGCCTAGTGTTGGAGATTTTGTTAGAAGGTTTAGGGCTCTTGAGGGGACCATAATCAGTCTAGATGGAAAAATTTCATATAATTTTCATTTTATTTTATGAGTGTTTACCAACACACATGTGCATGCCCAGTGATCAGAGAGGCCAGGAGAGGGCATTAGATATCATGAAACTAGAGTTACAGACAGATGTGAGCTGCCATATATTGCTGAGAATCAAATCTTCTTTTACAAGATTAGCAAGTGCTATGAACCCATAAGCTATCTCTTTAGCTTCACTGAAACAATTTAAAACTGTTCTCATTTTAAGATGAGGAGAATGTGGATTTAGTTTGCTCTGATTTTTGTTGTTAATGTTGTTAGTGCACTTCCTGAACAAAGAAAAAAATCTAGCTCTTCTTGTCATGTTGACAGCTTTTGCTATATAAATAGATAGTTATGTAGGCAGAAACCAAGGTGTGAACTTCCCCCATGAATTTTAATTGGATACTTGGCTAGAAAGAGTGGGATTTAGCATGTAAATGGTAAGGATGCCCATCAAATAGAGTCCAAATATGTACTTTAATTTAGTGAAGTGAGCACTGCACAGTTAAAAGTGAGACCATAAAGTTTTGTTTTCTTGTGGGAACTAGTTCATGGGCCCCAGGAGTGCTCCTCCAGAGGATATTCTGCAGTCTACAAACAACATTTCTTCACATTTCTTTTTCCTCTTTAAATGTCCCTGAAAAGAGACTGCTTTGGAAAGAAAAACAAACTTTAAGCACCCAGGTTTCTGCAAACCAGACAACATTGCCATTTGTTTTTCCCTAGAAGCTTTCTGATTTCTTTCTTTGCACTTAAAAATATTAATTGCTTCACCATTATGTCAATTTATCACTGACCAGATATTTACTCTACAATGTGCCTGCAATGCTACGGGCTTTGAAGTCACGAGATTAAAAAATACAGAAAGAGTCACTGCTAACCTGAAGTTTGCATATGAGTTGACAGTAAATTAATATAATTGGATGTTCATGGAAAGATTATTAATTGTGGCATATTATCGAAATAAAAGTGAGACAGCTGCTGATGAAGTCTGCTCTGAAAAGTGAACGAAGCTCAAACCTAAAGGCAGAGAAAAGATCTACCCATTGCAAATGGAAGGCAGTTTTATCTCAACAGAAAGACAAATATATACAAAGATTCCCCAAAACAGCAAGGAAATCATGATGTCTCTAGGGAAGAGCAAAAGGGATGAGCAGAGACGCCCAAGAAAAAATGTGGTATGAGATAGGTTTAAGGTTATATGTAAGGGTCAAATCAAATGACACCTTAAAGAGAACAGTAAGGTATTTTATTCAGTAGTCACCATTTACGTGGTTGGATAGTGAAGTGGTTTGACATTAAAGATGTCTTTGGCCGATGTCTGAGAAGGGAGTTGAAGGGACACTAACAGAGGCAGATAGATAAGTTAGAACGTTCCTGGAACTTTTCAGATGAGGATAATGGTGATCAGATTATGTACATAAAGTGGAATAGTAAATAATTAACAGATATCAGGTCATTTTTGGATATAGATCTTATCGGGTGTACATATGGTTATTTATCAAGGACAAGAGCGAGAAAAAGAATTATGGAAGATGCCTCGTGAGAATGAAATGTCAATGATGATTGTTTGAGACCCACAGCTTCATTGTTAGCCTTTAAATATTGAAGTCAAATATTGGTGCATGATTATTGAGCACTCTAAGGAGAAGACCAAGCTGCTGATATAAATGTAGTAGATGCCAGTATAAACATATGGGCTCGCAGAGGTAGTCAATTGAGAATGTTATAAAAAAAAAAAAGGAATAAAGTCTTGTCATCAATACATGAGGGTGAGGCACCATAACATTATTTGGATAGAGGGCTGGGGAGATGGCTTGCTCTGAGGTTTCAAAAACCCACACCAGACCCAGTCTTCTCTCTCTCTCTCTCTCTCTTTTCTCTCTCTCTCTCTCTCTATCTCTATCTCTCTCCTCTCTCTGTCTCTCTGTCTTCATAGCAGAAATGTATAGCTCTAAGCTAATGCTTTAGTACCATACCTGTCTGTTTATGATGATCATGTACTAACCCTCTAAAACGGTAAGAAGCCCCCCCCCCATTAAATGTTTTCTTTTGTAAGAGTTGTCTTGGTCACAGTGTCTCTTAATAGCAATTCCCACAAGTCATCTTCTGACCTCTATATGTGCACCATGACATGTCAACTTCCCCCTTTGAAAAAAAATTACAATATTTTAAAAGTTTTGATGGATACAGGAAGAGAAACTAGAAATGTCAGAATAGGAAAAAGTAGGTGTGTGCTGGCATCAACCATACAAACCCTTTAGAAGTGAGAATGAGCCTGAAAAGGATGGGAGACTGAGGGGGAAACAAGTTTTCCTCGGAACAACAATCTTTCACTATCATTCCCCCAAAGCTTTCTGATTCCTTAGCTTGACACTTGACATCCTCAGAGATCTTGCTATGACACTCCATTCATGTACGGTGAAGAATCTTTCCTATTCAAGCACTTTTATGTCATTATCTAAGTCAGTCATCCCCTAGAAGAAATAGACTTTCAGACACTAATGATAAAATTTATGGTCTGTATTAGGATTCTTCTGAGAATAACAAAGGGATTAGAAATAATTACAAGGAATATGCCTGGGATATTCTGAGTAAACACAAGCCTTTGATAACATCAAAATGAAATGCCTTTGTTGTTTTCTGTGCATGCCTTACTCATCTAGACCTCCATTCCTTGCAGGCAAATGGATGGAAATAGAAAAAAATTATCCTGAGTGAGTTAACCCAGTCCCAGAAAGATAAAGATGATATGTACTCATTTATATGTGGATATTAATTGTTAAGCAAAGGACAAAGGTGCTGAGAATTCACAGACTCAGAAAGACTATGCAACAAGGAGGAGCCCAGTTGGGGACACAGCGATCTCCCTGGTAAAGGGAAAAATAGAACAGGTGGTACAGGCGGGCTGGGGAAGGATGGAAATGGGAAGAGAAGGGACCAGGATGGGGTAGAGGGATGAAGGAAGAGAATATATGGAGAGATAGCCAGAATTAGAGGACATTTAGGGAAGAATCAGGAGACCTAATGTAGTGGAAGCTCACTGGAATTAATGAAAGCAACACTAGTGAGGTCCTCTAGCAATGGGGGATAGGGAGCCAGAACAGGCCATCTCCTGAGACTGGGACACCATTCCAATCACAAAATCTTTGAATTATAACCTATCCTTCCTACAGGATCCACTGGGACAATGGAAGAGCAGAACCACATGTCAAAAGAGGGATCCCATGCCTGATATTATATGGTAGGCCAGGAACTAGAGACTGGATAGCCAAGACATTATTTCTAAAGTTATCCTGCTTTGCTCATAGATCGGTGCCTAGCCCAATCTTCATCAGAGAGACTTCCTCTGGCAACTAATAGGAGCAGATACTGAGGCCCAGAGCCAAAGGACGGAGCTCTGGGGAACTCCATGAAAAAGGTAGAGGAAGGATTGCAGAGACCAAATGGGTCAAGTCACCAGGAAGAAAAAACAAAAACAAAAACGTGGAGTCAACTGACCAGCACTCTTAGGGGCTCACAGAGCCTGAAGAGGTAGACATGGAATCTGCAGGATTCTCAAATATGTCTTGAGGTTGTCTGCCCTGATGCTCTTGCAGAACTTGTACAGACTGGAGTGGGTATGTGTGTCTTTGAACCTTTCAACTGCCCTTGGGACCAATTACCTCCTGCCTGCTTGCCTAATCCACCCTTGAAGTAGGGATTAGTGCTTCTTGACCCTGTTACATCTTGCTGTGCCCTGTATGGGCAGTAACCATGGGAGGTCTGCTCTTTTCTGGGGAGAGACAGGAGTATGAGTGGGAAGATGAGGGGTAGGTTTGGGGGAGATAGGAGATGGGATAGCTGGGAGAAGTACAGGGAGGGGAGAAAGGGTGTTGGGATGTATTATATGAGAGAAGAAAAACAAAAAAGATCTAAGTGATCAGACTTAACTCCTACATTTGTTCCTTGCCACTAACTTCCTAGAATAGAGTAAGGTTAGAAACATCATGTAGGAAATCCAATAGAAATGGTTATAAAAAGTCAGGAGACAATTTCTATGGCTTCTCTGTGTCACTGGAGCCCATTCTATTACTGTTTAGTTCTGAAATACCCTTCTTGCTTCGGACTGAGGAAATATACTAAAGGAATGCCAATTGTCCACTAATTGTTTCTCTTCTCTGACTATTTTTGGACTAGTTGTAGCAACCGAGACCAGGTGAAAGAAGAATATATTATTAGCAAAATAAACAAATAGACAAACAACCCAAAACCACCAACTTCCTTGCTATTTCTCTCTCCTTCTTTCTTCTTCTTCCTCATTCTCCTCCTCCTCCTCCTCCTCCTCCTCTTCTTCTTCTTCTTCTTCTTCTTCTTCTTCTTCTTCTCCTCCTCCTCCTCCTCTTCCTCCTCTTCTACCCTCAGATGTGCTCACACACACACACATGTGCATGTGTATGTGTACACACACATACACATGCACACATATATAATGCTCAGTGTAGACTTTTTATATACGTGTGGTAAAAAAAACAAAAAAAAAAAAGAACTCAACTTGAGCCATGAATTAGGACTGAGTAGCATGTAAACAGCAGAGCTGTGCTCTGCTGAGAACAGCAGAGAAGAGGAAGCTGTGCATCTCTGATAGAGTCTCAGAAATACTATTGCTACAGTTTTGAAAAAGAAATTAAGGCCAGAGAAAAGTCTTTGTATGAATTTGCTTTTACAGTATAATCAATCCAGAGTTGGCACACATTTTGCCAGTAACATTCTACGAAACAAATGCATTCTTAGGGAAATAGAGTTGAGAGGAGGATGCTTAATGGTAGATAAAAAGGTAGGCTAAGATTTGAAAAAGAAAGAATTATGAAGTCCAGACCTGGAAAAGTAAATTGCCAAAACATACACTTCTGAGGTACAGATAAGATAAGAGTTAGGAAAACAACCTTGAAAGTTTACCAATGAATGTGTGGCATTTTATTTTCTTCATCAGGGGTCTATAACTGGGTCAGACTCTCAAGGAATTTTCTTAATACATAAAATTTCTGCAATCTGCTTGAACTGAATAGATATCTGCCTTTATAAAAGGCTTTGACAACTCGGTCAATAGCATTTAGGAAATCCTTTGTTTCAATACAACTCCTCTGGTGACTTAATATCAAGTTAATTTAGTAGTTGAACAAATACTGACCCACTTCTTAATGGGCAGCTTGGCTAAATTGTACTGGTGGTGGAACAGTTAATGGAGATGTGATTAACACTGGACAAGAAACAAAATTAATATCAGTATGAAGCTGAATTTGAAGGTCCTTCAGCTAAAGCTTCTAAAAGTTCCTAGTGTCCCCTGTGTCATTCATCCACTTTCCTTCTCTCTGTTGATACTGCTAGCAGGCAAAGGGCAACAACCCATATCTGCTTACACTGCTCAGAATTAACATATGAGCACTGATCAGAATATGTAAACAATCCACAGTGATATTGAATGAACATTTTGCCTGTAAGCAAATGTTTCCCCTGTGAAACATGACTGATGAAGAGTTACTTAGACCTTGTGACTTCCTCTTCCCATCCACAATGCCTGAGGCATGGTCCTTACCAGTTAGTTATTTAGGTTCTCATGTTAGGGAACTTTTAATGAAGAAAGAGTCTGGATTGCCTTTTCATCCTGCCACATGTTATGGTACACATACTCTTGTTTTATAAATGTTTATTAAAACTGTCAGTTACTTGATATCAAAAATGGCACTTCTATTCTTTACAGCTCAGTGACTCACAGAAACTTATCCTTTGACTCATCCATACACTAAAACGTTTTCACACATTTAAAACAAAGTTCTAGAAATAAAAATGTATTCTATTTGTATTCTTTCCAAAATTAGTCCAAGAAGTAGGTACAATAAAGTAGCCTGTAAAGGAACAGCACTCTCCAGATGGTGGAAGGAAAGCAGGGCAGGTCCACATGCCCCCCTCACCCTGCCTGGTCTGCATCTGCAGTATGACTTGACTTTGGCCTCAAAGCTAGAGACTTTTCACTGGCTTTTGCATCCACTGAAGTAGGAATTAAATGGGAAATCGCAGTTTGTGTTAGTGCTCAGACTGGAAAACACTTGCTTTTCTCTTTTGTGGCTATCTCAACCATCTATGCTAATTTTCTTTTTCACTTACTTCCAACAGTGAAACCAATCCTGAATTCTGCTGTCCTATCGGGGTAGAAAAGAAAGGCTGAGGACATTGTGAGGTCATAGGAAGGGAAGGAGCCTCTTGCCAGAGTCCAAGAGTCAACAATTCCAGGAAAAATGAACAACATGTGATCTACTTTTTTTTTTTTTAACTTGGAAGAGTAGGGATACTGGAGGAATTAAGAATATCTCAGGGAAAGAGTCTGCGAGACTTGCAGCACCAGTTAGAGGTGTCACTCATAAGAGTTACCTTAACTTTGCATAACAGTTGGAAATAAATTTCACTATGTTACTTTATTAAGACATTGTGTTATGAAAGTGTTTTTTTCCTCCCTTGGCTCCCATATCCTTTTTTTTTTTATCAGACTTTAACCACAAGCTCTTATAACATTTAGACTGTGATATCAAACACTCCTACACTAGGAGGCCTTTGCTCATGCTTCTCTCACTGCCAAGGATGCTCATCCAGTCTACTCACAAATCTCACGGATTCCCATTCAGGATTGAGATCTCAGATTAATGGTACACTATATATTAGGTTTTTCACATGTGTGTAGGAAAACCAGTTTTTCATAAAAGCCATTACGTTTTGTATCATATTAAAAGCGAAAACTACAGGTACTTTCAATTTGTTTGTTCCAATCTAGTAAAATATTTACTGATATCCACACATATTTTATGAAGCTTTTCCTGTAGTAGTTTCCACATGTCTTGCTTGAAAGGTCTTGAGAGTTATTTTTCCCTCTTCATATTCCCTCTTCTACCCTATCTTCTACTTGTCCACAAAGCTTTATATTTCCTGTTCCATTATTCCTCTTTAACCCTTTACTGCAGTGCATTCTTTTCCCCCTCCTTTAGACATTCTTCCTTTTGGCTCCTTAGTAATGTTCTGATCTTCATAGTATTCCAGATGAAATATATCCGAAGATTCAAAGCTAATATGCTCAAATGAGAGAACACTTGTGTCATTTGCCTTTCTCAGTGTAGACGACCTTACTCATATCCACCCATTTATCTGTGATTGTCACACTTTCATTTTTCTTAATTTTTGAATATTATTCCATAAATGTGAATGTAGCACATTTTTTATTATACATTCATCAGTTGATAGACATCTAAAGAACAAGAGACTCCAGAATGCTCACACACACACACTCATGCACACAGCCCTCCCAAGGTTCAGGGATCATAGCAAATGATGCTGTGTAGAGAAGGTAAGACTACAGGGAAACCTCGATGCAGAACAGGGATGCTATGCATAGGAACTCACATTGGCTGTGACAGATTGTGCAGAACATGTGGCAGACCAAACTGCAACATGGAGAAAGGAGTTTGGCACACAGTTCCACATCTAGCCATGGAACAATTGACAGTTGTTAGCCTGGGGAAGGTAGGGTAAGTTTTCTGTAAGAATATAGCTCCAATTAAATTGACAGGGCTCTAGGAGAAGACCATAGACACATCCAATAATATTTGGAGTTAAACAAATTGCTCTTTAAGGGTTTGAATAAAAGGACACAAAGTGGGGTGGGTAGGGAAGGCATTCTGGGAAGATCCAGGAAGAATTGAGGGTGAAACATGGACAAATTGTGTTGTGAAAGTTTTTGTAATGGTCTCTGCAGTTACTCCAGGATATGCACTCACATCTGATGATTTGAAACTATGAACCTTAAACGAGTCTCTTTGTGGGTCCTGATTATCTCACCCAATATAATCTTTCCTAGTTCAATCCAAATTTTCTTTTTCTTTACAGCTGAATAGTGTTTAACAGTATAAATGTGCAGGGGTGACCAGACTGGCCTCGAACTCACAGAGGTCCACCTCTGCCTCCTGAGTGCTGGGATTACTGGAGTGTGCCACCTCCAGTTGGCTCCATTTCCATCTTTTGTGACTCCCACTGACTTACAAAACTTCTCTCTTCCATGGACCCACAGTCCCTCACATGACTGGGACCCTAGTAAATGAATTTTATCCTCCATGTGTCCTCCACTCAGCTATCTCTAGATTTGCTCTTACTACTACTACTGCCTAGGGATTCAGCTCTTTGGTGTGGTCCCAGGGTCCCTGTATTTCATCTTCATCCATTATGACATCCACGAATACAGATCCACTGTCTCCCAGAGACTGCATGGCAGCTACCAACTTTGCTAGGAAGAGAGTGAGCAACAGCACTGAAATAAAGGAATACCTACACAAGAAAAATCAGACTAAGTTTCTATGTGAGAAATACTGCAAACAACATAATTGCAGACGCTTAGATTACAGTGCAAAAATATGAATATGAGAAAACAAAACAATATACTTCTTCCAGAAGCCAGCAAATCTATTGTAATAGGCCTTGAAAAAGCAATTATTAACAAATACACATAAATGAATATAGTTAATATTTTTTTAGAAAAGGTGTCATTGTGTATCCCTGGTTGGCCTGGAACTCACAATATAAACCAGATTGATCTCAAACTCACAAGCCTGTCTCTGCTTCTCAAGTGATGAGGTTAAAGGTGTGCACCATCTTGCCTGACTAAAAAATAAAAAAAAGCATAAATGATGTGAAGGCAGGCCCATCAAGCTAATCCTTGAGTTTATAATGGAGTCCAGATAGGTCATGGGACTGAAGAAAAGCTACTACTATCATTCTGCTAAGGGAAGACAGCAATACAATGACTCCTAGTGACATACTCTTATACCCATAGATCAGTGACTAAATCAAATTCACCAGGGAAGCTCTTTCTTGCAGTAAATGGTGATTAACACAGAGACACACACCTGAACAATGCAGTGCAGAATGTGAAAGATTTTGGAACATTCTATTCTAACTGGAATATCTTTATCAAAACCCTTCCCTCCTCAGGAATCAGGAGGTGGCAAGATTGAAAGAGTCAAGGTTTGATAAACACATTGATTTTAAGTAAACAAGATTCATAAAACTGAATTATTAGTACATTTATAATGTTAACATCAGTCTCCTCTCATATTGATGAAGACCAATTCTTCAAGTTCATTTATAAAAGCCCTATTTGCCCATTTCAGTGAATATGTGGCCCATTTTATTTCCTCATTTCATTTTTGCTTATATCCAAGTTTCTTTTCTATTTTTTCTTTTTCATCCAAATTAGGTTAACACTATCAATTATTCAGTCAATAAATACATTTTATATCATAATGGTAAAATTTATCTGAAAAAAATTACCTTCACCCCTCCCCCACTCAATTAAGTAGTAATTTTCATTTTAACCGTTACTGCCAGTGGAAGTGTTAAGGTTTCAAAAGCCTGAAAAGAAATAGCAATTTCTTCCACTTTGGCTGATTGAAAGAAGCTGCTTTTGTTACAGGTCATTTAAATCACGAACACCTACAGTGTTTAAACTTTGTTCCAAATAGCAGTTTGTATTTTCAAACTATTTATGGCATGCAATTTCATTTCAGGAATAACAACTGCAAATTATGGACAAAATGCCAGGAGAAGTGTATGCAAGAGCACAAAATAGCAGGGAATAATGAAGCCTGAATCCAGTGGACCTAAAAGTTTATTCAGTCTCAAATTAAGTAACACATAAATGGTCAGACACCTGCTCATACTCAACCATTTTGTCAAAATAGCTGTCCTGAGACGGGCAGGATGTCTGTGATGCTACTAACTGGTGATGCATGCTGAAACGAAGATCAACTTTTTCTTACTCTGATTTGGTGCAGTAGAAACTAACGTCCTCTCTTTCTTACTTCTCTGTGGAGCTAGAGAGAAATATGGAGTCACTCAGGGTCACATTCCATTTCCACTTGTCGTTTTCCTAATCTGCTAATCTGCTTTGCTTTACAAACTGCTATCCCATAGACAATACTCTAGTCTCTCATATATGTATTTTAATGCAGATACCAGTTTATGTAACCTTTTAGAAGATGACTACCCTGTGATGCAAGAAGTGCTATCTAATTCTTTATGCCTTGATGTTTCTTAGCTTTGGCACAGACGATAACTTTTATTCCTTTTATATGTGTAAAAAGGACTGTGAAGCCATTCACTTTTTCAAGTTCTGCTTTGAAAATGCTATAATCCCTTTTTTTCAATGCAATTGAAAACGTCCTTAAATATTGTAAAATGTCTAGGCATTGCAAAATGTAATAAGGTCATTGAAAACAGAGTTACCTACTTTAACTTAAATGAGATAGAAACATTACCCAGTGCATTTGGAAGACACACCATAAAAAATTTTAACTATTATAGCCAAAACCTCAATTCAGATACGTAGTTTACTGAAACTGAAATACAAAGTTGGAGATCTTTAAATTAAATTGATGCTTGTATAGACACATACAATACACATTTACATATATACACATAGGCATGCATATATGTGTATGTATATAGATACATACACACACATATGTATATAATTGCACATATGAATATTTTAAACAATGCAGCTAATGAAATGTTTAAATTTTACACATTAAAAGGGTCTGGTGATAAAAATTAATTTAGTAATAATGGAGTCTGTTGATATTTGAGTGCAGATAATGTCAAACATTATATTGTACATAATGTTATGGATTGGGGTAATTTGAGTATCCGCAAGTTTCATGAATTAGAAACTTGGCCACAGCGTGGCAATAGGAGGTAATACAGAAGCTGTAAGTGTTGGAGCCTAGTGTGGACCCACTCAGTCATGGGGGTCTGCTACCTAAGGGACTAAGGTAGCTTTTCTAAGGTCATTGAAATCTTATGAGACTGCGCTTTTCTACAAACCCAAGCCAGCCTCTCAGTCTGGATCTTCCCATATGCACTGTGTGATTTGCCTTGGGGCTCTTGTTAGAACTGTCACTGTACTGGTTGGACTTTTTTCTTCCAAAATTGTGATCGGAAAAAATACTACCCACAAAAACAAGTTTGGCTATGTTCTAATGTGCTTTTTCTTTCTGCAATAAAACACTATGAGCAAAAGCAACTTGGAGAGGAAAGGGTTTGTTTGAGTTTGTAGTCCATCATGCAGGGAAGTCAAGGAAGGAATTCAAGGCTTGACCCTGGAGGCAGGAAATGAAGCAGAGATCATGTCTGAGCATTGATTTGCTTACTGGCTTGCTCATCATGGCTTGCTCAGCTTGATATAATCATAATTATATCATAATTATAACATAATCTCAAAAATAAAAGAAAAAATTAAAAATACATTTTTAGTTGAAATAGAATTATTTCCCTCTCCCTTTCTTTCTTCCAGCCCCTCCTAGACCCCCTCCCTCAAACCTCTCCATATTCACTCACCATTCTTAAGTTGATAGCCTCTATTTTTAGTTCTATACACATAGATATGTATGCATGTGTACACACAAATATTTACAAATGCAACCTGTTGTTGGTATGTAAATGGTTTTAAGGCTGGCCAGTCTGCACTGGACAACTATAAGGAAGTTTATTGTTAGGAGAAAGGCTAATTCTTCTCTCAGCCATCATTAGCTGCCTGTAGTTCTTTGTCCAGTGAACTGGGCCCTCTCACATCAATAATTAATCAAGAAAGTGCCCAACAGATAATCCAAGATAATTCTACCTTGTCTCAAGTTGAAAAAACAAAACACAACAACAACAACAACAACCACAACAACAAAACACCAACTGAATAGCCTGTATTACCTGTTTCACTATAGCACTACCAAAATGGACAGTTATTAAAAAATTGGTATGAACAATAAAAAATGTAGAATTTTGAAGCCCAGTCCCAATGATACATTTACAAAACACTCTTGAGACTAAGGAAGAGCTAAGTGAGTGCTGAGTTGGCAGAATATGTTTTACTTCTAGGACCTATCAATTTTCTCAGTTGTTTATCACAAAGCCACTAATGAAAAACAGCAATTAGTTTAAGACCCACTCTGGTAGATGCCTTAGAGTGGGAAGACAGTAACAAGGACCCTCTTCATAACTGAAGGATAGAAGGAGTAGTTCCCCCATGGAGTTTTCAGCTTTTACGAGCAGCTCAAAAAGTTCAGGTTTGTAATACTGCCTCTTTAATTATGTTCCTCAGATAATATTTAGCATCTTTTGAGTCTAGGTCACCTTGGAAGCAGTTCTCACATATCTCTGCATGCTTACTTGGCAACTAAAGGCTCATTGTACATACTGTGTTCTTGATCTGATTTTCAAGGATATTTGTCTAGGAGATGATGTTGGAAGACAACAAAGGTGAAGTTTTGTTTTCTTTCCAGGATAATCAAATATTATTTCCCTCTAAGAGCAAATTTAGATAACCTTGTGGTTTATTTTAAAAGAGTCAAGTTCCCTAACTTTGGGATTTCTCCTACATAAATGTTTGGCTCCTCTCCTGCTGCCCTGTAAGAACTGTGGGTTGAGAAATGAGGGAAAAATAAACATACTCTGCTTCCCGCAGTAATAAATTGCTATTGACTGTAGTAACTGCTTATTGTCTCTGACCTTACATTTTGTCTCTGACCTTAGAATTTGATGGCTTTTACTGGGCAGCATTGAAGACACTGTAAGATGAATGTGTTGATTGCAAGTAGGTTAATTTCTCAGATCCTACAGCCCTTGACAGTTCCTCACATTGAGACAGATTGGAAAAAAAGTATTGAGTTACCAATGGCTACAACGCCCATATATTTTTTTGAGGTATTTATTTTTTATTTGTTTATTTTATGGATATGTGTGTATACTGTATGTGTACAAGAGCCCTCAGAACTCAAAAGAAGGCATTGGACCCCCTGGAGCTGGAGTTACAGGTAGTTGTAAGCCACTGTATGGGTGCTGAGGCAAAACCCAGGTCCCCTACAAGAGCAGGTAGCATTCCTATCTACTGGTCTATCTCTCCAGCTTCCCCATATTTTTTCTGAGGAAATCTACTAACGTGATTACCCCTTCCTGATGGTGGTTGCTTGAAGGCCTGGATTGACTTTCACAATGCTGCATTTAGCCAGATGTGGAGTGACAAAGATTATTATGGGACTAAATATTTTAAGCTTTTATCAGAAGCTCAAATAGTTTGTGTTTGTAATATTGCCTGTTTAGTTATGTTCTTTAGATAATATTTCTCATCTTTTGAGTCTGGGTCACCTTGGAAGCAATTCTCACATATCTCTGCATGCTTGCTTTTGACCAAAGGATTGCACTTACTGTAAATCTCTTTTTATATAAATCTTTCTTTGGGATCATGATTGGTAAGACATAGAGCAGACATTAATTGTTGGTGACAGCATTGAAACTTAAAGATATATAACTAAACCTTGGAATGGAGAGGCATGCCTATGTATCTTAGTCATATTCTTTAATAAGTTAAGCTCCAACATCTAGGAAAACTGCTCATTTCTGAGCAATCATATGTGTCTTTTCAGGTTCTCCATGCATATTTTCTATATTGCTTGTTTCTAGTTTTTGTAACAGGACAGGGACAAACTGGCCAAGAGGGAAAAGACGATAACCTCTTGAATGAAGTCTAGACAGGTATTTATATGACATAAGGTTCAACTATATTGGACATCTAGTATTTCCTAGATGAAAGGACTTAGAAATCCTCATCTGACAATCAGGTATTAAATCTGTCAGCAAGGATGCTGGTAAAACATGAATTTAAACGTGTATTTATGTTGCATCATTTTAGAATAACTAATCATAATATACTGTAGATTTTCTATCTGTTGTACTATCACACCTGTCTATGAACTGGAATTGATATCTCTAAAGGTTAATCAGTTAAAATGGAACAACTTCAAAGTCTTTGAAAAGATCTTTAGGAAGGCAAGTGTTCATTGGTTTATTTGACTGACCAGTTTTTCATGCTCAACTTAGAGTAAGAAGAATGGAATTTATCCACAGCTCTGGTTTTGGCCATTTGAATTTTACTAAAGAATAATTTCTCATACTCTAGTATAAATAAATAAATGATGGTCTACAATACATAAGAATCTCATGGCCTAGAATTGTCATGTTAAAGTAGACATTGAATTGGAGCTAATGGGAGAGAAAGCTGATTTGACAAGTGTGTGGCTTAGCTAGACTAATAACAATTCAAATTTGAGAGCATACCAACCAGGAGTGCTTAGAGGGTCATGCACAAGACAATATGTTTGAGGAGAAAAATAATTTTATTGTTTCAGTGTTCAGTATAATGTACATATGATACAAACCAATAGAATTAACAACTCCACTATTTTTCACTAAAATAAATAATTACTGAGCTGGAAGGAGTGGAAGGAAGAGAAGTTGAGGCCAGAAGAATTGTATGAGAGAAGCAAAAAATGAATTAGTGTAATAAAAATAAATATAATTCCATGTGTTTGTACCTACCCTTGACCTTCGTTGATGTAGAATCAAGTCAGAACTTACTGTGGCCTGGGGTTGTATGTAGTCTTGACTCTTTCTATAATAATAAGATGCAGCATTCACTTCTTGTTTGATGCCTGACCACTGTGTCATCTCTTTGCAGCTGGCATTCTAATTGGTGTAGCTATGGTTTGTCTTATTGGTTTGTTTAAGTTCAGTGATGACCTGATCTTACTTTGAATTTCCTAATACTTAAGATCTCTGGGTCTTAGAGAGTGTCTATACCTGATAACTTACTTGGCCAGCTAAACCTGTAGCCATCATGCCTTATGTAGGATCAATCTTTTGTTTTCCTTTTTAACCACATTATTTGGATCTGGAGGGATTTTATGACCAAAGCCTATTGTATGTCAACTGCCAATGATCGATACCCTTTACATTGTTTTTGGTGCTTTGGAAAGCCCACAGTTGGCTTCTGGTGGTGTCCTCCCAGATCTTCAGAAAGAAACCACGTATGTTAATCACTCCTCTCCTTAATATTTCTAAGACTTCCATTTCAACATCTCTTTTACTTTCCTCCTACTTCTTGGACTGAAGGTTGACATTGAGTTGTATAGTTGTTGGACCAGAGGAAACCTTTCTAATCTTTTGGAAGAAGACAGAAGTAGAGTGGAATATTTCAAATGCTAGCTGTGGACGTGGAATTCTTGAGTTTTTGCCACCATTAGCTATATAAACTTGGATAAGGAATGTCAATTTCTACTTTAACTTTCCTATGTTTAAGTTCAAGATAATAACACAAAATGTAAGAATTCAGTGATACACAATGTCCTAGCTACTGAAAATGTACTGAGCACATGAGGCTCCAGTGTCAATTATCTGTTGGCATTACTTTTCTCCTACTTTCTGCCCAGCATGTTCTGATTCTATTTATACAAGGATAGTACTTCATGACAAGTAGAATTTTCTTTAACAACTTTTCATGTAAATCTTTATAACAGGTTGTCCTGGTTTAGTAATTAAGGATATCACATTACTTTGGAGACATTTAATAAAAGAAAAACATAATTAGAGATGCAAGAATAACCAATATGTTCATTGTTTTCCCAATATCTAACTTTACCACAAATGTCATGATTCAAATGAATAGAAGATTCCATGGGTTAAAACACTCCTCAGGGAGTAAATGAACCAGACTCTTAGGAGCTCACAGACACTGAAGTGGCAGACATGGAGCCTGACTGAGTGGTGCCTGGCTGCCTACATATATCTTAAGGTTGTCTGGATTGGTGTTCTTTTTAACTCCTAGAATTTAGAGCAGACGGGTCTCTGACCCTTTATCTACCTTTGGGGCCCTCTTCCTCCTACTTGGTGGCCTTGTCCAGCCTTGATGTAAGGGGCTTATCCCTGGCCTTGTTCCGTCTTAAATCCTTTTAAATTAGTAACCCTGGGACACCTGCTCTTTTCTGAGGGTAAGCAGGGTGGGGGGAGAAGAAAAATGAGGGGGAACTGGGAAGAGTGGAGAAAGAGAGGTTGGGGCCAGAAGTATTGTATGAGAGAAAAATAAATGAATTAAAATAATAATAATAATAAATTAAAAACAATTCCATGAGTTAATATGATCAGAAATATATCTGATGTTTCTGTAACACATACTGGGTAAGTTTGAATTAAATTAGCATTTTAATATATTCGGTAGGAGATTTGTATCTTCTTTTACCTACTCTCTTCAGTGTATGGAGGGAATTGCCGCTTCTATCTCTGCCATCCCTATTCACCCATCGTATATACTCCTACCTGAAAGAAGAAAATGTTATTAGTTTATTCATTGTCCCACATTACATCAGGGATGCTATGCCTTTAAAACAGAAACTGATCTCAAATATAAGCATGCCCTAAATAAGCTTGGCATTCTAAAAGTCATATCTTGTGCTGCTTCATCAGCTTTGAGATAGGCAGATAAGACAGTTCTGTCATATACACAGTCGTTTCAAGTGTGCAGAGGGTAGATCCAGTTTCCTCTGCCAACCTAGGCTTCCACTGTGTATGGAAGAGGTCTTAAGAAGGCAGCAGCTGACACAGAAGGCTGCCAGCCAGATTTCTCAGAAACCAAAAGCTAGCAGTGGCAAGGGAGAAATGATATGTGTCTAACGTTATTTTCATGCTTCTTTAAGGTGTCTTAATTCAAACTTATTTTTATTAGAAATGGCTTATGACATAATCTTAATAATCTGAAATTTTGAACATGACTTCCTTCTACCAGTGTTGCATCTGGCCCTGAGATGACAGCCTGGAAGGAAGTTCTCAAAGCAAGTGAGTACATATACATATACACATACACACACACACATATATCTATATCTATATCTATATATATATTAAAGTGTATAGATTTTTTTCTCCTATTTTGAGCTCCAAGTATAATTTCCTATAATAATGCTTTTTCTCCAAATCTATGTTATTTTTAAGCTAAGGGTAGGTTTCAGAAGTATACCATGATGGAACCCTGCATTGTAGTACTTCCTTCCCTCCTCTACCCATAACTCCAAGCCTCTGAGGACCTGGGCCTAGCCTTGAGCCCTGATCTCACATTCTCCTGGTAGCTAGACAAGATTCCTCCCCCATATCCCAAAGGTGCCAAAATGTCAAAACCACCTGAAGACCCGAGTTGAGACTTTGGTGCATTCCAGGGTAGCCCTCCCTTCCCTATTCCTCCTGGGACTGTCAGCTGCAGACCTGCACTGAGCACCTGTGTGCCCCAGAGCTAACTACAACTTCTGCCTTTCTGGATCTCCATTCCTACTGAGTGAGGGTCTGCCTCAAGAACATGCTAACTTTACTTAGTGTTTGTTCATGAGGTCAGAAGTTATACCTTGCTTTATCTGAACTAGAACCATCTTTGATACCCTAACCCCACATCAGCACATAGTGGACCCAATACTGAGCATCAAACACTGTCAAGTTGATACAAAATCTAGTAAGTTGAGATAAAGGAAAATAGAAATTGAATCAACAAAGATGGGCCAGATATCCATACCAAAGTACATAACCAATCACCTAATTCCAAATGCCCAGGTTCCCCCACAAAAACATAAATTTTGTGTAAAACACAACAATATGTCTCCTTAAAAAATCAATTCTCCCAAAATAATGGTTCCTGAGTAGAGCTACTTGGGTGATACTCGAAATAATGAAATACCAACTATTAATAACATCCACGAAAATCATAGATGATAGGAATAAATGCCACAATGAAAAACAAGAAAACACAAGAATCTGAATGAAACAATTTAATGAAAAGATAGAAATTCTGTAGATTTACATCATATTCTTATTATGTGGCATGGTTTTTGAAAACTTTGCTAATGTTTCCATTTGTATTTTTAATGTTTATCTAGCTTGAATAAAAGTGATATGAATAATTGTAGCTTTCATCCTTATAAAATGATCCCATGTTCTCCCTAATGATATTGTCAGCATTACTCTGCCCCAGTGCCTCACACAGTATGGCATACAAAGAATGTTTTCTTATTTTGCTACACACAGATGCTCCATTCAGAGATTAACACTCAGCAGTCACTCTCAGCAGTTTCTGAGTCTCTGCATCAACTGCTTCCCACTGCAGGAAAATTTTTTTTGGCCAAGGTTTAAAACAATAATCTAATAAGACATTAATCAAATAAGATTCAGGGGACATTTTGTAAGAAGTGGTAGAAAGAAGGTAATAGGCCAAGGAGATGTGTGTTGTCAAATGCTGCTTTCCAGACATGACATGATTGTTGTACTCACAAGCTCACAGTAGGTGTGGTTACCTTCACAAGACCTGCACAAGATCAGTCAATATTCTAGGAAGCAGCACTAATGGGACTCAGTGACTTGAGAGAAAAAGAGAGAACATGAAGATGGGAGAGAGACTTGTTGAGGGAGTATCAAGGAAGGGGGAGAAAGAATTTGGAGGTAGCTATGATCAAGATCCATTGTACACACAATGCAATTGTCAAAGAATCAATAAAATATACTCAAAAAGGAACATTAATTTTATCATTAATGTGTTAAACAATAATGGAAATTAGACAATGGAAATTCCACAAAACATCTTATACCAGTATCTTTCAGTGACTCTGGTGAAGCTATATCTATTCTTTTTGAGCAGATGTGGCTGAGTGGGATTTGATCTAGTTCCTCACCTATCTTCCTTACCTGTTTCACTACAATACAAACATATTGTGGTTACAGACAAAATTGACTGCATGATGCTAAGATTGTAAAAGAGAGACCAGTCTGGCTTTGATGTCTCCTTAAGAATATATGAAAGGAAAGAAACTGACCATTTTTCTTCCCCCAAATTATCTATCATTCTATGTTGCATGTGGTAATTCTATTCTATGGAAAATTATTAATAGAAGCTTTTCAGAGGGAGCCTACTGCTAGGGTAAAGAGTGCTGATCTTTTAAAAAAAATTTTTTCTGACATAAATGCTGAAACTGGAAAGCCGTTATAAGAAACAGGCATATATTCTAATTTGATTTCTCTTTTTGAGATTCACTCCTTGTCCTTCAGCCTCTTTCAAAAATAGTTGCCATAAGAAATGGAGGATATAGAATCAAAATGTGTTAGATGATGCATGGATAAAAAAAAAAGATGCTCATATCAATCTATTATTTAATTAATTAATATAGCCCTCCCCTGACATTATTCTTTTTACTGCTTAAAAATGACTCCTGTCCTTTACTCCAACCTGTTTCCCCTGGACCCAGCTTCTTTATTCGAGATCTAGATACCCCTCCCAAGCTTACTTTGTTGCCTGTTGCATATGCTACTGGAGCCAAGCATGTAATTTATTTCATTCTTCACTTGTCCCCAAAATCAGGAAGAGTATCTATTAAATACTTAGGAGTGCAGCAATTGCATGGATAAAATATAAATGGTTTCTGGAAGAAGAGAGTGTGATGTAAATAATCCTCAGTGTGTGCAGCGCTGGTGTGTACATGTAGGGATCCTAGTGTATGTTTTCTTGGATCTTCCTCATGTGCTGCTGGGATTGTAAGAATGATTCAAACACAAACATATAAAATTATTCAAGCAGAACTATTGGAACTTACTATTGAATGTTGAATTCTAGTTTTCTACAGAGATTAGATCTTTATCACAGAATACATTAGTATAACATTTCCTCTGCGCTACATATTGAATAGTTGCTAACTTTTTCAACATTTTCTTATTGGGGTTATTATTTGTGGAGATTTAAGTTGCCTCAGTGAGATAAATTATAAGAAATAGTGTGGCTGAGGAATTGGATCTAAGACTGTTTTGACTGTACTAACAATTACTGACAATTTTGTGCTTGAAATCCATTTCACAACAAGGACAAATAGGTAATCACAATCATCCACTCTTATTGTTGCAATTGAACGATTTGCAGCTTACAGTGACTTGGTGCTAATGAAATCGGACAATTCCTTACAGCCATTTATTTATGTAGATTTCTATTAGTCATAGTCACTAGTAACTAGTTAATTCAGGGAAGACCCAATCAAATGCCAGGATTCTGATATGAATGAAATAATACCCTATGTATCCGCCTCAAGTCACAGTATCATTTAGACTTATCTTGGGATGCGCTTATCAGTAAAATATTTTTAAAATCCAGAAGAAGTCATGTGTGAAATAGTGTGTCAGTTTTATAATGAGTATAAAATTGTGTTTAGCTATTACAAGATTTTAAATACTTTGCAAGATTATTACTAAGGTAACTGAAGAGCTGAAAACAAATTATACAGGCACTTCTTTTTGCTATTCTTTTTCATACTGTTTTATTATCAGCTCAGAATTTTCCAATATTCAAAGTGTGAGTAAGAAATGAATCACAGCCGTCCTTCATACATACCTGTCTGCCTCTTTTCAAACCATCACCACTCTTCTAACCTATGAAGTCCAAGGAAATACCTTTTAAATAAGAATCATAAATTATGCATTTTGGGATGTGCATCTTCCTTATTGATGTCTACTAAATAGCACATCACTAATCAATCCGTCTTTTATTTAGCTTTTGAAAACTAATTTTATGGCCTTCTATAGTTTACTTGAGTGAATATCCGATTTTCATTTGATTTAAATCCCTGTCTTTACAAGTCTAAGGGTGTGGGGGAAGGAGAGAGAGAGAAAGGGAGAGAGAGAAAGGGAGAGAGAGAAAGGGAGAGAGAGAAAGGTATTTTCCATCGTCTTCTCTAAAGTCGATGGATATTATAAAGATTGAGGACGGTGAAACAGAAAGATAACAGACTTCAAATAAAAGATGCTCTTCTCTTTTGCTTTCCTTTTCTGTGTTATTCTTGAGATTAAATAAGTTGCCATGTTCTGAATTGATTTGACTTAGACAGAAACAATCGCTGAGGAATAATTATGGGAATTCTAGCACTTAGTTCAGTGTTTATATCTTAAAAGTATAGTGATTTTTCACAGATTTTAGACTATGACTACATTTATTTAAGTTGACTTACGCTACTAAATCACTCTTCCTATTTTGCAGATGGGAAACCTGCAAGTTGCAGAGAAAGTGAATAAATTAAAATCATCCCAGTAGTCAACCTAATAAAACTTGAGTCTAAGTTTTCAAACTTTTTTTTTTTATATACATTTTTGTATCATTTCTCAGTGTACTGTGATTCTTCATTAGAATTTAATCTTTCATTCAGTGGATAGAATGCACAAATTATTTAACGTATTTGAGAATAAAATGAGAATAAAGCAGTACATATCTCATAGATTGTGTTGATTGAATGATAATTTATGTAAAAGAGTTGGAATAGTATTCGGATCAGCACATGAACTCAGTAAGTACTAACTATGCTACTTATGTTTTTCGGTTGGTATCATAAAACACTGACAAAACAATGGGAACAAAGGAATATGTTAGCACATGATTTCAGGGATGTCAGTTCAGTCCATCACTGTGGAGATGGTAAGCAAATCAGAGCAGCTTGTAACAGAGTCCATGAAACACATATATGGTTATACATATACACACACAAACATATATGTGTATGTATTTATATATACACATATACATACACATATATACACATATATACAGTTATATGCATATACAGTTATACTTGCTCTCAAATTCACTATCCTCTTTTCTGCTTCTCATTTCACAGAAGTCCCAAGTCTGTAGGATAAGATGATCTACATTTAAGATAACTTTTCTCTCTGTAAATGCCCAAGTAGACACACACAGACAGTAATATGCCTTACTAATCTCCTATATATGTCTGAATCCAGTTGATGTGACAATTGATGTTAAACTATCACATTAATTATTGTTATTGCTAATATTAATACACTGCTAAGCATGTTAAAAGACAAGAAGAGAGTCCAATAAAATAAGACAAAAGATACAGTTTTCTAAAATTTCTGTAACTGTGTCAGTCATTTTCAGTGTTGACTATCTATGATATTACATGGCTTAAGGATTATTTAATCCAGATCAAATATCAGAAGGTATAAAGATGGCTCAGCTGTCCAAAGTCCTTGCTGCTCTCTCAGAAGACCTGAGTTTGGTTCCCAGCGACCATGTCAGGTGACTCACAGCTACCTGTAAGTCCAGCCTCTGTGGACCCCTAATCTGAACTGTGAACTTCGTGGATACCTATACATAAGTGGCACACATACACATAAAAATATATAAAATAAAATTTAAAAAATATTAAAGAGTCATATATTGATCTATGAACAGTGCAGGATATCATTAGAAATCATTTCCTTGCTCTCTATTCTGTATCTAGTTCCTGGCCTTCCCTGCAGTATCATGCATGCATGAGTTCCCTCCTTTGGCCTGGGGTTCTGCCCTTCCATTGTTCCAGCAGATGCTGTAGGACAATTTTCATCAGATTCCTCTAGCAGCTGGTGTGAGCAGATTCAGAGGCCCAAGGCCAAATGTCGTATAGAACTTGGGGAACCCTGCTGAAGATGGGGAGGAGGGATTGCAGGTACCAGAGGGTCAAGGACACCAGTAGAACAAGATCCAAGGAGTCAACTGATGCTCATTCTTACGGGCTCACATGTAGAACTTACAGGGTCCACCAAATATGTTTTGCTGTTGTCTGACTTGGTGTTCTTTCAGAACTCCTACAGGCTAGAGTAGGGGATGGTCTCTGACCCTTTTACCTGCCTTGGGATCCTTTTTCTCCTGCTGGGATGCCAAGTCCACCCTTGATATAGGGAATAGTGTAAGGCCCTGTTCTATCTTGTTATGCCTATTTGAGCAGTAACACTGGGAAGACTGCTCTTTCCTAGGGATAGTCAGGAGTAGGGGTGGATGGGTAGGGGATTGATCTGGAGAGAAAGGAGATGGGAGGGGGCTGGGAGGAGTGGAAGGAGGGAGCAGGGATGTTGGGTTGTACAATAAAAGAGAAGAGAAATAAATAAGTTAATGAAGTTAAAAAGTCATATATCAAATACATTCAGATTTGTAAGAGTAATTGTTTTCACTTGGACTGTAACTACCTTAGCCATATTAGAGCTTGAATATATGATCCCTAGATTTAAGTTCTAAAAATAATTGACTAAAAGCCCCTACCAATAATTTAAATTGACTCCATTTTTATCTTCTTTTCTATTCAATAAAAACTCTATAATCTAGGTATCAAATTTATAATAAATTTTAATACATTTAAATATAATAAATAAAGATAATTACTATCCATATCAGCATATGTATTACATACTCATTTTGATTTTTGTTATAAATTATTTTAATTGAATTTGTGGGTTTCCAGATGAGTTAACCTAATACTGATACTGTTCTACATCAGTGATTTTCAATTAATTGTGTCTACCATTCAATGTGATTAAGGTAATTATTTCTATGATTATCTAGGCCACTGTCCATAAGAATAGAGTATAAGTCAATGCCTAGAGACACAAAGCTACAACTACAGTATATGAATTGTTAATATTTCAGTTCACTTAAGATATTTTCTATCATATATAACATAAAGTGACTCCTGTACTTAATGAATTTACAACTCCCAAACAAAAAAGTCAGATAGAAACTCTGTCATCAAAACCCTTATGACTAACCAGGTGGCTAATCATTCAGTCAAGAGCTGACAAGATGGAAAAAATTAACTTTTCAGGTACAAATGTCTTCACAATTTCAGTGCCTTTAGAACAGGCAAGTATGACAAATGTTTTTCTTTCACATCAATTTCTTTCAATGTGAAAAGAATTCCTCTAATCATTGTTTTCCCACAGGAAGGTATTCACAAAATTTTAGATCTTGTTATTGTAGAAGTGTGACAGAATCCGTGTAATTCTTGACAGCATCTTATCATTGATGAGTCTGAGTTAGTGAAGTGATTCAGCTAAATAGAAAGGGCACAGCCATTCAGACAACACAACTAGAATTTCAAATGTTTTCACAGAATTCTGCAAGTTCCTTTGTTTTTTATTTTTAAGATATGAGTCAAAAGGTCAAACCTCTAATGTTTGATTTTCTCAACTAGTGTAACTCTTTCTTCTTCATTGTTTGAAAATCTGCTGTAGTGATATGTTCCTCCTCATTTTAACAGAATCTTAGTCCATGAACCATTGCTTTATCAAACTGAAGAACAGCTTCCATAGTTATTTGTGTTTGTTCTCATTTATAACTGCAGTTTGTCAATATGATATAAAAATTCCAAGAGAACTTTTGCGATAGACCATTGTTTGAGTTTTTCATTCTATAATCTACACATATGTAAATGCCTGTTTCCTTCCAATATAACCAAAAGAAGTTGTCTAAAGTCTTTCTAATATTTGAAGGCATGTATCATGTTGTCTTGATCATTTGCTTCCAGACTCTAGTTTGCTGATTTCTTTACCAAGTGCTCTTAATTATAATGCTTATAATGATGGGTGGGTGAGAAATGCAAGTTCCCTTCTTCTTTAAATGAATTTCATTCATAACACAAACACATCTTCAGCTTAGTGACAGAAAGTAAATCTCAAGCAATCTAGATTCTCCATCGATTTTCTAATGTTCTGAGAGGTGTAAGTGTGGTGGGGGGTCTTGGGAGCTCCAGAGCATCTGGTCCACTTTGTGGCCATCTGCAAATACTGAGCTCATAGAGACACACATTCCTAGGGTACTAAGCTCAGGAATGTCAATACTGCTTCAACTTCATCTCAGCTGTAAATTATTTCAAAGGTCACTGGCACATCTACCCTCTGGCAGAAAGAAATAGTATTACTATTCTCATGAATCACATTTATAAAATAAGCCTTTTATGATATTCTCCTAAGCTCATTTGCTTAGATTCCTTGTGCCTGTGTATGTGTGCTTGTGTGTGTCTGTGTGTGTGAGGGAGAGAGAGAGAGAGAGAATATATGTGTGAATGTGTATATGTATGTGAGCATGTTTGTGTATGTATATATGTATGTAAGTGTGTGTATATGCATGTATATGTATGTGTGTGTGAGTGTGTGAATGAATGTGTGGGTGTGTATGTGTATGCGTGTATACATGTATATGTGTGTTTATATGTATATGTGAATGTGTATAAATGTGTGTTATATGTGTGTATGCATGTATGTGTGTATGTGAGTATGTGTGTATATGTGTGTGCACACATGTTTAAGTGTATGTGTGTGTGTGTGTGTGTGTGTGTGTGTGTGTTTGCCCTCAAACAATATAGACACCATGGGACTTTAGACTATTGTTACTTCATATACTCTATTCTCAAAGAGAAAAAGACAGTTTCTGTGTGTGTCTGGATTCCTCAAACTTCTCCAATAGGCCCATCATTTCTGCTTTTAATTCTTCTCTCCTCCTGTCAGCTGTAATTGATTCAGTGATGTGAGTGGGTCTTTATATTTTATTGATGCATTCAAATCTTTATTTTTGTATCTGGAGAATTATGTGCTCATGCTTTTTATTTTCCTAACTCCATATATGTATCTTAATCTAGTATAATTTGGTGAAATGCTAGAACCTCCAAAATAAATATTCAGGACTTAATTTTCAGATTAATCAATCTGTTACAATTTTTTTATTTTTGTTTTCATATTTTTATCTGTTCTTTGAAAATTCCATACAATTATATAATTTATATAATTTCTTTTGATCATACCCATCAACATTTATATCACAAGTATGTCTTAGCCAGTAAATACATAAGGAGTGTCTTACTATTATTTTCTCCAGTTAATTATTTCTATTGGCATACGTTATTGCACATACTCTTAAGTATTTAGAGAGCATATGATAATATACTTTTATCATGTTTGCCCTTTTAAAAGTTCCTCTGTTAGTCCTTTCTTCTAATTGTCATATCCTGTTACTCTGGCTTCCACTAATAATGGCAGTTTTTCTGATGCTTTTTCTTTTTCTTTCATTTTTCTCAGCAGTGTTTCTCTTACCTTTAAATTTATCTTCATATTCTCTTTATAAAGGCTTGTCAACTGTGTACTTTTAATTATCTGAATGACCTTTTAGATTCCTGCCAAGAATCTGTCCATCAATGTGTTATTATCATATACCTTAGTTTAGAAACCAAAACCCAGTCTTAACAATGTAACCATCTGGCTCTTCCTTTTCCCTTCTTTGCTTTAGTGACACGACTTTCAATGGCATTTTCAAGTTCCTGTGTCAGACATAGAATGTTCACTTAAAATCTTTTATTCGTCATATGTTTATTTATTCATTATTAATTGTCATGTGTTTATTACATTCAAGAAACCTGATGGCCAATAAATCCCGTGAGAGGTAAATCCTATAACCATATTAGCTAAGTGCTGGGATTAAATCTGCTCAGGCTGAAGGGGAAAGTGCTATTGAAAGAGAGAGTCTTATAGAAGGGTACATCTCAACAAAGTCTTGGAATAGATAAAATTATTGAGTAACCATCAGACTGAGCTTACTATAATGACAGATATTTAAGATGAGAGAATAGGAGAAACAAAAGGGCATAGGGCTTCCCAAGAAACACAACTGTTCTGTATCACCAGTGAGTAGGCTTTTAAGGAAAAGCTGTGAGCCTAGGAATCAGACTATGAGCTTTGAGAGCTGTGTTTGTGATGTTTGTGATTTCTGTAAAAATCAGAAGTTCACTTGAAATCCTGAATGCCATTATATTTTATCTTTCCTTGTTTTCATACGTATTGATATGAAGAAATAAAGAACCACAAAAACTGAGAAATGATTTTGAAATGAGACAATTCCTCTTTTGTGTCTTTTTTATAGCTATTTTAATAAAAAATAAATGTCAAGTTAAGAGGCATCATTTTAAGAAATATTAAGACAATCTTTTAAATATTTATGTTTATACACATAGACTTGGGCTGCTTTCAACCTTGGTCAGTGAAGGTTTTTTTTTTTTGTTTGTTTGTTTGTTTCTGATTTTTTTCTTCAGTGAACAGTCTCTTCAATAGTTTCTTCAATGCATAGTCTCATAGGTGCTCAAAGTGTTGCAAAGAAGGGACAATGAGTGCTCAGCCTTAAATAGGATGTTTTCTATTCTTCCCCACTTCCCCAGCAAAAGATCAGCGAGTGCTGGAGACGATGAGGAAAGAATGTAAGAGCTGGAGATGGAGACATGGAAGAGTTATAAAATGTTGTCTTCTGGACATGACATGGCTATTGTACTTTGGAACTCACAATTCTGGTTGCCTATACACCTTGGGCCAGTTCAAATGCAAGCACAGAAAGCATAGCAGTTCTCCAGGCCCCACCCACACTACTGAGTAACACTATTCCTTTGTGAGGAATGAGTGCATATGGCAACCTATTTCAAATAGGGAACCAACCACAGATTAGGGTAGGAATAATAACAAAGTCCAACTTGGTAAACAAATGAGCTTTATTAGGGTTACCCATAAGAATATGGGTGAGAGATTGTTTACAGGAGCAGAAATGACTAGAAGACAGTTGTAGCATCAAAAGTTCCAGCATGAGTGATGGCTCACGAACGTTGAAACGCTGAAGACTAATGCATAACTTACAGGCACCACAATATGTCTACTCTAGGCATTTCAGTTAGTCTGGATCTCTTCCAGACATCTTGGGTGGTCTAGGCCTTTCTAGGAATCCCAGCTTTTCTGTGAGTGTCTCAGTCCTTGCTGCTTCCATAAATACGGAGAAGGAGGGCTCTGTACATCTTCTCCATTTCAGAGACTTCCTTAAACCTCTGAGTTGTTTACTTCCTGAGTTTTGACTAGGATACCTTTAGTAGAACACCCTGATTTTTAAAGGTCTTCCCTGAAGGGTGGAATATTTAATCTCTGAGAAAATTACTACACACTCTGACAGTGGGGAGCTGTTAGCAAAGAAGTGCTGGTGAAATGATCTACTTCCGGAACACCAGTGGCCTCAGTTCCACTTCCTGTCACATGTATTCTATTACTCTTGTTCCCAATTCTATCTGAAAACATTTTTCTCCTCTTATGGTGCCCTTCCTAGTTTCATGACCCATATCCACATCTAAACACACATATAAAATATTAAAATCTAAGATAAACACAGAAGAGAAAATATATGGTGTTTGATTTTCTGAGTCTGTGTTTATTTGTTTAATATAATAATTTTGAGTTCCATTCATCTTCCTGAAAATATCTTGATATTATTTTGCTTAACGACTGACAAAGTACCATTGTTTTTTCCACATTTTCTATTTCCAGTTATCCATCTGTTGATAACTGATTCCATCACTTAACTATTATGATTAGTGCAACGATAAATGTAGATGTGCAAATATTTGTGGTACATTGGTTTCGAATACATTGGGTGTATGCCCAAACATGGTATAGCTGTATATGGTATCGCTGAACCAATACAGTAGTTTTAAGTTTAGTTTTTCTTTTAAATCTCTATACCTAACTTCCGTACTGACTATGCCAGTTTATACTCCCACAAACAGAATTAGAATACCTCTTCTCCAACAACCTCCAGAGCATTACAGGTGGGCTGCCATCTCCTCCAAGCTGTTATGTGCATTTTGGGGATCCAAACTAGTCCTCATGGTGCTTTATACTTGAATGGATAGGTGACTTTATTCTTGAAGCTATATCTCTAGCCTTTGAATATAAACAAGAAGTTATTTACCATTTTGTGGGTTTGTTTTTTGAGAACTGTATCTATTCATTTATTGACTGGAAAATTTGCGGTCATTTAGTTTTGAAGCTTGCCATATGCTGTAGATGTCAATTCTTGCCTGTTGAGGTATCACTGACAATAATTTCTTTAAGCTCTTTACCTTCTCTGTCAAAGAGATCACTCATTTCTAGGAGAAAGTGAACTCATCCTAGGGCTAAATGAAAACAATTGAAGGCAATCTATCAAGTGATTGATCAGTAAGTTTATCGACAAATAAAAATGGCTGCATCACTTTCTTTTGTAGTTCCCTAATAAAGTACACCTGTAAGCTGTGGGGTGACCCATTTTTCTGTAGTGTTTGTCACTGAGCTCCTCATCAAAAAAGGAAGTCTGACTGTTTTTATCAGTAGCCAGTTGTCTGATTGCTGTCCCTACTTGATCCTCCTTTGGATTCTCCCAGTTCCTCCCATATGTGCTGGGCATTAGGAATTACCTGCCATTTCCCAGCAAGGGCCATCCTCCTGAGAACACAACAAATGCAAATTGCTGAAAAAAAAGCAGTTTAATTTTCTTCCATTTGTGTCCTTTGTTCCTTGTTGCATGTCTTTACCATGCTGCAGGATTTAAAACCACTGGATTTTTATGTTGTCAACTGAAGAGCCAGTTAAGTTCAGAAAGATAACATGAATGGTTTTACCTTAAATTTGAAAGACTCTGGTGTCTATCTTAGGCTTAGCCTCAAAGTAAATATTTTGAACATACACTCAAAGTACATTGTTGTTATAAAGAGTATAAAAATTAAGTCTAAAGTTTGGCACTAATAGTTTTCAATACATTTTATAATTAATTTACCACATAGCAATTTTAATTAGAGTGCCTTTTTTATTTTTTATGCTTTTCAGTGATCCTGTCAACAGTATTTTAATTATGAAAGATGACAGAAATATGTACTTATTTCATTACTATTAATGGAAGATAGTCTTAGAAAAGTCCCTAACTAAAGTGGTTATCCTGTTTCTTTGTAGACCTTCTCTAGATTTCTTTACTAAATGATATATACAATATCCTGCTTTTAGAAGCTTCTTGCATTTTAATGAGTAATTATTGTTTGAATGCATCCTTTTAATTTTATGCAATAGACAGAAAATTAAAAAAAATCTTTTCACCTATTTCTAAATTAGAAAACTTTTTAGAATAGCATTTTTCCTCCAAATTAAAATTCACATTTTATTAATTATGTAGGTACTTCAATTACAGATTGTTTATATCCTACACTCAATTAAAACTGATTAAAACATATCTTAATAATTTTAGGTAATCATTAGTTTATTAGTGATTGCAATCATTTGTGAAGTTCTGATTCTCCAGAGCTTGGCAATTATTGTTCATGGTTATATTTTTGTGTTTTCAACTGTTCAACACATTATTTTTCCATCCATCTGTAGAGCTCTAGTTACTCAGCTATGAATGAGCTCTGCATTCAGGCAATCTTTATGCCTGTCATATCTCCTTGAAAAATCAATATAATGTTCCCAAAGTGGGAATGTTCATTAATGTACAACCTAAAAGAATTGAAATATACTCATGGCATTTAAAAATACACCAGCAAACTACTCTTCACTCATTGACATCATGCATGCTTCAAATGGCCATGCTACCTTTACTCAGTGTGCTTACAGTTTTTATACACTCCAGCTAGGAGTGCTTTAGCATATAGATTTCCTGCATGAGTATCCTTTCGCATTCCTAATTAGCAGCAGTGAAGAAAGCTGTGAGTAAAATTTCTTATGTTATTGTGGTCAGAAACATTGTAGAGAGAAGACAGGGGTGCAGGGAAAGGCGATCTGAAGTACCTGTCATTGATACTTGAGGTTTGATTGATTTTGTGCCTGCGGCGGTGGTTACCACTCATGGAGAAAAGGTGATTCCACTGAGGTACCTCAGAAAGTACAAAGAAATAATAAAACTTGCATAAGAATAATTCTCAATTATGGGAACTAATTGCATCCTTAGCTCCAGAAATAGAAACGTCTTTAGGTATTAATATCGAAACCCAAGGCTGCTTGTGTTATGTAACAAAAGAGGTTCTCAAGCCTAAGGATTACCATGAGGAATCAGTGACCTATCCAGTAGCAATTTCTGAACTCTATGGCAAGCTCCCTTGTATTTGGAGGTATAACATGCCTCCAAATATGCTTCCTGTGAATGAGCTCAATTAATGCTCATAACATCCTGTAACATCAGAGCCAGAATTTATTACAGTATAGGCAATTCTCTATGCACATGTATTATTAACAGAAGTAGATGTTTTTCTGGTTTTTATTTATTTTTAAGAGACTGGGTTGCTAAGACGAAAATAAATGTCAGTTTACTTATTTTTCAGACTTTCAGACAAAACCAAGTAGAGTCCCCAAGTGCCTCCGAACCCATATCACGTTGCTGGAACATCCAAGTGAACTGTGCTAAGAGGATATACATGAACTTTGTCCTCATTGACTCAGAAACCATCTCAATGGTAAGCCAAGAGAAGGCAATAGATTTAGTTGACTATTCGAGAGGACAAAAATAAGAATTTTTTTAGAGATCAGTTAGTATGCTTCTGTTCTGTTTTCTCCAGAGGGAAAGGATAGATATGCTTTCCTCTTCCATGAGTCTATTGAGATAATTAGCAAAAGCTTGTCAGCAAATTTCTTTCTTTCTCTCTCTCCCTCTCTCTCCCTCTCTCTCCCTCTCTCCCTTCCTCCCTCCCCTCCCCTTCCCTCTCTCTCTCTCTCCCTCTGTCTCCCTGTCCCTCTCTCTCCCTCTCTCTCTCTCTCTCTTCCTCTCCCTCCCCTTTCTTTATTCAAGACAGGGTTTCTCTGTTGTAACTCTATCTGTCCTGGAACTCACTCTGTAGACCAAGCTGGCCTCAAACTCACCCTGCCTCTGCCTTTCGAGTGTTGGGATTAAAGGTGTGTGCCACCACTGCCCAGCTGCCTGCAAGATTTCTTAATGCAATATGCACCCAATCCTTGTGTGCTTTCTCAGTTAATCTTATTCTCACTGTCCCTGACTCCCTACACTCCTCCTCCTCTATTCAAGTTATAAAGATACTCCAACAAATGCACTGTCCTCAAATTTCCGCTTCAAGCTTTGTTTTAAGGAGTCACACCTAAGAAAACATCCATCTATAGCTTTGTGGTGCCTAGATATAGTACAAGATTTGTGATTGTGAAAGTCTAAACCTGTGAGACTGTGGTTTGTAGCTCTCTGCATGCCCATGGGCAGCAGAGGAAAGGATTACACACAGACTCATTGCAAATGGGTCAGCATTATGCAGTCTTGTAAAGAGCCTGGATGGATAAGACATATATTTTAGATAGTAGCGCTGCTACACAGGGAATTTTAGATGTCTGGGGATACATCTTTGAAAGCTTCAAATGGATCTGAGATTTGTATCCTTGTATTATCAGTGTCCAGAGCTATTTCCACAGGACCTCCAAAAGCTTACTTTTGAGAAAGAAGGATTTGGAGCACCCGGCCGTAAAACTACAACATAAATATAAGATTTATTTTATGACTAACACTTCTCTGTTATCTTCTTTTCCAATCCTAGATGAAACAATAGAATTATCTACTGAATGTAGACGATATAGGATAGGAATGACTGATCCTTTCTCTTGTAACAAAGTCTAGGCCTAAGGCAGGTCCAAGTTGCAGACAATCTTGAACTGGATGAAAATGTGATGATTGAGCAGAAGATTGGTTTATAAACACCTGAAACATGAGAATGAAGGGTCAAAGGTTGAAGGTTCTGAAAAAGTAAAGAGGCAGATAAATTCAGGATTGCAAAAAATGCCATCCTAGAGAAGCAAGTCTAGGGTAATGGAAAATTGGGCAGATCCCAGCATCCTGGGAACAGATGGATGGGTTTATATGCTAAAGTAAACACACAAAGTTGGTCTTTGTTCAAGGAGAATATACCTGTGATTTCTCATATTCTGTTAATAGGCCAAGCATCTCTTCAGGGAACCTAGATATGAATGCCCAGAAAGAAATATCTGCCTGCCTTAATGACTGTTTTCTAAGTCTTGTATCTATGGTTTCAATAACTTGGATCTCTAGTACTATTTTTTTCCCTTGAATGTGAATAGAAAAGCAATGGTAACATTGGAATTCATACATATCCATGAAATGAACTGCAAAGGAATTGTTTCCCTTTGCCTGTGGCCTTCAGATTGCAGCTTGATTATGAAATATGTGCCTTATATCTCTGTGGGTACAGACATTAAAAAGGTTCTCTCTGCCTCATTATAGCTAACTAACTTCTTAACGTCCTCAATTGTGCTGCCTGGATATAGCTAGCCTTCCTTAGATTTTCTTAGGTTCCTAAGCAACATATTTTCATGATCATATCTGTGGCAAATTCTATTTCATCAACTCCACTATATCAAAGTTCAATTTGGAAGTGATTCGTTCAAAATAACTCCATGTCAAAATAGTGTAGTGGGCGTTTCTACATATTGCCTAGATACATTAATTTTCCTTCCTTTTACTGATGGAGAGCTTAACAAATATGTATGAGTTTTTCTAACATTTCTGACAGCATCTATGCATATATAGATAGATATAGATATAGATATAGATACACACAATATTTGTCAGTCAATTTTTTTCATACAGAAATATCAACAAAGATACAAATAGTATCTACAAAGGAGAAGAGATATAGGAAACATTTTATTTCCTAAGTGGTAGATGTCACAGTATTATCAACATATCATCACCAGAGTCCAGTAGCATGGACAGCCAACCTAGCCACATGCCCAGGAGAGGCACCAAATCATCTATGAAAATTACAGTTCATTAATTCCAAGACATATTTTGCTCGTGATTGTGTCAGTTCAGTCGTTAGACTCTGCCTGTTTCTGGATATAATGTCTTCATAATTTTCATATATTCTATCCAAAATTTTTCAAACATCCTTTAGATAGAGTTATATGTGAGAACTCATGCTTAGGAAGTGTAAGTTCATGAGTTCAATCTCTAGCACTACCCACAAGAAGAGAATTGCTACCCTTTAAATTATTTAGAACCATTTTTTCTTACTCAATTATGAGGTTTAAATAAAAGAATCACAAAAATTTAAACAGAAATTTGTAATATTGGTATTATGGAGGGTCACAGTGCAGAATGGAAGCCCTTCTAAACTTGGTTTTTATTGGTTTCTTATCATTTTCCAATCTTCTTCCCCTTCCTCTTTTCTTTCCTTCAAGAGGTTTAAGATTTATGAACAATGCAACATGACTCAGCTGTATGCAGTGTCTCTCAGTGGTCTAAATGGTAAAGGACTGGTCTGTAGAGCAGGACTTTCAGGAGGTTCTGTGGACCCTTAGCAGGTTGTCCCTAGTGTAGAGCTCTAGGTTTTCTAGAGGGAACAGACTTAAAATGAATTATGAGACCAAAGTCTCTCCTTTATTTTTGTTTGTTAGCTTAGGATATGGGAAGTTTGCTCAATTATGTGATGCACAGCTCTTAACAGAGTCCCAACATAATGGTGCTATAAGTAACTTAGACAGAAACTTTCAGAACAATGAACCCTAATAAAACTTTTCTCTTTATATGTTAATTGCCACAAGTATTTTATTATAGTTGACTACAAGGTCATCTTGGACAATTTATGTCATATCTATGCTCAGTTTTAATTATAAACAAACCTCTAACTGTATCCAAACACTTTCAATGCAACCGAGGTAATAAAATTAATAAAGATTAAATTAAAAAATCATTACATGTATTGTTATTACACTATATTCTATATTATTATTTCAAACATAGCATGCCTTTATCATCATTTGTCATATATATTAGAAGATGGCTAATATTATCTAAAATTATGTAAATATACTGAGTATCATGGTATGTTTACATCTATCTTAACCAACATTTACACATACCAATTCAATGACTCGAATTTGTAAGGCTTATTTGCAAATGCACTTCTTTTTTATTTTGTGGCATGTTGAAATCAAAAATTTTAAACCAGTCATTTGAAAAAAGCTTAAATATGTTTATAGCTCAACAATTATTATGAATAGCCACCTGTAGTAGTAAGGTCAGAATGAGCCACCTGATAGTAGTCGTGGAGGTCAACAATTATTATGAATGAGCCACCTGATAGTAGTCGTGAGGTCAACAATTATTATGAATGAGCCACCTGATAGTAGTCTGGAGGTCTAGTCGAGTTTGCAGTGCACAATACGCTATTCTAAGCTCTCTAACTGTGTACTTGCTTACTTAATGTTTATAACATCCTGCAAATAGGCAATTTTATCCACATTTTATAGATGGAAAACACTGAGGCATTACATTGACATTTACAAGATTAGATACAATGAAAACTGCAGAGGCAGCTTCCGAGAATAAATACTAAAGGGCAAGTTTTAAAGATAACATTCAGGGCCAACACAATCTGTCTCACAAGTTATCACCATAGATCTGTGCCTTTTAACTTAGATTTTAGCCTTTCTACACAAGGAGGGAGTATCCGCAAACCATCACTCTTCATTCTTTTATCTCTTTTAGGACAAACCTTCACATCACATACACCATTTGCTATACAACCTTGAAGTAGAACCAAATTCTCCTGGTTTGAACATAACAGGCAAGATGGTGCTGATACAAGACCCAGATGACTTCCAGTTGCTATGATTTCCAAAATCCAAGATTCTAAGCTTTACTTTTTAGCTTGGCCTCCTTCAATCAATAAATCGTATCCCAGTTTTCATTTCTATATTGTCTACTAGGTTTAAGTTCAAATCACATGTGTCTGTCTTCTACAGTGACACTGAACTATTTTAGATGTGACGAGCATGCTTACCATCTTCACTCTCAGGTTTCCCTTTCCAGTCTCTCTCTTCCTTTCTCTTTTATGTCCAAACATCCCAACTTTCTATTTAGTCAGTGGTGTTTTATGTCTTGCTTCCTTATACGATTCATTTCCTCAAAATCCTTCAGAAAGAAACTTCAGGCTCACAGATTTCCTATTCTGTGCTGGCCTCTTCCACCAGCTCACTTTCTTATTCTTTTCTATTACTTCCATGCTAATGTTTTACCAGTAAGTATCTTCAACCATTAGTTGAATCCAAAGCCATGTCCTCAATAAAAACTGCACCACAAAGACATACAGCTAAAATGATACAGGCTTAAGATTCTTCTTCTTTATTTCTAATTCTGTCCCACATATAGAGTGCCTTCATTGGTCTAATCTGCAGCCAACTTAAATTTCACAAATTTGTATTTGCTTAATCCTCACTTTGTTTCTCCCTTTAAAATGACCCTCTCTTTGCCTCTCTATTTAACATGTAAAACACATTATTACATATGCCTCATGACAACTTTTTAATTCACCATGATTCCTGTATAACCTAAGAACCTGGAAGATCTAGCCCAAGTTGACAAGCTGATCTGAACCTATCAATTATTTCAGTGCTGAGTGCTTGTTTTCTCCAAACACATGCTTTTCACAATGCCATGCCTCCTTACAAACTGGTTCTGCATTGACTTTATATTTCACAAAGGCTAAATTCTTTGTATAACACCAGATTGGATCATCCATAAAAGTAACCTAAAATTTCTTTTATTCTTTTCACATTTAATCTTATTTCTTTCTCTATGCTTAGAACATTAACTTCAACTCATGCTTGAATTTTTTAAAAAACTTTTGTTGTGTCTTACATTGCTTTGCATGTCTGCTTAAAACTGATTCTTTCCAACTTGACTTTTTAAAATATTTTATTGCTTAAAATTTTTATTCATGCAGATAATATATTTTAAACAAATCCAATCCAACCCCCTGCCATCCAGTTCTTCCTCTAAATCACCCGACTTTTCCTACCAACTTCATGTTCTCTTTTCAAATCTTTAACTTTTAGAAATTAAAATGCAATTTCATCATTTCACCCCTTCACTGTCCTTCCTCCAACTTCTCTTATGTTTCTCCATCCCCATTTCAAATTCATGGCCTATTTTTCCTTAACTGATACATGTCCATCTCTCACTTCTGTCCCACACACACATATTTAAAAAAAGAAAAAAAAAAAAAACTCTGATGAGTTCATTTAGCTTTGTCTGTATGGATATCAGTTCACTACAGTGAATCCTGTAGAATGCTGTAAAAGTTTTGTTTTGGTATGTATAAAATTGTTTTGTGCATTGTTGGTTGAGGGACTGCCTAGGTCTTGGTGTTTTGTATTGCCTGTAGGTATTGGGTTTCTTTGGGGGTCATTTGATTGCACATGATCTTCATGTGCTATCAGTAGAAAACCAGAGGAATTCTGAATTAATAAAAACACCTGAGCTTAGATGCTCAGGGTTCTACTGTTCCATATTGTGCTTGATATTGGTTTCTTCTGCTGAGGTCTAGCAGGGTTTGAATCTATGAAAAATGCCTCTTTGTCTTCTTTGGTGAGCCAACCAGTAGGTATATTACAATAGTAGAATCATGAGTAAACAAAAAAGATTGATTTCTGTTGTTCTCTTTTCTCTTCATGGAAATGTAACAACAGATGGTAAAATAGGTTAAAGTTGGAAGAAGCCAATTTCAACTTCATTCTTATGGATAGGGAAATTTGTCTACGAGCTTTTCTTTTAAAATCTTGGGTGCTTGGCAATAGTGTTTTCTTTGGCACTCATTTCAAAAGATTTTTCCCTCACTAGGTACTTAGTAAACTGTGGTGGATTTATTTTGATTTAGAAACGGGAAAAATGTCTTGGTTAATTTAAATAGTTAAATAATTAAATAATTAATTCCCAAGGAATTAATTAATACATTCCTTGGGAATTATGTAGGGAAAAGAACTTCAAACAACCATTAGGAACCCCAAAACAATACAATAATGATTCATTAATCTGCCATCCAGAGTCTGCTAATGCATGATTTATGACTTGTAATGTCACTTCCATACTGCCAATACCATCTGTTACTCTTCTGTCTGAGTCACACAACACTATTCTTCCTCTGAATGTAAAGTGAACACAAGCAGTGGCCGATCAAAGTATCAAGCTGAGGTTTGACTGAAAATGAGAAAGCAGTTAACCAAAGAAATAATTACTTAAACATATATAGTAAATATATAGGAAACCTCACCTGTTCACTTTTACAAATTAACCTAGTTATTGCAAAATATGTTCTCATGTTCCCATACTTTTCAGTTTGAATTGTAGGACATATTTTCTGGAGCTAACATTCCTAAAATGAACATTATTCAGGAATAACACCAGCATAAGGCAGACAGACAGTTGGCATTTGCTTATTAAAACTAAACCCTGATATTCATGATTTCAAAATTATGGTTTTTTCCCAATTATCTCCTAGGATGTTTTTTAAGGGAAGCTAGAAATATATATATACATATATATTTTACTCTATTATATCAGAAATGTTTTATAATTACCTAGAATATAAATTCCCTGACTTATTCAATGTCCTTATACATTTACTTCATATCGAGATGTTTTCAACAAATATCCAATTGAATTATTTCTCCATTGAATTTGTGGAACTCAGTGACTGCATGTGTGGGCAGAATTCAAATCTATGCCCAATGAGTATCCCCCGAAGCAGGATTTTGTAGTTTTGCTATAGAGTTTATTTTTATTTAACAGGTTAAAGTTCTAGTTAAGTTTTTTTGTTTCTTTACCTTTTTAGAATGTAAATATTCCTAAATGTGAACTATATCTAGCAACACTACAGGGATTTTAGTCAGGACACCTACAGCCCTGAATATAGGAGAGCAAGAATATGTTGTGTTCCTTCTGAGCAACCACAAGGCAGCCATTTGTTGGCTGTCAAGAGAACCTTTGATATCAACTTTTATTCTTATATTCTGGTTTTAACATTTCTCATTTTTTTAAGATAAAATATAACATTTACACTTTAGTCATTGTCAACTAGTTATCTGTGTTGGTATGTGTAGTTGTCAGACTCTAAAATTTTTCTTTCGAGGTCATAGATGAGAGTAGTACATTTTTTAATTAAGCCACTTAGCAACTATTTAGGCAAGATCTGCTGAATATCAGGCAACTTGTTTAGTACTATGGTAAAATGCTAAGCCAAATGGCAATGTCCCTACTTTTATTGTTCTTTAGGGCTATGAAATAATGAAATAATCTAATGAAATGATCTTGAAGGAATTTAAAGTCATCTCTGGATAAATATGCCACTAAAGGAGGAGGAAGACTTAAAGCCATCTCCTCATACACCCTGTGTGGGAATTGCATAGGCACAAAGTTTCTGGCCTGCTTTATGGAAAATAGAATAAATAATTTACTTCCCTTTTAGAGTTTTGAAAAGAAACCACTAGACACAGAGTTTTATGCAACTGCCTTCTTTGATCCTAAGAATCCAGAGGGAGAGTTCCCAGCTAGCAGCTATTGATTTTTTTCATTGGACTTGTCATACCAGGTCTATTGCCACCTCCATGCTGCAGAAATTTACTCTCCAAAATCCTCATACAAGTTTTATATAAGTCTTTTCAGTTTCTGATGGAAGAGTAGAAGAATTACTTGCATGTTATTTTCCCATCTACCTCAAGAGACATTGTAATGCATTCAGAAATCATAAGCCAAACATATATGTGTTAGATTTTTTTTCATCAAATGTCTAACCTAGTTCATGAGAACCTTCAAATAGCTGTTCCCTTACACTGATCAGTGTCGATGCAGCTTCTTTGTAAGGGCTTTCTTTATCCCTGAAATTCTTATCAAGCTAACTACAATCATTTACATTATATACTCATTTTTGTGAGTCAAATATCTACTAGATATTATTATGAGTGTCTCGAAGGCAATAATTAACTTAATCTTTATAAGGCATTTGATGTCATGTGCTAAAATGGTTTGCATTGTAAAAAGACTAACGACAAGAAGAATTTAGCAACTTAAAGAAATGACATATAAATTATGCTTAGATTTAAACTCAGAGTTTTAGGCTCCCAATATTGAAAATACTATTAAATTTTCTCTCATTATAACTTGGCTCATGCTCTTGATGTGTAACTTGTCCTCAGGTTTGGTTTCTTCCTACATTTTTCTGACTGGCTCTTTATCCTATGGTTTTAGTCCTTGACAAATTTTAATTCATACCAGTTTGGCAAACAACAAAGGAATTGTACTACATTAATAATGGTGTTGGGACAAAGGAAATATCTTAGTTTGTAATATTCTTGTCCTGCAAGCATGAGACTTTGAGTTTAAATCCAAGAACACACATAAAAGCCAGATGCAGTAGTATGCATCCATAGTCCTAGAGCTCCTATGATAAGAAGGGAGGCAGGATGGGAGAATTCCTGGAAACTTGAGGGCCAGCTATCTTGGCATATGCAGAGGCAAATAAAAGAGAAATTTTGATCTCCAACAAGGTAGAGAGGAAGAATCAACATCTGGGGTTATCCTTTAATTTCCAAACGTACACTGTGGCATGTGCATGCACACACACACACACACACACACACACACAACACACACACACACACACAAATGCCTATACACATATATGAATTTGATAATTAATACAATAGTGCTGTTGTCGGAAACTCTAAGAATGTGTTTTCAATTTTCAAATGACAAAGTGAAAAGAGGCTATAAATAGAATAAACGAGTTGCCCAGGATTGTAATAACAGGATTGGAAATCCTAAATTCTCAGATTATCATCTGAAATAAATTATAATAGAGTAGTAACTAGTTTAGTTCTGTTGTGACAAAATAAAGAAAAAAAGTGAAATGAAAAGGGGTCAACATTTAATAGAACAATAATTTAAATGCTAGGCAAGGTGCTGAGTATATTAAATAAAACTTGTTGCTGCTGTCTTTTAGTAAAAAAAAAAAACTCACAATGAAAAGAATAGTGAGAAAAGTTACACAGAGTAGAAAAAAACACTGGAAAATAGTTGGTGGCTCTAAGTCAAAATTTGTGTCTCTTCCTTACCACATAATGTAAGGACTTGATAGTTGGATAGTAAGGACCAGATAAGAACTGGAAGTTGGATAGTTAAAGATAGTTAAAGATAGTTAAAGATGGAGCTTGATCAACCCATGTTCTGTGTTCTAGAGAATTATATCTTGAGTTAGTGTATCCTTCAGTCTAAGCTCTCTTTTAGTTTCTTTTGATATAGTGGAGGCAGATGGATAATCCCTCAAGACATCTTAACAGAAGTATGTAGGTACATTCTCTGGGTAAGTGTTGGTACACATCTCTCAACCTCAGTGAAAAGCCAGCTATTTTGAATCCTATGACAGAGTAAGATAAGCTTAGATAAGGAAGTTGGAGAATCCAGTTACCTACTCATTCTTCTCATAGAAAATGAAACACACACACACACACACACATATATATATATTATGTATATATATATTAATCACACTTACTGCAGTTGTCATTTAAAACCTCAAGTCTTTTACTGTTTAGCAAATAATTTCAGGGACATAGGAAAAATCAGTATCTCATATCAATTAAATATTTCCAAATATTTATTTTTAAATTACATATCCCAAAATGTTCTGCCTTTAAGAACATATCATGGCTTTGGTTGTAGATGGTCCTGACATCTTGACTGCCATTTTCTCATTTAATATGTGGCCTTGGATAAGAAGAAACAAAGTTGTAATATCAGTTGATTATTTTAAAAATTCAATGTAGAAATCAAATTAAATACTTAACATAATGATTGTAAGTGACTTTGGGTTTGTTTTATAAACATGTGTGTATATGACTATTATTGCTTTATACTTTTTAAATTTGTAAATAATCTGCTCATTTTTGCAAGTAGACTATTTATAGTAAAATAGAGTACCATGTAATAAAACTTTCTCCTTTGGTAATATATATTTAATACTGTCTTTGGGTAATATATTAAAGCCTCGTGGATTGTGTTAGCAAAAGAGACACAGTAATTTGTGAGATAAGGGACAGACAACAGGGAAAGATTAAGACGGAAGAGGAGGCCGAAATGTAGAATGTGACCTATCTTTGAGTTTCTAAAATCAGAGTCAAGTCTCTATTAATACATAATGAGCTTCATTTCTATAAGAGAGTGTGTGAGAGTGTGAATGAATATGAAAATATGAAATTTTCCCTTTGTTCTGTCTCTTGGAGGACGTAAGGCCATCTATGGATGATCTCGATGGGTAGTGGTGGGCATAGTTACTATCTTGGTGTGACTTCCTCAGTGTTGGTTATTTCCTTTACTAGAAATGGAAGAGTCCTGCTGTAGGGTAATGGGACTGATGATGAAATTCTTGGTTACTAATTTTAGCATATTTCTGTTAAATAACCTTCATATTTCAATCTAATTATCTTCAGGATCTTGATATGTAAAACACCACTAATTATATTTAGCAGATGCTCATAAAACTGCTGGAGGTTGCTGCACAATATATTTGCAGTTATTTAATTTTGTAAGATGCAACAAGTCTAACAAGAACCCTGTCATGAGAGGAGCTGGTTTAACTCCCTGACATTTTGCAAAGGTTCTCCAAATGTAGTTGCGGTAATTATACTTGACTTTCAAAATCTTAGTCTGATAAAAGAATCAGCATGGTTTTACTGTCTCTGTACAAATATATAAAACCAAACAAATGCAAACATCTTCTCATTTTTCATTATTTTCTGTGTTTTCCCCCTGCATCTTTATATCAACTTACATAAATGACAGTATTTGCTGTCTCTGGTCCATCTCTTTCTAAATCCCTTAGCCTATTCTATGCTGAAAAACTCATCTGCAATAAAGTTGCTTTGCTCCCCTGACATTCACTGATTGACAATCAGGTGTGTCAAAGGCCATTTGGGATACAGTGATGACTCAGATATGACTCACTCTTTGAAGCAGTTCTGTTTGTGTCTGGCAGTCTCTTCTACTTGGGGAAATGACCTTTCAGGAAGCAGCATGGGCATGTGCTAAGAGCTGGAGTCAAGTGAGGTCAGACAGAGATTTCTGTGATGATATGCATGAGCAGAAAAATAAAGCAGCGTTTTCTCTTGCAGTTGTTAAACAAGGATAATGTAAGCCTAGACTCAATGACATTTTGCCTGCAAGTGGGTTTCATGCAAAATGAATTCAAATAACACATTTTATTGCTAACATGTCCAGTCCTCTCTTAGTTCTTGAGAATATTTGATAATAAATTCCCTTTATGCTTAAGCTACTTTGAATATATTTCTATGACTTGCAATCTAAAGTGTTCCAAGGAACATAGCTTTCTAAAAGTTTATGTCTAATAAGAGAATAAAACTGTAGTGCCTAAATTGAGCTATATAAGTATTTCAAACTATGATTAAACACAACACTTGTATTGCAATAACGTATTACTTCTGGCCCAAGTGTTACTTCATCTTGATTCCTAGCTGTCAATGTTTTAAAGAAATCCTTCAATTTTAGTTATGGTACCTCATCTATGTATATGTTATGCAGGAAGTGAAGTTGTAGATCTTTTGGGGGGACATCAATTCCTATTAGATTTACTGAACTACTGGAAACAAGCCTATGAATGAGCTAGAAACATCATAAGATGAAATATAATAGTGTGTTGACCATACACATGGACTATTAGGCCCAAACTTTTCTAACATTTTAATCATATTGCCAAATCTCTTTCTTAATCTTTAGATGCATTAAGTTATAATTTTCTACTAAAATTCTGCAGCCCATTTATATTTGTCTTCATACTTTTATTTTCATTGTGAATAGATAAAAACTCCTTATGAAAAGACTATTTCTATTGTATTAGAATATATTCTTTGGAAATTCTTGTTTAGAATATTATCACAAACAACAAGTGACACTCTTTAAACTTTATTTGAAAAACATGGATAATAATTAAGATCAAATAATATTTAATCCCAGGACCTGGGAGACAAAAGCAGGTAGATCTCTGGGAATTCAAGGTCAGCCTGGTCTATAAAGTGAGTTCCAGGAAAGCCAGAGTTATAATAGAGAAGCCCTGTCGCGAAAAAAAAAAAAGATCAAATAATAAATTTTGATGAATATGTTATAATATAAAAATCTTATTGATACAAATGACAAATTGTGGTTTTTTTCCATCTCCCAAGAGCTGAACTTTCTTTTTGCGCAATTGTCACATCATCCCACACAGTATTGTAAAGGATAAAAGCAAGTTGTACTGATAGTAAATGAGGTATAGAGTATGTGTATAATCAAAATAAACAACCACTTCTCCTTTAATTACACTCACTGAAGAATAGGGAGACCACTGAAATGCAGCAGAAAGAACACAAGAGAATCCCCCTACTTGGAAAATTAATTGCCTAAATGTTGCTTACTGAATCATTAGGGCAAAGGTAGGCTTTTAAAGATTTGGTTTTGGGTAACTTGTAGAATGATCTGGAAAAGGATAAAATTAGATCTGCTTCCTGATGATATTAACTGAAGGAAAGAAAAGAATGAAGGAAAATTCATAAAAGTAAAAATATAAGTGTAGAAAATAAAGCCACAAGTGCTATCAGGACATGCAGATATTAGGAAATCCCACCAAATGCTACTTTTGCAAACAAGAAGACTTAGGCTTAAAAAGTAAGGATGCAAAAGATAGGTTGAATCATCTGTATATCTAACTGTTAACATGTTCTTAAAACTGCAGATTTATGAGTAGATACTGGTAAGTGGGCATTGATGATGAGTTTCAAAAGAATCCGCCTCACTTAGTATAGGAGACAAAGAATGAAAAGTATCAGGAGGATACAGAACTCGTGGACGGTTTTAGCAAACATTTGACAGGACACAAAACATTTTCAAAGTGTACATACAAAGTTATCTATTATCTACAAATACCAGAGCATCAAAATCTTCAGGAGGATATTCCTGACGCAGTTGAGGCAAGCTAAAGTTAATCCAAGCAAAATGATCTAGAGACTTCCTATGATCCCAGTGATTTTGAAATTAGCCACAATTGCTTCTCTTTACAACACTTAAGATTGAATCTAAGGTATAGTAGGGAAGCATTGTAACACTGAGCTGAATCATCAGCCTAGCAATAACTCTTAACTCATGAATAGAAGGCATTATGAAAGTGGGAATTGGAAAATGTTTTGAACTAAATGAAACTACCCCAAGAGATGTAGCTACAGCTCTTCTGGGAAGGAAATTTACTGTAAAACTATGGGATAGAAGAGAAGAACTAAGGAAATCAGTCATCTGTGTATCCCCAAAGTTAAAACAAAACAAAATAACAAAAATGAAAAGCACAAGAACTAATTAGAATAGAGAAAATTATACAAAGTATAGCATATGAAGTAGGTGGAGTCAAAAGTTATTCTCCCAAGAAAGAATGTTTAGCCTTCTAAAGATGGTTCAAGGGAAAAAGGAAAAGTACAAAGGATTTGTGTTAACACACACACACTCACACACACATCACATACACTTCCTCTAGGCTCACGTGGCTTTACTTGTAAACACTTATGAAAAAACACCACACTTACATCATTTAATACAAAGAGAAAAGGACGAAACCCTTATAGCATCGTGCCTGGTGGTAAGCCCTAGGTCAGTTTAGATCTTTGAGAATGAGAACTGCAGGCCAGTCTCATTCACCAGCGCAAAGAGTCCTAAAGTGTTAGCTAACAGTCCAGTGGCACTGAAATACATCAATACATCTGAATCTGGTGGAATATAAAGCAGAAATACAAGATTAAAATACACTTCAACAATAAAAGTAATTTACTATTAAATTCAGTACTCAATTTAGAATAAGATTGATGGAGGAAGATAAAACACTTGATAAGATTCAATATCAATTTGTATTTAAAATGGCTCAGGTTTAGAAACAATTTTCTGCTTAATGAAACCTATGCAAACATATAGTAAAGATGTTACTTAATGTTGGAATCATGACATATTTTTTTTGTTGTTGTTTGCTTTTTTTTTTTTTTTTTCCTGAGGTGGGGAATGATTGTTGTCACCATTTGAACTTAGTAGTGTAGATCTTGAATCACACTTTTTGCTATGTATGGAAGTCTGGAATGGGAGGTATTTTCATTCTCTTTTTTTGATGTAGGTTTTTTTTTGTTGTTGTTGTTGTTGGTTGGTTGGTTTTATTTTTATTAAATTGAAAATAGATTTTTTTCCTCTAGAGGAACACTTGGTCATTGATCCAGCAGTGTGGCTGCTCTAGGAAAGGATCACCTTTAAGGACCAGTGTGATGGTTATTAGATTTCTGATCCAGCAGCATGGCTGCACTAGGGAAGAAAGAATGTTAGGCTAAACCCGTCCTCTGTGCTAACGCTAAATTAAAGGGAATGCTGTGGTTTTCCCCCAGAGACTAACATAGTGATATGAGAAAAACCCTGTGTCCCTCAGTCTGACCTTTGTCTAGAGACAGCAAAGATGACTGGCCTGGTGTTTGGGAAGTGAATTATAGAATCTGCATTAATTCAAAATAAGACTTTTATCTGAAGACAATGTAGCACATGCCTTTAAGTAAGACAACTCAGAATGCAATGGTGACACACACTTTTAATTCCAACTCTCAGGGTTATAAAAGGAAACAGTCAGGAGAAGCAGAGAAGGGAAGCAGAGGGAGAAGCCATGTAGAAGCAGAGGTAGAGGCTGAGTGAGAAGCAAGAGAGTCAGAAATAGGATATTGAAGAAGCAGGCATGTGGAGAAGGGGGATAGTCAGACTTTAGTTCAGTCTCAGAGGCAGAAGCCCTCTAGGTCCAGGCTTGCATCTTGAAGATTGTGTATCTCATTATTCCCTGAACCTCCACAAATAAAAATACTTATATATTTTCCACACAATATATTCTGATCATGCTTTCTCCTCCCTGCAGCTCCTCTAGGATTCTCTCCTCCTCCCTACACACCCAAATCCATTCCCTTTCTTTTTTTTTTCTCTCATTAGAAAACAAACAAGTATTTTAAAATAACATAATAAAATAAAATAAAAACAAAACAGAATAGGACAAAACAAACAAATACACAGAAAAAAAGGAACAAAATAAAAAGTGCAAGGCACACATACAGATGCAGAGACACACATATTCAAACACATGGAAATCCTACAAAATCACACAAAATATGAAACCATAATATATAAATAAAAGACCTATAAGGTTTTGTTAAAATGCCTGTCTCTTTTAAATCCCTCCCTTCAAGGCTCAGTGAACTCTGTAGAAGAGGAGGCAGAAAGATTGTAAGAGCTGTCGTGAATGAAGACACCAAGGAAACAAGGGACTTTAAATACAACAGGAATGACCCACATGTGAACTTGGAGAGACTGGGAAAGCACACACAGGGCCTGCACAGGTATACGGCTGGTAGGTCCCAGAGCTGAGAGAGAAAATGGATTCAAGCCCCTAGTCCTATCCCAGAAGCAATCTCCAGTTGAAAACTACTTGCAAAAGAAATATTCACATCTCTCTTTTTTTTTTTTTAATGACATTTCATTTCTTCTACAAAATTCTGGACTGAAGTTTCCTCTTCAGATTTGTAATGGCTTTAATTTCCCTTAGTTTTGTTTTCTGTTTCTGTGATAAAAGAACCCAACACAAGCAACTTAAATGAGAAAGGATTGATTGGGCTCATAGTTCCATGTTGCAATACATCATTCAGGGAAATCAAGATCTCACTCTGTGGGTGACCTGGAATTCCTAAGCAGACCAAATTGGCTTTGAACTCACAGAGATCCACTTGCCTCTACTTCCCACATGTTGGAATTGAAGTCATTCATCATCATGCCTGGCTTTAAAATATTCTTACACATTTCAGAACACATATTCAAAAGTCTATTTAGAAAATATATATAAGATATTGCTGCTATCATAAAAATAATACTTGATTTTACTAGACAATTAAACTTTGATTTGTTCTTAAAATGTGTGTGTGTGTGTGTGTGTGTGTGAGAGAGAGAGAGAGAGAGAGAGAGAGAGAGAGAGAGAGAGAGAGGTGTATTTTGGAAGGTCATTCATGTGCCATGAGCATGTGGAGAACAGAGGAAATTTTGTGCACTTGTTTCTCTCTTTCTCCTGTTTAGTGAGTTCCAGACTTTGCTCTCAAGGAACTAGGTTTGTGTGGCAAGCACCTTTATGCACCCCCTGAATAATCTTATCTGCCCATAATCTTACTTGATGTTTCAAAGTACAATATAAGCACCTTAATTCACATCATAATTGTCACTTGAAATGTCCAGACTTTTTAACTATTGTTAATATTGTATATGTAGAAAGTCATCTCTTTTTATGTTTTTCTATGGTAGTGAGAATCAAACCCAGGGCCTTGTGTGTACTTGACTGGTGCTTTTATCATTGAGCTACACATTGCCTATATCTATGCCTTTTTATATATGCAAAACCACACTTCCTCTATCAAATAAAAAAACCCAACCAAGGAACATCTTTAGAGTGTATGCAGATAGCCATTTACAATGAGAAAATTCTAACAGACACAAGAAACAAAAGGTAGACGCCTGTGGAGATCGCAAACATGTCAACAGCATCAGAAAAAAAATAAGAAAGATTCAGTGAGATCTTCATTTCAGTGACTTTAAAAACAAATTGATTATCTATTTTTCCCAGTGAAGTTAAAATCCAAAGTCATATTGACTTAGATATCATGTTATAAATGATATATTGACCTCTGAAGCACCAATATTGTCAGAGAAACTCTGGAGCAACATAAAGAGTAAGTCTTAGCCTTGGGATATGTAGACTGTAGTTGTATGCTGCTGCTGGGGTGGCTCACCAAGACAGACATGGAGGCATATTCATAAGTGCAATCCCTGCTAGACCTCAGCCGAGGGAACCACTGTCATGGCCAGCACCATACTGGACATTGGAACCCCGAGCATCTGAGTTCAATTGTTTTTATTGATCCAGAACTCCTCAGGTGCTCTATTGATAGCATATTCAGATCATCAGCAAACATCCCCCACAGAAATCCAACACCAGCAGACAAGACAAAAAGCCAAGACCGAGGCAGCCCTTCACCCAACAGTGCACAATGCAATATTTTAAACTCAACTAAAAATAAATTTATACAACAAAAAATTCCCCTTTTCTGAATAAGCCAATCAAAAAATGTTGCTTCAACTCTACAACACAATTTAACACTGCATCAGCAAAACTATTTACAAGAGGAATGATCATGAGTTGCTAATGCACAGGACCAGATGAAACCAAATATCTATCAAGGTTTCACAATGTCTTTGGACAGCAGAACAACATTATCAATGTCCAGTTATCTGGGCTCACCATTTTCTGGGCTCCTCCATAGGCCTTTGATCACTTCTCTGGTTCTGACCTCTGCAACACACAGTTTGGCCTCCAGGCTCCAGCTAGCTTCATTCTACTGAAGCTGCTGCTCTTGGTCATCCCATGGTACTGGCATCTTCAGAATGCTGGAGTTCCTTGCTACAACTGGGCTGCACTTTCACCAGTAGTTTCTCCCGGGCTCTCTTCATGGTACCAAGTTTCAACATTTTTGTATGACCCCTTCAATCTGTTTTCTGGATTTTTGTGTGTGAAGCCCAAGTGGGTCTTGTGTTTGACTTGGTGTATGTTTACTTGTAGCAGTCATGAAAAAAAAAACAACATCAAAAAACAAACAAACAAACAAAAGAAACCACCAAAAAGGTTTAGATAGAATGTCTAGACAGGAGATTCTTCCCACTGACCCAGGACCTCCTGTTGTTGTCCAAGCCATGGCTTGGAGCCTAGAAGTGACTTATTTATACTGACCAGTTCTTTTCTCTGTAAAGCAAACACAAATCTAGAAAGTGTTTTCTCAGAGTCAGCACACAGAAACTGTCTTCCAGAAATGGCTGAGGTTGTTTTTCATTCTGGCAGCTGAACTTGGTACTTTAAGAGTCACCCAGGTGTTGTTCATTTTGAAGGCATGAAGGGGGTCATGGAGAGATGCTGAGGCTTGGCACTGGGGGAGGCCAAGAGAGGACATTGATAAAAGAGCAGTCTCAGTAGAAGTTGAAGGCCCAAAAGATCATGAGTGAATTCCAGATAATTGGACATTGATAATGTTCTGTTGTCCAAAGACTTTGTGAAAACTTGATAGATGTTTGGTTTCATTTGGTCCTGTGCATTAACAACTCCCGTGATTGTTCCTCTTATAAATAGTTTTGCTGGTATAGTGTTAAATTGTGTTGTAGAGATAAAGTTTCTTTTTTTTTTTGATTGGCTTATTCAGAAAAGGGGAATTTTTTGTTGTAGATGTTTATTTTTAGTTGTGTTTAAAATAATGTTTTGTGCGCTGTTGAGCAATGGTCTGCCTAGGTCTTGGCATTTTCTGCAGGTGTTGGATTTCTGTGGGGGATGTTTGATTGCTGATGATCTGCATATGCTATCAATAGAGCACCTGAGGAGTTCTGGATCAATAAAAACAATTGAACTCAGATGCTCGGGGTTCCACTGTCCAGTACAGTGTTTGCCAGGATAGTAGTTCCCTCTGCTGAGGCCTGGCAAGGTTTGCACCTATGATTATGCCTCCTTCTTATCCCTGGTGAGCCTACACAGCAGTGTACTTCTACAAATGATGCCTGCAATGTGGGAGTTCTGGTGTGGAGTATGGTGCCTGCCATAATGACAATTCTCTCTGCTAAAGTCTGGCAGGGTTTGCACCAATGAATATGCCTCCATGTCTTCTTGACTGAGCCACCCAGCAATGTATTACTGCAGTAGACAATAAACATGAGTACACACAGACACATCTCAGAAAACACAGATTCTATTTAAAATTTTAAAAAGTGCTGAATATGTTGATCAATTTTAAGTAGAGTAAAAGTCACCAGAGCCTAGGAAGATTAGGATAGTAAGAATAGAATGTGAGAGATGATAGAGCGAGCAGATTGTGAGGGAGGAGAGTGGGAATAGATAGGATATTGGGAGTAGAGGGTGAGAGTAGATCGTGAGAGAGTGAGATAGTAGATATTAACACACAGAGAGGAAAAGCAACTCTAGAGTTCCACAGCTCTGTCTCTCAAGGGAATCTCTTTTCCCCCATTTACTGAGCACTTGGATATGATTACATTTCAGTACATGCCATTGTTAAGGTGTCCTTCCACAATGAATCTCAGCTATAAAACATAGCCCTACTTTACTTGCTGAAAGTTGATAAAGATTTTCACAGAATCTGAATTTTATTTCTTTTTTAAAATAGTTTAGTTGATTTAATTGTCTTTAATAAAAGAAACCCAAGTTAAATCACTTAATTATAATTACAATATTGACTGCTCACTGTAAATATTTTTGGAGATAGAAAAATATATCTAACATTGATTGAATTTTATGTCTTTTGACAAAGTTTACATATTGCTCCCTCATGAATTTAGACACATTATTTCAATTTACAGGGTCAAGACCATTAAAGCTAGTTAATGTTAATTTAAATCACATTAGATAATTCTTGTAGTATAAAAAGCATATAAACCTGATTTACTAAGTTGAATTAAAAGAAACTCTTTTTGATGTGTATGTGTGTTTGTGTATACTCATGTTTGTGTGTTAGTGCATGTTTACAAGTGGGGTGGTGCTTATGAACGCAGATGGAAGCCAAAGGTCAACTTCTGGTTTTTTTCTTCAAGACAGCCCTCTACAGGTCTCTCAGTGATTTGAGAGTCACTAATAAGTTGGGCTGACTGGCCAGCAAATCCAAAGGATCTATGTATCGCTCCCTTTCCAATGCCAGGTTTGAGGTGTACAGTTTTCTTGTTGTTTGTTTGTTTTGCTTTGCTTTTTTGTGAAAAGAAGCTTCTCATGCTTAGGCATAATGTTTTAATGTACTGAACTCTGTCCCTACCCTTAGGCTGATACTTTTAAATAGCAATAATTTTTAATAATTGTCATGCTTTGGACTTAAGTTGAATAAATGTATCTTTTAAAATTATTGTTTTAAAAATATTTTAATTAACAATGAATCATAGCACTTTCCTCCTCCCCCTTTTCCCTCCAGCCCTCAAGTACGTTTTCTAACCTTTCTCATGTGACCTCTACCCTCAAGTTAATACTATCCTTTTCTTTTATTGTTATTTTTACACCTGTGTGTGTGTGTGTGTGTGTGTGTGTGTGTGTGTGCATGTGTGTGTGTGTTGAAAACCAGAAAGTATATTTCCTAGAGGAGACCTGTGAAAGTTCTGTTTACTAACAGTTTCAAAAGTCTTCAGAACAGCTATAGCAGAGAGGAATGTTCTATTGCAGTTCTCTGATACATTCTTATAACAATCAGGTTTTCATCACTATAGCGAAACAAGCCAACTGAATTGTAAGTTAAAAACTTACATTTTGCTCATGATTCAGGAGGTTTTAGACCATGATCACTTGACCATTTCTTTAGGCTTTCTACAGATGCAGCATATGGAGACAGCAACATGTGACTTAGAAAACTGATTCCATCATGAGCCCAGAGGATCAAAGAGGAAGAGACTAGGGACGTACAATCCCATTTGCAGTCATGCTCCAAAATACCTAAGGACTTCATGGTAGGCTTATGATAGCAGATCTTTGTTGCTAACTGGACACACCTGGGAAGAAGGACCCTCACTTGAAGAATAACGTCCATCAGACTGGCCTGTGAGCGTGCCTGCGGAGCGTTGTTTTCACTGTCAATTGATGTAGGAGGAAATAGCACACTGTGAGTGGTGCCATCCCTGAGCAGATGGTCCTGGGCCATGAAAACAAGGTAGCTAAGCAAGCAGGGGTGAGAGGCTACTGAGCAGCATCCCTCTATGGTTTCTGCTTCAAGCTCCTGCATTGACTTCCCTCAGTGAAGGACTGTGATGTGGAAGTGTGAACCAAATCAACCCTTTCTTTGCCCAAGTTGGTTTGGTCAGTGTGTTATCACAGCAACAAACAAACAACTTGTAATTGTAACTTACATTAAGATGTTCTTTCTCTTTAGAGTTATTTTGTTTTAGTGATAAACCAAAGTTGTCAGTCTCAGATAAAGGTAAGAAAACAATGCGGTTGCCTAAATGATCGGAAAGACCTGCTTTATGTGTCCTTGTAATATTTCAAGAAAATTCAAAATTTGGCCCTCATAATAATCTATAAAATAGGGTAGATTAGTACTGTTGCATTGTTGTGACAAAGTATCTTACGTAAGCAACTTAAAGGAGGAGACATTTATTTTGACTCTTAGTTTCAGAGATTTCAGCCCACCCTGGCAGCTTGAGTAGTGTTCAACAAAACACCTTAACTGTGATAGACAGAGAGGAGTGCTTGGACGAGGAGCTTTCTTCCTTGTCTTATTTCACAGAGGCCCCAGCCTACTGTGTGGTGGCACTCCTGTTCAGGGCTCAGGGCAAGCCTTCCTTCTTTAGTTAATGCTTTCTGGAAATGCTTTCACAAGCACTCCTATAGTGCTTCTTAGTGACCCCCTAGGCTCCTTTTAATTCTCTCAAGTTGGTAGTAAATGTTAATCATTACAGAGTGGTTCTTCTTTCAAGAAAACAGGGAAGTCTAGAGATCTGGCAATGCCTTTTACAATGTTACATGACTGCCTTGTGTCTGAGCCAATAAAATCCCAGCAAAGCCATATTCTAGATGAAACAAAGTTCCAAAAATAAAAGTGTTAAGTGATTATAACATCTCTTGCTATAGATTTAGAACAATAGAGTTTTCTTCTTTTTATCTTCACATGGCTTTCACAAATTAGTGAAACTTTTAAACTCCAAAGGATGAAAGATTAAGTTTCATAGGTGTCAGTCTGTGTTCACTTGGCCACATGACTCTGGGTTGGTTAAGACAGAAGATTATGGTTGTGTGAGCTCCCTCATTCCAGCTGTAGCAAGAGAGAGAGGGAAGAGAGAGAGAGAGAGAGAGAGAGATTGACTCATTGATTCAGAATCCCAATACCTCTGTTAAAGTCATAGCTGTCATTATCTACTTCTTTTAGTTAGGCTCCACCTCTAGCTGCCACCACTCTCTAATAATGGCATGATCTGGGGACCAGGGCTTCCATATAGATAGCAGTCATGCAGAGATATTTGAGATTAAACCAAAACGAATGCTCTACATTTCCATACTTGCACTGCTAATTTTAAATAATAGTAGCTGGTGATCAAAAGTGTCCTTGTCATTCCGTAATTGGTTTATTACAGAAGTTGTAATTTGAGACGGAATAGGGATTCAGGGGGCGTTTGAGGATGGTAAAGAAAGATCATAAATTATGTCAATACAATAAAATGTACGAAATTCTCAAAAAATTTTAAGCAAATAAAACATTTCACAAGACTGGCGACCTGGCTTAGTCAGTAAATTACATGCCTTGCAAGAATAAAGACCTGGGTTTGGATTCTGAGACTCTATACTGAAATCCAGGTATGGAGAGGTGTGCCTGTAATCCCAGGGTTGGGGATATGGAGACAGACAGGTCCCTGGCCAAACGAAATTCACGAACTTTAGGTTTAGTGAGAGACTGTGTCAAAAAATAAAGGTGGAGAGCGATTGATAGATGCCTGACATGGAAGCCAGGCCTCTACATGTGTTGTTTATGAAGAAATCCTCCCACCACATGTGTTTTCCCTCTGCAACTCCTCCGCCTGGAAGAGCCACAGGACCAGCCCACAGAGCACCAGCTCTAGGCGGGGTAGTCACCAGGGGACAAGGCGTGGGGGGCTGTGGTTCTTAAGGCATCTCTCTTGTCTTTGGGGGTGCCTGGTAAGTCAGCGGAAGAACGTACACAGGAACTCAGGGAACACCCGTCAGAGGGCAGTCACACTTTAACGCAGCATGAGGGTACACTGATAGCGGTACAGGCAGGGGAAAGGCCATTGACCCCGATAATGCTGATTGGTTAGGACAAGGATCCTGGGAATGGCCTCCTCTGCATATGGAGTTCTAGCTTCCCTGTTTCCAGCCTACAGGGCAGACAAAGCATCTTTGCTTCAGTGAAGCATTGTTTAATATCTAATAATTTAATAATATAGCTGGGTTCAGGCCAGGACTAAGGTGTGGAGCAGCAAATGCCTTCCATCTGCATCCCCTTTGGTTGATGTGGGGTTCAAAGCTAGCTTTGACACACTCTTAGCCCTTGGATAGTCTCACACAGATGTATATGCTCTCATGTTCACATCCATACTAACAAATACAGACAACACAAACGCATAAATGCATGTATGTACACACACTCACACAGAAGTTTTTTGGCAGCATTGATTTAAAAGAGGACTGAAACTAATTGTCATTGTTTACATGAACCTCCTATAGGAAGGATTAATTTTTTGGAGAGTATTTTAATAATTTTACACATATTTGATCTTTTCCTTTTTATGAGCAAAACCCATTTAAAATTTTTAGGTGATATGCAATTATTTGTATTTTCAATCATCAGCAATTTCAGTGTACTTACAAAGTCATTCTGAACACAGCAGGATATTCTAAAACAATCTGGATGTATTATTAATCAAAACTGTCACAACTCTTATCACCAAGGAGCCAATGAGTTAGTATCACACCGAAAAGTGCAAGTTAATTACAAGAGGGAACATATGCATCAGAAAAGGACAAATGTATTTTAAGCCGGTCTAAGTGCAGAGCATTGTGGTTCCTGGACAGCTAGTGACTAGCCTGTCATTCTTAGGATGGAAAATCCAGTGGGAGGAATTCACCTCATTTGAAAGTATTGCTTCAGAGAAGAAAAGACAGACAGACTAAATCAGCTGTTCTCAACCTGTGGGTCACAACCCCGTTGGAGATTGTATTCCCCTTTCACAGGGTTTCCTAAGACCATCTGCATATCAGATATTTACATTATGATTCATAAGAGTAAAAAATTACAGTTATGAAATAGCAACAAAAATAATTTTATGGTTGATGGTCACCACATGAGGAATTATATTAAAGGGTCACAGCATTAGGAAGGTTGGGAACTACTGGCTGTAGCTACAAGGTTACATCATTCTTCCCTGGCTTGTGAAGATGATACAAACTTAGTATCTAGTATTTAGCCTGACAATGAGGAACATCTGTTGACCTAGGGACTAGGAGGACACTCATCATTTGGATGCCTGGGTAAAGGGCAAAATCAACAGCGAGTGACATTCCCAAGTCAATTTACCTGGCAGATATTGATTTGAGCCATTTGTTTAAATTGTATTCAAGTCAGGAAACTAGCTCCAAGTTTAATAACTAGAAATCTTTCTTTGAAGCAAAGAACACCACCTTTTTCAAGGGCATCATTGACTGTAACCTCTAGCTCAAGTCAGACATGATTCCTGGTAGGTACTATATGGCTGTTTAAATGGTTGTTTGGTGAGCAAAACAAAAGTAATAGAATGATGGGTTTGGGTTGGATAGTTAGGATGGGGAAAACTTCTAAGTTTGTCTAGAAAACAAAATAGTATTTCATTATGAGAAATTTTGTTATTCTTTTATGGGCTACACTGCTCTGATCTTCTGAACAACCATATATTCTCCTAGCTAGTCTTTCAAGACAAGATCCAGGGTCATGTTTTGTTTTGTATTCAAGAATATTGTTATCACCAATGAAGAACATGGAATAGTAGTTGCATATGCTTGACAAAGAGTTAGGTTATAAATTAACTTTAGATATAAGTACTTTGTAAGATTATCTTTGAATACAATTTAGAAGTAACTTACCTCTCTGGATTTAATCTTGATGTTTTAGGTTATCTTATTTTATCTATATCTGCACTATATCTGAACTAACTATATCTGAAGTATATCTGAACCCAAGTAAATTATGAGTGAGTGAAATTTTATCTGCCTTTTAAATGTATGTGAAAACAGCTTTCTATATTTCATAAAACTACACAAAACTATCTCAATTTGTATCTTCTAAACAACAGTGTTGCTAGATTTCTATAATACTTTTATTCTAGGATAATATTTCCTTATCATGTAAGTATTTACATCTTTTGCTATTTGTTCTCTTGCTTCTTTAAAATGATTTTTAGGGGAACAGAGCAGGAGGCCAGGAGCTTGATGCCAGCCTGGGTTGTATAGACCCAAGCCTGGGCTGCATAGAAGGCAGCATGGGCTTTATGGAAGTCTAGTGAGGCCCTGTGTCAAAATGTTGTTTTTATCTCTAAGCACATTTTTATTTTTAAAAAATCATTTTAATTTTAATGCATCTCAGCTATAAAAGGGAAGCAAAGAACCAATAATAATGCAATTAATGAGAAATTCCATTGCTATGAATCATGAGGTAGTTACAACTAGGGGTTGATTAATGGATATCCTACAGAAAATCACACCTGAACTTTCTAACATTACAGCATCTGTTTTTGATTCCCTTTTTTCTTTGATAAAACAGAAATACGTGTACCAGTGTACCAGTGTCTCTGTGTGCTGAAACTGGTGCTAGCGAGTATACCTTGTACTGGCATCGGTCTATGCTGAGACTGACAGGCTGGAAATAGTTTTAGTATTCATGAATATTAAAATGCCCACTTTAAAATAATTTGGTTGGTAACTTGGAATTGAAACTTGCCATATTTTGAATATTTATGCCACTGGAAATTTCATACATTACAAACCAAGCTCCTTCCTCCCTCCCTCCCTCCCTCTCTTTTTGTCTCTTTCTCTCCATTCTTTTCTTTCTTTCTTTCTTCCTTTCTTTCTTTCTTTCTTACTTTCTTCCTTCCTTCCTTCCTTTCTTTCTTTCTTTCTTTCTTTCTTTCTTTCTTTCTTTCTTTCTTTCTTTCTTTCTTTCTTTCTTTCTTTTCTTTCTTCTCTCTTCCTTCCGTTCTTTCTCCTTTTTGTTTGTAACTTCTTTCTTGAGGTCTCAGGTATACCAACATGATTTTACTCTTTGTAAGGAATAAATGGGAATCCTACTCTTAATGACAATGTGAATGAACTTGAAGTACATTATACTAAATAACAAAGCTAGTCACAGAAACTCAAACAACATGTGGCTTCACTTGTGTAAGTTATCTAACACACTCTCTTCTGGAAGGAGAGAGTAAAATAGTTGTTCCCTTTGGAAGGAGGGACTATGGAGAAAAAGAGGAATGTGTTTAGTGTTTATAAGGTTTCAAAAATGCCAGATGAATACGTTTTACTGTTCAAAATAGTTGTATATACATATAACAAACAGTTTTGGTTTCTATTTTAATATCTGTTAAGAAAATTGAGTTTGAGTTTCATTCTTGTCACAAACATATAACAAAACAAAAACATTACAAACAGGTCTTTTAGAAGTGGTAGTTTAATATCCTTATTGTAATGATGGTATTATTGATATGAACAGATATCCACATTTATCAAGATATTTTCATTTAATATGGGTAACTTTTGTCTATCAATTATATTTAAATAAAATTTTAAAAGAAACGAAGGCACCTACAAATGTTTTTATTATTCAAATATCTATTCATAAAAATTACTATATCTGAGCCAGATAAATTTACTACTGGTTTGCATCATAGATCTTTTTTGCTTTACATTTGTAGAAAGATTTATTATAGGTTTTTAAACTTCATTTAAAAATTATTTTAAATTTGAATTTAAATTCTTTCCTCTATCTGAACTACTCTGAGATCCTCTCTGCCTCCTTCCTACCCAACTTCAAAGCCCAACAAACAAATAAAAAACTCAAACAAGAGAACAAAGAAACAAGAACACAAAGCCCACCATATCATAAAACCAAGAAGAACACTTAAAACAGGGAGTCTATTTTGTGTCATCCTGAATATGAGGCCTATACTGTAGTACAGGTGATGTATCCAGGGTCATTCCACTGGGAAAAACTTATTTTCTTAGTTTCTTTATAAAGTTTACTTATACTTTAAAAAATAACTTTCATTCTGATTTTATGATTACTTAAATATTTTTTCTTTTCTTTGAATAGAATATAGCCTTTAAGCGATTCCAATTTGGTATGCAATTCATCTTTGAAAATATACAAATATAACACACATATACAATAATAATTTTAATGAACTGCACATTTATGTTTGTTCTATTTGTGGGTGTGGGAGAAGTGGGTATAACAAATATAGAAATGTAGATTGCCAGAATTTTCTTATATGATGACCTTTGTAGAAGTCATGATTTACTTTGAGAAATATTTCAATCTATGATCTGTTGTGACTAAGTTTAATTAGTAAACTATGATTATTCATTACCCATGCTTGCTTATATAATTATTACTTCACTCATAAATCAAAATACTTAATTTTTAAAGAATTTTATGATAAAATATGTGTTAGCTTTTTATATGGGACCAAAACATCTAAGAGACCAAATTCAGGGGAAGAAGTATTTTGGTTTATAACATCTGAGGTTCAAATCCACCATGGCTGGCTATAGCAGTATGCCTTCTGTGGCGGCTCACCAAGAGAGACAGGGAGGCATATTCATAGGTGAAAATGCTTCCGGACCTCAGCAGAGGGAACCACTATCCTGGCCAGGACCATACTGGAAGGTGAAACCATGAGCGTCTGAGCTCAGGTGTTTTTATTGATTCAGAACTTCTCAGGTGCAGATCGTAAGCAATCAAACATCCCCCACAGAAATGTAACACCTACAGAAAATACAAAATGCCAAGACCTAGGCAGATCCTCATCCAATGGTGCATAAACCAATTATCTTACATATAAGTAAAAATAAAGTTCCACAACAACTGGCACTATTGTTTCTGAAGCTGTGGTAAAGTTAAACATCGTGGCTAGCAACAGGACCATGCCAAAAAACAAAATACAAAAACCAAAAAACAGAAAATGTTTGTCTCCTGGCAGGTAGGAAGCAGTGAGGGTAAGGAAGTTTCCAGAACCTTTCAAAATAATGCACCAGCTCCAGTGCAAAATTTAATACTTCATTCCAAGGCAGACATATTTCATATTCAAACAGTAGCAAATGTCTTCATAAAAACAAATTATGTATTTAAAAATTATCACTGGAGGAATGCTATGGGGAAATGAGAGAGAGGATAACATATATTTTTCTTAGAGAATATAAAGTGATTTCATCAGTTAACTCAGTTTTTCAGAGAATAATGCTAAAGAAATAATTCCCATGCTTAAAAAATTATCAGATAAGCAACTGCTGGAAAAAATTTTGCAGAGAGAATAAAAAATAAGTAATACAGACATATTAAGTGTCTTACTGGAACACCATGCAAGTGTGATGATTGACTGCCTTCTCCCTTAGACATCTGTGCACTGCAGGGGTCACTAGGCTCATCCTCTAGGTCTTAGCTTTCCTTGCTTCTAGAAGAGAATGCTTTCATCACTCAGCTCCATTTCCTTGAAGTTTTCTTGCCAGTGGCTGTCACGTGAGTTCGTAACCCTTATGCTCATTTCACAATTTCTCCTCTGTTTACTTTCTGTATCAGTTTTCTTTTGCATCCTTTTGCTTCCCTGTGTAATTCATTTAACCTTCCAGAGTACTGAAACAAAACAAACAAACAGAAAAAGAATAAATGACAACAACAAAAAAATATTTCCTCTTCCCAAGGGAGTTCCTGGTTCTTTACTCAGATATTTCTCTGCTTATAATGTCAGTGCTGAATATCCTCTTTCCAGTAGCTTCCAGATGTCTGAAAATAGTCTCGTTTGCCTGGGTTTTCTATCTTGACAATCTGCATATTATCTGTCTTGGTAACAACTCAAATGATGTCTTGTAAATTGTTCTATTAGTTCTTACAGCCGTAGGAACACACTCAATAAAAACCTATTGGTCAGCCGGGTAGTGGTGGCTCACACCTTTAATCCCAGCACTTGGGAGGCAGAGGCAGATAGATCTCTGTGAGTTCAAGGCCAGCCTGGTCTACAGTGATTTCCAGGACAGCCAGAGTTACAACAAAGCAACCCTGTCTCAAAAAACCAAACCAAAACAATAAACCCTATTGATTTAAAATAAAGGAATTTACTCTGTCAAGAAATCCAAGTGTCACCCAGGATACATTAGCATGGTAAGTTCTGGAATAGAACCTTTGCTTGCCGTTTTCAGCATCTAGTGTTTAGCTTGTTTCTTGGCTATATAACACTGATCTCTACATTTGCCTTTAAGCAACTAAAATGATACCATTTCAGATCTTCAACTTAGTTATATTTGAAAAGATAATATTTTAAAATAGGGTCAAATTCTTTGGAACTGGCATTTGGGTTAGATATCTTTTCATGAACAGAATATGGTCACTGAAAGCAGCTACATTCCTACTCCAAATTTTCTTTCTGTTACCTACATTTTCTATGACCACATATTTTTATGTATTTCATTAATGAATGAAATGTTGCTTCTGTCTTAATATTATTTGAATTACTGGTTGATTTTCTTAATAAATCACAAATTTATAAAGATGTATTTAGTTCATCTCTTTTAAGTAGAGTTTTGCACATAGTGAGTGATTGATAAATACCCACTGAACCAATGCCTATGACTGAATGCAATGGATTGTCATGGATATGAATTTCTTTGTTCTATAGGAAATGTCATTCTGAACTATTTTGTTCAATTTAGTGTAAAATATAGTCTTAAGTAGAGAATGACTAGCAAGTGTATGATAGTTTTATTGTATTACTGAGTTCAGTAATTATGCAGTAGTGACATCGAGGAAGAATAATTTAGGTTAAAGAATTTCTCATTATTTCTTTTTCTCTTGTTTCAAAAGAATCAAAGTTCAATAAACTTCTCTAATAAATAAACACTCATATCCAAGGAAGAAAAAACGAAAAGCAAACACAGCAACGAAGATCTAAGTGCTATGTAAATGTTTAGAAGTCACATGTCAAAGGCTGGCAAAACCTCATTTATGTGGCAAGTAATTGTCATTTGAGATGCCAGATTGGTCATTAAAAATTTTTGTGGAGGTGACATTTAATACATTTCAATTTTCAGTTGAAATTTAGTTATACAAGAACAAAGAGTCAGAGTAACCAAACACTCGTGTAAAAGTATATTGGCATCCACAATCACTTACCATGCCCTGCAATTTCCATAACCTTTAAAAAATTTCCCCTGGGATTTGCTGATAGGCAATCAAGTGTAATTTTCCTACTTCCCAATGTGTTCAGAATTTATTGGTTGATGTTGCTTAGGTGAATTCAATAACTGCCATTTATCATTTTGAAAATGTGTAATTTATTCACTTATTGCACCATTTACATTTATTTTAGATCAAGATTGTTTGATTGGAATTTCAAATCTCTAAAGCGTCAATTTCATCTAGGTGAAATTATGTAAAAGTGTGATTCATTTTCCAAGCAAAATCAGTCTATATTTATACTTTTATTACATTTACTGCGAATTGACTTTCCAGAGCAACTTCTGGCAACTGTTCTTATCCCCAGGTGTAAAGGCCATAATAGAAAAGCATTATGCACTCTTACATTATTGTTAGGAAGCTTTTTTAACAATGTTTCTCATTTTAGAGAATAATTTGCTTATCTAGGTCATGGCAGACACAATTGGTACAACACATATGAACTTGGGAAGGACAAAAAATGGTGGGATCAAATATATATTAATCCCTTTGCATGTGAAAGTAAATCTTACCATTTTTAAGTTGTTATCAGGACATCAATGGTGACAAAATACCCGTGGCATAAGTGCACAAACCTCTCCAGGCAATGTTGTACATTTAAAAGAATACATAAAATCTGCAGTCAAGTCCCTCTGCTTGGGAACTGAAGGAGAAAAGGCAGTAGGGGTTATTTCTGATGGAAGAGTCTGGGATCAGTGAAGTGTGGGATACATGCTATCCTACCTAACACTTTTTTCTTCTTCATATGCCTTAATCTTACAAGCAGTTATCCATTCTTCAGATTTAAAACAAGACAATTCATTATGCTTTTTGTGTTTTCTGTATTAGTAAAAATAGAATGATGTAGGTAACTAATTCAGCAAGAGTTTAACAAAAGTAAGTAGACATTTTCAAGGAAACAAGCCTGCCAGACCTCAGCAGAGACAACAGAGTCATGGCAAGATTCACCTTCAACTGCTGACATCCCCCTGTACCCTCCCAATGTCCCTCCTTCCTGATCCAAAAGGTCTATTTGTATGATGAAAGGAACCTCATAGCCTAACTCCTCCCACAACCCTTCAGCAGCTGCATTATGTCACCTTTACAGTGGGGAAGGTCAAGGTCCAAATCAGTCCATGGTTGCCTGAGGGTGGGGTGAGAGCCAGGAGATTTCCTCAACAACAACTTTAGAGTGTAACTTCAGTTACTCTGCTCCTGACCTTTGGACAGGTATAGGAAGCTGTCCTTTAACAGAAAGCAGGAACCATTTACATCTACAAAGCAGGCCTTTTCAGCTATAGCAACCACACATCCTTCCAGAGCTTTAGACTGCTGGCACAGGTACAATGATCATCTTTAAAGGTACAGGGGTAAACACACAGCAGTCAGTGAATACACTATCTAGAGATATGTTAAAATATTTCCAAACAATAGAAGGCAAGTACTGCCCCTTGAGTCCTTGAAATAATCCCATCATTCAACAGTTATCCTTGGAAAATATATTGTCTGGAACTCACTATGATTCCTAGGCTAGTCTCAGTCCTCCTCCTGCCTCAGTCTCTTGAATACTGGGTTACACGTATGGACAAACTTATCTAGATTTTATGAGCCATATTCTAATGAAGCAATATTGAATAAGATGATAAGGCTGCCTGCAGGAACCTGAAGGAGTTTCTTTGCCAGTACGGAATGTTCTTAGAAGACATTAAGTTGGAAGAAGAGGCTAAATGTTGCAAAAAAGTAGAATACTTTTGTAAAACTCTTGACTTGGGTGGGCAATTAAGAGGGAACAGGGCTATTAATAAATGCTTCACAGTTACAATGTCTAGTCATCTGTAGGAAAAGAAGGAGAAAGACAAAATAAAATCTATTGTACAAATTCCCAGATACAAGTAAGAGCATGTTGTCCTTCAAATATGCAGGGGAAATGTCCATTCCATTAAATGCTGTACAAATTAATTCTACTTTATTGCTGATGGATCAATAAAAGAAGGTCAACAGTCTAGTGAATGGCATCACTAAATCAACATTCCCTTTTCTACTTCAATGTAACCTTGCATAAGTGCATAAGAACCTTGCATAAGAACTTTTTCTTTGCAAGATAATATACATTTATATCCGCACAGAGCCTTTTCTTTTGTGACAGGAGACTATAGGATTCCATCCCTACTCTTTTACCTACTGTTTCACTTACAAGTCCATGAATAAAAGCACACCTGCATGGAAAATATTCAGCCAGAAATTTACGATTTCAAACAGAAGAAATTAAAAGCAAGAAATTAGCTCCAACAATGTTTCAAAGACTGAAAATTCAAAAAGAAAGGTTCATTCAGAAAAAGAAAATGATACTGTGGTAATCATGTAAAATGAAAATCTAATACTTATGGTGTCTATTAGCTCATACATATAACTACCCTATTGCAGACACCATTGTGAGCAACAAATGAGGTACTTTTTGTTGTTGCATTAAGGCACCATGACCAAAAGTGACTTTTGGAAGAAACAATTTATATTGACTTATGGTTCCAGAGGGAGAGTTCATAATGACAGAGGGAATGGTAGCAGGTGGCTAGAACAAGAAGTTGAAAGATTATCTCTGTTAAAGTCCCCAAAAGAGCTCAAGTAGACACTGAGAGAAATGTATGGCCATACGAAGCAGCACATTCTGGCATACCAAGGTCAACCAATTAAAAAAACCAAGGCGACTCCAAGATGCAGCTGCATGTGGGCTTTTTAAACAAACAAACAGTGGCTAGGGGATCGCTCTAATTGGTCAGGACCTGAACATTGGATTGGCTTCTTATATCTGGCCAAGTGGAGATCTCACAGGGAAGCGGAGAGCCAAAGTCAGGGCCGCCCACAAGGGGGTGCTGGTCCCCACAGTCTCTCCAGCTAGACTCAGAGCAGAGAGAGCAAACTGTGTGGTGAGACTATGACATCTTAAAGACTCTGGCTACTCCAGCTCTCTAGCAAGGCTCTACCCTTCCAAAGTTTCACAACCTCCCCAATAGGGCCACCAACTGGAAGCCAAGTGTTCAAATACCTGAGTGATGGACATTTCTCGTTCAAACCACTACAACCACAAGGGCTCCTTGGTCCAGCCCTGAAACTGCTGAAACATGCCCAGGCTGCCCAATCAACTGAACTCTGTAATCATCTGATTCAAGTGCTACCACCTTCATCAAATTCATTAAGTGCTATACTATTGAACTATATAAGAAACTTGCACTAGACCTTTATTCTTTTTATTTGCCATAAGATTACCTGTTTGGAAATCATAAATGAACATCAAGCAAGTGAGCTAACAAAGTTAAATGTAATTTGTATATTTTCCTTCTCATTAGTGCAGAGAAGAGTATGGAAGGATGGATGGATATGAGGGCTGAGAGATAGTTAAGTGAGCTTCACAACTTAAGTCCATGACTGGAATGTGATTTAGCACAAATGATATCAACAAAAGCCAAGAAAATTGCCTTATGATATTTTAAAATTAGAATGTGTCTAGGTAAGATACTGGATTCTCACCGATATTTCAACTCAAAGCAACCAATTACTACTGCTTTCTATTAAATTGAGAGTATGTTGTATATGCTATATATCTTTTGATAGTCAAAGCCAAAAGGGAGAGACTCAAAGTGAGTCATAGGCAGAACCAGTTACTGGCAGAGCTGTATAGCTCCTCTAAGCAGATTGATATTGGGACAATTAGGCTACAATATTGACAGTCCCAGAAGGAAAAGGACAATAAACACAAAACCAACTATTAGTGAAGATGCCTTGGGAACCCTGATATTTTCAAATGTCAAATAAGTAAATAAACAATTCTATGAATTTTACAACTTTGTACAAATAGGTAACTTATTTGGGGGAAAAAAAAAACAATATCAACAATTTTAACCTTTCAGAAAGCTATTACATGTTCATTCTCTTAGTTCACGTTTTAAAGAAAAAAAGTATATTTGTTTACCATATTGAATTATAAAACAATAAACTTGAATTTTTATCTCTTTTAGCACTTATTTCATGGTCTCAAAAAAATGAGAAACTTATAGCTCTGATTTTTATAAATAATTTCCCAGTCTCAAAGCTTTTCTTAACAAATGGGATTATTAGTGCAGATTGAAAGGTTGAAAAAATATGAATATGTGACAAAAACAATCATAGGTAATATCAGAGGGAGCAGGCATGTGGCATCAAGATATGGAAGCAAATTGTTTAATCAGAGGAAAAATTAATGATAAAAATCAGGAGCCCCAGTCCAACCCCCAAGTGTTCCCACAAGGGTGTATGAGAAAGTCTTCCACACGTTCCATTCTAATTCCTTCTGTGACAAGGTACATGTGCAATGGAAGTAGGGAGAATAGTTGTTGTTAGCTATATACTACACTTAGACAAAGCCCAACAAAGATATCTTAAGTAGCAACTTCCCTTTGGTTAAACCTCTTCCAGGGACATTAAGAATATTTCTAAGAATTGAAGATCAAAGTGCAGAGTGCATTCTATTATGAAACCAGGCACATCAGAAGTTACTGAAAGGCTGATTTTATAGAAAGGGGAAATGTAACAGCCCAAAGGGCAGAAACAATTGTATACAATTCCATAATCATGGCTTTAGGATAAGAATGTTGGAGACTTGCTCTCACTATTGATTAATAGTTCTGACATCATGCTTGGCTGGGTGCACACTTGAGTTCCAGTACACAGAACTCAAATTGGCTGGCTCCCAGAGGGCCCATAATTCTGTCACTATCTATTTAGAAATATTGTAGCAGAATTGAAAGGACAATTTAAAATACAACCAAAAAGGTAAAAAACAACCAAAACCCCAAAACTCAAAACCCAAAAACAAACAAGAAACCGAATCTATAATCAGGTTGAAGGGGAGGATGAGAAATGATATCATGAAAAATGATAAAGATATCATTAAGCAGTATTCTTCTCTCATGGGAGAATAAGATGTTAATCCATTCTCCAAAGTACTCTAGTAGAAATGACTCCCAAGTCATAATAAATGGTGGAGCCTTTTGATCATATTCCCTTTATTTTATTGGTAAGGGAGGAATGTCAACTGTATTAGTTTTCCATTTCTAATACAAAAATACTAGAGATAATCATATCATAAGAAAGAAAGATTTATTTCTCATTATTTTAAGTGGTTATATATAGTCAGATGACTCCACTGATTTGGGCAAATGTGTGTGGTGGAGCAAATTATGAGGGCCTGGGAAGCAGAAAGGGGAATGGGGACGGGTAATTGTCCCAATATCTGTCAAGGATAGTCTTCAAAGGAATTAACTTCCTTCCATTAGACATTTCTCCTAAAGTTCCTATCATTTCTTTTGCCACAAGATGGTGACTGAGCCTTTTGGCACATGGTCCTTGTGTTGTATCTAAGACCCAAACTATAATATCATCATGAGGTTATGAAAATATGTGAAAACAGGACAACTGTTAATGAATAGACAAGATTGTTAGCAATAATGGGTCATATGGACTCACAACAAAGGGAAGATGTCACAATCCTGGTTTGTTGGAAAAATAACTGGTCACTTTGACTACAGTAAGCATCCCCTCGTGGGATGGAGTTCTCATCACGATAGTAGATGTGTCTTATCAGGACCTCTTGTATAAAGGTTTGTAGAAAAAACAAACAAACAAACAAAGAAAAACAACCTCCCCCCCAAAAACAACAGCAACAACAACAACAACAAACTGTTTAGTTTAACTAAGAGGTTTTTTGGCTCTAAGCCATTGGCTTCCACAACAGCAGGGGCCAGTGGGAAGAATACCAGGATAAAAAGTTCTGGGGTTTGGCATTTCCCTCTGTCACCACTTTGGAGAAACATGCAACCTTCTATAGACCTCAAACACAAGATCCTGAGCTTCATGCACACACAAAAATGCTATCAGAAAATTCTGTTTATAGAACAGCGGTATGCCCTGATTTCTGTTTCCCATGACCTGGCTGCTGCCAGCTGCAGAAGGAAGAGTTGGCTCCATGATCAGGAAAAGCCATCAAAACCTGCTTCTGTCCTGATCTCAGCTGAATTTTTTTGTTTATTCCATGAAATTGTCCTTCTCTAAAGGCCTCTATTTTGTGGCTCCTGCATTTGAGCCTCTTTCTCCCTTAATTTTCACAATCTTCTCATCACAGAAGCTTATTTCCTTTTCTCTCTCTCTTCTTCCTTCAGGAGCTTTCAATTAATATCTTAATCTCTGTCCTCTGGTAGCTTCCCTGAGCATACTTTATCAAACTCTGTGAGATCTGGAGTTTTTCTTTTTCTTTCTTGTCTCCATGTTGGATTAGCTGGCGTGATGTCCTGCCCCACATTGATACACCATTTGTAGTAGTATACTTACTGGATGGCTCAGCATAGAAGACAAGGAGGCATATTTATAAGTACAAACCTTGCCAGACCTCAGCAGAGGGAACAACTGTAATGGCCAATGCCAACCTGGACTGACAACAGTGGAATCCCAAGCATCTGAGCTCAGGTGTTTTTACTCTTTCAGACCTCCTTAGGCGTTCTACTGCCATTTGCAGATCATTAGCAATTAAACAACCTCCTCCCCACTCAGAAATCCAACACCTGCAAACAATACAAAATACCAAGGCCTGTTTCCAACAGTGCACAAAAATAATTATTTTAAACACAACTAAAAATAAACTTCCACAACACTCACATGAACATACTCACATGTAGACACAAGCAGACACACACACACACATCTGTCTATCTATCTATCTATCTATCTATCTATCTATCTATCTATCTACCCACCTACCTATCTAATCTCTCCCTCTCTCAATATCTCCAGGCAGCTGCTGTGATACATAGTTTGACTGCCCACAGTTTTTTCTTTAGATGTCTGATGAAATTGTTTTCAAATATCTAAAAGGAAAAAAATAAGCTATATTTTCAGTATGATAGATTAAATTCATACTAGTTTCTAATACAATCTGAAATGATGGTGTCACATAGTCTAGCTAAATCTTTATTAAAAATTCTCCTTAGTGAATTATCCAATATATTCTTCACATTTATTCCAATTGATGGTATTTTGCCTTCATGGATTTGGGGCAGCCTATTCACTAATTTTGAATAGTTCTTAGCTATCACTTTTTAAAATATTTATTCTGCCATTTTTCTCTTTTATACTTCCAGATTTCAATTTTTAGATGTTAGACTATTTCAGAGTTTTCTTACTTTTCCCCAAGAAGTCTTAGGTTTTCTGTTATTCCGATTATCTCTTGTAGTTCAGTTGGGATAATCTTGATGATCTACTTCAAGTTCATTAGGTCTTTCTTGACTATATTTGAGTACTAACCCTATCAAAATCAGAGTCCATTTTACAACAGCTTTATATCTAGCATTCCTGGACTTTCATATAGTGATTACTTTTTTTAAATGCCATCTCTATTGCTTTGTATTGTCTATTAGTTTCACAAGAGCCTTTAACATAGGAATCGTAATTATGTAAAATTCTACATATAATCCTTGTTATATCAAAGTCATGTCTTTTTTTTTTTTTCCTGTAGTGCTGGGGATTGAATCCAGGGCTTTTTGAATGTTTGGTAACAGCTTTACCATTAAGCTACACTTCCAGCCCCTCAGAGTCATATCTTGGTTGTGATTTAAGTCCCTTTCCCCTTGTTCCTTTGTGAATCTGGGAATTGTGAGTTGAAAGACAGAAGTCTATCAGAACACAGGAGACTGAAGTAAATAATGTTTATTCTTAGAAATGAGGCTAGGCTTTGCTCTAGGTGACTCAGTGTACCCCAGAATCAGTTTAAGTTTACAGTATCCTCAGTGGACCTCAGAATATTTCATACTCTTTTAGCATCACCTTTTATGGGCTGAGGGCTTGCTTGGAGAGAGCATCTGTTAGCATTTCTACTCCATCCTCAGTCTAGTGTTTCTTAGTGAGTCTGTGCTTCAGAGATAGTTTCTTTCCACATGTTTTATGCCTTGGTAGGAGGCACTTGTTATGACTTGGCATTCTCTTGTCTGATGTTGTTGTTGCTCTTCATCATTAATTTCCCTGGGTCAGATTCAATATAGGATAGACATTTTGCATATGAGTCTAAATGTTGGAATCTTTTCAATGAATTTTTCCTTCTTCAGTGGTAGGCAGGAATTCTTTAAAAATCTATGGCTCAGATTGTTTCCTTCCTCATTCTAGGATCAGAACATTATGGTTACAGTTCTGTTTTTTTTTTTCTTTCCCTATAGTGTGAATAATTCTTTTGTTGTTCCCTGAGGGCAGTGGTGTTTTGTGCTCTTCCCATGGTGTTTTTGCTCCACAGAGGAAGTGAGAGAAAAAAAAATTGGTTAGGGATTAATGCATTTCATGACAGCTACTGATCCTTTTCTGGCATGCACCAGGAGCTATGCTTTCTCTGGAATCTTGCCCTGACCTAACCTTTCACAGTCACATAGTCATAAACCCATAGCCGCTATCTTGAGTGATTAACGATTCCCTTTGTCACAGTCATTCTGAATCATTCTGTATTTTCATTTTGGAAAGCACTTGACTTTTAACAACTTGTTAAAAATATGGTTGCATTTTTCTTACTTGTCTGTTACCTGGATGAATGATAAATCATATCTCTGTCTGACCTTGGAAATATCTGTCTTTTCTTAGACGTCTAAGTGAGTTGATGGTCTTATAACATCATCTCTTTTATAAGATAACAAACTTAAATATTTCTGAGAGCCAGGACATTTTCTGTGAGTTTTACATTTGGGAATATTTGTTTTGTCCTATGTTTTCTTTTTTATTAATAAATTTTGTTCTGTGAGAACTTCATACAAATATGCAGTACTTTCTGATTACTCTCTCTGCTCATACCATGGGTTCTTTGTGTCCCTATTACTAATACCAGGGACATGTTTTTTGTTGTTGTTGACAAATCTCTTTATTACATTCATGATGTTTTAACCCTACAGAGTTTAGCAATTACCATCTGTGTGATCTTTGGCTTGGAACTATGCATTTGAGTTTGGTGGGCTCATCAGTGAGTTTACAACTTGATTCAATGCTTCCCCTTCTCACATAACCTGTCAGTTGCCAATAGTTCAGGAGTAAGTAGCAGCACAGGTGAGCCCATTCTCCATCCATAGCTGACAGTTGGGTAGACTCTACTATTATAGGTCTAGTGAGTTCCTATTTCCATGGCCATGCTATGCACAGATTTTATTTCACATCCCTTTTTCTTCTAGCTCTGATAGCTCTTCTCCCTATCTTCTGACTCATACATTCTTTCTAGCTCTCTTCCACATGTTTTTGCAACCTTAATGGGATGGCATGACTGTCATCTTTAGGGCTGAGCCCCAAATTTTCCTTTAATCTTGACATCTTGTATAGCTCTGGGTCTCCTAGTTCTACTTCATTCACTACAAATAAAGGCAGAGAATAGCCTTTTTACCTGTAGTATAAACACATTATCTAGAAGGCAGTTTGAGGCTATTTCAATTTAGTTAAGTATCAGTAGTAGGTTTCCCTCTAGGGCAAAAACTTCATAGTTGTGAGAAGGTGATCATGTTTACAGAACTATTCATGGATTCCCTCTTGTAAAGTGGACCTCATGTCTAATCAAGGAGCAGCAATTGATCACTCCACAAACAGTTGTACTATTATCACATTAGTGGAATATCTTGCTTGGCAGACTCATTTTGCAGGGCAAAAAAAAAAAAAAACACATTAAAATAATAGTGAAAATGTAATTAAGAGGCCAACTCTTTCATGCTCAGTTTCAGTATGGTTATCAATTGTGACTTTACATAGTTCAGTTAATATTTTAGACTTTGACACCCTTTTTTGAAAAATATATATTAATCAACACTAGTTTTTAGTACTGTCATGATGATTAAATAAAAACATATATGAAGTTCTTACCCGGATCCTCCATGCACTAAGACTCACTGCTCAGAAAGCTAGATGTGATATTTACGCCTGAACTCAATTGGAGGTCATGGTAAGATGTGAAGTCTCATTTACATTGGTCAGCTATGAGGTACGTACAATAATGAGAACTATGTGTGCACAATGTTTGTTATCCTCACTATAATCCTGTAATTGAAGTATTACAATTCTTACTCCATAATTTATTAAAGAGGCAGGTGAATTAATGAGAAATTGAAGCTTACATTTTAAAGTCTCTCTTAAATTTGCATAGTTCAAGTGACAGAATTGAGACTAAAACTAAGACCTCGGAATAATAATGCTATTTCTACAACTGTATTGTGCCAACTCTTATCAAGAAAAGGAAGACATCTCTAAAACTGATGGAATTAAATATAGGACACTGAATACAGTCTAGGAAAATCTTGGAAAGAATGGGATCATGAGAACTGCAGATGGACATCTGGAAGGAGCTACTACTTAGAGAACAGACAGTCAATGAAATGAGATAGGGACTGAAATAAATGGATGAAATATGGAACTATGAGAGATCTGTATTACAGGATCTACCACAAGAAAAGAATACTATTAGCTGGCTCAGAAAGAACAGAGGATACATACTCTGACATTTTATTTCCCATAAACTCTCTAAACTGTGATGTCCTTTCATTGGCTAAACCCATAGGAAATCCCTGATAAAGAAACAAATAGAACTCAAATTGAAGGTATCAGTTGTTCTGTGATATAAAGCAGTACAAGAAGTATGAAAAATGGACCTGATAGAATATTACCAAGGATATTACCCCTTACTTTCTCTATATGCCTTTCTGGGGTGTCCATTTTCTCAGGCTTGTCTTTTGTAAATGTCTCTCTTTGATTTTCATAACTTTATAAAAAAAAAAACCTTTAAAGAGGAAATGTATGTTTGGCTTATGGATTTGGAGGTTTCAGTCCATAGTTACTTAGATCTGTCACTTTGGACCTGTGGTGAGTCATGGATACCCACAATCGAAGCACAGAGCAAAAAATGCCATTCACCTCATAACAGGCAGGAAAGCGGAGGAGGAAGAAGAGACAGGGGTGCATCAGAAGGAGAGATCTCAAGGTCCCAATATCCTCTTAGTGGCCCAAGCTCCTCCAAAAACCTGTATCTCAGGGAGGATCAATTCTCTTCTATTAGTCCCACATGCCAGTGACTGAAGCTTCACATATCGGTCTTTAGATAATTGAAAATCCACACTACAATGGGGCCTATGTCAAACAAATTCTTTTCATTTATCTGGTTAATTTTATGTTGTGTATAACTGTTAATTTTCTGTACCTTTCACTCCCTTTATATTTGTCTCTTTGGGACTGTGATCCTGTCATCATCATTATCTGTCAGAGACATAATATTGAGAAGGCAGCATCTTATATGCCAGATGATTATAAAGATGTGGCTTCAATCATGGTGGATGGATGTATCTTTCATGTGCTCTGTGTTTCCAGAAGTAAGTTATAGATATATGGTTTGCTTTGACCTCATGCTTAATTGTCACCAAATTATTAGATATAAATTCATATTTTTGTTACATTCCTAAGACATATCTATCTTCTTTACTATAAGAACTTTTGTTGAAGTTTGGATCTATGATTGTATATTTGTCTTGGAAGTTGTTTTATTATTTTCGTTTGATTTATTGGGTTTAAATAGGTTTACTGGTCATAACGTAAGCTGCAGACAAAGTTTTATATATATCTCAAGGTTATCTGTCACAGAGTAATTCCTTGATTAATATTTTGATTTAATTCATAACGTGCATTGACTAATGCATCCTCTGTTGCTGTATTTTTGTTTCTAAGCTGTCATCTTCTATTTATTGAAATACTTCCCCATATTTTGGCAGTAAAGTTCACTAGACTTGTCATTTTGTGTGTGTGTGTGTGTGGCACATTCTCTTTGTTACTATAGCAACCATTTGTCCTACTGTAATTATGTAGATTACAGTAGATCCTTGGATACAATTTATCTTTGTTTGCATTTCCTCTAATATTTATTCTTTCTACTTAAGAAGAATAGAAATTTGCTAAAGGTTTACACATATAGTTTAGCATTCATAATAATTCTGAGTAATTTTTCTCCAGCTCAGAAAAAAAAGGTTCATTATCAAATGATTTAAAGCATCTCTTATTTTATAAAGTTCTGATTATTTTACATAGTCTAAAATTGAATACATATCTGAAGTAAGTTCATGTATTTATTGCCCCAGTTTTGACAAAAATGAAAATTAACTCGTATTCTAAAGAAACTACTAATGGATTTCAAGGTATTCCTGTGTTCCATTTGAGGAATGAAGAACTGAAGCAATTCACTGGGAGCATGGAACATGGAGTGAGTGAGGTGGTTGTAGACAGTTTGGTTCCCTGTGTGAAAGTTCCATTCAACACCTAGGGTTATCTTGGTAGCCTTGTAAAATCTACCATGATCTGGTTTTGCTTTCTGCAACTACTTTATTTTCACTGTTCACAATTTCATTCTTCTTGTCCTTAATTGGGGAGTAGTCATTAAGAAAGGACTTGCCAATTGACCTTCCATAACTGATTATTAAGTTCCATACCTGGCAGGTATAATTAATAAGTTGCATTGTTTTGACTTATTATGCCTGTGAGATCTATAAAGACATCTAGTTTGCAAAGATCTGGGTGCTCCTATTAAGATTCTCTACAGCGTTTTCCTGGTCTGAAGTTTCTGCTTTGCACTAATGTTAGTTCAGTGGATATTGTTTGTGTGCACAAATGAAAGTTATGGTGGTAGAAATACTTAACTAATTATGAAAAGATAATTTAGGGAAAACTCCAGCTAATTTTTAAAAATTTGCTTGCAATTCCTAAAATGTGTAGTTCAGACACAGGGTAAACTAATAAGTATGAGTTTCATAAAAAGGGAGGTACATACCTTTAAATTGTGTAGACAGGTAAATGGTTATTCATGTATGTAAGATGCACATTCTGAACTTTTTTGTCTTTGATTCTTTATTTCTACAAACTGTGAAGTTACACACACCATAAAGGAAAATGTATAACTCAGACTCTCTTGTAGCTATTCTAGTTGAAATAGCAATTGGGAAATTTATTGAAAATCTTCACTTTGATGTTTCAGATACAGAGAATGTTTTAACATATTCACAATAAATATAACACATCATTGCTTCCTGATATAGGCATCTATTATTTGACTGATGACATTGCTCAAGTCCCCATTGCCTAGACTAAAATCCTCACCTGGGTCATTTATTTTGCCTCATGTCATTTTTTTTGATAGAATTCATTCATCACTTAATCTTATTATTTCAGTTCCCACAAAATGTCCATAATGAACTTCTGCTCTCTAAGCAGAAGTTGTAGCTTAGAGTCTGTATCAGTTAGACTACTAGAAAAGATTAGTTCCCTTCTCTATTATTACAAGTTCACTGTCTTGTCTAGAGCTGGATATTCTATAATACTCAAGTTCCAGGCTACAGTGGAAAAAAATTCCATATGGAATATTGCGTCTGTTGCCATATTGCCACTAATTGGCCCTGCCTCCAACTCAATACAGGATCTTATTTTATACAACTCTAGAAAATACATATATGTTACCAGATTTATTCTTTGTATTGATACATTAAGCCCCCATCCAGTGTCAAGTCTATACAAGATAACAGAGATCTAACAATCAACAAAATAGACATGTTTTCTTTTCTTTCATGACATTTACATCCCAGTGGGAAAAGACTGACAATATACAAAAATAACAAGTAAAGTTGGAAGGAATAGATGGGAATGGGATTTTTTTTTATAGAAGTGAGCCATGACATCCTGTTATTCAAGTGTGTAAAGCTGTCATAAACAGTGGAATCAGAATGAGAATAAACAATAGAACCAAAAGTAGAACACAAAAGAGTGATGACATTTGCCATGAAAGATAAAGTAGTTCTGAATACATAAATGTTAGCTATTGACACAAGATTTTCACAATTCCTCGAAAAATATTGATTCATGTCATGCTATTGTTGGGTGGAGTGAAAAGAAAGAAGTTTCCTTTCAGCTTGATGAGGAATAGGTGAGAGTTCACAGATCCAGTAAATACTCTACATGTTACTAAGTTAAGGACTTCCACAGGGGAAGACTGGTTGATCAAATAGCATGTTTATTAATTTGGTGAGCATGGATGTTACTGTAGACTTTTAAGCCCATAAAAGGTGAAATAAAAGTGTTGCTGGCTATATCAACCTTGCCTGCACTGTTTATTTTTTGTCAACTTGACACAAATAAGAGCTACCTAGAAAGTGGGAACCTAAATGAGGAATTGTCTCCCTCAGATTTGCCCATGGGTATGTCTATGTGGCATTTTCTTGATTAATGATTGGCGTGGGAGGTATTAGCATACTGCATGGTGCTACTTCTGTGCAAGTAGATGTGGGTTGTGTAAGAAAGCAAGTTGAACAAGCTATGGAGAGTGAGCCCATGAACAGTGTTCCTTATGTGATTTGCTTCAGTTCCCTTCCCTCAGTGTTACCTAAGATGACACAAACCCGTTTTCTCATCTAGTTGGTTTTGGTCATTGTTTTTGTCATAGCAATAGGAAACAAACTAGAACCCTACCTTGTTGGAAGTGAAATATTTTCCAGAGCAGTGAACTTCAGTATGAAAGTTTTAAGTTTCAGCTTCACAATTATTTATAATATACAAACAAAGAGATTCAATAGCATGAGATATACAAAGCAAAGACATCGAGACATTTAATTGTATATGGATGACTCTCTCTTTAAATAAGCTCTCTTTGGATCAAAGTCATATTTCGAAGAATAACACACCAGTATAATGTGTCTTTCTGCTTCAATCCAAATAATTGTTTTAACTGAACTGCACAGTACTCTCTGCAGCAAGGATTGGACAGGGATTAGATTTGCTTCATGGACAATACTGACTAAACTTTGATGATACAGAAAAGAAAAGTAAATATTAAAGTGTGTTACTCCCTGACATCTGGACTCATCAATAGACATCAGAATACAATTCTGATTCTGTTAATCCATTTCCAATATTTGTTTATTTTGTATTTCTAAAATGGTACATTTTATTTCCTTTTTTTTTTCAGAAGACTACCTATGAATACAACCAGTTTTCTCTGAAGCATTTCTTCTTTACATAGAGACTTAGAAACTAAAGGCCATATACAGAAATGCTTCCTTAAATACATACATAAAGTTTTACTATCAAATGAAAACAAACAAAAAGACTCTGATTAATAAATTTGATTTCTTCAAAGACTATATTATAATCCATCTAAAAGTGTTTCTCATTTCTGATTCATTCTCTTGAAGTTCAATTAAATATTTGGCCTTAGAAGACTGGGTAGAATCTTCTAACTCCATTTGCTCTTTCTTCCCGAGACAGAAAAATCCAATGCTATTTACAGCAACCATACTGAAAACGTGTCGTGCCATATCTCCATCCCTACTCTACATTGAGACAAATGGCTAAAACTTTGCAGTCATACTTTCTGAAGGACTGACTATCTCTAAATCCTAAATCAACAAACACACTTTGCTTTTATCATTTAGACTTGGGACCAGGCTTGGGAATTTATTCACCAAGAGAATACAGAAAAAATTTATAGTCTGTAAAGGTCCTCAATGTCTCATGAACTCCAGGTTGTGAACTATGTGAGGAAATCAGTTTTCATGGAGTTTCCCTCCATTTTTAGCTCTTTGGATAATGTTTTTTGATGAACAAGATACTTTTCTCTAGTCTAAGTAAGTATCCTGGAACTTTTCCTCTTTTTCTTATCTTTATCTGAGAGATTTTCAGATGTACTGTAGACAAATTTTATGTTCAAATGATAAAGCTTATGTTTGTCTGAATATATATGGAAATATTCAGTCATATATACTTGTTAACTTTGCCTATAAACAATTTTAGTTTCACTTACTCACCTCCAACTACAGAGAGGCTAGTTAATCAGCTGGATGTCAATTCTCCAGAGAACCAACACTAGTCATACTCTTTAGAGATTACACGTGAAGGGAGTTTTCCAGAGACATTAAAAACTATAACACGAAAATATTATCAAAAACCTGGGATGGTGTGATGGTTTAGCACAGTAAGGCCTTGCTGACAACCTGACAACCTGAGTTCTATCACTGGATGCCACATTATGGACAGAGGACAAACTCCCTCCAATTGTCATATGACTTCCACCTGTACATAGTGATGCATATATCTGTGTGCACATAATTAAAGATATATTTTACAAAAACCACAAGATAATTCACAAAATATCACAGCAAAATTACATTAATTAGCATTAGAAATTTTTTGAGACTACATTCAAGGAAAATTTGATAGTATCTGCATGACAAAGGGGTATTAAAGTTTAAATATTTTAAGTTGTGTGAACCACCAGATTTAGATATAAGATAGTTTTTATATATATGATTATTATAAAGTTGGATAAGTTAGTGAATATACAACTTTATGCAAACCAGTAAGTATAATTTACTAGCAAGTATTCATAAAAGAAAAAAAAGTTGAACAATATTCATAGAACACAATTAATGAACATAACATATAAAAGTAAATTTATACATAATTTTCAATCAGAAGAATATCCAGGCAATCACTTCAAAACTGTGCAGTAGATGTAAATAGACACTTCTCAATGAAAACATAAGAATGGACAATGGGTATATGAAAAAGTCTTCGGTGTTACTAATTCTCAGAAAAATGTAAATTAAAAATCACAATGAACTATTCCCTTGACATAATTAGAATAACTTATCAAAAAGACAAAAGATAGAACATTCTGGCAAGGACGTAAAGAAAAAAGGAACTTTACATATGGTTGTCAAGTATATAAATCAGTATAGCCTTGTGGAAAATATTACTAAGTAATTGAAATAAAACTCTCATATGACCCAGCAGTCCCGTGATTAGCTGTTTATTCAAAGGGAATGAAGTAGTATGTCAAAGATACATACATTCTTGTGCTCATTGCAATAACAATTAAGTTATTCTTAATAACTAATAAACGGAAAAAGATCTTAAATGCATCAAATAACAGATAGTAAAGGAAAATGTTTAAGTATGTAATGTAATAATATCCGTCAATACAAATATGAAATCTTTTCATTAACAATGTATTGTTAAAATGGAACTATTTATGAATAGATTAAATAAGTCAGGCACAAAGGGAATAATATCGCATGATCTGATTCATATGTAGGACCTGAAAAAGTTCAAAGTAGATCAGTGGTCATCAGTGGAGAAAAGAATGGTGAAATGTTGGTCAGTTGGTACTAACTATGGTTAGATATTTGGCGTTCTACTGTAAGACAGGATAATTTGGTCATGATAATATAATTCATATTTCAAAAAAACTAGATAAAATTATTGCAAATATTTTACAACAAAATGGAAATTAAAGATATCAATATGCTCACATTGATTTGAACATTCATCATTCATAAATCCATCAAGACATTACATAATCCTATTTATATATAGCACCATTTACATATATGTGTGTACATGTAAGGGTCCAAGGGGTTTCACTGCCATAGTTAGGATGAGATGTAATATACAAATTTCTTTTCATATAAAAATAAAGAACTTGAATATATTTAAGATATTAATTATATACTGGTAATACTGAGTTAGCATATAAATTATAAGTGAATGCATGAAAGAATAGATGTCCTAAAGTGTCATGATTTTACTCTTCTTAAAATGATTATGTAGGTAGTTACAAAAATAAAAGTAATGTCTCAAATAATACAGAGGCATACACAAACAAAGGAAAATGTCCTCTTTGCTCTCTGAAGAGTTCCAGGAATGGATTGATACTGACAAATAAATAGGGAAACAGGCACAGAAATGTATTAATATCCAAAAGGAGAAAAATCACTCCATGGGATAAGATCAAAACAATGTGAATCCTCACAGTCCAAAATAATTCAGGAATTTATGTATCCATGTTCCATAGGAAAGAAAAAAAATGAAGAGTGTAGAAATTTAGGGAAACAAAAAATCATTCCTGGAGGAATTCAGTGGGCTAGAACATACAATGGACTGATAACAACTCTGGCACACACAACAGACAATAATTTGAGAATAATTAATTTGGTGACCAAAGCTGAGAATAGTGGTGAGAAACAGAAGTCTTGGAGTTGTTAATAGACTTTAGTCTCTTCTTTTATGGGATTGTATTTGTAACATCCCATGGAAAGGATCAGAAGTACCTGCTATGGCTGTGGAGGGATGATTCAGTTAGGTTGTTACACATATAAGGAAACTTTGTAATGTTTCCTTCTGTACTGGAGCTTGAGCAGGGAAGCCAGGCAACAGAGAGACTTTGAGGTTCTGACAGGGTCTTGGGTAGCTTGGCATGCCTAAACACGTGTTCTGAGTATCATTTCTGAACCCTCTTGTGTTACAATATCCTCAGAATTGAAACCATCCCTCTAAGAGAAAATAAAGAAGCTCTTAAGACTTTGGCAGTAAGCTAGCTTACTTGTTCCAGAGAGCTAAAGTTTAACAGATTTACAAGGGCCTTCCTCAATGTTATTGTGTATTTGGGGACTTATTGCTATGAAGAGACATCATGACCCTGGCAACTCTTATAAAGGAAAACATCCAATTGGGGCTGACTTCCAGTTCAGAGATTTAGTCCATTATCACCACAGTGGGAAGCTTGGCAACATGCAGCCAGACTTTGTGCTTGGGAGGTTGATGAGACTTCTACATGAGGATGGGCAGAAGGAGAGAGTGACACTGAGCCTGGCCTGAGCATTTGAAACCTCAAAGCCCACCTCCCAGTGACATACTTCCTCCAACAAGAGCACATCTAGTCAACAAGGTCACATTTCTTAGTAGTGCCACTCCATATGCACCATATTGATTTTGATTCAAACTACATTTATAGAAGTGTTGAGAGCAAAGAACCTCTTAACAGCCAAGCTACTTAGAGGATAGACTGTGATTTGCTTAGCAAATCAAGTTGTGCAGAGAGTTTTGTTGCAACTTTCTTGAGTCCACACCCAGGCCTAACTCCTTCCCTCTGAACTATACACCATAAACTCAAAAGGTACAGGGTTGCTGTACAGAGCTGGTGCTGCTCTATCAGACTGAAGAAAGACTATCTGATCACAGCTTTTCTCTGCCAGTGTGAGAATCTATCCCTTCTTCATTCCCTCGTATCCTCAAGAAAGGTAAAGTTGAAAACCACTAAGGTCTCTGCTTTGAGTTATTCCTCTTTCCCATAGCTCCTGTAAGCAACACCAATATAGTCATTGTTTCAACAAGCTGGACATTAGTAAAATCAATATTTTTGTTGTTCCTTAACTGGAGTTAGGGAACTACACTGGAATGCATAGACATTTGTTTCTGTCTTCCCACAAAAACTGTCACACCACAAACTACCACTGGAGAATGGGAATATGACTAAAATCCCATTGTGCAAATCAATAAATGAATCTAGGCAGCAATTCTGAGCTTATATATTCTATTTTATTAAGTTTCATTTTTATTAATTAAGTTATATTTGTGGCTGGACACTATTTTACCCATTATATTATGATTAGTTGCACCTATAGTCTGATATTAATGTTGTTTCAAATTTTCAGTAATTTTAATTTTCTAGCTTATAACACGCTTTATTACTTCCAAGAAAATGAGAATTATACATTCCGTTTTGTATACATAAATTCATGATGCATTTTTGAGATATTTTTCCAAGAATTTAGATACTATAAAGAACACAGATCAAAACATAAGAATGTGTAATCATATATCTAACATAATTGGTGTTTGTAACTTTTCGAAAGATGAGATATTCTCTTTCCTTAATTTTACAGCATATGTAAAATAACCAAAGTCAAATAAATTGTTGACCTCCAGCCACAACTTAACATTCTATTTATAAACTAAAGTGATTTTCCTTGTCTTTCGTCTCCTTAATGTCCTTATACCTTCCTCCATCTATTCAGTCATTCATTAACATGAGTTTAATCTTTGTATTTAAAAATGTACAATCGTGAAACATTTTTAAACACTTAAAATATAAGCATTTTGTAGACACTCTATTCGACATTTAATTTTAGCATCAACAAGCATATATTTAAATAGATACAGATCAGAAGTCTAATAAATGAAAATCTTTGCATTTTGTGTGTTTCCTTCTCCTGAGATTGTTTATATGAACATTTGCTATTTGAAATAATTTTGCAGTGAACCTGCTTCATATTCATCTTGAGATACTTTCCAGGTGGTGAAAAAGTGCACTTCACAGGACAACAGCATAGATCTTTAAATTTTGTTAAATCTCAAAGTGATTTTTAAAGTGCTAAAGTAAGTTTATAACATTTCCATTTTCCAGGAACTTTCCTAGTTCTAGGATCATGTTTATCCCACCAATATTATTTGTAGTCATAAAATAGATTTAATTCTATTAGAAATACAGTTAAACATTTTGAGCCTTATAACCAAATATATGCAATGTAAAGTTATGTTTGCATTTATATTTATATCTTGCATATATGATATGTAAGATATAGGCCAAAATAATACATGCAACATGTATAAAGTCATATATATTTGTGTGTGTGTGTGTCTCCGGACATATAAGTTATTGCGGTATGACTCTTTTAACTTTGCCTTTGATTAAATAAACTATACTGAACACTAGTCTCTCTTTTTTTCTTTTATCTTCTGGTGCTTAGTTAAGAAAGCATGGTTAGTACTTATATATCATTCACTGTATGTCTTGGAAATTAGTCTCAGGGGCTGAGTTGTCAAGTGAATACTTCCCATGGCTGATTTTATATTAGAACAAGTGTCCTGAGACATCTTTCTGACATATTCACCTTGAGACTGTATCATTTTTATGTGAACATTTTCTCAGGCATGGTAGAGGAGCTCAGGAGTGACCTAAAGATAACATGCTTTAATGCCATACTTCTTTTCCATAACCCATTTCTATACTTGTATTTGTCACAGCATGTGCTTGCTATGTGCTTCTGAACTAGTCAGAATTTATTAAGCTAAAATTATTATTCTCAAATACACGATACATAACACGATATGTAAAATCATGATATGTGACCGTACTGTATATCACAAGATTTATAACTTCACAGTGGAGACCTTGTTACATAGCATTTGATAGGAACAGATATTTTAGTGATTAATTCAAATATAAACTGAAAATTCATGTATTGTAAAAAAAAAAATGTTATCTTCCAAGTACATATGAGAACATGCAACAAATCACTTTCTAAACTAAAATAGTTTTAACATGGTGGATTTCTGAAAAATTTTTCAGCGTTTTAGGAAGTACTCTCCTATGAGGATACCATTGCCTCTGGAATGAGTAGACTATCCAACTGAGATTTGAACTCCAACACACAGAGAAAGATTGGATCTAGTCGCCATATATGGCTTCTTCTAAGTAACACAGCTAAAATTTAGAAACATTCTCCAAATTTGTTTGCAGTTAAAGTTAAATCATCAAAATATTTTGTATGTATATGAAAACTAGACTGCATAAGGCATTTAAATTGTTGGTGCATCCTTTAGGGGTAGGCACAAAAGTCAGGAATCTCATGTAGACTTGTGAATAGTATTATGGTGGTTTTTTGTCTCCTTAAGAAATTTAGTGACTGCGTGATCCAGTTTCTTCTGTAAATATAAAAAGACTCCTGAATAAAACAACATGAAGTAGAGATATTTATTTGAGGCCTGAGTTTTGGAGGGTGCAGTGTGTACTTACTCACTTGGTCCCATAGCTTGTGTTTCTTGAGATTGGTCATTATAGGGGGAAACCTGTGGTAGAGCAACATTGCCCACCTCCACAGAACACAGAAAGAGGAAGTCTAAAAGGACAAGATGTACCTTTCCAAAGCATGCCATAGTGACCTACTTCTCTCAACTATAGTCAAACTCCTGATACCAATTCAGCCATAAACTCATAAATGTATTAATCTTCTGAGGTTAGAGGAGATTGGTTACATTCAGGATGGTCTGGCCTTGGACTGAATTTCCACTGAATAGGTTAGTACATGATATGGTCACATCTCAATAGCACCAGAAGCTGACAACAAAACCCAACATGTGAACACTATGTGCTAACACTACATATCAAAACCAAAATAATAGTTTACATCCTATACTTTGAAAATGGATGTGTATACATTTTCTTTAAAGATTTCCTTTGAAAACATATCTCAGTGATTAATATTTAATGTCTCTGAGAATCATCTAGGTAATTTTTTTAAATGAGAATCATATTTTTTTAAATTAAAAGGCCTCCTTCTAAAAGACTATTTGTTGACAATTTTTGCCATAGACTATTTAACAACAACAACAAGAACAAGCCAACACTGGGTAGGCATAAGAAGCCCTTTTTTGAGTTGTTGGTAAGGATTGTCCAAGAGATCCCCAAAACATCCTAAGCCATTGCTATGCACTTGATTGCCTCCTCCCCAGAAGTGGAAGATAAATCTCTATTTCTGAAGATGCACATTTCAGACAGAGGACTTAGATGACCCAAACTGGGTCTGCTGACTTTAAAGCCTCCTCTGTGTGGTCTAACTCTCATAGAACCAAATGACATGCAAACTTCCAAAGGAGGGAAGCAACCAATATGATGTCTATGAACCAACACGACAAAAACAGCACCAAAACTCTAAGGGTGCAGTAGTGGCATGTAGTTCCTGGTGATTACCAACAGCTCTGTAATTGAAATTAAGATCCACGACACAAGTCATGCTGAAACTGGAAACAGAGACAACTAATCAGGGCTAGAGAACGCAAAGATCTTGAAAAACTTATAACTACTACTTTTACTAAATTAGTAGAATCTCTAACTTTATTTAAATATTTGTTACACCCACAGATAAATTTAGTTCTCAACCATCATCAAATAAACTTATTTTTTCAACAGACAGAGACTATTTCAGAAAACTACAAACAAAGAACATGTAAAGTTGTGCAGCCAAGTCCTAAACTGATACATCTACAGTACTAGTTCTGTGCTTAAGGCTCAGGGAACATTGCAAAAGAGGGCAAAAAGATTGTAAGATCCAGAGGAACAGGGAGTTTACTGTGTCTCCTACAAATGACAGAAGCTACATCCATAAAGTGAGGAAACATCGCTGCCTAAACATGACCTGAATAAGGATGATACCAGTAGACATGCCTGCATGAGAGAATGAACGCTTATGAAGCCTTAACCCTAGACAAATAACTGCAGGCAGTTGAGGTGTGCTGAGAACAGACAAAATAGTTTTCCCCAAGGGAGAGCACATTGAATGATCTCCCTTGAAAACATATATATACTAATCACATTATATTGACTGATCAAGGATATATATCAACAATTAGAAAAAAAGAGGCCACGGATTTCAATGAGAACAGGTTGGGCAGTACAAAGGAGGGGTTTGAGAGAGGAAAGGAAAAGATGTAATTATATTGTCAAATAATAAACTAACAGACCTTCTTTTTAGATGAAGTCATTAAAATAATGTTTATTATAGTGATAACATATTAAGATATATTAAAGTATTTATACAAATATTACACTATTAAATTCATAAATCAAAAAAATTAAAATATTGAGAAAGAGAAAAATGTAAAATTACTCCTAGAGAGTCTGCATTCTTGTATTATATGGAAGCTTCAAGTAAGCTTGTATGTTTTAATAAAACTGCTTAGTCATTAACTCTTAATATGTGCCTTACATATATAGATTACTTCTGTATTACTTGAGGAAAAGCTACCATATCTTTGATGTATATATATATATATATATACATGCATATATACATATAAAATATATAAATTCTATATATAAAATAAATTATATACATATATATAATTTATTTTATTTTCTTTATAATTTAAGAACATGTATATCAATGCCAGACCACCATTCTCTGATTTCCATATCTGTTAACTTTTACCATAATTAAAAATATTTCTAATGCAAAGAGTTTTTTATAACATAATACTCTATCTTCTCTAACTTATGAATTTTTATTTTTATCTCATTCACATACTTTCTCCCAACAGGGAAGGATATGGATATTAGTGTGTAGACATTATCTCCTTTGCTTAACTAAATAAGAGTGAACCTGTGATAAAACATTTAGTTCATCATGTTTTTATAATAGACATTCTTAAAGTATAGTTTTGAAGCCATACACAAAAGAGATTATTGGCAGAAAGTGTGAGGTTCACAGAAAACCTGAACAGAGCCCACACTGTGGTACGCTAGCCAGACAATGCTAGGTGCGTCCTGTAGCAACATTCTACTCTGGAGTACTACATTCACTGTAGATGAGGAAAGTGCATCAATACCTCACTGTCAAAGTTTACTGTTTATGCTTGGGTTTTTATATTGGTGTATATTCTATATTGGAGTATATTTGAAAAGCTTTTTGATAATTACCTGCCCATCATACCAACCTACAGAATAATGTCAGTGTCCTCTAAACATCTTTTGTTCTTTCGCTGTCCATCTCTCTCCTACTAATCCTACCTACCACTGATACCTTTCTCACAAAATTGTTTAGTTGCCAATGTGTTATACAATGGGAGTTGTACAGTATGTAAACCTTTCCCACTGAATCCTTTCACTTAATAATGTGCACTTCCTGCCTCCATCCCTCCACACATCCCCCTTTGCTCTGTTCCACAGCCTGAAAACTCATTTCTTTTTAGTGTTAAGTAGTATTCTGAATATATCACAAATCAGTCATCTACAGAAGGCACTTTGGTTTTTACAATGATTTAAGAAATAGAATAAATCTGCTATAAGCCATTCATGTGCACATTATATTGAGATATGTTTCCAGCTCATGTGATTAAAAATGGGTACATTTGAGAGATTACATAGTCAGTAAGAAACCTATAGTGTCTATAAATGTCTATACTAAAGCCAGATATGATGGAGCAAGCCTGCTATTCCAGCACCGCAGAGGCAGAGGCAAGAAGATAGCACAAGTTTGGTTAGCACAAGATAGCACAAATCAGGTCTGCACTGCAACTTCAAGGCTAGCCAGGACTTTAGAGTGAAACTGTCTTTCTTATAAATATTTTTCTCTACTTTTCAGATTACTATATAATTAAATAATTTTCCCCTTCCATTTCTTCCCTCAAGCCCCCTAACTACCTCCTCCTTTTCTATTTTAAACTTATAGCTTCCTTTTCCTTAGTTATTGCCTCATATAAATCATATTTGCATTCTCTCTACACTTAAAAGGGTATTTGTTTTAATTTGCATTTCTCCAAATCAGGCACAGGTGAAAGGTGTTTCTACTGTTGATTTGCTATTTGTATGTCTCTTTCATGAAGAATCTATTCATGATTTTTTTTTCCCCGTGAAGTTTTTTTTTTCTTCCTTTTTTAAGACTCCAGATTTGAAGGCATAAATTTCAAAAATGTGTTTTCATATACGGAAAAGTTGCAATATGATCTTTTTATACAAGTACACATTGTGAAGTAAGGACCATCGTTGTGCAGCATCTCAAAGTTTACTGTTTTTATGTATGAGTTGAATAACTGCAGTTCCACTTTCATAGCAAATTTTATCTACATAATGTTATTAATTATACTTAATATCAGAATGTGAATCAATTGCATGTATTTTCCCCATCTTGTACTCCTCAGAAATTATCATTCCACCTTCTATGAGAAAAGACCTCTTCTAGGCATGTCTAAACCACTGCCAAGGTACCATATACTGCCAAAGGTAGCCATGAATTCTAAACTTATTTTATTTCTTTTTTAAAAAAATTATTCCTTGCTCATACAGTACATCCAGACCCATTTCCCCTCCCTCCATTCCACACAGCCCAAACCCTCACTTCCCCATTCTCCCAGTTCTATTCCCCTTTCACTTCCCTTTAGAAAGGAGCAGGCTTTCCCAGGGATATCAGCCATATGTGACACAGCTAGGCATCAATCCTCTTATCATGCTGGGCTCAGCAAACCAGTAGGAAGAAAAGGGTCCCAAGAATAAGCAAATGGGTCAGAGGCACACTCACTCTATTAGGAGTCCCATAAAAACACCAAGTTAGCCAGGTGTTGGTGGTGATGGTGCATGCCTTTAATCCCAGCACTCAGGAGGTAGAGGCAGGTGTATCTCTGTGAGTTCAAGGCCAGCCTGGTCTATAGAGTGAGTTCCAGGACAGCCAGAGTTGCAACAGAGAAACTGTGTCTAAAAAAATGAAACAAAAGCCACCAAGCTAACACCCATAACATATATGCAGGGGACTAGTGCAGACCTATGCTGGCTCTGTGATTGCTGCCTCAGTCTCTGTTGAGCCCCTGTGAGACCTGGTTAGTTGATTTTGTGAACTATGTTCTCCATATGACTTCAACCTTCTGGCTCTCATATTCCTTTCTCCTCTTAATTCATGAGGTTCCCCAAGCTCCTCTGGGAGGGATTCAGTCAATATCTCCCATTTGGACTCTCTCTTCAACTAATTTTTGTCTTTGGAACTCTGTATCTGCTCCCATTAGCTGCTGGCATGGTCCTCTCAGGTGACACTAATCCATGAGTGTAGCAGAATGACATTAGTAATATGTCCTACAAAGCCATTATAATAAAAACCACATGGTATTGGCATAGAAACAGACACACTGATTAATGGATTTGAATTGAAGACCCAGACATATATCCATACACCTATGGACACTTTATTTTTGATAAAGAATCCAGAAACATACAATGGACAAAAGAAAGCATCTTAAACAAATGATGTTTATCTAATTGGATGTCTACATGTAGAAGACTGCAAATAGATCCATATTTATCACCCTGCATAAAACTGAAGTCCAAGTGGATCAATGACCTCAATATAAAACCAGATATATTGAACCTGTTAGAAGAGAAAGTGAGGAATAGCTTAAAACTCATTGGCACAGGAGACAGCTTCCTGAACAGAACATTGACAGCACAGGCACTAAGATCAATAATTACTAAATGGGAACTCGTGAAAGTTAAAAGCTTCTGCAAAGGACACCTTCAATAGGACAAAAAACAGCAGCCTACAGAATGGGCAAAGATCTTTACCCAACTCCACATCTGATAGAGGGCTAATATTCAAAATATATAAAGAACTCAAGAAACTAGACATCACAGAACAAATAACCCAATTAAAAATGGGGTACAGATCTGAACAGAGAATTCTCAAGAGGAATCTCATATAGCTGAGAAGCACTTGATGAAATGTTAGCATCCTTAGCCATCTGGGAAATGCAAATCAAAACTACTCTGAAATTCCATCTTACACCTGTCAGAATGGCTAAGATCAATAACACAAATGACAGCCCATGCTGGCAAGGATGTGGAGGAAGGGGAACTCTCCTTTATTGCTGGTAGGAGTGAAACTTGTATAGTCACTATGGCAATCAGTATAGCAGTTCCTCAGAAAATTAGCAATCGATATACCTCAAGACCTAGCTATACCACTCTTGGGCATATATCCAAAGGATACCCCATTCTACCATGAAAACATTTGCTCACTTATGTTCATAGTAGTTTTTTCATAGTTACCAGAAATTGGAAACAATCTAGATGTTTCTTGAAGAATGAATAAAGAAAATTTAATATTTATACATAATGCACAATACACAATTCAGCTGTTAGAGAAATGGCATTATGAAATCTGCAGGCAAATGAGTAGAACTAAAAAAAATCATCCAGAGTTCAGTAACCTACACCTAGAAAGACAAACAGGGTATGCACTCCCTTATAAGTTGATATTAGCTGTTAAGTGTAGGATAATCATGGTATAATTCATAGACCCAGAGAGACTAGGTAACATGGAGGGCTCTAGAATGGATGTTGTGGAGTATTCATCAGAGAAGACTATTCAGACTTGGATTTAATCCAATTGAAAGTCTTTGTTAGCAGACTGGCAACTATACTGGGTGTTCAGGATCCCAGTGTAGCCCCAACATTATTCATGACCAGCTTTTAAGCATAAAAACCATATTTGAGTTAGCATTCTTCAATTAACAAGAACAGTTGGCCAGAAGCAGTACTACAGAAGCTAAAAAAGCAAGTTTAGTATATTTTGGGATTTTTTTCCAGAGCTATATGGACTTTTATAGATTTGCTCCTTGTACATGTAGATTCATAGCAGATGTAGACATTGATTTAGGGCAAAGGCAGTTTGGTTTACTCTTTTGTCTAATTAAATCACTGGCCCTAGTACTTGAGTCCTGGAACATTTTGGCCTCCATGTAATCTAAAATGTTTAAGCCTCCATAGAATCTAATCAACCTCCAAGACCTACTACTGAATGAGCCACTCTGATTAGGTCTTTCTGAACTCTGAGTCTTCTGGTTCAACTCAATTCTCTAGTTGTTCTGGCCCAAACTCTCCTCCACACCACTGATTCAAATTGACTTTCTGACTGTTTCTACTGAACTCTTATGAATGTCATTCTTGCTGACTTTCTGATTGCTTCAGACTGAACTGCTCTGCTGAAAGGCTTCAAAGAGGTTCAGTCTTCCCATCTGATACTGAATTCTTCTGCCAGACTGCCTCTGTGTCTTTGTGTCTCTGAGAGATCTCACTGCTCTATACTTCATCAGTCAGTCCTTCTGCTGCTCTGTCTTGTCCTCTGTCTACCTGCTTCAGACTGTTAACCCATACTGTCTGCTTAGCTGAGTGTAACTGACTCTGAGTTACTGACTCTTCTGTAACTCACCACTGCTCTGTCTCTGATTTGTCACTTTGGCAGTCTTCACTCTGTCTCATCTCAGACATCACTTCCTGTGTAACATTGACTCCTGAGATCTGCTTCCTGTGTCTGTTTCCACACTCTGTTTCTGTTTTAGGGATTAAAGGTGTAGGCCACCACTGCCTTCTAAATACTGGGAATAAAGGTGTTTTTACATTCCATCCAGCCCATCCAGGGCACTGAATGTAGACCCCTGGAATATAGACCATTCCTAACATTCACACAGGCCTATTCCTCTACAGGCCTTTGTTTTAATTTTGGCAGGTGGTGGTCTACATGCTGAGTCTTATACCCATCATGTATCATGCAGTGCTGTGGCCCTGTTACATAGACCTTCCTGGAAAGGAGAAATAGAACAGATTTTTGTGGGTGAAATTGGGGATAGGAACAGGAGGAATCAACTGAAGGGGGGAAGGAGAAGGAGACAATACAAGGCAAGACAGTAGGAAATAGGGGACATTTCGGCGGAAATGTGGAAACCTAGAGCAATAGAAACTTTCTGCACTTTATGAGGGTGACCTTGATGAGGCCTCCTAGCAATGAAGACTATCAAACCTGAACCAGCCATCTTCTGTAACTAGGCAAGGAGAGGTTGGGTCATTAACCCACCCACAAATCCTTCAATGTGTACTTTGTCCTTCCTCAAAGATATGCTGGGGCAATGGTGGCACAGAACTAGGGAAAGTAGCCAACCAATGGCTGGTCTGAGAGCCATACCTTGAAAGGTAGCCTAAGCCTGATACTACCTGGATGGCCAGGATCCAGGGCTGAAAAACTCTGAGACCTAGGGTAGAACCAAACATGACTGGAAAAAAAAATCATTGAAATAATTTCTAAACTTGCATTTATTTATTTGCTTATTTATTTATTTATTTATTTATTTATTTTTATTTATTTATTTTTTTTTTTATTTACAGGGTTTCTCCTTTTTGTAACTCTGACTATCCTCGAACTTACTCTGTAGACCAGGCTGGCCTTGAACTCACAGAGATCTGCCTTCCTCTGCTTCCTGAGTGCAGGGAGTAAAGGTATGAGCCAACAATGCCTGGCTTTAAAATTACTTTTAAAATAAGAATTTTTATTATTCTTTTATGTAACTCAATTGCATGACTTCCAAGTGCTAATTTTGTAGATGACAATATCAATTGACTGTCAGAAGGTCAGATACACCTGCTTGACCAATCATGCATTTGAGATCATGAGATATTTATTTTTCTGTGTCTGGATAATTTTACTTAATATAGTAGCATCCTCCAGATGCATGAATCTTGTAGAAAATAATCTAGTCTACTAGGCTTATTTTTCTTAAGTCAGTGTCTGTATTTTGTTTTGTATATTTAGGATGACAGTCCTTTGTCAGACATATCTTCTGCAAACACATGCTTCAAATCTGTGCCTTATATTTTATTCCTGACAGTGTTTTACATAGACACTTTAAACTTTTAATAAAGTCTATTTCATTAATATTACTTTCAGAAATCATGCCTTGAGAATTCTAAATGGCATTATTATGACCAAAGACATTTCAGTTTCTCCTACCTTTGTTTACATGCAGTGTGCAGTTTTGTATCTTAATTTTAGATTCATGATAAGTTCTATGTTATTTTATGAAGGATAAGAGCTTTCTCATTTCTTTGTGTACCTGGGTGCTTGTTTCTAAATTAATCAGAAGGATTTTCCCCCTTTGTTTTGTCTTTGCTTCTTTGTTGAAATCCAATTCTGCTTTATGTGGGTCTTCCTTCAGCTCTCTATTCTGATCAACTGACTTATTTGACTTCAATTTTATCAGTAAGGTATACTGATTACCTTAACATTATAGTCAGTCATGAAATAAAGCAGTTTTGTTCAATTCTTTCTCTTTAATGTGGTTGAGACTTTTGCATTTCCAAATAAAATTCTTTAGCAAGCATTAAATTAATCAAAGAGGTTTTGCTAGGCTTCTGTTGAACCTGAAGATTAACGAGGAAGAACTGACATCGTGACAATAATGAGTCTTTTTAACTATTAATATGGATAATCTATCATTTATGCTGCTCATAGATTTCTTTTATCAGAATTTTGTAATTACCTTCCTACATGTTTTGGACATAATTTATTAGATTTCTATTATATACTTCATTATTTGGATGCTAATATTAATGTTGCTGTATTTTTAAGCTCCACTTGCTCACGGCTGTCGCATAGGAAAAAGTTGACTTTTATCCTGAAAAATGCTCATCCGTTTTAGGAATTTTGTTATCATTGTTGAGTGGGATATCCCATGTAGGTGATCATATTATCTAAAAAAGCTTTCTTTCTTTCTTTTTTTTCTTTTGTAATATGTGTGCTGTTTTTTCTTCCTTATCTTATTGAGTTAGATGAGGCTTGCAGTATGATACTTAAATGAGGCTCCAGAGGTGAATGTCCTTGACTTGTTCCTAATGTTAGAAAATTTTTTCTCACCATCATATCTGATGTTAGCTGAAGGTTATTTCAATTTTTAAATAATGTATTCTACTTAAGACATTTGCCTCTACTCTTATTACTGAGTGCTTGAATCAAGAATATAAATTTTATTTATGTAGTATTGCTCCCATACCTACTGATCTGATTCTTGTTGTAAGCTTAACTGTGGCATGGTGGCTCACCAAAGATGCAACATGGGAGGCATGTTCATAGGTTCCAACCCTGCCATATCTCAACAGAGGGAACCATTGTCATACTCAAGAGTAGAATCGCAAGCATCTGAGAGCAGGTGCTTTACTGATTCAGAACTCCACATGTGTTCTATTGATACCATATGCAGACATTACCAATTAACATGCCCCACCTAAACCCAACACCTGAAGACAATACAAAATGCCAAGGCCTAGCCATCCCTTTTTCCAACAATGCACAAAAACAATTATTTTAAACACAATTAAAATTAACTTTCACAACATCTGATCTTATGATTTCCATTGTTTTTCTAATCTTGAGTTGATCTTTAACAGAAAGTTAATGTTTCATTTGATCATGGTGCATATCATAGTTAGGGTTACTATTGCTATGGCAAATCATAATGATCAAAAATAACTTGGGAAGAAAAGGGTTTACTTGCTTACACTTCCACATCACAGTCCATCACTGGACAAAGTCAGAACAGGTACTCAAGCAATATTTATGAATATTTCGTGATGATTGTTTTTCATGGTGGTAGAGTTGAATCCTGAGCGTCACGTATCCTTCAAGGATTCAGCTACTGAGCTACATCCCCAACCCATCTTGATGTTTTTAAAAAGTCTAAGGTTAAAAGCAATATAATTCACTGAGCTCAGGGGATTGCAGGATAGTATAATATGCAATTGTAGAAACAAATTCCTATCAACTTCAGCAACATTGTGAGAATGCCCCAGAAATCCATCATCGCATACATTTAAGTAGCATGGCTTGTTCTGGGTTGTATGATCAAATAATTACAATAAATTCTATACTTTTTGACTTCCATTTAATGTAATCAGAACACAGTAGTTACAGATATTTAATTGTTTTCAGTACTTTTTATATGAGATTTTAAAATTTCATAAAACCAAAATTTAAAATAGTAAGTTCATTTCACCATTGATCTAACATAGTAATTTTCGTTTGTATAATTATTGTATCCTATATGATCTTTGTGACTAGTTAGAATGTGAAGAGAAAATAATGATCTTGAGTTGGTTGCCATAGAAATGGAGACTCAGTTAACCTGAGGTGAATTCTAGCATTTGGGATATAACTAAGGAGCTTGTGAGATTGTCTGTTTATTGTCTTTTCTTTTTCATTTACTTATCTAAAACGTAAGGAAGAGATTGTAAAAATCATCTTTGGAGAAATGTGTTTGACTTTTTACTTAGCATATAGATAGTTAAGTATGTAAATGGCTACTAAGTAGCTTCTTAAAAATATCCAGTTTATAAATTTAACGTAATGGCTCATATAAATACCATTTAATGAATTAAATTGATTTGTGTTCTGTACCCTTAGAATTACATAATTAGAAACAAGAGATATCTTGTTGCTTTAATTCTTGATGCAGATATGTGGTGTCCTGGTTGATCTGAATTTAGTCTCTAATCTTTGCCTGACCTGTGTATGCTAGTTGCTGAATAATTAAGAAGAATGGTGTTCACTATTCCAGACTCCAGGATGACAGCTCTTAGAAACCATTTGCTAATGAAACATTTGAGAATCCCCACAAAGAAGATAAAACAAACATTATACAATTCTGACAGTCATTTCTTATGTCCTTTATAGTAATGTACCTTGCAGTTAGCAATCTGGTAGGCCTGGGGATTTACAAAATTTTGAATATAATTTTTAAGTTTTCTCAAACCAAATGCTGAAATTAAATATAAAAAGAAACAAATCATTAGATGAAAGCATAAGTATAAATAATTAATTTTTGGCATGTAATAGGATACCAAGTTTTAGTTCATGGAGTTCCAACAGAGTTGGGGAGGACGTTCAGAGGTCATTTTGTCCAGGCCTCTATCTCTGGGAATGACTGTGTCTAGTATATTCCAGCCAATAGATGGATTTCATTTCTGTAAAAATCAATAGGAGGGAACAAACATTACTACTGTTGGGTGATGCTAGTAGATCTTAGGATAAGCCATCCTTCATAATCTCACTCAAAATTGATATCAAATTTCATAGAAAGTTCTCCTTTACCCAATGTAATGAAGCATTTTCTTTATAGAATCAACTTTCATGAGCTTCAGAAAGAAAAGTTTTATTCAAATACAATATTACATATCCTGCTCACAAACAGAATAGAATAGTGTGATGGTTAATATTGTTTTACAGCTTGATAGGATCTAGAATTTCCTAGAAGAAAGACTGTCTGTGAAACAGTTTCTAGATTTGATTAATTGAAGTGTAAAAATTCCGTGCTAATTGTGAGTGGCATCATCCTGTGGCCTAAGATATTGGATTAAATACAAAAGGAGAAGTTTACATATGCCTTAGCATCTATCTTCTTGCTTCCTGAGTATGGATGCAGTGTGACTAGCTGCCTGACGCTCCTGACGCCACAGCCTCCTCTGTTTCCACCATGATAAACTATATTCCCTTGAACTATAGACTAAAATAAACCCTTCTACCCTGAAGATGCCTTTTGTCAGCTATATTTGACATAGCGAAGAAGATTAACCAGGACAGATATTGCTGAGTTACATAAATTGACAGGCAGTGTATCCTGGAAGTGATTTTTTTTTTAAAAATAAATAACATCCTACTGCAGAATGTGGATAAGAACTGCATTTTCTTTCATCCAGAGTCACTCTATTGATGAAGGTATTTTTACTTTATATATACTTTAAAATACTTAGGAAGTAGCAAGATAATCCTCACCAGTGTAGCAAATTCTTTATCCATTTTGCAATGAAGATACTGGCAGAGAAACATGTACTTTTCTAGTAACTTCCTATTTCCTAAGATATAGATTTGTACAAAGATACACAAGTGATGTTCAACTGACAAGAGGGAATACAATTCATGAAAGACAGGCAAACCACTCTGAAAGTTTTGAAATTTGATTACTTCCCTTTAGAAATGCCTATTTTCTTACATCCACTGCTTTAATTTCTACCCTTATTTTTGTAGGAACTATAAAGATTTGGAATTTTACTGTTGTGTGGTGTTTCACCAGAGAAGACGGCTAGACACAGGTTAAAGACAATAGAAAGTCTTTATCAGTGGCTGTCCAGACTACACTGTGTGTTTGGGATCCTAGAGTAGTCCCAAGCCTTTCTCAGGGTGAGTTTTTAAGCACAAAAACCATATTCTGGGTTGACATACTACTGGGTGGACATAATTAACAAGAATAGTTGGCTAGTATCAGAGCTACAGAAGCTAAAAAGCAAAGGTAGTACATTTTGAGACTTTCCCAGAATTGTATGGAATTTGATGAATTGGGCCTTTGTTTTAGTTTTGGCAAGTGGTGCTGTCTATGTGCTGACCCTTACAGCTTGTATGACAGTCCAACATAGAGTCAGTCATGCTAAGGTCTCAGGACATCCTAAGGTCTGGGGTCCTGTTACATTCCCCACTGAATGAGTCAAATTAGTGAACGAATCAACTCAGGGACTCATCCTGTTTTAGTCTAAGATGCAAGACCCCACCGTTAATCCAAGCAGAATGAGAATTACAGTCCTAGTCAATACTGATACAGAGTACTTAGTCAGGGGGCTCAAGACATCAGAGACTGGTACTAATTATTTTTTAAACCATGGAGTCTCTTATAAGTCTTTTAATGTTAATTTGGGTTATTCCCAGTCACAGTGAGTTTTGTCAGTCAATGGGCTGATAAGTCTGGTTAGTTCCCATCTCTATGTAGTATGGAGGCTGGGTGTCTAAGCATAATCAGCAGTCCTGGCAGATTCTTGACTGGGAACGACTAACTCTATTTTCAGAGTTCTTTTATGTGATATAGAGTCTGATTCCCCAGGTTTTTCCTGTTCTCCAAAGGCCAGAATCTTTTTAAAGGAAAATTTTGGGAAGACTTAGTTTTGCAAATCTAAATTTTATAATAAATATTTTTTAAGCTACTATTTGAACAGTTTCAGTCCAAGTGGGAAATGCTTCTATACACTCAGAAGGAGTATCTATTAAAAACTAGAAAATACTTGTAACCTTCTTAACAGGTCGATTTCGGTGAAGTCAATTTCTCAGAGTTCATCAAGTGTTGACCTCTCATATAGACCACTTTCTGGGTCAAGGCTCTCTGTTTTTGATTTACTTGAGCACAGACCTAGTATCTGGCTAAGACATCCCATGCGAGGCTATCCAGTCCTTAATATAGTATGCCTTGGTCTGAGCAACTCAGAAAGTTTTGTAGACCACAAATGAGTAGCCTGGTAAAGGTTAGTTGCCAGAGTCCTGTTAGTTGTTCCTAGGAGAATAGTCTTTTCCTCTGGTGTACTTTATCAACCTGTGGATTTGAGTTGTCCATTTTTCTTTACCATGGAGTCTCAGGCATCCCTGGGTCTGTCATCAGAATATAAATAGGCCCCTCTGGTCTAAAGACTATTTGTCAGGAGGACATCAATTTATAGGGGAAGACAAACAGCCTTTAGAAGGGCCAAGATTTTTTTCTTAAGAAACATATCCATTCTCTGTGTATACAGGTATACAGCTGTCAACTTTCCCCATCTGAGTCTGGGTCAGATTAATCACTTCTGTTGTCTAGGCTGAGATACCTGGCTTGGGCCCAAATCTTTGAGGTTAAAGTAACTATTGTAGTTCCCACACACTTCTTTTGTTGTTGTTGTTTGTTTGTTTGTTTTTTCCATTTCATAACAGTCATGGAGTGCCTGCAGGTCATCCTCAGGGAAGAGGGTAGCAGGATTGCTTCATGGTGGTGATGCACCTGACTTGAGGGTGATCCAGGAGCAGGGCATGCTACTGAGTCACAGAGTCATTAGATAGCCAGCGTTCTTCGTAGGAGCTACTCAACCTTGTTGTAGGGTGCTGTGAGTATAAGATCTTGACACAGAATTAACTTGAAGTCTTTTTAAAATTCAACTAGCTGTAGTTGCCACAGCTCTTAGGCAGGTGGACCATCCTGTGTCTATGGGTCCAATCGTTTGGACAGGTATGTCATAGGTGTTTCCATAGCCTCAAAGTTTGGGTTAAAACTTCTTTTGTCTTTTGTTTCATGGAAAAACAGGTGAAAAGGTTTTGAGACATCTGGAAGTTTTAGGGCTGAAGCTGAAGTCAGAGCTGTTTTTAAAGTCTCCAATGTCATATCAGTCTAGATTAGGAGCTCAGTGCCCTCTTTTGTGTTGGTATATAGAGGCTTTGCTCTTTTTGAAAACTCTGGCATCCAGAGGCAACCATTCCTAGCCTTAGCCTCTGATGTACAAAGTAGGGATTTCTTAACTGATGTTTGGTAGCTGAAGGTCTGTAAATTTTGCAGCAGTCCCAAAGTGGCCCTTTTTTAATTTTTTTTTTTTTTAAGGTAATCCCAGATGGAGGGGCAAGAGTCTGAATTTAGTGTTTAAATTCTGGGGCAACCTGGTCCAGAGAGTCCAGGCCTTCTCCAACTTCCCACTGAGACTGCCCTGTTAAAAGCAAAGATGGGTTGATTCACCTGTACCAATGGAAGGCTGAAGAACACATCATTCAGGGCCAATACAGTGTACAGGTATTTCTCTGGAAGAATCGATTCATGACAATCAGAGGTCCCAGGCTTTTTTTTTTCTTATAGGCAGTAGAGGAGTATTCCAGGGTGACTGGCAGAGCACTAGGATGCCTGACACTTCAAGCCAGGCAATATGGTCTGCAATTTTTTGTTTTGTTTTTAGAGTCACTGGGTATTGTTCAATTTGGATGGAGGTAGCTGAACTGGTAAGTTGCACAATTATAAGAGCTTGCTGTTGGGCCAGTTTTGGGGGCTTGATTTCTACTCATACCTAGGAACATTTGTTGTCATTCTGAGAGATAGTTCAACTGTATCTTTTGATTGGAGCTAGAAATTTTAGCTAGGAAATATTTTTCTGACAGATAATAAGTTACCAAAATTTGCTGAGTATCTATAAATCTAACTGATTCTCATTATCAGAGGTGATGGTGGTTTTCAGTTTATAGAAAAGGTCTTGTCCCAATCAGCTTTTGTTGTTAAACACCTTTTGAGCTACCCTCAGCAACTGGGACCTATTTATATCTTTAAATTTTCTCTAACTTTAAAAAAAAATCTGGGGCTTACTGGGTAACAAAAGAAAACTTTTAGCAGCTGTTTTCAATCTTTTTTTTTCAAAACGATCTATCAAAAATTGTTTAAAGTTTCCTTGTCAGTGTTAGACAGAAGGGAAAATTGGTTCTGTCCAGGCTTCATTGTATGGCATCCATTCCCCTCTTAGAGACTGGCTGGTTGGTTTTAGGGATCATTGATTGAAACAAAGACATAAATTATGAACTGAGAAAGGAGTGGAACTCTTTTTCTCAACTTTTTTCCATCCCCTGTGGCTGCTCAGATCATGCATGAAGCAGAGGGAATGCTCACCTGGGAGAATTACTTTCTCCTCCCTGTGTATATTTTGCTTAAATGCTTAGATATCAAGGGTCTATGGATGAGAGTCCCAGTCCCTCCCCACATGTACACAGGGACCAGTCTTGACTCATGAGCAGGAATCAAGCAACAAATCCAGCTAGCATTCTTGCTTCTGAAATGGAATAGATGGAGGGTTTTGTTTGTTTGTTTGTTTTGTTGTTGTTGTTTGTTTTTGTTTGCTTTCTCTAAGTGGCCTGGCAGAGTCAAAAGGACTCAGGTCCCCAACAGGAGGGGGCACAGGTTTTAAGCCAAGGGGTTCTCACACCAGAGAAAGCCACTGGTCATTACAGGGAAACAGAACTGACAAAAACACATAGACCCACACACAGAAACACAGAGTAAAGACAACCAGGGGTGGCTGCCACACATTGATCAAAGGGAGCCCTGGGAACCTGAAACATCTCAGGTTGTGCACCCCCTGGAAGTCCTCTGACCTCTACACTCTTCCTTGTTTCATGGGGCTCTGAGACTTCCAGTGTCTTGAGGTCTAGTCTCTGGGATTCCAGAGCCCCCAGAAATGTTGTGAGGTATTCACCAGAGAAGACTGCTCAGACACAAATTAAAACCAATAGAAAGACTTTGTCAGTCAGCAGGCCAGACTACTTTGAGTGTTTGAGATCCCAGTGTAGCCCTGAGCCTTTCACAAAGTAAACTTTTATGCACAAAAACCATATTCTGTATTGACATACTTCAGTTAACAAAAACAGTTAGCTAGAAGCAGAAGCTAAAAAGCAAAGTTAGTACATTTTGAAACTTTCCCAGAACTGTGAGAACTTTAATTAATTGGGCTTTTGTTTTAGTTTTGATAGGTTGTGCTGTCTACATGCTGAGTCTTACAGACTGAGAGGTATTTCTATCAAGGGGTCACTAAGGCTCAGGAAGTACTAAGTTCTGGGGCTACCTTACATTCACCTTCTGAGTATTTATAGTGACAAGTCATATATAGAGTAACTGTCCAAGTTTGCTCTTTTCTATGATTAAACACGATGGCCAAAAAATAAAAAATAAAGATTAAAAATAAATTTTAAAAATCTTTAGGAGGAAAGGGTTTATTTCATTTTTTAGCTTAAAGTTCATAATGAAGATAAGAAAAGGCAGGAACCTGGGAACAGGAACTGAAACAGAGGTCATGGAGGAATGCTGCTGTTTGACTTGTTCTCCCCATGGATTGGTCATCTTGCCTTTTTATTCGATCCAGGACCATTATGTCAGGGATGGCACCACATACAGTGGGCTGGAGCCTCTGACATCAATTATTACTCAAGAAAATGTCCTACAAATATGCCCACAGGATAATATCGATATGATGAAGGCAATTATGCAACTGAGATTCCATCTTCTCATGTGTGCCTAGGTGTGTGTTAAACTGACAAAAACTAACAAGCATGGTTGATAATCTCATAGCTATACGGTTCCAGTATTTTCATTCCAAGTGAGAAAATTTTCTGTTCCTGCCTCCCAATGCTTTCCTTTTCTTGCTGATGTTTATTTCATATCAGTCAGTTTGATCTACTCACTAGGCTGTAATGTGGAGGAATATTAATAGAGGATATGTCTTTCTACATCATTCATTGTAAAATGGATGACAAATTTGATTTGGTTAATTGTTAAGGAATGCTTAAAGTCTTATAAAAATAAGTGTATTTGGAAGGCATTAGCACGTCCATTGTCACTGAAAATCAACTGGCAACAATATTAGATAATGAATCAATAGATTTAGGAATTTACATGGCCATCAATTTTACATTATGTATGGAAGTAAGAAATATAAAATATCATTAAATTCTAAGAGATTAGAATTTTAGGAATATCTGTAGTACTCAGCACCAAGAATGGGAATACTTTGTGAGGTTATTAGTATTTGGGTTGGTGTTATGTTTCAATTCGTTTATAAAACTGCATATTTATGATTAAAAAACAATCAAAAGGAATTTTTAATAAGCTCAAATTTTCCCAAACAAATTCAACATCACTTTTAAATTAAATTCTGTCAGCTCACACGCTATCATGTTGCTTTCTAACATCTGTGGAGCCATTTCAGAGTTGAGTTGAGGTGTTAATTATTTTTGTGGGAATACCAAGCCCTAACTTGTTAATAATCCTAAGAGGTTTTCCTGAAATAAAGTTTCGGTTTCTGTTGAGATACTACCTGCTGAGGATACACAATAGCAGAGACATATTGATATACATATCTTCCTTATGAAAAGTATATGTTCACAATACAGTTGTTAACTAGACTTTATAACTAAAATGTGCTAAAGCAATAGAGAATCTTCATTGTCTCTACCTACCTTTTATTCAGACTATATCTATCTATTTTTTTGTTTATTATCTTTCATCAATCACCTTCTCTAATTATACATTTATTGACACGTCTCTATTTAATGCTTTTGGCATGGATTTCTCAAGAGAATATAAATAATTTTAGATAAATATGTATTACAAGTAAATTGGTTTATAGAGTATGAGCTTAAATGACTGTGTTTACAGTCCTTTTGTATGCTGAACAATAGTATCTATTAGACTTCCTTGTTTGTGAAGGAAGGAAGCCTTTGGAAGTCAGTCACACGAACAGTTAAGAAACTCAAAATGCCTAAGTTCTCTGGATAGAGACAGCTCCAGCCCAAACCTCTAGGCAGGCTACATTAAAAATGACAGCTAGTGTGGTGTAATTTTATCAAAGAACTTATCAAAAATCAATACAAGTGCTGTTATCTCTGTGATAGTAAAAATTTAAAGGTTATGTGAATTTCTCTGACTAAAATGGAGAGGAATAAATACAGCAATTAAGATGCTCATCAGATTCACCCTGAAGGAAATGCATAGGACATACAGACAGAGCTACATGGAATTATTTTAGCTTTGACAACCACTCTTTTCCTTGTTTATGTTAAATGCAAAGCAATCAGTGGATCCTGGTACAGTCCAGGAAAAACTCCCCTGAGAAATAGTCGGGTCATATTCGGCAGATGGGCAATTCATTTTCCTCCTCAGCACTCAGGAATACAGCTTTCATCTCATGAAACAATGCAGCTGTCATCAAAGCGACCTGAAGCTAACCTCTTATATTTGAAGAGATCCAGAACATGAGAGCAGGGAGAGATGATTTCCCTGATGCTGTGACTTCTGTGAACCTGTTCCCTAACGACAGGTGTATTTAAAATGATGCTGCTGCCAAGGATACCTGCAGGTATGGCCTATGATCAGACTTGGGCCACTGAGAGGTACAGGCAAGTTTTGAGAACACACAATCCTTCTCACAGTGGGACTCACCTGCTCCTCTGCCTTTCCTACAGGCTGACCTCTATCTCGGAGCCATTCTTATGACACCAAAGTGATTTATTGGGAGTTGAACATAACCATATGTTTTGCTTTTTCTGTTAAAATTTTATCTGGATGTATTTAAAATACTGAGAATATTTGGTTAGTTACTTTTCAAAGTTAACAACTGTGATCTTTTAAATATCTATTTTGTTTCTCTATAAAATATACCATTAAAGATGAAAAAGCCCCTTTGGCTTCTCTCTGGGTTCTCATGCCCTTTCTCAACATCAGCCAGTATTTCCCCATCAATGGTTTCTATTTCTGGTTTTATAAAAGTTATATATCCCTCAAATTTGGGGCAAATTGAATTTAAATCTCACAATTGTATTGACTGATTTTATGCTACATTCTTTATCTTAAGTCATCTGTCATCTCTACTTCTTGATGGGTGAACATTGTTCTCAAAAGTTTAAGAAGTCTCACCTATAGAGAACACTATTTAGTTATTATGCTAAAATGTAACCCTTACTTGTTATGAAGGAGTTTCCTATAGAAAAGGAAGCCCCTATAACAATACTGGTAGAAATGTGATAGTATTATAGTTTGAATCTGAAATATTCCCTATGGGTTCATGTGTTAAAGCTTTGGTCCAGAGCTGAAGAAAGCAGGTCACTGGGATTGGGGTATACTTTCAAAGACCAGATTTTATTGCCAGTCTGTTCTTCCCTCTATTATTTCTGTCTGTAATGAGATGGACAACCTCTTCTACATACTGTTGCCACAGTGATGTGTTGCATCCCCAAGGGTCCATAAACAATGCAACCAAAGACCATAATGTGAAACTTCTGGAGCCATGAGACAAATCATTTCTCTCTAAGTTTTTTATGTAAGTATTTTGTTATAGTGTCAAAAATCTAATACTAATGGCTATCATTTATTGATTAGTCATTGTCATAAATGCTTTAATCCCACTAACTCATTAAAGTTTTAATAAATTCTGGGTTTGTCATTGATGATAATTTGACCAATAAAAATCTTTTATTCAAGTTACATATTCTTTTTCAAGGCAAAATATTACTTTTAAATATCTATTTTGCAAAAGACCTATTTCCTGTTCATAGAATAAAATTGTTACCACTTATGTTTGCTTACTGGTGTCAGATAGGTACTTTAATTCTCATCTTCACAGCAGCACTACAACCTAGTTATAATTAGAACTATTTATAGAAGAAGAAAATTGACTCAGAAAGGGAAATGCAACTTGTTCAAGGTGACACAGGTAATAATGGGGAGAGGTGAGATAATAAGCCAAGGTGTATTGTCTCCAAAATCCATTTACTACTCCACTGCGCAGTAAGAATCCTGGAAATGATGCTTTTCAAGTAGGAAAATGAATAGAGCAAGATAAGCTTTTGTATTGCTTGTCTTTCCTTTAGACCACTCACAACAGATGCTGTTAATGTCAATACATAACTGCTCTTGTATGAACAGTGATTTCGACTGAAGATATTTTCAAACATATTTAATAAGAGGAGACAATACAGTCGGGTTCAGCAAGCAGTAGTCTTTAATTTATTGATTTGTGTTAATTGGTGAAGAAAAACACCTAGATTAATATTTATTTGAGAATTCAAATTACCAGGGATCACTATGTTACTATGTAATCTAAGACAAAGAAAAAATTTTAAAAAATGCTATCATTAAAGAAATGATACGGATTTTATCCATTTTATCATCTTAAGATTTTCAAGATACATATTTTAACTTTCTTATATTTTCCTTTCTTGTTTCCTATAGTTTCCAAATTTTCACAGAAAAATAAATATTAAAAATTTAAGCACTCAGGTTAATTTCATGCTCCAATATATTACAAGTGTCTGGTAATTATAAATCCTAGCTCCCGGGGCCTCAAGTCATAATGATGGAGGATTTTTCTAGGTCATTTTGGGCTAGAATCTAATGTTAGCACTTTACTAAGACTGAATCTAGAGAAAATGAAATTTATTTTTAGTTACTGTTTTATTGCTGAGATGAAACATCGTGACCAAGGCAAGCTATAAAAAGAAGCATTTACCTGGGGGGTTGCTTATAATTTCAGAGAGTTAGTCAATGGCTAACACAGTGGCAAGTGTGGTGGCAGACAGGCAGGCATGGTGCTAGAGAAACAGCTAAGAGCTTTTACCATGATCTGTAGGCAGCAGGCAAAGAACAGAGCGAGACTAGGGCAAGACTGCACCTGATATAGACTTTTGAAACCTCGAAGTCCACCTCCTCCAACAAGGCCATACCTCCTAATCCTTCCTAAAATTGTTCCGCCAACTAGGGATCAAACATTCAAGTATATGAGCCTATAAGGATCATTCTCATTCAACCACCACATATGCATATTCTCTTTTGTCTTTGAGACAGATTTGTATTATTATGTAGTCCAGGCTGGCTAGAACTCGGGCTGGGACCACAGATCACTATGCTCCTTCTTCCTTAGTCTCCTCACTGCTGTGGTTATAGGCATGAGCTGCCGTCTTAGCTCTATACTATGCTTTTTATTTACCTTCAGAATATCATTTTCCTCTAATTGACCATTGATTGACTCAGTGACTTTCAGGAGTCTTAGGTTATTTTCAGTGACAAGGGTAAAACTTGCTGTGAACTAGAAGACTTTAGGCTTCATCTAACCCCAACCTACGTGGCTTATGGAAACTCAGCATCTGAGCAACTAGACAAGGCTGTTTTCTATAACTAAGTTAGTCAGATATATTTTATAGGCACTGCATTTGGTGAAGGAACTGTTGAGCACATGGCACTACAAGACATGGAAAACAATGAGTGAGGTAACCCAAACCAAGAAAGACAAATGATACAATTTTGTCTTATATGTAGATCCTAGTGTTGAAACTTTAGATTTGTGTGTTTAGCTTGTAGCACCTGTAGAAGCCAGGAAACTGGAAATGGGAAAGCGGGGGTTGGGAATCTTAAGGGAAGGGACAGAAGAAACCATTAGTATCACTTTAATTGAAATTAATGGGTTATGTGGGAAATACTCTTCAGTGTAACACAAAAAACCAATTATTTATCTATTATAACAAGTTTAATTATAATGTTATTAAAATACCACTCAGTAATATATATTATATATACATGTATGTATGTATATATATATTAAATAAATCATTATATTGATTTGAAAAAGAAATTGCTTGTATTGACAAGCAAATAAATACAGTAGAAAATTTAACCTCACTCAAAAAGTCCATTTACTGAAGTGTTTGCATCATAAAACCAGCTGAAACATATTTCACTCTTAATCCTTGATAAGCTACAGTTCAATGTCACAACAGAACCTGCAATTCAAGGAGTTCAGGCATCAGTAAAATACCCTGATATTACCTAAGATTTTAAAAAGGTTAGAAAATTGTCTCTAAGAGTATTGTCACAACATTGCTTTTATAAGTCTGCAGTAATATTTTGCCTATGGAAGGATTTTATGTGAAGCCCTACATGTTCAATGTGGATAGAGTTATATCTTTAAATATTACGAAGCATAATCGTCACACTAAATCCTTGTCTATGGTCACACTTTTCAGAGTCTAAAGTCTTTAGAATCAGAACAGCATCAGCACTATAGACACTACATGCAGAATCTGGGATGGATCTCTGTCGTGTTCTCTTATATTTGGTCTTTTCTTCTGCTCTCATGACAGAAAACCATGACAAAGATTGTAAAGAGTCAGAGACCTTAGATCTAGATGCAGCCTTAAAGTAATTTAGCTCAACTCTTTACCATTAAAAATAAGACCAAACACATGAAGTTGAACTGGTCTGCCTTTCCTCATTCATGGAAAACTTAAAGAAAACCCTGTCTTCCTAATGAATTATGCAAACAGCTGTCTCTCGATTACAA